>OX578137.1:56063235-56743235 GCA_951213105.1 Amaurobius ferox
AAAAATCTGGTCTGAGCAACAGATGACTTTCCCTACAGACTCAAATCCATTTTCTCTTTAATAATTCATTAAATTGAGTTTAATTGAACAAAATAACACGCATAATTATATGAAATTACATTCAATTTGCACTTTTAATTCAATTTTCGTTTTCATTTGCTAACTGGACGTATTTTCAAAGGCGGCGTAGCAAAAAGCGGAAAAACTATATCTCGAGAACGGTTAGTGATAGAGTGATGGGATTGCTTTTGTTTTTTCCATCGTCACAAATTACGTATAAAGCAAGCATACATTTGAACATATGTAGTCTTTTCTTTTAGATTTCCACTAATTTTTCTGGCCATTTCGTAAAAAATGAGGGTTTTTTTCCGAATCGTAGCAAAATCTAATCAGCCCCAGGGTAAACTACAAGTGACTTATCTACCAAATTTTGCGAAATTGGGTTTTAGGTGTGAGTGGATATAAATATTGTACAGACAGACACACACATGCACATAAACAGACACACACATGCACATAAACAGACACACAGACGTACATACAGACGTCAAGCTAAAAAGTTGTTTGTTCGTGCTGTAGAGTTCCCAAAACGTGTAGATCCGTCGGAAATTCGAGTTGCGATTTTCGACACGATTTCAATACCTTCCCTATACATTACTATGTGTTGCAGAGAAAGTAATAATGGGGTTAGTAAACCGCTTTCAAGAATCTGGATCTGTTTTAGACTAAGCGAGAACAAGAGGGTTGACTATTTTGATTCGAGGTATACTATATTAATTTAAAATTTTCCGTTTGCGGTTTTAAGACCACCTTGTATTGTATAAGAAAGTGAAACCATATAGAAATAAGAAAGATCAAACCTACATTAAGCATAGATTATGAAACAATTTCCAACTTCAATGCAATTTTATTTAAACATCTCTAAAATGTGATACATTCCTCGGTAATATTTTTAAAATTATCACAATACTACATTAATTTATTATAGTTGAAAACTTAAAACTTCATCGAAAAAATGAATTTCATTCAAATGACGGCATTGAAATATAAATTGCCTGGTTTAAACATCTAAAAAATGCGATACATTCCTCGGTAATATTTTTAAAGTCATCATAATACTACAATAATTTATTATATTTGAAAACTTCAACGAAAACAATTGACATTCATTCAAATGACGTCATACAAAAAATAACACGCCTGGCTCTCTCTATAAAAGCAGCATTTCATTCATAATCTTTTTTCCATTCCTTTCATTCATCACAATAATACAATAATATATTTTATTTAAAAACTTCAAACCATGGAGGTACAAGTAATTTAACTCTATGCTTAAAACTTCATCGAAAAAATTGTCGTCTTCATTGTGTAAAATCAATGAATCCAACATCTTTATGTGTTTACATTCTCCATAAGCGAACATTAGGCTTTTTTGTAGAAATAATGAATGTTTAATGATCATTTAAACTCAAATATATTGTAATTGCGTTGTTTCATAATGTAGATGCACAGAAATTAAGCAAAAATAAAGTGGTTTCAGGACGGATGCAACACTCAATATGAATTAATAAGAACTTAAAAAATCACGATTTTGAGACAAGCTGGATGCCATATATCATTTTGAAGTGGGTCATGTGATCTTTTCATATTATGGTCACGTGATCACTTCATATGAGAGGTGTAATTATTATTTTAATTTTTATTTAAAAAGCTACTGAATATATTTCGCTGAATTTTTTTTTATGTATTTTATGGAACAATTTGAATATTTCCTAAAATTTTCGAAGCAATTCGTGAATTTTAAATCCGCTTAAAAAATGTTTGAAAAATTAGGTCCCATAGGGCTCAATGTATTTCATTTTTTCAGGGCGCAATGTATTACATTCCCATATGTCTCCTTAACCGTCTTAACAATAAACTAAAATTTCATTTTAATAAAATAATACTTGAAAATTTAAAACTTCACCGACAAAAATTAACTTTATTCAAATGACATCTCGAAATATAAATCGTCTGGCTCTCTATGTAAAAGGAGTGAATATTTGATTCATTCACTTTTATTTCAGACTTCAGTGTCAAAAAATTTTGTGTTAAAAAAATTCAGCAATTCTTATACAATTCGTCTTACAATTGGTTGTTATATTCTGCATCCATTAAAATTAGGCTTCGTTGTAGAAATATTCAAAGTTTGATGATCATTTAAATTAAGAAATATTGTAATTGCGTTGTTTCAGTATGTAGATGCATAGGATTTAAGCAAAAATATAGATACACAAAAATTACGCAAAAATAAAGCGGTTTTAGGACGCATACAACACTAAATATAAATTAAAAATAACTTCAAAAATCACGATTTTAACACAAGATGAATGCCATATTTTATTTAGAAGTGGGCCACGTGATCTCTTCATATAAAGGGTGTAATTATTATTTTAATTTTTATTTAAAAAACTACTAAATATATTTGGCTGAAACTTTTTTTACATATTTTATGGGATAATTTAAATATTTTCTAAAACTTTCGAAGCAATTTGTGAATTTTAAATTCGCTTAAAAAATGTTTGACAAATTAGGTCCCATAGGGTTTAATATATTTCATTTTTTCAACCCGGGTTCAATCCAAAACTAATTGGGTGATATTATTCTTTTATATTCCAATAGGTCCCACAGACCGTCTAAATAACACACTAAAATTTCATTTTGATAAAGTCTTTTTTACGACAGTTATCGTGCTACCGGACAGACAGACAGACAGAATGAACAAAGTTATAAACATTCGTCAACTATGTCGTAAAGTGTTAATAATGGACAGACAGACAGACAGACAGACAGAATGAACACAGTTATAAACACTTTTCAACTATGTTGTAAAGTGTTAATAAAATGAAAACTAAATTCTCCTTACACAGTAGTTGAAAACTCTTCTTTGTTTACCCTACAATATGAAATGCAGAAATTCCAGACTGTTGTAATGAAGTTGATTAAACTACATGTCATTCATATGAGATGCCAAAAGAAAATATTTGCTGAATATCAGTAAAATAAATTCTGAAATATATATCAATGGATTATGGAAATATACAAAAGGGCACAAAAAATAAACCATAGCGTAAGCTTAACATTATGTCCACATATTTACAGTCGATATTCGTGTTAAAACGTAAACCCTCGTGGATTACCTATACTATTTATTTTCTTGTAGCTGTTGTTTAGTGCATATCTAGGGTTTTATTTGCGCAGCTGTTTCTGTTTGATGCTAAGAACAGAAATTCTACTTAAAAGATAAATGTCAGTATTCTAACAATGAATTCTTATAGTAATACATACGTTAAGCTACTTACAGAATTTTCTTTGTAGGCGTATCTTTCTTTGAGCATTCTAAGAAAGTTTATCATGGCTGAGGTGGAAATTTTCCCCAGTTTTATAATATATATATATATATATAAAAATATAAATTAGTAAATCCAATGTTAGAAAGTATGTAGTAACTCATACTACACTATTCCAAAATTTTCTACAAAATACAAAGAAATAAAAGAAATTAAGACATAATGAGGAAATAATAAAGCGTAACGCAGGTCATAAAGACAAAGACAATCAACAAATTTCAAAAATGAGGAATGAAAAAAAAAAAAAAAAAAAAAAAAAAAAAAAAAAAAAAAAAAAAAAAAAAAAAAAGCTTGCACATGGAAGAGCTTTAGGCTTAAGTTCATTTCGAAAAAATTCTCTTCAAGTCCATATATCCCTTCGAAATGAACACAAAAATGCTTGTTTCTGAGACACAAGATAGATTTTATCTATAAACTTGTGTTATATATATATATATATATATATATGTATGTAAATAGGGTGTCCCAAAGAGATTGAAACGCGCTTTAATTTTTTACATGTTGGAGATAAGTGGGCAATGTAAATTGCAAAAATGTTGAAAGTATGGTAGGAAATAAGACTTCGTTAATGAAATAGTTCTCCCATTATTGAAACGCGCTTTAATTTTTTACATGTTGGAGATAAGTGGGCAATGTAAATTGCAAAAATGTTGAAAGTATGGTAGGAAATACGACTTCGTTAATGAAATAGTTCTCCCATTAATTTTCACAAAATTACACTTTTTAAATTTTTATACGACACCCTTAGACAAATTTTGTCAATCAGATTATTTTTATTTTTAATGACAATATTTTAATTTTAATTAAGCAACAAATAAATATAAGCGTCTTATTAAAGTAAAAAGAGGTAACTAACAGGTTTCGTAAGTTATATTATTCGTTCAAACCATAAGTAAAAATAACTATTTCTAAACATATTTGTCGCCAAATGGTACTGTCAGTTCTACAGTTCTACTTGGTAATACATTTGGCGATTTTTTTATAATGTCGCTAAATTAACGAAAATGTCGCCAAACCTTCCATAGAGATAGCATTTTTCAGAAGATATTTTTTCCACCAATTTATTTGAAGCAAATGATATGTCGCTTAGCAAAGGATTTAAATCCAATGTGTTTATGCAGCAGACGATTTTTATTAAATCTTTTCCTATTTGGATAATAAAGATATGTACCTGTATATAAAATAAATTTCATTGGCATTGATACATTTTTGACTGAATGATATCGATTACGGTCTTCAGGTTTAAACATTATTATTATTGATATTTTCGGGGATTATTGATTCAGAGATTATTGATGTTTTCAAGTTATTAGTCATTGTTCTATTATGGCAAAAAAATTTTTTTTTTCCAATGGCCAGGCATTGACTCTCTTATCCTTCGCCTATACATCGGCCAGAACAGTGAACCTCTTAGCCGTCAAATGACGTTGCCCCAGCGCAGTGGGGGTGGGGACACATTGCGCCCAACAATACAAACATCCATGTCTTACGTGGGACTCGAATCCACAACGTGGCGGCCGATCAATCGCTGGAAACGCTCGCCTTGATCGTTCGGCCACCACGTCGACTGAAATGAGCCAACAGTACGCGGTGTTCCCAGGTGGTCACCCACCCAAGTACTAACCGCACCCGATGCTGCTTAACTTCGGTGATCTAACGAGAACCGGTGTTTTCCGCACGGTAGAGCCGATGAACTATAGCAAAAATTGTTGAAATTTATATATTGTAGGTTGTGCGAGTAATCTTCTACAAATGCACGTCTATATCTTTAAATTTACGAGAATATAAGTAGTACAGGTATATTGGCATATATTTTGACATATTGGAATCAAGCCTTCCGGTATGATGATTACGGGGATTATTGATATTTTTAATTTATTAAGTAATCTGTTATATATTGGAAACATTTTTTGAGACTAAATATTATAATACGGGTCATATTTTTCTAATACTAGGACATATCTTCTAATCTACGATATTATAAGTAGTACGGGTTTATCTTCCCATATAATTTTAGCACTTTCATTTCGGCACATATTGGAATTAATTACTGCATTCTGGTTTAAAGATTAGGGATTTATTGATATTTTCAATTTATACATGTAATCTACTAATACAGGTTATATCTTACTAATACAGGTTATTCCTGTAATAGAGGGCATTCCCAAATCCTGAAATTGTGCTTTAAGACAATGGAAATTAATTTTGATAAAAGGTTCAAAGACATACTTAAAATTCAAACGTGATAGATTATTGGCGACTATAGCTAACAGGTGAATAAAAAATAAAACAATATAACTAAGTAAATAAACCTCTTAACGGTGAAAGTTAGAAATCTTTATATCGGGATCTTCACGTTGCTTTTGCTTGAAATTTGACGTAGTAGTATTAAATGTGTACAGTAAGTGCCAATTTGGAATATGCATATCAGATCTCGCCAGTTATAGCACTAAGAGTTTCGACACAAACGATATATGGATTACGACGGCACAAAATCCTCCAATAAAGGGCATTACCAAATCTTCTGAAATCTTGCTTTAAGCTAGATATCAGCATCGGTGGATTTGTCCGTGTAATTTGTTTATGCAGTGATGCTGTATTACGTGGAATTCTGTAGACAGATGACCGAAAAACTCGTTTTATCCAACGTTGAAAGGAGTTTTTTTAAACAGTGTAAAATCTAATAAATAACTTAGATACACTAAGCATTCCTAAATCTTGAAATTGTGATTTAAGAGAATGGAAATTAATTTTGTTAAGAGGTTCAAAGACACACATAAAATTCAAACAGGATAGACTATTGGCGACTATAGCCAACAGGTGAATAAAAATAAAACAATAGAACTAAGTAAATAAACCTCTTAATGGTGAAGGTTAGAAATCTTTATATCGGAATCTTTATGTTGCTTTTGTTTGAAATCTGATGCAGTCATATTAAACGTGTACAGAAGCGCCAAATTGGAATATGCACATCAGATCTCGATAGTTATAGCACTGAGTTTCGATACAAACGATATATGGATTACGACGGCATAAAATCCTCCTATAAAGGGCATGCCCAAATCTTTTGAAATCTTGCTTTAAGCTAGATATCAGCGTCGGTGGATTTGCCCGTGTAATTTGCTTATGCAGTAATGCTGTATTACATGGAATTCTGTAGACACATGACCGAAAAACCCGTATTAGCCAATGTTAAAAGGAGTTGTTTTTAACAGTGTAAACCTAATAATTTATTTTTGAAAATTAAATTTACAATTTTCTTGAGATTTAATAAATTATGCATGATAGCAATTGGTCTGTGAAACTTTATAAAATATTAAGCATTCTAAATAATTTCGAAAAAGATTCACTTCTACATAATTTATCTAAAATTCTGAAACTACTTCCATGTTGCCATCGCTAAGCGTAATAAATCGTTATTACTTTCATTAATATAAAAATTCTTTTTCTATCTACGACGAGGTGAATTGAGGGCTAAGAAGCTTCTGATTTTTTCCAACGAATTATTTATGATTCGACTTTTCCTTATTAGTTATAAATTAAATAAGAAAGTTTTATTAATACCGGAATGTTGAGCAGCTTAAAAAATTGATAAACGGTCATTTTACTTTAATTGTTGATTAATATTCATGCGTGTTTTAACTACTGTAATTAGAGAAAGTTCCATTAAAATTACTTTGGCTGAAAAAATTTCATTTTTCGATGGGTTTTTCTTATGGAAGATTTAATTTTTTAAAGGAAAGACATAAATGAATCAAAAGTTTTCAAAAATGTAAGCCAATTGGATAAACGAATGATGTTGCCAATCGTTTCCTAACTTAAAACAATTTTGAATTTAAATATGATTTGTATGATTTGAAATTAAATATTTGACAACTGGTTCTAGCGAAATTCTGTTTTTTGGAGAATAGTGATTTTGCTTATGGAGCGTTGGTATGATTATTTTCGTAATGCTAATCACACGATCAAATAATAAATAATTTTTCATTAAAAACGGATGAATTTTATAAAACTTGCATAAACTGTACTCGAGACATTGCATGTTTTTTTCAGTCTTTTGAAACGTATTAAATATGATATGTGTTTTACTTTTACTACATGAAACATTACACTATGAATCTATTGAGGTTATTTTTACATAGCTGATAAGTGCTGTACCGTATCATATAACTTATTGTGAAATTGCTGTATTACGTAGCCAATAAAGTTGCCAAATATCAATCGACGAGTAATAAGTAGCGTCATCTTTATTAAGCGTCTTTTTACTATGTTATTGCTACAGTGCATATAAATGAGTTCAATTATTAGATTTATGTAAATACTTTGTGTAAACAAGTCGCTCAAATTATTGTAAAAGCCACAATTTTATAGATTATTTGATTCAAAAATAGTTTGATTAGAAGAAAAGACAACAGACGATTTCAGTATTTGAAGCATAACTCCTTCACTATGGTAAATGAAAAAATTTGATGTGGGAACCACATGACTTTCCTTACATTATGTTTTACTTCCTTCAACGCAAAATAATGAAGGTTAATATTCACGGCATAATGCTCTTAACGATGAAAAGTACACTGACATTTGGCGCTTTTCGAGATGACAACATAGAAAATTATTATCAGTACTAAATTAGCATATATTCTGCGCAAATATAATTTGATAATTGGAAATATTACAGATGTTAATCTGCTATGCAATATACCCCATTATATTATATCAAAAGAACTTAATTAATTTTAATTTATCAATTTGGCGTTATTTTGGTAATTTTAGCGACATTTTTGCCACTCTGGCGACATTTTCGCGAATTTGATACTGCATAAAAAATTGCCAAGTTGGCGATATTTCGTCAAATTACTCGATAAAGTGCTACACACAGAGAGAGGGGGATATCACCTCAAAAACTTTCGATTCGAGTTCAGGAATGCTTTAAACATGCTGGAAAACTCGAATTCGAATTTTCGTCTACTATAATAATAATTTAGAATATCTTAAGAACGATTGGCTCTCTGAATAGAATTAATTAAGAAAATTTAGGCTATTTTTTTCTGCACACAACAGTATAAAAACAAATTTTATTCATCTATTTGTTCTATAAGAAGAATGCTATAATAAAATTTTCAGATTTTAAAATTTGCTCTCTACGTGTGAAATTTCACTAGAGATGTGGATTTTCCGGAAAATTTTGAAACAGAAAATTTTCCACAGCAGAAAATTTTCCGAAAAATTTGAAAATATTCTCTGTATATTACATTTGAACAGGAATAATATGTTCATTGACTTTTAAAATTATTTATTCCCATATTACATCTACCGTCAAACATATATTATATAACAAGACTAAAAAAAGGCTTAAATCTAGAAACATATAAAAAATTCTATGCATGAAAATTTCGTATATCTGTTTACTGCAGTTAGCAGTTACAATTTATTATTTTCCTTAAATATGCTTGCTTTTGACAACTTATAAAAAATTTTATTTCATCTGTAATAATGTTTTTTTTTATCTTCAAAATTCCAATTTTATGGCATTAAATAATTTACTGTTTATTATAGGTATGAAAAGTAGATTATGAAATACAATATTCTAAAAAAAATTAAGAACTGTTTATAATTAAAAATGCATTAAATATTATATTTTATTTCTTCCAATATCTACTGATTATTCAAAGAAAAACATTCTACCAACTTTTTAAATATATATATATATATATATATATTACTAGTTTATTATATGTAAAAAACTAAATTATTAAATATATAAACATATTATGCGACAAAAATAAATTAAAAAAATGCTTGTAACTAAGTGCTTTTGAAAATAAGTTATTTTATATAATATTAAAAGATGTTTAAAAATTACCTGCTTGTAATTGAACAAGTGAGTATCATTTGAAAAAAGAGCAAATTAGCAAGATGAGTTAAGCATATATTTATTACTATTAAAGCATTTTCCTTCTGCAGAAACTGCGAAAACATTCCATTTTTTAAAAATATTTTTATAAATTTATGAGAACTTAATACTGAGAGAATAGGATTATCAAAACTTTATTCGCTTTTTCTGAGAATGAGTAAAATGTTACTTATACCCTTTTAGTTGTCATCGATTATTTTTCTATAAAATAAGCGCACGCATACACGCATTACCCCTATCCTCCTTCAATTTCCCTTTCAAAATTAAAAATCTCAGTGATCAAAAAAAAATTTTGTGAAAATTATTTTGGTTGCCTTTATTTTTAAAGTATTAATTATTTTGACGTGTTTCCGTACTATGTATTTTATTCTTATAGTACTCGTAGATTTTTATATTCTTTCCAAGATGTTTAATTTTCGTCAATTAGTCACCATTTTCATTTATATAGCGGCATTTTTATCAATTTGGTGACACTTTCGTTAATTTGGCAACATTTAAAAAATCGCCAAGTTGGCGACATTCCGCCAAATTTGTCACCAAAATCTTGCCAAGCGGTATGGAAGAAGAAATAAGTTATTTTTCTAGCAGATTATTGGCGTTTATAGTCTTACAGCAGACAATTGGCGTCCAACTACCAAAGCATTACCCAAAGTGTCTTTTCTTATGAATGAAACGAGTTAGATCCACGAGAATGATGCCACAAAATTTATCGCATGATATTACATATGAAAATGAAGATATTTGATAATAGTTAATAATTATTTTTATTTTATGTAATTTTTTGATAAATTTATTTGAAAAATGTGCAGTATCTCGAGAACGGTTCATGATAGCTTTCTAAAGTTTATATCAATCGATTTGTAATGAAAAAATGAATAAGAAATTACTATTTGTATAACTTTATTAAAGGTTTTGGTATCTTGATGATTTTTTCAAAATTTCACTCAATAATTTAGTGGGGTTCTGAGTATTCGATTGTGTTTAAAAGCAATAAACTTCTAGTGTTTACGGATTGTAATTTTTGTATTAAATTTCGTTCGAATCGCTTTATTTGTTCGTTATATATCGTCTCCACAGATTCACTGATAAACACACACATATCCTTACACATATACGCACACACTCACACACACACACACATACACTTACACATATACACACAGACGCCACCTTAATAACGCTTGATTCGTGCTCAAAGATGCTTGAAGAGTGTTCTCCCGTCGAAAACTCGAATTTGAATTTTCGAACCCTTTTCACAACGCTTTATACATATTACTATATAAGGCAAGTAAAAAAAATGAAATTCCATAAAATTAATGGTTGAAATAATTTTTGTATTTGCGTGTTACTCTGCTTATTTAAATTAATTCTCTATAAAGATATATTTTATTCACACCAGTTCCAAATGCTCAAGAATGCAGTGAGACGTGAAAGTGTTTAATTTTCCACTTCAGCCAAAGTTTTTCTTCTCCTGAGGCAATAATCAAGTCCAAGATGAAGATCTGATTAAATGAGGAAGAGTCAGAGAACTCGTTTTAATCACTTTCTTGTGATCCCTTATAATAAAAGCCGCAAGTGAAATTGTACAGAGATGCTTAAAATAGTTACACTATTCCGAACATTATTACTTTTCGTATATTCCGTATATACATAGTATAATGTACAAGGAAACTATTGTGACGGGGTCGAAAATTCGAATTCGAGTTTTCGACGGTCGAGCACGTTTTAAGCATCTTTGAATATGAATCTAATGTTTATGAGGTGATGCTTGTGTGCATGTGTGAGTGTAAATATATGTGTGCGTGGAAGTATATGTGTGTGTGTATGTGTGTGTGTCCGTGAGCCTGTGGAGACGACATCTCACGAACGAATAAAGTGATTCGAACGAAATTTAGTACGAAAACTACCATCAGTGAATACTGGAAGCCTGTTGTTTGTAAGCGCAATCTAAAGTTCGGAAGACCCCCAAATTTACGAATCAAATTTTGAAAAAATCAAAACTTACAGTAAAGTTATGTAAATAATCATTTTTTATTAGAAAACTTTTGAATGATGGCCTGAACCGTACTTGATATATTGCACATTTTTCAAATAAATGCATCTAAAATACACATAAAATTAAAAAAAAAATGTTAACTAAAAGTGAAATATGGTCACTTTTCATATGTAATATTATGTGATAAATTATTTAACATCATTCGTTTCCTGATCAGTATCTTCGTAAATTTTAAATGGATTAATTAAGTTCTTCATCTGATCAGGCTGACTAAATGGTCATGCAGTCTGTTTCAAATTCCGGAGGCTATGGAGTCCATACACTCGCATTGATTTTAGCGAGTTGATTCACTTTGGTTTCTGTGCTATTTTTGATCAGTCTCTCCGTTAACATTAAATATATTAATTAGGCTGTTCAGCACGTGAACTGGCAGTCTCAATGGTCATGCTGTCTGATTCCAATTCTGTAGGTTGTGAGTTCGAAGTCATCCACTCACAATGATCATAGCGAGTAAAGTAATTTTGGTTTTTGTGCTTTTTCTGATCAGTATCTCCGTCAAGATTAAATAGAGTAATTAGGATCTTTGAAATGTGTAATGGCCGGCTCAGTGGTTTTCATCCAACTGCAGAGGATATGGTTTGAGTTGTTTTGTTATCTGTGATTTCTCTTTATCAGTGTCTTTTCACTTCATTCTCAGAATAAAGCGAATGCACGGTTTTTGTATCTGTACTTTTCTTGACCAGTCTTTCCGTTAAGATAAAATATATTATTTAGGAACCTTGGTTTGTGAACCGGCTGGCTTTGTGGTCATGCTGTCTGTTTCCAATTATAAAGGCTTTGGGTTCGACTCCTTCCTCTCGGTTTGAGTTGTTTTGCTTCTGTGCCTTTTCTTATCAGACTCTGCGTTAAGTTTTAACATATTATATAGGGTTTAGGGTGTATGAACTGGCTGGCACAGTGGCCACGTGGTAAATTTTTAATTCTAGAGGCTGTGAGTTCGAGTCCGTTCATTCGCATTAGAATAAAACGAGTTAAGTCGTTTTTGTATCTGTGCTTTTTTCTGTTCAATGTCTTCGTTAAGTTGTAATATATTATTCCGGAACTTCAGCAGGTGAACGAGCTGGTGCAGTGGTCATGTTGTCTGCTTCCAATTGCAGAGGGTGTGGGTTCGAGTCTCGCATTGAGTAAATCAAATTGAGTCTTCTCTCGAATATACGCTTTTTTTTATCAGCAGCTTCGTTAAGTTTAAATAGATTATATAGGAACTCGGGTGCGTGAACTGGCTGGCACAGTGGTCATGCTGTAAGCATTCAATCTCAGGTGCTATGGGTTAGAGTCCTTACATTAAAATAAAGCGAGTGAACGGTTTTTGCATCTATGCTTTTTCTGATCAGTCTTTCTGTTAAGATTAAATATATTATTTGGGATTTTTTGTTTGTGAACTGGTTGGCTTAGTGGTAATATTGTTTGTTTCCGATTCCAGAGGCTGTAGGTTCGACTCCATCCGTTCGGTTTGAGTCGTTTTGTATCTGTGCTTTTTCTGATCAGGCTTTATGTTAAGGTTTAATGGATTAATTTGAATCTTCTGTGTATGATCTCAGTGGTCATGCTCTTCCCACAAATCTCAGAGGCTGTTGGTTGGAATGCTTTGAGTCGTTTTGACATTTTTGCTTTTCCTGATCAGTATCTCCATTAAATTTAAGTAGATTAATTAGAGTTTGTATTATGTGAGCAGTATGGCACAGTGGTTATGTTATGTGTATTTCCCATGTCGGTGGCTGTGAGTTCGAGTCCATGCATCTGCGCTTTCTCAACAAGACTTTTATTGATTTTATTGCTACCGGAAGTGACATCACAGGAAATGACGTCACTTCCTGTTTTTCTATTAAACTGCGGGAAAAAAGAGATGCGCTGTTTTAAAAATTGTATAAAATTTTGAGACTTCGTTAGCAGGAGTCACGTGGTGCAAAACAAGCCCTGCACGAATTTTGGACGAGGAAGGGTGGAAAGCTCGACACCGAAGCCAGCAGGCCCGAAGAGAAACCCCACCAGCAACGGTGGAGCTCAAACCACCGCTCGTCCTCCATCTCGTGCAGATAATTTAGTAAGAAATATAAGAGAGTTAAAGAGGAAAGACTAAAGATCTAATAAAGGACCTATCCCAAATTTTCTTCTTTGCTTACCTTCAACCTCGCGTCTCTCTAACACAACTATTGGACCCTTTTTACCAGACGGGACTCGATCCCCATACCTACAGCCCCGCAACTTGACGCCCCAAGCCTCTCGGCCAAGAGTGCGACGGCTGAAGCTTTAATTTCGGTATATTTTAAGTTTAACATGTCTGTTTAAATAATCTGAAAAAAAGTGGCTAAAATTGCAGGGACAGAACCCTCGACATATACTTTCGCTTCACGCTGTTACCGCGGCACTTTTCTGCTATGCTATAAATGGTGTTGCAGCTTTTTTTTTTTTTTACAATATAAAGCATTCTTTGGATTGCCGACTAGAATAAATCTGAGGTAGAACTCATAAAATTGATTTTCCTGACAACATTGTTTATTTACTATTTAAAACTGCAATCGTAAAAGCACCGCGTTTGAAACGAGGACAGAACTCGCGATCAACATACCCGCTGCCTACCTCCCTAATCACATGACTGTTTGAGCCACAAAGTTCATTGAAACTAGAAGTTATTTAAGTTTTCATTATGGAAAAATTTAAATAAAGAGCCAGGATGGCTTTGAATGCTATATATTATTTTATTTTATAATTATATAAAGAGGGTAAAATCAGATGTTGTATTCAATTTCAATTATATTTTTGAAAATTGCAAAAATTATATCTGATTTTGATCTTTTACATATAAAATTCTAAATTGAAATGTAGCATTTAAGGACATCCTGGCATTGTTTTTCTTAATGACGATCAATATCCGCACGGGAAATGCTCATTTATCATTTGATTTAAACCAAAGTTAAGCTTAAGACGGCGACGACCGAAGTTTCGATTTCGGTGTATATATTTAAGTTTAACATCTTTAAATAATCTGACAAAAAAAACCAAAAAAAAAAAAAAAAAACCGCTGTTTAAATTGCCGAGGATAAATTTTCGAAAAAAAAAAAAGAATAACTTCATCGCTGCGCTACAAATGACGCTGTAATTTTACTTTATTTTAACAATCAAAAACTTTCTCTGGATTGGAAATTATAATAAATCTGAGCTAGAACCTACACGACAACATTGTTTATTTATTATTTAAAACTCTAATCTAATTGCACATTTTTCAAATAAATGCATCTAAAATACACATAAAATTAAAAAAAAATGTCAACTAAAAGTGAAATATGGTCACTTTTCATATGTAATATTATGCGATAAATTATTTAACATCATTCGTTTCCTGATCAGCATCTCCGTAAATTTTAAATGGTTTAATTAAGTTTTTCATCTGATCAGGCTGACTAAATGGTCATGTAGTCTGTTTCAAATTCCGGAGGCTATGGAGTCCATACACTGGCATTGATTAGTGCGAGTTGATTCATTTTAGTTTCTGTGCTATTTTTGATCAGTCTCTCCGTTAACATTAAATATATTAATTAGGCTGCTCAGCACGTGAACTGGCAGTCTCAGTGGTCATGCTGTCTGATTCCAATTCTGTAGGTTGTGAGTTCGAAGTTATCCACTCACATTGATCATAGCGAGTAAGGTAATTTTGGTTTTTGTGCTTTTTCTGATCATTATTTCCGTCAAGATTAAATAGAGTAATTAGGATCTTTGAAATGTGTAATGGCCGGCTTAGTGGTTTTGGGGTTTTCATCCAACTGCAGAGGACATGGTTTGAGTTGTTTTGTTATCTGTGATTTCTTTTTATCAGTGTCTTTTCACTTCATTCTCAGAATAAAGCGAATGCACGGTTTTTGTATCTGTACTTTTCTTGATCAGTCTTTCCGTTAAGATAAAATATATTATTTAAGAACTTTGGTTTGTGAACCGGCTGGCTTTGTGGTCATGCTGTCTGTTTCCGATTATAAAGGCTTTGGGTTCGACTCCTTCCTCTCGGTTTGAGTTGTTTTGCTTCTGTGCCTTTTCTTATCAGACTCTGCGTTAAGTTTTAATATATTATATAGGGTTTAGGGTGTATGAACTGGCTGGCACAGTGCCCACGTTGTAAATTTTTAATTCTAGAGGCTGTGAGTTCGAGTCCGTTCACTCGCATTAGAATAAAACGAGTTAAGTCGTTTTTGCATCTGTGCTTTTTTCTGATCAATGTCTCCGTTTAGTTGTAATATATTATTCAGGAGCTTCAGCAGGTGAACGAGCTGGTGCAATGGTCATGTTGTCTGCTTCCAATTGCAGAGGGTGTGGGTTCGAGTTTGGCATTGAGTTAATCAAGTTGAGTCTTCTTTTGAATCTACGCTTTTTTTTATCAGCAGCTTCGTTAAGTTTAAATAGATTATATAGGAACTCGGGTGTGTGAACTGGCTGGCACAGTGCTCATGCTGTAAGCATTCAATCTCAGGTGCTATGGGTTCGAGTCCTTACATTAAAATAAAGCGTGTGAACGGTTTTTGTATCTATGCTTTTTCTGATCAGTCTTTCTGTTAAGATTAAATAGATTATTTGGGATTTTTTGTTTGTGAACTGGTTGGCTTAGTGGTAATATTGTTTGTTTCCGATTCCAGAGGCTGTAGGTTCGACTCCATCCGTTCGGTTTGAGTCGTTTTGTATCTGTGCTTTTTCTGATCAGGCTTTATGTTAAGGTTTAATGGATTAATTTGAATCTTCTGTGTATGATCTCAGTGGTCATGCTCTTCCCACAAATCTCAGAGGCTGTTGGTTGGAATGCTTTGAGTCGTTTTGACATTTTTGCTTTTCCTGATCAGTATCTCCATTAAATTTAAGTAGATTAATTAGAGTTTGTATTATGTGAGCAGTATGGCACAGTGGTTATGTTATGTGTATTTCCCATGTCGGTGGCTGTGAGTTCGAGTCCATGCATCTGCGCTTTCTCAACAAGACTTTTATTGATTTTATTGCTACCGGAAGTGACATCACAGGAAATGACGTCACTTCCTGTTTTTCTATTAAACCGCGGGAAAAAAGAGATGCGCTGTTTTAAAAATTGTATAAAATTTTGAGACTTCGTTAGCAGGAGTCACGTGGTGCAAAACAAGCCCTGCACGAATTTTGGACGAGGAAGGGTGGAAAGCTCGACACCGAAGCCAGCAGGCCCGAAGAGAAACCCCACCAGCAACGGTGGAGCTCAAACCACCGCTCGTCCTCCATCTCGTGCAGATAATTTAGTAAGAAATATAAGAGAGTTAAAGAAGAAAGACTAAAGATCTAATAAAGGACCTATCCCAAATTTTCTTCTTTGCTTACCTTCAACCTCGCGTCTCTCTAACACAACTATTGGACCCTTTTTACCAGACGGGACTCGATCCCCATACCTACAGCCCCGCAACTTGACGCCCCAAGCCTCTCGGCCAAGAGTGCGACGGCTGAAGCTTTAATTTCGGTATATTTTAAGTTTAACATGTCTGTTTAAATAATCTGAAAAAAAGTGGCTAAAATTGCAGGGACAGAACCCTCGACATAAACTTTCGCTTCACGCTGTTACCGCGGCACTTTTCTGCTATGCTATAAATGGTGTTGCAGCTTTTTTTTTTTTACAATATAAAGCATTCTTTGGATTGCCGACTAGAATAAATCTGAGGTAGAACTCATAAAATTGATTTTCCTGACAACATTGTTTATTTACTATTTAAAACTGCAATCGTAAAAGCACCGCGTTTGAAACGAGGACAGAACTCGCGATCAACATACCCGCTGCCTACCTCCCTAATCACATGACTGTTTGAGCCACAAAGTTCATTGAAACTAGAAGTTATTTAAGTTTTCATTATGGAAAAATTTAAATAAAGAGCCAGGATGGCTTTGAATGCTATATATTATTTTATTTTATAATTATATAAAGAGGGTAAAATCAGATGTTGTATTCAATTTCAATTATATTTTTGAAAATTGCAAAAATTATATCTGATTTTAATCTTTTACATATAAAATTCTAAATTGAAATGTAGCATTTAAGGACATCCTGGCATTGTTTTTCTTAATGACGATCAATATCCGCACGGGAAATGCTCATTTATCATTTGGTTTAAACCAAAGTTAAGCTTCTGGGCTACCAAAGTTAAGCTTAAGACGGCGACGACCGAAGTTTCGATTTCGGTGTATATTTAAGTTTAACATCTTTAAATAATCTGACAAAAAAAAAACAAAAAAAAAAAAAAACCGCTGTTTAAATTGCCGAGGATAAATTTTCGAAAAAAAAAAAGAATAACTTCATCGCTGCGCTACAAATGACGCTGTAATTTTACTTTATTTTAACAATCAAAAACTTTCTCTGGATTGGAAATTATAATAAATCTGAGCTAGAACCTATACGACAACATTGTTTATTTATTATTTAAAACTCTAATCTAATTGCACATTTTTCAAATAAATGCATCTAAAATACACATAAAATTAAAAAAAAATGTCAACTAAAAGTGAAATATGGTCACTTTTCATATGTAATATTATGCGATAAATTATTTAACATCATTCGTTTCCTGATCAGCATCTCCGTAAATTTTAAATGGTTTAATTAAGTTTTTCATCTGATCAGGCTGACTAAATGGTCATGTAGTCTGTTTCAAATTCCGGAGGCTATGGAGTCCATACACTGGCATTGATTAGTGCGAGTTGATTCATTTTGGTTTCTGTGCTATTTTTGATCAGTCTCTCCGTTAACATTAAATATATTAATTAGGCTGTTCAGCACGTGAACTGGCAGTCTCACTGGTCATGCTGTCTGATTCCAATTCTGTAGGTTGTGAGTTCGAAGTTATCCACTCACATTGATCATAGCGAGTAAGGTAATTTTGGTTTTTGTGCTTTTTCTGATCATTATCTCCGTCAAGATTAAATAGAGTAATTAGGATCTTTGAAATGTGTAATGGCCGGCTTAGTGGTTTTGGGGTTTTCATCCAACTGCAGAGGACATGGTTTGAGTTGTTTTGTGATCTGTGATTTCTTTTTATCAGTGTCTTTTCACTTCATTCTCAGAATAAAGCGAATGCACGGTTTTTGTATCTGTACTTTTCTTGATCAGTCTTTCCGTTAAGATAAAATATATTATTTAAGAACTTTGGTTTGTGAACCGGCTGGCTTTGTGGTCATGCTGTCTGTTTCCGATTATAAAGGCTTTGGGTTCGACTCCTTCCTCTCGGTTTGAGTTGTTTTGCTTCTGTGCCTTTTCTTATCAGACTCTGCGTTAAGTTTTAATATATTATATAGGGTTTAGGGTGTATGAACTGGCTGGCACAGTGCCCACGTTGTAAATTTTTAATTCTAGAGGCTGTGAGTTCGAGTCCGTTCACTCGCATTAGAATAAAACGAGTTAAGTCGTTTTTGCATCTGTGCTTTTTTCTGATCAATGTCTCCGTTTAGTTGTAATATATTATTCAGGAGCTTCAGCAGGTGAACGAGCTGGTGCAATGGTCATGTTGTCTGCTTCCAATTGCAGAGGGTGTGGGTTCGAGTTTGGCATTGAGTTAATCAAGTTGAGTCTTCTTTTGAATCTACGCCTTTTTTTACCAGCAGCTTCGTTAAGTTTAAATAGATTATATAGGAACTCGGGTGCGTGAACTGGCTGGCACAGTGCTCATGCTGTAAGCATTCAATCTCAGGTGCTATGGGTTCGAGTCCTTACATTAAAATAAAGCGTGTGAACGGTTTTTGTATCTATGCTTTTTCTGATCAGTCTTTCTGTTAAGATTAAATAGATTATTTTTGATTTTTTGTTTGTGAACTGGTTGGCTTAGTGGTAATATTGTTTGTTTCCGATTCCAGAGGCTGTAGGTTCGACTCCATCCGTTCGGTTTGAGTCGTTTTGTATCTGTGCTTTTTCTGATCAGGCTTTATGTTAAGGTTTAATGGATTAATTTGAATCTTCTGTGTATGATCTCAGTGGTCATGCTCTTCCCACAAATCTCAGAGGCTGTTGGTTGGAATGCTTTGAGTCGTTTTGACATTTTTGCTTTTCCTGATCAGTATCTCCATTAAATTTAAGTAGATTAATTAGAGTTTGTATTATGTGAGCAGTATGGCACAGTGGTTATGTTATGTGTATTTCCCATGTCGGTGGCTGTGAGTTCGAGTCCATGCATCTGCGCTTTCTCAACAAGACTTTTATTGATTTTATTGCTACCGGAAGTGACATCACAGAAAATGACGTCACTTCCTGTTTTTCTATTAAACTGCGGGAAAAAAGAGATGCGCTGTTTTAAAAATTGTATAAAATTTTGAGACTTCGTTAGCAGGAGTCACGTGGTGCAAAACAAGCCCTGCACGAATTTTGGACGAGGAAGGGTGGAAAGCTCGACACCGAAGCCAGCAGGCCCGAAGAGAAACCCCACCAGCAACGGTGGAGCTCAAACCACCGCTCGTCCTCCATCTCGTGCAGATAATTTAGTAAGAAATATAAGAGAGTTAAAGAAGAAAGACTAAAGATCTAATAAAGGACCTATCCCAAATTTTCTTCTTTGCTTACCTTCAACCTCGCGTCTCTCTAACACAACTATTGGACCCTTTTTACCAGACGGGACTCGATCCCCATACCTACAGCCCCGCAACTTGACGCCCCAAGCCTCTCGGCCAAGAGTGCGACGGCTGAAGCTTTAATTTCGGTATATTTTAAGTTTAACATGTCTGTTTAAATAATCTGAAAAAAAGTGGCTAAAATTGCAGGGACAGAACCCTCGACATAAACTTTCGCTTCACGCTGTTACCGCGGCACTTTTCTGCTATGCTATAAATGGTGTTGCAGCTTTTTTTTTTTTTACAATATAAAGCATTCTTTGGATTGCCGACTAGAATAAATCTGAGGTAGAACTCATAAAATTGATTTTCCTGACAACATTGTTTATTTACTATTTAAAACTGCAATCGTAAAAGCACCGCGTTTGAAACGAGGACAGAACTCGCGATCAACATACCCGCTGCCTACCTCCCTAATCACATGACTGTTTGAGCCACAAAGTTCATTGAAACTAGAAGTTATTTAAGTTTTCATTATGGAAAAATTTAAATAAAGAGCCAGGATGGCTTTGAATGCTATATATTATTTTATTTTATAATTATATAAAGAGGGTAAAATCAGATGTTGTATTCAATTTCAATTATATTTTTGAAAATTGCAAAAATTATATCTGATTTTAATCTTTTACATATAAAATTCTAAATTGAAATGTAGCATTTAAGGACATCCTGGCATTGTTTTTCTTAATGACGATCAATATCCGCACGGGAAATGCTCATTTATCATTTGGTTTAAACCAAAGTTAAGCTTCTGGGCTACCAAAGTTAAGCTTAAGACGGCGACGACCGAAGTTTCGATTTCGGTGTATATTTAAGTTTAACATCTTTAAATAATCTGACAAAAAAAAACAAAAAAAAAAAAAAAACCGCTGTTTAAATTGCCGAGGATAAATTTTCGAAAAAAAAAAAGAATAACTTCATCGCTGCGCTACAAATGACGCTGTAATTTTACTTTATTTTAACAATCAAAAACTTTCTCTGGATTGGAAATTATAATAAATCTGAGCTAGAACCTATACGACAACATTGTTTATTTATTATTTAAAACTCTAATCTAATTGCACATTTTTCAAATAAATGCATCTAAAATACACATAAAATTAAAAAAAAATGTCAACTAAAAGTGAAATATGGTCACTTTTCATATGTAATATTATGCGATAAATTATTTAACATCATTCGTTTCCTGATCAGCATCTCCGTAAATTTTAAATGGTTTAATTAAGTTTTTCATCTGATCAGGCTGACTAAATGGTCATGTAGTCTGTTTCAAATTCCGGAGGCTATGGAGTCCATACACTGGCATTGATTAGTGCGAGTTGATTCATTTTGGTTTCTGTGCTATTTTTGATCAGTCTCTCCGTTAACATTAAATATATTAATTAGGCTGTTCAGCACGTGAACTGGCAGTCTCACTGGTCATGCTGTCTGATTCCAATTCTGTAGGTTGTGAGTTCGAAGTTATCCACTCACATTGATCATAGCGAGTAAGGTAATTTTGGTTTTTGTGCTTTTTCTGATCATTATCTCCGTCAAGATTAAATAGAGTAATTAGGATCTTTGAAATGTGTAATGGCCGGCTTAGTGGTTTTGGGGTTTTCATCCAACTGCAGAGGACATGGTTTGAGTTGTTTTGTGATCTGTGATTTCTTTTTATCAGTGTCTTTTCACTTCATTCTCAGAATAAAGCGAATGCACGGTTTTTGTATCTGTACTTTTCTTGATCAGTCTTTCCGTTAAGATAAAATATATTATTTAAGAACTTTGGTTTGTGAACCGGCTGGCTTTGTGGTCATGCTGTCTGTTTCCGATTATAAAGGCTTTGGGTTCGACTCCTTCCTCTCGGTTTGAGTTGTTTTGCTTCTGTGCCTTTTCTTATCAGACTCTGCGTTAAGTTTTAATATATTATATAGGGTTTAGGGTGTATGAACTGGCTGGCACAGTGCCCACGTTGTAAATTTTTAATTCTAGAGGCTGTGAGTTCGAGTCCGTTCACTCGCATTAGAATAAAACGAGTTAAGTCGTTTTTGCATCTGTGCTTTTTTCTGATCAATGTCTCCGTTTAGTTGTAATATATTATTCAGGAGCTTCAGCAGGTGAACGAGCTGGTGCAATGGTCATGTTGTCTGCTTCCAATTGCAGAGGGTGTGGGTTCGAGTTTGGCATTGAGTTAATCAAGTTGAGTCTTCTTTTGAATCTACGCTTTTTTTTATCAGCAGCTTCGTTAAGTTTAAATAGATTATATAGGAACTCGGGTGTGTAAACTGGCTGGCAGAGTGCTCATGCTGTAAGCATTCCATCTCAGGTGCTATGGGTTCGAGTTCTTACATTAAAATAAAGCGTGTGAACGGTTTTTGTATCTATGCTTTTTCTGATCAGTCTTTCTGTTAAGATTAAATAGATTATTTGGGATTTTTTGTTTGTGAACTGGTTGGCTTAGTGGTAATATTGTTTGTTTCCGATTCCAGAGGCTGTAGGTTCGACTCCATCCGTTCGGTTTGAGTCGTTTTGTATCTGTGCTTTTTCTGATCAGGCTTTATGTTAAGGTTTAATGGATTAATTTGAATCTTCTGTGTATGATCTCAGTGGTCATGCTCTTCCCACAAATCTCAGAGGCTGTTGGTTGGAATGCTTTGAGTCGTTTTGACATTTTTGCTTTTCCTGATCAGTATCTCCATTAAATTTAAGTAGATTAATTAGAGTTTGTATTATGTGAGCAGTATGGCACAGTGGTTATGTTATGTGTATTTCCCATGTCGGTGGCTGTGAGTTCGAGTCCATGCATCTGCGCTTTCTCAACAAGACTTTTATTGATTTTATTGCTACCGGAAGTGACATCACAGGAAATGACGTCACTTCCTGTTTTTCTATTAAACTGCGGGAAAAAAGAGATGCGCTGTTTTAAAAATTGTATAAAATTTTGAGACTTCGTTAGCAGGAGTCACGTGGTGCAAAACAAGCCCTGCACGAATTTTGGACGAGGAAGGGTGGAAAGCTCGACACCGAAGCCAGCAGGCCCGAAGAGAAACCCCACCAGCAACGGTGGAGCTCAAACCACCGCTCGTCCTCCATCTCGTGCAGATAATTTAGTAAGAAATATAAGAGAGTTAAAGAGGAAAGACTAAAGATCTAATAAAGGACCTATCCCAAATTTTCTTCTTTGCTTATCTTCAACCTTGCGTCTCTCTAACACAACTATTGGACCCTTTTTACCAGACGGGACTCGATCCCCATACCTACAGCCCCGCAACTTGACGCCCCAAGCCTCTCGGCCAAGAGTGCGACGGCTGAAGCTTTAATTTCGGTATATTTTAAGTTTAACATGTCTGTTTAAATAATCTGAAAAAAAGGGGCTAAAATTGCAGGGACAGAACCCTCGACATAAACTTTCGCTTCACGCTGTTACCGCGGCACTTTTCTGCTATGCTATAAATGGTGTTGCAGCTTTTTTTTTTTTTACAATATAAAGCATTCTTTGGATTGCCGACTAGAATAAATCTGAGGTAGAACTCATAAAATTGATTTTCCTGACAACATTGTTTATTTACTATTTAAAACTGCAATCGTAAAAGCACCGCGTTTGAAACGAGGACAGAACTCGCGATCAACATACCCGCTGCCTACCTCCCTAATCACATGACTGTTTGAGCCACAAAGTTCATTGAAACTAGAAGTTATTTAAGTTTTCATTATGGAAAAATTTAAATAAAGAGCCAGGATGGCTTTGAATGCTATATATTATTTTATTTTATAATTATATAAAGAGGGTAAAATCAGATGTTGTATTCAATTTCAATTATATTTTTGAAAATTGCAAAAATTATATCTGATTTTGATCTTTTACATATAAAATTCTAAATTGAAATGTAGCATTTAAGGACATCCTGGCATTGTTTTTCTTAATGACGATCAATATCCGCACGGGAAATGCTCATTTATCATTTGATCTAAACCAAAGTTAAGCTTAAGATGGCGACGACCGAAGTTTCGATTTCGGTGTATATTTAAGTTTAACATCTTTAAATAATCTGACAAAAAAAAACAACAACAACAAAACAAAACCGCTGTTTAATTTGCCGAGGATAAATTTTCGGAAAAAAAAGAATAACTTTATCGCTGCGCTACAAATGACGCTGTAATTTTACTTTACTTTAACATTCAAAAACTTTCTCTGGATTGGAAATAATAATAAATCTGAGCTAGAACCTATAAGACAACATTGTTTATTTATTATTTAAAACTCTAATCTAAAAATAAGCTTTGCGTTTGAGGTGAGGACAGAACTTGATATCAACAGATCCGCTGCCCAACGCCTTAACCACTGGACCGTTTGAATCACGAACTGCATTGAAACGAGGAATTATTTAAGTTTTCATTAAAAAAAAAAATAAAAAAAATCCAGGATGCCCTTAAACGCTATATTTTATTTTAGAAATATATAAAAAAGATAAAGTCAGGTGTTATATACAATTTCCATTATACTTTAGAAAACTGGAAAAATTATATCGGATTTTTACCTTTTCATATAAAATTCTAAATTCAAATCTAGCAATCCAGGACATCCTGGCACCCTTTTTCTTGTTCTAATGATGTTCAATATCCGCCTGGGAAATGCCCATTTATCATCAGATTTAAATCAAAACTAAGCATATGAGCTAAGCTGGCGACGACTGAAGCTCCGATTTCTGTGTATTTAAGTTTAACATTTTAATATGTCCTTTAAAACAATCGGAAAAACGCGGCTAAAATTTCCGGGGAACAAAATTTTCGACAAAAACGAGCAACTTTCCCGTTACGCTACGAATGACTTGGCAATTTTATTTTAGTTTAACAATCTGGTCCTTCATCTGAGTTGGAAACAACAAAATCTAGGTCCCATAGGGTTACAGAAAAATTAGGTCCCATAGGGTTCAATGTATTTCATTTTTTCAACCCGGGTTCAATCCAAAACTAATTGAGTGATATTATTCATTTATATTCCCATAGATCCATCCCACAGACCATCTGAACAGCATACTAAAATTTCATTTTGATAAAGTCATTTTTACGGCAATTATCGTGCGAACGAACAGACAGACAGACAGACTGAACAAAGTCAGACATTTTTCAACTATGTTGTAAATTGTTAAAAATGAAATTGCAGAAATTGCGCATATTTCGAGGAATATATATTTTTTAACACTTTACAACAAAGTTGAAAAGTGTTTATGACTTTGTTCATTCTGTCTGCCTGTCTGTCCGTTAGCACGATAACTGCCGTAAAAATGACTTAATCAAAATGAAATTTTAGTATGTTGTTCAGACGGTTTGTAGGACTTATGGGAATATAAATGAATAATATCACCCAATTAGTTTTGGATTGAACCAGGGTTGAAAAAATGAAATACATTGAACCCTATGCGACCTAATTTTTCAAACATTTTTTAAGCGGATTTAAAAGTCACAAATTGCTTCGAAAATTTTAGGTAATATTCAAATTATTCCATAAAATATATAAAAAAAGTTTCAGCAAAATATATTCAGTAGTTTTTTAAGTAAAAATTAAAATAATAATTACACCTCTAATATGAAGCGATCAGGTGACAACGATATGAAAAGGTAACGTGACCCACTTCAAAATATAATATGGCCTCCATCTTGTCTCAAAATCGTGATTTTTAAAGTTCCTTTTAATTCATATTGAGTGTTGTATTCGTCCTAAAACCACTTTATTTTTGCTTAAATTCTGTGCATCTACATACTGAAACAATGCAATGACAATATATTTGAGTTTAAATGATCATCCAAATTTGATTATTTTTACAACGAAGCCTATTTTTCACTTATGTAAAATGTAAATAGCAAAATATGTAGGATGAGTTGTCTAAAATTGCTGTATATTTTTAACTCAAAAGTATTTAGCTCATGGAGTTTGCATAGCTAATATGAATGAAATATTCATTGATTTTACAGACAGAAGGACGGATTTTTTTCGATGAAGTTTTAAGTATAGAGTTTAATTACTTGTAGCTCCATGGTCTTAATTTTTAAATAAAATAAATTATTATAGTATTGTGATGAATGAAATGAATGGGAAAAATGATATGAATAAAATGCTGCTTTTATAGAGAGAGCCAGGCGTGTTATTTTTCTATGACGTTATTTGAATGAATTTCAGTTGTTTTCGATGATGTTTTCAAATATAATAAATTATCGTAGTATTAGGATAATTTTAAAAGTAGTTCCGAGGAATGTATTGCATTTTAGAGATGGTTAAACCAAGCAATTTATATTTCAATGCCGTTATTTGAATGAAGTTCATTTTTTTCGATGAAGGTTTAAGTTTTCAAATATAATAAATTAATATAGTATTGTGATAAATTTTAAAATATTACCGAGGAATGTATTGCATTTTAGAGATGTTTAAATAAAATTGCATTGAAGTTGGAATGTGTTTCATAATCAATGCTTTAAGCATGATTGATCTTTCTTGTTTTAAGTATGAAGAAATTATTCTACATATTTGGTTTAAACACGTTAAAAATATCGGTCGTTGCTCTTTTCAGTGGCGTCCAGATGGAAACTTTGTGACAATATTTTCGATCCCAAGGAATTGATTTGTATGAAAATTGTCTAACAATGCGCTTCAATATATAACTAAAACGCTAATTCGAATTTAAAAAAAATTCTCTGAGGTTCCTTCGGATCTGACCTGAAGCATTACAGTACAAAATTTTGCAGCTGTGGGTAGCTTAGATTTTCTAGATGACTTACGAACAGATGACTTATGAACAAAAGAAACATCTTCTTTTATTGGGTTAGGTAAATTGATCACAGTAAGGGAAGTCATGTGGATCAAACATTATTTTAAACGGATTTTTTTAGAATGGTGGATTTGCAACTGTTTCTAACTGGAAATGAAGAAAGTACGCTATAGATTTTGAGAACAACATATTGTGTCTGTCCCAATTTATTTTAATTTAGAATTACAAAGAAAGACTGTGTTTGCATGAAATATAAATATTAAAAACACAGTTCATGCATTATAAAAAAGCCCTTACAAAAACATGAAATAACTTGACATTTATATGCAAATGCATATTTATTGTCCGTATACCTGCAGACTATTTAAATCCCTCCGGAACCCGAACGCGCATAAAGTTTATCATGCTTGGTATTTTGCATTTGTTTTACAGCTTCATTTAAACAAATATTTGATGCTTAACGCAGTAAAATAAAATAATTTATATCTTTCTAACTGCAGATTATGATGAAAATGCATATTAAAGGTGGTATTTGTTTGTTTGATATTTTTCTCGATAAGATGTTTTTGAATTTGTTTATTTTGACTTCAAAAGTTTATAATTTAATAAAGTAAGTTCAATATTCTTACTTATTTCACTGCAAAAAATCTGTTGTAGGCAGCACATGACTTTCCATACATATTATAATGAATTTGTTTTATTTTTTGATAGATAATGGTGAATTGAAATCGTAAATTGAAATTTAGTGTCTTGTGGACGTTATTGTCAGGCAAAATTTTCTTGAAGTATTTGAATTAACTTACATTTCACATGTGAGAAAAAATAACTCGACAGCAGAAAAATTGGGATCTTAGGTAGTATAGTCCCTGATTCAAACATGTTACTTGATAAAAAAAGATCAATGTTGTCTGTATTTTCGTTTGTTGGTTGCGTAACTGGAAAATCTAAGCCTAACTAAAAATCTAAACCCTGTTTATTTAAAACTCATCGAATCGATCGAATGTTTGGAAGATAATTCCCCCCCTCCCCCCACAAAAATTTTCGAATGGAATTTTGAATAAATCACAAAAAATATATACTTTCAATAATGATAAATATATAGTCATTTACGACATATTTTTTCATTGGAATACGAATGATACAAACTTTAGAACGCCGACATGAATCATTCTCTATATATTTATTACACGATTTTCGTATGAATTTTTGAAAGGGTTATCAAAAGAATCATCATAATTTTCAGTAATGTTAAATAGTTGAAAGGGTTATCAAAAGAATCATCATAAATTTTTTCAGTAATGTTAAATAGTTAATAATTTAAGATCTGATTTTTCATTGGAAAACGAATAAGACATATTTTAGAACGCTGATGAATTCATGAACTGTTCTCGAAATATATCACGTCTTTCACCTACAAAAAATTATATAAAATTAAAAAGGAGTAAGTATCCCCAAATATGTTCCATTTTCATATTTAATATTATGCAACTAATCTGTTAACACCATTCTCGTGGATCTAGTTCATTCCATTTACAAGAGAAGGTACTTCTTGTACTATTTTTGTATTTTGACGCCAAAGAATTTGGAAATATTTATTTTACTGGATATTCATTAACAGTTAATTGCAGTTTGGAGAGTATTTTGTACGAGAGTATGAATTAGTCAATGTTTGAACTCCTAACTTATCAAAAGCGCCTACTTTCAATTTACGTGGTGTTAATTCAATGCCAAAAACAGCATGCTGTAAGTTTTATATACCATATTTTGCTGTGAAAAGAATAAAATCATTGCATTATATAGGGAAAGTCACTTGTTGACCACATCAGATATTTTAAAAAAATTAATTATGCGTTCCTTTTAAAATAATTAATAATCATATTTTTAATACGTACATTTCCCCCCAATTATTTCATCAATTAAAAAGCAAGTTTTTCCTTTATGCAATTTCTAGGAAAAGATATTCAGAATTAATTTTTTGCGAGTTGTTAAAGAAAGTTTTTTTTTTTACATGCTGATATGTTTAACGGATACTTAAACATTGATGAAGAATACTATTTTTATTTTGGATTTTTAATAGATGTATTCATTAAGCTGATTTTAATTGTTCAGAAAGTTATTATTTCTTTTTTTATACACATAAAAGATTTTCTTTAATAATTAAAAAAAAATGCATTTATACGGTTTGAGCTTAAGCTGAGAGCAATAGTTTTATTTTCTTTTTAATTTGATTGTTCCGATAACTTTACAACTCAAATTCAACTAGAAGTGTTGATAGTACGGCCATAAGTGATATGTGGTCGTGTTGTTGTGGTATTATAGAAAAATAAACTCAATTTTATTTAAATTCACAATCAGCTGTGTGATGCAATGGAAAAGCGCGATGGAAAAAATCTGATGTGAGAAGTTCATGATTTTAATATAATAAAAAATATAATTAGAAAATGCTATATACAGCAAATGTGTGAAAGAAAGAAAATATAATACAGTAGCAGCCAAAAAGATCCTTTATTTACTTACACATTTTAGAATTATGCATTTTATCAGAATACCACCACGTCAGAAATTCAGGATGAGGCCACTATGTCCCACTAGAGCTTCACAAACATTACATCATTGAACTTTGACTTGCTGTTGCTCCTTATATTTTACAGTAATTTCGTGGCAAGTTTCATATAACTGTTTCATACAAAGGGACAGCAAGAGCGGCTGTCCCTTTGTATAAAACAGAACTTCCTCTGCTGGATCGTCAATATCCGTTTTATCAAAATCACATTAATTTATTCTGATCTTCAAAGCCATCCCAATATTACTGTTAGTTTTGGTGATCATGTTTACTTTGATCAGAAATTTCTCTCAAAATTACTCTCACTCTGTTCTATGAGATCGTAAAAGACATTTTTTCTGAAAAGAGTTTTTATACTCTACATACCTTCCTAGCCCACAGGGTTGAAGTAAGGGGGTCACATGTGGAGGCAAAAAAAAAAAAAAATTCTGATGTGTGTAATACGTGATTTTCCTTATATAATGCAATGAATTTACCACTTTTACAGTAAAAAAATAGGTTTTTCTTCAAGTAGATACTTATATTCTTTCCAAGATATTGAATTTTCGTCAATCAGTTGTCATTTTCATTGATTTAGCGTCATTTTTATCCCTTTGGTGAGATTTTCGTTAATTTGGCAACATTTTATAAAGTCGCCAAGTTGGCGACACTCCCCCAAATTCGTCGCCAAAATCTCTCCGGAGCGTTATGGACGGAGATTATTGGCGTCTCCATAATCATTTATAGCATATAAATGATTATGAAGACGCCAATAATCAGTTATATGCTATAAGTTATTCTTATAGCATATAAATGATTATTGGCGTTCAAATGCAAAAGTATTACTCAAAGTGCCTTTTCTCATGAATGGAACGAGCTAGATCCACGAGAATGATGTCACCCAATATATCGCATGATATTACATATGAAAAGTGAATATGTTTCTCAACAGTTAATAGATTTTATTTAATTTATGGGATTTTTTGATAAATTTATTTTAAAAATGTGCAGTATCTCGAGAACGGTTCATGCTAGAGATCTAAAGTTTATGTCAATCGTTTTCTAAGGAAAAATTACAAAAGAAATATCTATTTGCGTAACTTCATTAAAGGTATTGATTTTTTGATGATTTTTTCAAAATTTCACTTGAAAATTTAGGGGGTTCTGAACATTCGATTACGTATAAAAACAATAGGCTTCTAGTATTCACTGATTGCGATTTTTGTACCAAATTTCATTCGAATCGGTCCATTCGTTCGCGAGATATCGTCTCCACAGACTCACTGACACACCCACACACATACTTTCACACACACACACACACACACACACACACACACACGCACACATACACGCACACACACACACACACACAGAGATCACCTCCAAAATGTTTGATTCGTGATCAGGGATGCTTGAAACGTGCTCTCCCGTCGAAAACTCGAATTCGAATTTTCGACCCCGTCACAATACTCTCTTTATACATTATGTATATAAGGAAAGTAAGAACAATTATTCTGGTGTTATTGTTAAGTTCGGATTCAAGAGGATGCGATGAATAAATAATAAGGTTTCTTCAAGCAGCCCATTAGCATCTGAGTAACAATTAACTCTGAGTGGTCCATTAACCTCTGAGTTACTAGAAAAGTGTCTATATGTTCTACTCAGACACATGCTTGTTTGATACTGCGATTAAATGGCTTGTAAGGTTCATTTTCAGCGAAAATGGCTGAGTAATGACAAGATAAATGTCTAAGCTGATATCCCACAAGGAGAAATCTTCTGGTTTCGATTTTATTTAAAAATTTCTCAACATTCAGCTTAATTTTTAACAACTCGCTAATTCGAATATATCTCGGTCGCCATTAGTTCTAATTAGAGGGATTTTACTGTGTATTCTCTATTACGTTTAATTGATTTCTGAAACGGGGTGAAACTGCTACTATTTTATCGTTTTTATATTGGCGTATCTTGTTCTAACCTCATATTTTTTTGTAAAATTATTTATAAACGGGATCAGGATGCCTTGTTCTTTATTTAGATCTATCTATGAAGATAATTTTGTACACCAAGAAAATGATTCTCATGTTTCTTTTTAAGGAAATTAAATGAAATATTTTAATATAATTTTTTAAAGACTAATATAATTAATACTATCGGAATTTGAATATATTTTGACTTACGATAAGAAACGCCGGCATATTTGTTAGTATACTATATATTGAATAAGGTATGTAAAACGATTAATAACTTTCATGCTGAGCTAATTAAACTGGAGAAAAATCTTAATTTTATCTATAGTGAATAAAAAAAGAAATCTGGGTGAAATCAAATTGTGTAGCAAGTTCTTCTCTAGGAGAAGAATAAGGATAGCAATAAGATTTAATCAATAGAAATAAGCATCATTTTCCCAACCTTTAATCAACGATTGAAGTTTTCATGCAAATATCTTTCAGCAGACGCGGAATAAAGTCATTAAAATAAATTTAGCCATATACAGTCGTTTATAGATTTATCAATAAATAAATGACTTGTAAATTCGCCTTTTAGCTTTTAATTATTTAACTGTTTTCCTTTTCAGATGGGTTTGCACGGAAGTTTTTAAGAGATCAACACAAACACCGATGGTTGATTTATTACATTTTTATACTATAAACAACGTAAGAGTCATTATAATTTAACGATAATATTACGTTAGAAATTTTAATTACGTTGTTTTATTGTTATACCACTGAAGTACTTTCAGTAATTAAAACAGTTCCATTGCCTTTTTATCTTGATCAAAGTTTCATCTTTGTCTTGGTTTCCATCTTGGATAAAAAAGTTGAATGAAAAATCTCTGAAAGCGTAGATGTTTGCGTGCTGTTCTGATTAAAGAATCTTTAATTTAAAAGTATAAACGATATATTCTGAGTTTGTTAAAAATAAACATGATTAAGGTTCTTTGAAGAATAATTCTTCTAAAATTTAGATGATACTAACCAACGTCACTGACCACTTTTTGAAAAAGATCTTAATTAGCCATAAGCTGCAGTGTCCGCAACTAGTGATCAGTTTTTTTTTTACTTTCTTTATATACATAATGTATAAGGAAAGTATTGTGACGGGGTTGAAAATTCGAATTCGAGTTTTCGACGGGAGAGCACGTTTCAAGCATCCCTGATCATGAATCAAACATTTTTGAAGTGATGTCTGTGTTTGTGTGTGCGCGTGTGTGTGTCAGTGAGCCTGTGGAGACGATAACTGACGAACGGATGGACCGATTCGAACAAAATTTGGTACAAAAATTACAATCCGTAAACACTGGAAGCCTATTGTTTTTATACGCAATCGAATGTTGAGAATTTACCTAAATTTTCGAGTGAAATTTTGAAAAAATCGTCAAAAAATCAAAACATCTAATAAAGTTACGCAAATAGATATTTCTTATGTAATTTTTCATTAGAAAACGATTGACATAAATTTTAGAATGCTAACATGAACCGTTCTCGAGATATTGCACATTTTTAAAAAAATTATCAAAAAGTCATATAAAATAAAAAAAATATTTCCTATTGAGAAACATGTTCACTTTTCATATGTAATACTATGCGATAAATTTAGTGACATCATTCTCGTGGATCTAGCTTGTTCCATTCATGAAAAAAGATACTTTGAGTAATACGTTTGTATTTGAACGCCAATAGTCATCTATCTGCTATAAGAATGACTTATTTCTCCATCCATAACGCTTGGCGAGATTTTGGCGACGAATTTGGTGGAATGTCGTCAACTTGGCACCTTTTTTAAATGCTGCTAAATTAACGAAAAACTCACCAAATGGATAAAAATGACGCTAAATCAATGAAAATAACGACTATTTGACGGAAATTCAATATCTTGGAAAGAATATAAATATCTACTATAAAAATAATCTAATTTTTTTTAATGTAAAAGTAGTAAATTCATTGCATTATATAAGGAAAGTCATGTGCTGTCCACATCAGATTTTTTAATTTTACGTAGACAAGCAACAAATACATGGATTACTAAAATAAAACCAACAGAACATACAGATATACACGCGACCGCTGCTGTGCCCCTGTACAGATTAATTAAGGCTAACGCTAGACATACAGATTACTTACATCGGAGCAATATACAGTTGACTGAACTTCTTAAAGTACTGCAAATACGCAGGAGTATAGGTCGCTGTGACCCAATAAAAAAAATCTGATGTGGGCAGCACATGACTTTTCTTTTATAATGCAATGAATTTCTTTCTTTCACAGTGAATACATGATGTATATATAAGATCCACGGCACAGTGTTTTTAATGTTGAATTGTAAATTTTACGCTTTTCCGGATAACAACATGAAAAACTATTTCAAAGTACCCAATTGGGGGATTATGGAATTTAAAATAAAAGAGAGTGAAGTGAATAAAGTAAAACATTTAAATTATTAGCAAAAATAAGGCATTGGTGAGAACTTAGAAGGAGGAATAAATAGATAAACTCATATAAAAAGATAAAGATAGCAAAATCGCAAAATAGTAATTAAGAGTAACACATGAAGAAAGTATAAGAGGTATAAAAATTGGGATAGCCATATTTAAAATTCACGAAAATATTTAGTAAATAAAGACATGAAGGCAACAAGTTGTTTCGGAGATTAAATCAAACATGAAACTTTAAAGCCAGTTAATTAAAATAAAATTAAACTGACGCCAATTATTAAAGAAATAATAGCAATTAGGAATAAACGATCAGTTTTGGAGTGCTACATTAGCCACATTATTCATCTTTTTTTGAGGAAGTATTGGATGCTTTATTCTCACCAGCAGCGTTTATATTGAGATTAAATCATATATAATTCTTATAAATTATTTTAGATGCATCAAACTTTCTGCTATTATGTCTCAAGTTTTAATTAAAAAAAAGAAAAAGCCGTTAAAAATCAATATAACTGCAAATCATTCCATTAAGCATGGGGGACTGTTCTATGAATGCTTACGGTATCACATGCTCAGGCTAAATAGTACATTTTGTTTCATTTTTAAAAGTACCTTTTTTAAGAAAAATATTGAAAAAATGAAAATTTTTAACGCAGAATTATTGTAAAAAAAGAAATTCACGATTATTAAACAAATCGGTTTTGGGCACATTCAGAACCAATCAGTTTTCCTCATTTTCATTAATGAAAAATGTTCAATCAGTTTTCTCTTATCCAGTGATGATGCAACTTCCTGGTTAATTGCAACCATGCTTAAGTCACTTAGTCTTTCTTCGCCCATCGAACATCTCAAATAACTTTTCACCCTCTTCAAAACTGAGAAAGATCTTTCTGCTGCCGCTATCGTGACGGATAAGGTTAAAAATAAGACCAAGGCAGTCAAAACTTCTGGATAACTAGATGTTAGTATGTCAGTCTTTGTGTAAAGAAGATTAATAAGATCTGAGTTCAACTGTTTTGCTTCCAGATTGTAGGGCCATCCGAACTGAAACTAGTTATAAAGGAAGAGTCGGACCAATATCAGTTTTGTATTTGGTTTGCAGTCTTTCCGCCTTTGAAACAACTTCATCTTCTGATAAAGCAAGTAAAACTTGAGGAAACAAAACTGAAACTTTTTTTGTTAAATTTCGAAAAGATGAAAAACGTTCAGCAATTTGTCCATTTACACTGTCCAAGAGAAAGAAAAACCCATTAACTTTGAACTTATGTTCACTGTCACGAAACCTGTAAACCTCTGCTAATTCGTCAAAGTATTTTTTGATCTTTGGCTTCTGTTGACTGGAAACATTACGTCTACATTCCATTTTGAAAAAAACATCGCAGCTTCTTTTTTCAATTTCAAGTAGCTGTCTGTGAATTTCTTCAACTTAGAATAAATGCGGAGAAAGGCTGTTGCTCTTTCAAGATCGATATCTGTTCCTTGAAGGCATTTAGAAGCAACATTCGTGTGTGTGAACACTTTTGACAGAAGAACAGTTAAAAATACAAATTGGTAGCTGCCCAGAAGCTTTGTAAGGTGCTTTGCCTCTGATATCTATTCCTTTTTTTGCTCGTTAACGAAATTTCTGTCATGGCTTTCATAACATCAGGGTTACTCAACTTGATTGCTAAAATTGATTCATGGTGAGATGCCCACCTTGTGGGATTAAGCTTTTTGAGCGTTACATTAGATTCACCTGTTAAAGATGACAGGACGTCCCGTCGGTTAATACTGTGACCGAAAAACACATATAAAGACTGCAATGTTGCAAAATATTTGGCTACATCTCTGACGCTTCCAACTGCATCATTGATTACTAAGTTAATATTATGTGCTGAACAATGAATATATACAGCCAGCTCTTCAATATCTTGCAATCTCTTCTGTACCCCGGAATAAGCTCCTTTCATCATCGCAGCTCCGTCATATCCTTGTCCTCTACACTTTTTCATATCTAAACCCCATCCTTCCAAACTGGTGACAATTTCTGCAGAAAGGCCAGCAGCAGTAGGGTCTTTTACATGAAAAAATCCTAAGAAAGATTCTTTAATTTTTACTTTTTTCTTTCAGAAATGTCTTGCTCTTGACTTATTTGAACTACAGCTTCAGACAAGTCGACGTATTGAACTACAAAACTCATCTGGTCTTTCTTAGACAGATCCTGTGTTGTGTCAATTATTACTGAAAAATGCTGTGCTCTATGTATTTTCTCAATAAGTTGTTCAGTTTTAATTCGAGAAGATATGCAACTGATGATTTGATTTTATATGCCGTGACTTAAGCACTTTGTATGTCCTTTTGGTGCACTTAGTAGGATTGTACTTAGCTAATAGCTGCGCAGTCGATAAAAAATTCCCATCGTAGTTCCCACTGCACTCTTTAGAGCCTCTAAATGCAAGGGCTTTTTTTATGAGCATCACAGTTATGTCAATGAGCCTCTCCAAAACCAGATCTCAAAATTCTTGTTTAGCTTTTTTTCTGAATCCATAGTATCATTTATTCTTTTCACTTCTTCCCACTGATGAAAAGTTATACAAGCCAAAATGTGCTGCTCAGGTTTGCCGGGTGTTCTTATTCTTTTAGATAAACCCTGCCAATCTTTAATCCCAGTGACCACTTTTTTTAGCTCCTATTTTTGTAAACAGCTAACATGCTAGACAATACACACAGTCCAGTGTTTGCGAGTAGTTTAGCCACTTATTAGGCAATGACTGTCCTCCTACTGCAACTGTTTTGTAGTAAACATTGGAAAATGATCTATTCTTGTCATTTTTAGAAAACGGCCTTTTTGCTTGCCGGCTTCCTGTTTTAACAATAAAGAGCTTAAGCTTTTCTGATAGCTCTAAACTATCGAAATGAGCCTTATCAGTTGGATTTCACACTTCAACAATGTCCGGATGCCAACGGCCCACCGTGCTGATAACACCGGTTCTCGTTAGATCACCGAAGTCAAGCAGCATCGGGCACGGTTAGTACTTGGGTGGGTGACCACCTGGGAACACCGCGTGCTGTTGGTACATTTCGGGCGCGGCAGCCCAGTGGTTTGCGTGCTGGATTTGCACGCTGCCATAACTGCCGCCGTGTTCATGCGGAGTACGATCACGTTAAACATGTGGGTCCGTAAGTCCTTCCGAGAGGTTGGTGGTAGGGGAAGGAGGGTACGGTCCCTGTGGATGCCTCCCCCACTGGGTTCCGGTCTAAATTGGGTGGCACTTCCCGGCTGTCCAAACAGTTACCTTACACCTTTTTGGTAGATCGGACGGTCTGGGTCTCAACAACACTTCAACAATGTCCGGCCACTCATCTTATTGCTCATACTCTAGGGTGAGTCCGGTGGCCAGAGTCTTCAAAACTTCAACAATGAAGTGATTAATTCATCATCATTAATTTTATTTTGAATCAGTAAAGATGAAGTGGACGATTCAAGATCTTCACTTTAATTTTTAATGGATTTTTTTCATGATCATGATTGATATCTATATCGCAGGAATAAGTATCGGTACTGGTACCTGATTTTCTTATTTCTTCATATGTGCTACAACCAGGCGAGAGAGGAGAGATATTTGGGAAATCGCGTACTAGCTCGGCTGAAGTTGAGTCAAAATCCATCGCAAGGTTCCCTGGTATCTTTTATTTGGCTGAAGATATCTGAAATTTAAAATATAGGTTATAAGTTCTGGAAATAGTACACCATGTTGAGTTGGAATTTTAATTATTCTAGTGCATTTCTAGTTTTATTGTATGATATAATTTTAAATACAGTACCGGATCGATTGCCCGGCAACCCACAAATCGGGAGATCGAATATAATAACTATAAAATAACTAATTTTAAGTATAAAGAAAGTAATTAAACTAATTACCCGAAGATGAATTTGTATCAGAAACACATGCAATGGATCCGTGGTCTCCCCGTTTTATAGCTACAAAACTTGTGATTTTTTAATTAGATCTCCAATTTTTTCATCTTCTAGTCTTCTTTTTTTTTTCTTTTTTGTCGCACCACTCGGTGATTTCATTTTACGATCGCGATCAATCATTTAGCTGTACAAGAAATCGTAAGTCGAGCAACACATTAAAAGTATTAACCCAGGATTAGCGTGTTAGGACGTGACTACCTGTCACACTCAAGTGTAATTTTGGCATTATTTTGAGTGAGAAGGAGGAGGAGAATCCAAAGAGCCTTATCACTTATGACTCAACTCTAGGCCCGGGCAGCAGTATAGCCGTCTGGCGCCTAAAGACGTTTATAGCGTCTGGCTCACCCGACAAACTATTTAAGTTTACCTATCACCATGGGAAAACGAAACGCATTTATTAACAACTCACGTAGTGGTCACAAATGTGGAAGGAAGTGATGTTTTTGTACATCTAAATTATTATTCTTAAAAAATAAAAATATTTGCAACGTTTAAAATTTAATTGTACTAGCTTTCCCTTTTGGGTCGTTCCCTTGGGCCATTCAGGAGTGTGCCCCCCCCGCCCCGCGCCGCGGGGTCTGTAGGTATATAGATCTGGACCTGCACATGTTGCTTGTCAACAAGCGTAAATGAATGCAAAAATCATTACTGAATAATGTCATTGATCATTAATAATTTTGTAATATCAAATGATCTTGAAATACATTTTAAAAAATACAGTATTCATTTGAATACTCTAGAGTCTAGGCAGAAATGGATTATACATTCGAAAATATTTTCACTTATAACCACATCTTTCAAATCAACATTTCACATGCATATTAATATTTGGTTGTTTCATTGAATGGGGTGACAATTCTATTATTGTAATACGTATTTACATCTAAAAAATTATTTTTATGTTTTGAACGATTAAAAGCACCAGTGAAATATTAAAAAAATCTGATGTGGGCAACACATGACTTTCTTTATATAATGTAATGAATTTACTACTTTTACAGTAAAAAAAATAGTTTTTTCTTAAAGAGATACTAATATTCTTTCCAAGATATTGAATTATCGGCAATTAGTCGTCATTTTCATTGATTTAGCGTCATTTTTATCCATTTGGCGAGATTTTCGTTAATTTGGCAACATTAAAAAAAAATCGCCAAGTTGACGACATTTCGCCAAATTCGTCCCCAATATCTCGCCAAGCGTCATGGGCGAAGAAATAAGTTATTCTTACAGCAGATAAATGACTATTGGCGTACAAATACAAAAGTATTATTTAAAATATCTTTTTTCATGAATGGAACGAGCTAGATCCACGAAAATGATGTCACCCAATTTATCGCATGGTATTACATATGAAAAGTGAACATGTTTCTCAATAGGAAATAATTTTTTTTTAATTTTATATGACTTTTTGATAATTTTTTTTTGAAAAATGTCCATTATCTCGAGAACGGTTCATGTTAGCGTTCTAAAATTTATGTCAATCGTTTTCTAATGAAAAATTACATAAGAAATGTCTATTTGGGTAACTTTATTAGCCGTTTTAATTTTTTGACAATTTTTTCAAAATTTTATTTGAATACTTAGGGGGGTTCTGAACACTCGATTGCGTATAAAACAATAGGCTTCCAGTGTTTATGGATTGTGATTTTTGTGCCAAATTTTGTTTGAATCGGTCCATTCGTTCGTCAGTTATCGTCTCCACAGACTCACTGACACACACACACACACACATACTTTCACCCCTCCACACACATACTTTCACACACACACACACACACACACACACACACACACAGACATCACTTCAATCACGACATCACGACAATTTTTGGAGTGATGTCCTTCTGTCTGTCTCTGTGTTTGCGGTCTATTTCTTGTCTATACGATGGCGACCACAAATATTAATGGATTTTCACGAAACTTCATATACGACGTTGCCATAAAAAATATAGAACTATATAGAGTATGTTTTTAAATTCGTGCAAAACTTCGAAATTTATTCTATATTTTATACTTCGTTTAACATAGCAGCATAGGACAAAATTTGACATAATTACGCATAAAAGGTTATTTATGGCTGAATGGTCATGGAACCTAATAGTTTCAATCATTGTTGCGATATAATAGCTGAGATACAATTTTTGGATTCGTGATGTCATTAGCCCAATTTTGGTGGTGGTGTGTGTGTGTGGGGGGGGTGGGTGGGGAGAGTACATTTTTACTTTCCTTATACACATAATGTGAAAGGAAAGTATTGTGACGGGGTCGAAAATTCGAATTCGCGTTTTCGACGGGAGAATACGTTTCAAGCATCCCTGATCACAAATCGAACATTTTTGAAGTGATGTCTCTGTGTGTGTGTGTGTGAAAGTATGTGAGTGTGTGTGTGTGTGTTAATGTGTGTGTGTGTGTGTGTGTGTCAGTGAGTCTGTGGAGACGATATCTCACGAACAAATGGAGCGATTCGAATGAAATTTGGTACAAAAATCACAAATCGTGAATACTGGAAGTTTATTGTTTCAAAACATAATCGACTATCCAGAAGCCGCCTAAATTTTCGAGTGAAATTTTGAAAAAATCATGGACTTTCAAAAAATCAAAACCTTTAATAATAATACGCAATAGACATTTCTTATGTAACTTTTCCTTAGAAAACGATTGACATAAACTTTAGAACGTTAGCATGAACCGTTTTCGAGATATTGCACATTTTTTAAATAAATTTATCAAAAAATCCCATAAATTAAAAAAAAATAGTAACTGTTAAGAAACATGTTCACTTTTCATATGTAATATCATGCGATAAATTTGGTGACATCATTCTCATGGATCTGACTCGTTCCATTCACGAGAAATGATACTTTAAGTAATACTTTTGTATTTGAACGCCAATAGTCATTTATCCGCTGTAAGAATAACTTATTTCTCCGTCCATAACGCTTAGCGAGACTTTGGTGACGAATTTAGCGGAATGTCGCCAACTTGGTGACATTTATAAATGTTGCCAAATTAACGAAAATCTCGCCAAAGGCATAAAAATGACGCTAAATCAATAAAAATGAATACTAATTGAAGAAAATTCAATATCTTGGAAAGAATATGAGTATCTACTATAAGAATAACATTTTTTTTAACTGCTAAAGTAGTAAATTCATTGCATTATATAAGGAAAGTCATGTGCTGCCCACATCAGATTTTTAAGTATGGTATCAATAGAAATATTTTTTGAAGTCCTTTAAAGTGAAGAGTAATTGTGATCATTTGAACCAAAGATATAAAAATTTCAAAATTTTACTTGTAAAATTTGAAAAAGTTACTGAAAAAGTTACTTACAGATGGATTTTGGTATATTAAAATTGAGTTGAGCAACACTCCAGTTAATTTTTCGTTAGAGAATAAGAAGTGTAGGGAAAAAAGACATACTTTTTCTAGTACATAATTACTTATTAAATTTTTTCTGCAAATTTGTCCATCAGTCACAGAACAAAGTCAATTAAAATACCTTAATCATGTACAGATGCTTGTTATTAAATAATTGCTTATAAGTACTCTCTTCATTTTTTTGTCATATCAATATTATCCTTTTAAGTCACATGCATTTCTAATGTAAATTAATGTTTAGTGTTTGGTTTATTTGATTAAAATTATAAAAACGAAAGTCGCATGAAAATTAATTCCCTTAAATGAAAACACCACCTTCAAAACTTCAATTGTGATGTGTTATTGTTATGCTATTAAAGCAGTCATTAAACATTCTCTTCTAAATTACCCACAAAGGTTTGTTTTGTTTTGATTGCTATCGTGAAGAAAAAAATAGAGTAATAAATAATTTAATCATGCAAAATCGAAGAAGTTTACGTGCTTTTTTTAATAAAGTACTAAAGTTATTTACTTCAATAAATTAAAGCAGAAATGATACATTTTGAGATATTTGTTAAGGGATAAATACAATTAAAGTTTTCGAAATATATTTTGCTTAATAAAAACTATAGAATAATAATTTTGCTTTTAGGAGGAGTATTTTTTGATGGGAATGATATTTCTGCTTGTGGATTCTATGACAGAAATTTAAGAGTTGAGAAAAATGTGAACACTTTAGATGCTTATAACTCCGAACATGATTGATAAAAATGTAAATAATTTTATTTGTTTTGTCGGAAATAAGGTGATCTAGATTATCTGCATATAAAAATAATTTCAACATTTTAATATTTTGAATTGTTTTTCGATAAACTTCCAACAGTATCTGTCCAAGCGAGTGTTTTATTTCCACTTTTCTTATTTTCGCTGGAAATATCTCCAAAACTATAAAATATAGAGATAAATAGTAATAACAATAAATAGTATTAAAAATAAACGACAAAAATATGTATTAGAACATTTTAGTTTCTAATTCTATATTTATATTTAGAAAAATCTCTTATAGTTTTCGAGTAATTGTCTTGTAAAATTGAAGAAGATTGAAAATTTTCTGTTTTCTAAGTTTGTAGTGCTTATATACCCAAAATTATAAGTGGTAGCTATGAACAATAAGCAAGAATTTTTTGCTTTTTCAAAGACCTACAAGTTTATATGATTGGATTTTGGAACAAGCTTTTAGTTTTTGAAGTATAATAGTTAAAATTGCGATATTTTAGCATTTTAATCTGGGTTTTCCAATGGGTGGGAAAGCTGTAATGCCTAAAATATCTCGAGTGTTGCAGCTCATTCTATATACTTACTTCTTGGTTAAATATTGTACACGAAATATTTGTAAAGTATTATTCTACTTTAATCCAAGATCATGACTTTATGAATCATTTCGGCTCCATCTGACTGGAACCACCACTGGTTTTTTGTATTTCTTTTTTCTTTTTATTTAAATTCACCGTTCTTTTTTTTAATAATATATACAACATATGGATAAGGAGACTGTGTAATGGTGATTTAATTTTATTGTATAAATATAAATCAACTAGTACGAAAAACCGGCGTTGTCCGAGATTTAAGGTGCCAAACCTCTGAATAAGCACTCTGTAAATAATACATATAACGTTAGTTAATTAAATAAAAATAAAATCTCTGCATCTGTAACCATAAAAACTTGAACGAAAAAAAATTAAGTAAAAAGAGGTGGAAACATCGAACGTTATACATTCCTAGATCAGTCGGAATTTTCACATTTATGGGTATGACAGTTGATGTGACATAATATTTGGAAATGAACAAAACGTTAACGAAGTAAAATTAACAATTTCAAAAGCTGTCTTCAAAAGTTTATGACAGATTCAAGGGAAATTTTCACAGAATACTTATGATTCTTTTTATATACTCTCCGTAGAAACCTCCAGAAGGGACTCGTATCACCAAGAATATTCGTTATTTCGAGAAAGTTCTAGTACATTCGAAATATTTCCAAGTTGGATTTAAATTGCCAAATCTAGCAACCTCGCCCCACAATTCAAACTATGGTAACCCCACATTCACGTAATAGGAATGGCTACCTGTAAACATGTTTTCTCCTTGAATAGAGCAAAGTCCTTGAATATAATCAAGATCCGCTATGTATTATTTGAATTGAGGCAAAGCCCAGTGAAACTTTTTACATATTCGTAATAATGCCAACGGCCCTACCGTGCTGAAAACACCGGTTCTCGTTAGATCACCGAAGTCAAGCAGCATCGGACGCGGGTAGTACTTGGGTGGGTGACCACCTGGGAACACCGCGTGCTGTTGGCAGATTTCGGGCGCGGTATCCTGGTGGTTTACGCGCTGGATTTGCACGCTCCCACAACTGCCGTCGTATTCATGCGGAGTACGATCACGTTAAACATGTGGGTCCGTAAGTCCTTCCGAGAGGTTGGTGGTAGGGGAAGGAGGGTGCGGTCCCTGTGGATGCCCCCCCCCACTGGGTTTCGGTCTAAATTAGGTGGCACTTCCCGGCCGTCCAAACGGTTACCTTACACCTTTCTGGTAGGTCGGACGGTCTGGGTTTCAACAACAACAACATATTTGTAATAATACAATAGAACACAAATGCTATGAGTGGGTATTGCTAGTAATTAAGAAAAATGGTAATTTTTGTAACACTTAATAATTATCGATTAAAGTATTTTTACAATTTTCTTACGTCTTACACACAACAAAGTCATTAACATTCATTTAATAACGAACAAATATTTATATCCTTATTATTAATTAATTGCTAAAAAGTGCACCCTTTAGCTTTTAATTATTTCGATGTTTTCATTTACTCATTCGGGTTTTTAGAAGCATGTTCCAAACATACATCAATACATTCGCCGGTCTTTAATTTATTTGAAGTATAGGAGCGTAAGAATCAATAAAAATTATTTACCACTCGATGTTAATATCACCGCAGAAATTTTAATTACAATGTTTCGTTGTTGAGCAATGGAAGTAGTATAAAGGGAACTTTTTATCTTCTGAATTAATCAAAGCTTCATCTTTGTCTTGATTTTTATCCTAGGAAGGAACTTTAGGGAAACAAAATAATTTATCGTCTGCAAAATCGTAGATGTTTACGTGCCGCTTTAAATGAACTATTTATTAAAAGTTATTTACTAAAATAATTTAAAAAATCTGATGTGGGCAACACATGACTTTCCTTATATAATGTAATGAATTTGCTACTTTTACAGTAAAAAAATAGGTTTTTCTTATAGTAGATACTTATATTCCTTCCACGATATTGAATTTTCGACAATTAGTGTCATTTTCATTGATTTAGCGTCAATTTTATCCATTTGGCGAGATTTTCGTTAATTTGGCAACATTTCAAAAAGTCGCCAAGTTGGCGACATTCCGCCAAATTCGTCGCCAAAATTTCGCCAAGCGTTATGGACGAAGAAATAAGTTGTTCTTACAGCAGATAAATGACTATTGGCATTCAAATACAAAAGTATTACTCAAAGTATTTTTTTTCATGAATGGAACGAGCTAGATCCACGAGAGTAATGTCATCCAATTTATCGCATGGTATTACATATGAAAAGTGAACATGTTTCTCAATAGGAAATATTTTTTTTTTCATTTTATATGACTTTTTAATAATTTTTTTTAAAAATGTGCAATATCTCGAGAACGGTTCATGTTAGCGTTCTAAAATTTATGTCAATCGTTTTCTAATGAAAAATTACATAAGAAATGTCTATTTGCGTAACTTTATTAGTGGTTTCGATTTTTTGACGATTTTTTCAAAATTTTATTCGAAAATTTAGGGGGTTTCTGAACATTCGATTACGTATAAAAACAATAGGCTTCCAGTGTTTATGGATTGTGATTTTTGTACCAAATTTGGTTCAAATCGGTCCATTCGTTCGTCAGTTATCGTTTCCACAGACTCACTGACACACACACATACTTTCACACACACACACACACACACACACACACACACACACACACACACACACACACACACACACACACACACACACACACAGACATCACTTCAAAAATGTTTGATTCGTGATCAGGGATGCTTGAAACGTGCTCTCCCGTCGAAAACTCGATTTCGAATTTTCGACCCCGTCACAATACTTTCCTTATACATTATGTATATAAGGAAAGTAAAAATGAGCAAAACATATTCTGAGATATATTTGTTAAAGTATAAACACAGATTTGCTCTATATTGTTTAGGAATACTTTGTTTTATATTGTTTAAGTCTAGTTTGTTTATGTTGCTTAATGCGGCGAATTTTGATAAATATTTCTTTAAGTAGAGGAGACTTAAATTATGTATTAACTTTATAATAATAACTATTATAATAATAATAATTGCTGACATGACCGCAATACCCACCATTACTTCTTTATGCGAGACGATTTTACCGTAATCAAATAAATCAAAAACATTACTTATTAAAATCCACGTGTTTGACTTTAAACAAATTATCATTTATTAACGCTTCTATTATTTTATAATTAAAATTACATAAAATTACTATAAAATCGTTTAAGAAGGAGGAAGCACCTGTGTGAGACTAGTTCATTTTTATCTTATTTCAATTAGCAAAACGACCTAATATATATTAAGTTCGGAACATACTTTTGCTTTTTGACTTCGTTTTACTGGTCTGTTGATCTGCTTTGATATCATTAACTTCCCCAACGGCATGCGTCTATGATTGTTTCATTTTCACGTATAACTCATGACATGTTTCTCATATCTAACAATTGACTCAGACTTCAACTTTCTGATGAACCATTTCAACTGTTATACGACTTCAACTCTTTGATGCATTCTGATTATTTCTTCGTTGATCCTCCTTTCTCCATAGCGTCTCGTTTGCCTCGGGTGAATATATGCAATTTGCCTCCATAGGCTGTTCCTCAGCGTGAGGTCGTATTGATGCTTTATTGGATTTTCAGTATCGAATGAAGCTTGGTTTAAGTCTTGGTCCTGGGATATTTTTTATGCCCCAACCACACGTGAAATTTATTTGATGTGTATTTATTGTGTTCATAAATTTTCGGACCAAGAGTGTCGAAATTGGTGACTATATGTCTGCGTCTTTGGTCGCAAACATAAAAAAATCTGCTTATGGTGCCTACTGGTCTCACACTTAGGTATACTTTGTTTTATATTGTTAAGGTATATTTGTTCTATATTGTTCAAGTCCACTTTTTTCAATATTGTTTAGGTCTATTTTATTCTATATAATTTAAGTCTACTTTGCTCTCTATTGTTTAGGTATTTAGACCTATCATAATTAATATCATAATACAGGTAAAATGTATTGTTTTATCAGTTTTCGTTTGTAAATTATTTTTCTGAGTTGTCAGCATCTTAGCGACACAGTTGTCAGCATCTTAGCGACACAGTTGTCAGCATCTTAGCGACACAGTTGTCAGCATCTTAGCGACACAGTTGTCAGCATTTTAGCGACGTTCATCTCATCCAGAGGGTATACGACAGTTATTGCGAACTTGCCTATTCTTGTAACACTCATACCGCATCAAAAAAGTAAGCCAGATGTTTCATTCGGCGGACTCTAAAAGCCGGAAAGCCCATTTTAGAGTCCGCCGAATTCTTATCTCAACGAGTTTTACAGCTAGTGTATTAGATAATATTATTATTATTATTACGGCAATTATCATTGATTTTTACAGGGCAGAACACTATGACAATCTTAAAATTCGAATTCTAATATACTAGCTCGAGTAAATATTCTATCCAGTTGTCCCTTTTTTACACAATGTATTTACATATAAAATTTCATGGTGGTAGCTGTACATCTCATTGAGTTATTATGTTAGTACACACAGGAACATAGATAAAGGAAAGCGATTAGGTCAAAATTTCTTATTATGGAGGATAATTTTTGATTGTGCAAAATGAAATAATTTTGCATTCAATGTTAACAAAGTTGGAAGTTCAATGTTAACAAAGTTGGAAGTATGTGTCTAAAACTAATTGATTATGGAGGATTATTTTTGACTATGCAAAATGAAATAATTTTGCATTCAATGTTAGCAAACTTCCAAGTTGGAAGTGTGCGTCTAAAATACAATTGATTATGGAGGATAATTTTTGATTATGCAAATGAATAATTTTACATTCAATGTTAACAAACTTTCAATAAAAAACCAATTGCCGAAACTCTAAAAGCCAGATCAACTACGCTGAAATGCATTAAAAATAAAATACTACACTAGCATACGCAATTAAATATGTTTACAAAACAATGCCATCTATATCCGGCATTTTTTATCTGATGAAAAAAACATTTTTTTCTTTTCTTACTAATGCTAAACTAATAGATATCTCAGCTGGTATATCATGCTTTGCGAAATAGAATCATTTCTTTGATCCCAGGAAAATGCTTTCAGCAGATAATATTGCTTGGAAAAATGTTGCTAGTCATAAGTTTTTATCTCCTGTCTCATTATTCTGATAGTCGGGATATATGGATGCATGGTTCGCTGAAGCCTTGCGATATAGTCTGTATCCATTTTGAAAATGTTCTTGCAGACGAAGATGAGGGAATTACTTGGAATATAAAAGACAAATAACCCATGGGAATGAGATACACGATTCTGTTACGATGCTGTTATAAAATTGTATTTTATTCTATCACATAGAAAGTATGTTTCTAATTTATGTCTTCTTTATAAATGTAGATGTATAAAACTATCACTTGTTGGTGTTATCAATGTTAGTGCAAATACTTAAAAAATTGAATTAATTACTGCACAGTATGGATGTGTGATGTCAGAATGGGTACGAATTTCAATTATGTACATATACATAGATAGATGGTGTGCTATTTGTGCTATTTGCGATTGCACTCAACAGTGAGTAACGCACATTGCCAAAACGTAATTGTGAAGATAGTCTGATTGAATAAAATGACACTATAACGTTCAATATATACAACGATTTTGCAAGACGATTGCCTAGATATTATAAGAGCTAAGCAAAAACAAATTATTGATTTTGAAATTGGATTTCCTATTAAACATTTTAGCCACTTACTGTTTCTATCTGTCTTTTATAATTTAGAAGGCATTTCTAGCGAAAATATGCGAAGTGAAGTAAAAACTCGCCTGGATAAAAATATATTTTTTGAAATAAAAATGGTTAAAAATATTAAATTACAGAAATTGTTTTTGTATATTCCCAAAATGGTACCATATTTCGGACAAAACAGGCAACTGTTGATCTATTAAGTTTTGAAATATAAGTGCACAAAGTGTTTACACTTTTCGCAGCGCTCCGATTTAAGTCTGATACTCCGTATAGACGTATACTATACTATAGACGTATATTATACTATAGACGTATACAATAGATGTATACTATACTATAGACATATACTATACAATAGACGTATACTATACTATAGACGTATACTTTACTATAGACTATAAAATAGACGTATACTTTACTATAGACTATAAAATAGACGTATACTTTACTATAGACTATAAAATAGACGTATACTATACTATAGACGTATACTATACTAAGGATGTATACCATACTGTAGACGCATACCATAGACGTATACTATGGATGTATATTATAGTATAGACGTATACTATAGATGCATACTATAGACGTTATTTGCGTCAAAAACTGGCGGCCAATGGAAACGAAAATCAAAGATTTTTTTGCCGCAAAATCTCTTATTATTGCAATAAAATTGGAAGAAAACCCTTAATAAAAAATCGAATTAATTAAATCGAAATCAAATTTTCCCCTATTTCCTTATTTACTTGACAATTTTGGTTATATTTAATTACAGTATAGCAAAAACTGTGCGGTATTTTAGATATCTTTACAGCACAATTAAAATTTATTAAACAAGACAATAAAATTATATTTGTTTACATCCAAATTTATTCTGACTTATACATTTTTTATTCTGAGTTATTCTCCTGATTTAAGTTTATTTTGACTTCCGACGTTAGTATAACATTTTAACAAAAAAATGAAAATATTTAATTGTCTGTTGTATGCATGAAAAATGTTATACTGAAAGAAATAAAAAATAAAGTTTCTCCATAATCATATATACGTAAAAAAAAAGATAAATTCAGTAGAAGAGTAAAGACTTTGTTGATCTTCTTTTCACTTTCTATAATACTATTGCTAAACCTTCAAATAATTTGTATATACAATCCTCTTACGTGATTTGAAGTGAAACACAATGCATGTATGTTCTCTTCGCAGACGAATAAAGATTCCCTCTGCAATTTAACAATAGACCTGAGCAAGTCTGGAAATAAACAAGGAACACGCTACTAGTCCAGTAACACAGTGTTTTTGGTCTTGGAAGTGTGATGGATTCTGTTGCAGCAATTTAGTGTAAATAAGACTTCCACGTGTCCATGTTTTGTCAGATTAAAGTTTGTATAAATAAATAATTTATCAGAGAAATTTCCTCTGAAATTTGGAGTCAATCTGTACAAAACTTCGTGAATTATTCACGTTTTACTGCTCTGGCATTAACTTTTATAGAGCAGTGTATATATCCCCTTAAAAATTAAAAAGAGGGCCTTCCTTGTACTTTACTTTTGCACAGAAGTTCACGCAGGTGTTATAGTGGCTTTGCTCCCCATAAGGAAATAATAAATTGAAAATTCTGTCAATTATGTTTAATTATACAACATTAACAATATTTAGAAAATATCTATATTATTTAATTGTGAATAGACGGAACGTGTACCAATTGTGCATATGGTCACGCCCACATTTAGCCATTCCTATTCTGAGTATTATTGGGGCATTGAATTAGTGTTTATTTGCAATAAATACCGGGTGGTCAGAATTAAAACACCCCTACTCTGAGCTCTCTATACATCGAGCTACTCAGTGTAAAGGCTCCAAATTTGAACCTAGTATTCAAGACATGGGGAAAGCGATTACGCGAAAAAAAATTAGTTCCAGAAACACCGATAGGTGGCGCTGTACAACAGAAAATATGCTGAAAAGACACAAAATAATCACAAAAAAACAAACACATGCGATATGGAATATTTCCTTTTTACTTTATTTTGCTGATATGAAAAAAAAGAAGATAAAAAGTGATGAACATTGTCAGATTTGAAAGACAGTATCACTCTGCATGTGAGAAGCATCTCAATCGACCAATTACGATCCGCAGTTGAACAAGCTGTCCACAGACTGCAGATTTTACATCTTGAAGAAGGGAACCGTATTGAACAGCATTCCCTGCATCGATAAGGTCCTTGTGATATGAATATTTGGTACGTTCGAATAAAATGTGTTACAAATGTGTATTTTGTGTCTTTTCAGCATATTTTCTGTTGTACAGCACCACCTATCGGTGTTTCTGGAATTATTTTTTTTTCACGTAATCCCTTTCCCCATGTCTTGAATAGTATGTTCAACAATTTTGGAGCCTGAGTAGTTCGATCTATAGAGAGCTCAGAGTAGGGGTGTTTTAATTCTGATCACCCGGTATAAAACAGGGGAGGGGTAACATTTTAAGATGATTTTATTACAAATTTATATTTACGAATGTGCTAATATGATCAAGAAAAAGTATGGAAATGAAATAACTTTCCGGTGGGAATTTGGCGCTAATTTTGACATTTCGAGTCTAAATTCTATTTTATTTCATTTATGACCCAAAGGTCGCTAGTAAAACTTTTTACTCCTAAACATTTGGACAGCCCTTAGTTAAGCCCAAAACGGATAACATTATTCTATCCTTCCATAAGGTGGATAATTGCGAAAAATTAAAAGGGGAAACATTTTGAGTACCATCTATATGTACCGATAATATTTTAAAAGTATATTTTATATACTTAATGATTTGCTTGATTACCGTAAATCTTTCAAAAATATTTTCAACATCCATAAAATCGCGTTGAAAATGAACGCAGTTAATTAAACAAGAAAGATGAATAATACATAAATTATTGATTAAGAAACACTTTCTAGCTGAAATGTAATTTTATTTCAACATCTCAAAAATGTAATACATTCAGCGTTGATATTTTTAAAATTATTATAGTACTACAGTAATTTATTATAATCGAAAATTTCAAACATTGCAAAATACAATTCTAGTTAAACAAAATTAACTTTATTCAAATGACGTCATCGAAATATAAATCGTCTGCCTCTCAATGCAAAATCAATAAATATTTCATTCATATACCTTACTAATAGTATACCCGTTCTTCGTACGGAATATATAATATAAAGAAATTAAAACTTCAATTATATGCAAATTCCTATAGTATTTTAAATGACACTGTTATTTTAAATATATATTAAAATATTTAATTTACTTATTTAATTTAATTATCCTTAAAAGATGTATAAGAATATCTGTTCTCGGTATACAAAATCTTATACAGTATCTTCACAGGTAGATCTGAAGGGCCAACGGCCGTACCGTGCTGAAAACACCGGTTCTCGTTAGATCACCGAAGTCAAGCAGCATCGGGCGCGGTTAGTACTTGAGGGGGGGGGACCACCTGGGAACACCGCGTGCTGTTGGCACATTCCGGACGCGGTAGCCCGGTGGTTTGCGGCCTGGATTTGCACGCTGTCACAACTGCCGCCGTGTTCATGCGGAGTACGATCACGTTAAACATGTGGGTCCGTAAGTCCTTCCGAGAGGTTGGCGGTAGGGGAAGGAGGGTACGGTTCCTGTGGATGCCTCCCCCACTGGGTTCCGGTCTAAATTGGGTGGCACTTCCCGGCCGTCCAAAGGGTTACCTTACACCTTTCTGGTAGAAATTGAACTTAATTTTGTAAATTATTGAATTTTCATCAATTAGGTGTCATTTTCATTAATTTAGCATCATTTTATTAATTCCGCAGAATTTTCATTAATTTGGCAGCATGTTAAAAAGTCGACAAATTTGTCGGAAAGTGGGCAGTTGTACTAAGAGAGAAACGCTACCGAAACATCATTACAATATAATTATCTTTCAAAACGCAATTAATTTCATTGATTTAATGTCATTTTTATCAATTTGACAACGGTTTTTTTCAATTTGGCGATATTTTCGTTAATTTGGCGATATTTTCGTTAATTTGGCGATATTTGAGCAATTTGGCTACATTTTAATAAGTCGAAAAAATTTGTTGTCAAGAAGGATGATTGGACCGGCAGTCAAAAGCAAACGAAACATCCTTACAGTACTATCTCCTTTCGAAACGAAATTAATTTAATTGATTTGGCACCATTTTTAACAATCTAGTAACATTTTTATCAATTTGGCAACTTTTTATGAATTTGGCGACATTTTTAGCGATTTGACAGAAGGTTCATCAATTTCGAAACATTAAAAAATATCGCCAAATTGGCGATATCCCGTCAAATTCCTCGCCAAGAGTTACTGAGACGGACGGACGGAACTATTTATATTTTTATAGATTAGAAGATTATACCCATTTATTAGAAGATATACCCGCACTACTTATATTTTCGTACATTAGAAGATTATAACAATGTATTAGAAGATTTACTCATACTAAAATATATGGATTTTAAAATGTTTCACCAAAATAAAACAGAATTTGAAAATATCAATAATCTCTATACAAGTTAAACCCAAAGGCTATAATCCAATCAATGAATATTATCCAATCAAAATGCAATTCCCATAAAATTTATTTATATATATTTATGATTTAAATCGAAACAGATTTACTGCTGTAATAACTCAGTAAGTTTAGTTCCGTTTTTTAGATTTACTCCTGTAATAAATCATTGAATTTAATTACGTTTCTTAGCAACATGATATTTTTTTTTCAAATATAAACTCACTGGGTTTTATTTCGTCGCTTAGCAACATTATATAATTTTTTTTTCAAAGAATTTTGCGGAACAAATGTCGTTTGCATGATGCTATTTCAATGGAAGGTTTAATAGTGCGTTTTTAACACTTTACAACATAGTTGAAAAGTGTTTATGACTTTGTTCATTCTGTCTGTCTGTCCGTTCGCGCGATAACTGCCGTGAAAATGACTTTATCAAAATGAAATTTTAGTATGTTGTTGAGACTGTCTGTGGGACATATGGGAATGTAAATGAATACTATCACCCAATGAGTTTTGGATTGAACCCGGATTGAAAAAATGAAATACATTGATCTCTATAAGACCTAATTTTTTAAACATTTTTAAACGAATTTAAGTTTCCCAAATTGCTTCGAAAATTTTAGGAAATATTCAAATTATCCCATAAAATATATAAAAAACAATTCAGCAAAATATGTTCAGTAGTTTTTTAAATAAAAATTAAAATAATAATTGCACTCATATTATATAGCAGGATCATGTGACCCACTTAAAAAAAATGGCTTCCATCTTTTTTTTCTAGTGTCAAAATGGTGATTTTAAAAGTTATTTTTAATTTATATTCAGTGTTGCATCCATTCTAAAACCCTTTTATTTTTGCCTAATTTATGCGCATCTATATACTGCGTCAACACAATTACAATATTTTTGTGTTTAAATAATCATCAAACTTTGATTATTTCTACAACGATGTCTAATTTTAACGTATGCAGAATGTAAACACATCCAGCTGTAAGATGAGTCGTATAAGAATTGCTGAACTTTTTTAACTCAAAATTATTTAGATTTAGAGTCTGGAATATAGCTGATAAGAATGAAACATTCCCTGATTTTATATAGAGAAGCAGACAATTTTATAGTATTGCCTTTTTAGATGAAGTTTTAAGCATGGAGCTAGAAAGTACTTTTACCGTCATGGTTCTAAGGTTTTAAGCAAAATAAATTATTGTACTATTGTGATAATTTTAAAAATATCATCGCTGAATGAAAGGAATGGAATAAAAGTTTATGAATGAAATATACACTGCTTTTACACAGAGGGCCAGGCGATTTATATTTCGATGACGTCATTTGAATAAAATTCATTTTCTTTAATGCAGTTTTAAATTTTCAAATATAATAAATTATTGTAGTATGGTGATAATTTTAAAATTATCACCGCTGAATGTATCGCATTTTAGAGATGTTTCAATAAAATTACATTGAAGTTGGAAAGTGTTTCACAATCAATACTTTATGTATGATTGATCTTTCTTGTTTATTAATATCTCTATAACGCCTGGTCTTAAAAACTCGAAATATGGACTAAATTTTAAATGGGGATATTTTAAGTCTACAACGAAAATTTCATCCAATTCGGTGCAGCCTTTCTCTGATGATGAGACAAACACACAAATAAACATATAGACAAATTTTCAATTTTATTTATATAGATATTCCAGATTCCAGAGCTAAATAATTTTGCGTGAAAAAAATTCAGCAATTCCTATACAACTCACGTAACAATTGTTTCTTGTTTACATTCGGCATACGTTAAAATTAAGCTTCGTTGTAGAAATAATCAAAGTTCAATGAGCATTTAAAATAAAAAATGTTGTAATTGTGTACGCACAGTGTATAGATACACAGATAATATGCAAAAATAGCGGTTTTAGGACGGATGCAAAACTAAATATAAATATAAACGTTCATGATTTTGACACAGCGAAAAAAAAATGGAAGCTATATTTTATTTTGCAATGACGTGATCATATGGGTGTAATTGTTATTTCAATTTTTATTTAAAAAATCTGATGTGGGTAACACATGACTTTCCTTATATAATGCAATGGATTTACTATTTTTGCAGTTAAAAAAAAGTTATTCTTATAGTAGATACTTATATTCGTTCCAAGATATTGAATATTTTTTAATTAGTCGTCATTTTCATTGATTTAGCGTCGTTTTTATACATTTGACGAGATTTTTGTTAATTTGGCAACAATTAAAATTCGTCGCCAAAATCTCGCCAAGCGTTATGGACGGAGACATAAGTTATTCTTACAGCAGATAAATGACTATTGGCGTTCAAATACAGATGTATTACTCAAAGTATCTTTTTTCATGAATGGAACGAGCTAGATCCACGAGAATGATGTCACCAAATATATCGCATGGTATTATATATGAAAAGTGAACATGTTTCTTAATAGTAAATATTTTTTATTTTATTTTATTTGACTTTTTAATAATTTTTTTGAAAAATGTTCAGTATCTCGAGAACGGTTCATGTTAGAGTTCTAAAATTTATGCCAATCGTTTTCTAATGAAAAATTACATAAAATTTGTCTATTTGTGTAACTTTATTAGCGGTTTTGATTTTTTGAGGATTTTTTCAAAATTTCTCTCGAAAATTTAGGGGGGTTCTGAACATTCGATTGCGTATAAAAACAATAGGCGTCCAGTGTTTACGGATTGTGATTTTTGTACCAAATTTCGTTCGAATCGGTCCATTCGTTCGTCAGTTATCGTCACCACAAACTCACTGACACACACACACATACTTTCACACACACACACTCACACACACACATATACACACACACACACATCACTTCAAAAACGTTTGATTCGTGATCAGGGATGCTTGAAACGTGCTCTTCCGTCGAAAACCCGAATTCGAATTTTCGACCCCGTCACAATACTTTTCTTATACATTTTGTATATAAGGAAAGTAAAAACTGCACAACATATTTTGATGAATTTTTATTTGCACATTTTATGTCATAATTTGAATATTTACTAAAATTTTCGAAGCAATTTGGGAATTTTAACACCGCTTAAAAAGTGTTTAAAAAATTAGATCCCATAGGGCTCAATGTTCAACTCGGGTTAAATCTAAAATTAATTGGGTGATATTATATTTTTATATTGCCATATGTCCCATAAACCGTCTCAACAACAAACTAAAATTTCATTTTAATAAAATAATACTTGAAAATTTAAAACTTCTCTCGAAAAAAATTAACTTTATTCAAATGACATCTCGAAATATAAATCGTCTAGCTCTCTATGTAAAAAGAGTGAATATTTGATTCATACACTTTTATTTCAGACTTCAGAGTCAAAAAATTTTGAGTTAAAAAAATTCAGCAATTCTTATACAATTCGTTTTACAATTGCTTGTTATATTCTGCATCCATTAAAATTAGGCTTCGTTGTAGAAATAATCAAAGTGTGATGATCATTTAAATTAAAAAATTTTGTAATTGCGTTGGCGTGGAATATAGATACACAAAAATTACGCAAAAATAAAGCGGTTTTAGAACGGATGCAACACAAAATAGAAATTTAAAAGAACTTTAAGAATCACGATTTGTATTCGGGGAAAAAGATGGATGCCATATTTTATTTTGAAGTGGGTCTCTTGATCTCTTCATATTATATGGGTATAATTATTATTTAAATTTTTATTTAAAGAAATATCGAACATATTTTGCTATCATTTTTTTATATATTTTATGGGATAATTTTAATGTTTACTAAAATTTTCGAAGCATTTTGTGAATTTTAAATTTGCTTAAAAAATGTTTGAAAAATTAGGTCCCATAGGGTTCAATGTATTTCATTTTTTCAAGACGGTCTTTTGCTTACCTTCTATAAACCGATAATATTTTAAAAGTTCATTTAATGTAAAAAATGATTTCATATAAATAAAAGGATATTAACTACTACTCTAAAAATCCAGAAAGCTGCGCCGAATATCGACTCAGCTAATTAAAATACGAACAACGAATTGCAGACTTCAAATAACATTGCATGTATATAAGAAGTTGTTAACCTTGGTGTTACAGGGCATGAAATCCATTATGTAGTGCCGTTTAAAAATTTCATTAATGTTAATTTAGTTAGAGTAATTCACCGCTACTTCGGTTATTTTATAGACATGTAAATATTATACATGTAAGTATATACTGCATAGATTATATTTGTGCAGGGTTTCCAGTTGAGTCTTGTTTTGCGGGCAGTATCAGGACTGTGAAATATTTTATAATTCTGAAATCCAACATGTTTTTAAATAAAACACTTTAAACTGATTATTGAATTTTCTACACTTTCTGTATGGATTTTTAATATAAATTAACAATGTTTAACCGTGGACATTAACAGGTGCGTATTGTCATGTATTTAAATGTAATTCATATTTCTAAAAATATTCTTCAAATTTATTTAAACTAAAACTTGTTATTTAATTTTTCTTTTAATTTATATTTAAAACATGCTAAATATTTACCAGCTTTCTGTCTTTCGTCCCAGATTGTCCAACCTACTCGAATGTATAAGGCAAAGGTTTGGACGGCCGGGAGACTGACACACAATTTAGTCCCTAACCCAGTGGGGGCCATATCTACGGGGACAGTAACTTCCTTCTCCTGCGACCAACTTCACTTAAAGTCTTTCAGACCCACAGGTTTAACGTGCCCGTACTCCGCTGCGATAAAGCGGGGATAGTTTGGTCAGTTTCGGGAATGAAACTAGTGTCCAATGAGTGCAATCTTCCTGTCTTAACCACTTTGATATTTACCACCTAAAATTTACCAGCTAGCAAATAGTAGGTGCTCGCAACTAGAGGTTAATGTTTTAAATGTCACTTTTTCAGTGACTTTATATAACTTTAGTAGGTACTTTATAGCAGCCACAGATTACGATAAAACGCTTCGCCGTCGCAAGAAATACTCGAAAAATAAATATTCTAAAAGTTCATAAACAAGAAAATCGTATATAAAGCTTCTTTTTATCAAAATCAATATAGGCAAATGGTTGATGCTCACAATCATTAAGGCCCTCCTATTTCCTTTATCCTATTCACACTTCGCTTTGGTTTTAGAAAGAACTTTTATTTTTTTTCTAACAGCGCTTTTACATTTGAGAACTCAGTCACATTGGAGAACTCAGTCACATTTGAGAACATGCGAACCTTAAATTGAGAACATGCGAACCTTAAATTGAGAACATGCGAACCTTAAATTGAGAACATGCGAACTTTAAATTGAGAACATGTGAACCTTAAATTGAGAACATGCGAACTTTAAATTGAGAACATGCGAACCTTAAATTGGGAACATGCAAACCTTAAATTGAGAATATGCGAACCTTAAATTAAGAACATGCGAACCTTAAATTAAGAATATGCGAACCTTAAATTGAGGACATGCGACTTTAGGCTATTGACTCCACACTATTTAACGCATTTTTGCATTTCCTGCAATACATAATATGATGTGTCTGGAAAAAATATGGTAACAGAGTTGAGTGTTCGCGAAATCGAGTTTTTGTTAGATTTATTATTTATTGTTAGATTTGTGGATATTTAGAACACGATTAATCTATTTTCAGAGGTTCCTGGTTTTGTACATGTGTGTGCAAATGTGTCTAACCGTGCAATTGAAATTTAGTCTTAAGTATAACCCAAGCACTGATTAAGAATTTTCATGATACTGGAATCAGTGATTGAAAAATATAAATGAGTCCATTCTAATCGATTTTTGGAAGTATGAAGAAAAAACCCCCCTTTAATTCCATATGTATTTCCCTTCTAGTCTAAATTCTATTTTATTTCATTAAAAGTCCGACAGGTCGTAAGTAAAACTTTTCACTCTAGATATTTAGACAGCGGCAGCCCTTAGTTGAGCGGAAAACGGGTCACCATTTTGTGTTCACTCCACAGAGTATAAAATTGCGAAAAATTAAAAGGTAAATATTTTTGTTTACCTTGCCATATGTACCGATAATATTTTAAAAGTACATTTTATGTAATGAATGATTTCATTTGATGCCCTTAATTACAGCGCGGATACATATCGAAATCCCAAAAGGTGCGTCGACGAATATGGGAGCAAATAATTAAAATGCGCGAAAAAAGAAGCAACGCAGAGCACTCTTCAACTGACATTGCATGGCTATAAGAAATTACTCGTGAAATGAGTTACACATGTTGGCGAGCAGGGAGCGGAGCCTCCTAGTATAGTAAAAAAAAATTGTTTTTACGAAAACTTTTGATGTCAATATGTTTTAAGACCAGCTGAACACGTTTTGATTATTTTTAGAGTGCTGTCTGTCTGTCGTCGATATTTTGTGTACAATGTAGCTGCCACAATTATTAATGGATTTCTATGAGATTTTATATCCCGCTTTGCTAACGAGAAATCTAGAATCAGATAAAATTTTTGGAAATTCGAACCAAAAATTCGATATTTGTGTATATATATGCGAATGTGTACATGCTTTCAATCGAAACCGCACAAAAGTATTAAGGGTTCGAGTAATCCATAACAAAATTATTGGGGTTCAAAAAGTGCCTTGAATCCATGAAGTCTGATCACGGAGCTTACTGCGCCCATCACATATTTCTTACAGAGTTGGTCAGTGATCCCTTTTTTATCTCCTTCACATTTTCTTGGACTTTCCGGCTTCTATTTAATTAATATCCTTCCAACAGGACGTGAAATCCTCTAAAAAAAGCTATCTGATTACGAGGAGTCATCCACAAGGCTTCGACCAACATGGTCGACCATAGATGTAAAATATGGCTACATGTCTATATGACAGACCAGGGGGTGACGGTGGTGTGTTCGTGAGTGTGGTGTGTTCGTGAGTGTCGACGGTGGTGTGTTCGGGGGGGGGGGGTGTTCGTGACAGATAGATATAAACAGTAAGAAACAAAAATGTTCACTAGGAAATCCAGATTCTAGATAAATAATTTGTTTTTTTCAAAGCTTTTACAGTTTTCGAGAAATCGTCTTGTCAATCTAAAGAGTTTAAAACATTTTCTTTTTTAAAGATTGTAACGTTCATATCTCTAAAACTAAAAGTTATAGATATAAACTGTAAGAAAGTTATTTGCCGCGTTTTAAAATACCTACAAGAATGCGTATTTGGATTTCAGATCGGATTCTTAGTTTTTGAAGCATAGTGGTTATATATTCGATATTTTAATATTTTAAACTATTTTAAAAAGGTTATTCTCATCGCTTGTCTTTTCTAGGCAATTTTAGTGAGTGTTACTTCCTTCACATGTTTTCTTGCAGGCATGAGATCTGTCACAGGCTATGACCAATCACAGGCTATTATCCCACTTGGCACTTTTTAAGCTAGGTCGGAGATTGGAATAAACATGGCCGTCAAGAGGTTTTCCCTACCTCCCTCTTACGAAATGATCCTCGGAAGGACGTCTCCAATACTTTATGAAGTCTCCAATACATCTTATGACAGTCTCCGATACTCTTTGAAGCACCATTTCCACTATCACAGGATAATGGTGGGTATCAAAGAAGCCCACACTTAAATAGATACATACCCTGCTACAACCAGAAATCATATGTTTTGCATGAAATATAAATATACGCGTTAATAATTAATTAAAAGTCATATAATGAAAATGATGGAATCATAAAATAATATTATGTTTCCTCATAAGCAACCAATGACTTCGAAACTATCTTATTCTCCTCATGGAGAGTTTCGTGAACCAAGATTTCCCGATGTTTCTGAACATATTTATTTCAACCCAAACTCATAACTGAAAACTAATATTGGGAATCATATACGTCTTAATCAGTAGAGAAGTTTAATTGTATTTTAAATATGAGATTTGATTCACCATAATAATGACTCATTTTGCAATAGGTTTACTATAAACAGGATTTAGAGCTACTGTACTCCACAAGCTTCATCAATTTGCAGGTGAATTCAAATCAAGTGAAATTAATGACCTAATTAAGCTTAGCGTGTTTAGGGAGCATAACATAATTATTCTTAACGAATGAGATATTGCATGATTAATCACATATATTAAACACAGGCTTTTCCCATGGTTCAGCCCAGATAATGTAGTAATTATAGTCAATAATCTGTTTTTGACCCAGAATTTTGTTTTAAAGTATATTTGCGAAATAAATGATGTAGAACAAGTACATCTGTTCATAGCAAAAGTGAAAGAAACTAGTAAAAATATTTGGACGTTTACCACTCATGTATATAATAATGTTGCGAACGTGAAATATTCCCTCACCGGCGTCCTCCGTCTTGCCTTTCGTCTTTATCGCAGACCAAACGGTGACATCGAACTGTTTTCAGCAGAAGACAGCGGTACGAGCATTCTTTTCCTGACGTCACTGTATGGTTGGTAAAATTTCAAGTCAGAAGAAGGGTTGCCAGAATTGGTGACATTTGGCGACTTTCGGAATGTTCCAGAAACTTCACGAAATAACGATTAGTCTAGAAGATATTATATAATTCTGGAAATGTCTAGAGAGATTTCTAGAAGTTTCTATAGTAAAAATAATTGGAAGTTTACCACTCATGTATATAATGTTGCGAACGTGAAATATTCCCTCACCGGCGTCCCCCGTCTTGCCTTTTATCTTTATCGCAGACCAAACGGTGACATCGAACTGTTTTCAGTAGAAGACAGCGGTACGAGCATTCTTTCCCTGACGTCACTGTATGGTTGGTAGAATTTCAAGTCAGAAGAAGGGTTGCCAGAATTGGCGATTTATCGCCTATTTGGCGACTTCCGGAATGTTCCAGAAACTTCACGAAATAACGACTAGTCTAAAAGATATTAGATAATTCTGGAAATTTCTAGAGAGATTTCCAGAAGTTTCTATAGAGAGACTATAAGAAGGACTCATCACTCCGTTGGAGTGAAGTTGGGAAGTTGATGAATGGACGTGACACAAGCTACATTGGACAGCGATTTTTGTCAATGTTTTGAGAATAGTAGTAATCGTATTGTAAAATAGCTTTCGTCCACGTTTCGAGAATAAAATCGCTTATTCTGTGAAATTAGTGGAACATTTAAGTGTTTTATTGTATATTGCTCCCGTTTGCTTTGTGCTTGTGAATAAACGTAAGTTATCCAGAAACTTGAACTCGTTTTTGTATACTGCGCATACACCCACAATTCTAGAGGATACGTTTCATAACAATTATTATCTAATATGTTTCTGTCTTTCCAGACCATCCAGATGACCCAGAAGACCGAATATTTGCACACCAAAATTATCGACCATGGTACAAAACTCGAGAAACTATGACTTGAAATTAAGATTACTATTTTCAGTGCTAAATGATATATACAAACAAATGTGGTGTGGTCAGTGCATGACTTTTCTTACATAATGAAATAAATGTACTTCTTTCACAGCGAAAAAATGATGTTCAAGTTCCACGGCGCAATGCTGTTAATGTTGAATTGCACATTTGGCGCTTTTCTGCACAATATGCAATACTATTTCGAAGTTACCAAATTAACTTATATTTCGCGCAAATCTAATTAGACAATTATTAACTATGGTAGCATCCGCAATCAGCAGTATAGTCTATGTTATATTAAGAATATTATATTTTTTAATAAAAAATTTCATCAGTTTTGAATTATTTTCATTAATTTAGTTTCATCTTTGCAAATGTCGACATATCTTTGCCAATTTGGCACCATTAAAATAATGCCAAGCTGGCGATATTTCAGCAAATTAGCTGCCAAGTTCAACAAATGTAGTATCTCTGCTTGCCTACAACCGATTTCCATTGTAACACATACTGTAAGAAAATAAAAATATTGTAACTTACACTATAAGCTAATAAAATATACAAACTTTAATGCTTTGATTCTTGATGGAGAAAAAAAATATTCAATCACAAATATTACCCATTCACCCTTGTATACTAGCTTGTACAAAACCATATTACTCTTCCAGGTATAATATATGGTGTTCGATTTATATTTGCGGTATTTTGCGTTTCATATTGACATCTTTTCTTGAAAATATTTTCCCTTGGCGAGCATTCGGCTATCTAGAAAATCATGAATCCACTTCAGATTTCAAAAGTTCCTGATGATGCTATTTGAGGTTTTATGTGCATGCGTGTTTATTCAAATTTGTCTTCGAATATTTTTGTTGCATGATTTTACATTCTTTGTGAGATTCCCTATAGCTGCCGAGAAGCTCACTTGGTAGAGTTGTGGTTTACAGGTCTAGAAGTCAAGAATTGTTTTTAACTAGAGGTCAAGTATTGTTTTCATTACAATCATCGGATTGAATATTTTGACGAAAATACAGGTTTTCAAACACTCTCAATAGGCATGGGATCGACCAAAGAACTTTTGGAACTTTGTACGATTGCATGTACATGTGTACATTTGTGAGCATGTGTGGGAAGTGGACATGTATAACGTTACACAATTATATGCACTCCGTCATATAACCGCCTCATCATACAAACGAATGAAATTTGGTACAAAAATTACAATCCGTGATACCTATAGTTTTTAAACACAACCGAATGTTAAGAATCCTTATAAATTTTTGAGTGAAATTTTGAAAAATATCATCAAAAAATCAAAACCTTTAATAAAGTTACGGAAATAGCCATTTTTTTATGTAATTTTTCATTAGAAAACGATTGACATCAATCAACTTTCGAACGCTAGCATGAACCGTTCTCGAGATATTGCACATTTTTCAAATAAATTTATCAAAAATCACATAAAGTAAAACATATTAACTATTGTGAAATATGTTCTCTTTTCATATGTAATATCATGCGATAAATTTGGTGACTTCATGAGAAAATATACATTGGGTAATAATTTTTTATTTGAACGCTAATAGTCATTTATCTGCTATAAGAATAACTTATTTCTCCGTCCATAAAGCTTGGGAAGATTTTGGCGACCAATTTGGCGGAATGTCACATACTTAATGACTTTTCTAAATGTGGCCAAATTAAAAAAATGTCGCCAAATTCATAAAAATGACGCTAAATCAATGAAAATGATGACTAAATGACGAAAATTCAATATCAAGGAAATAATTTAAGAATCTACTAAAAGAATAACATATTTTGTCGTCTGCAACGTTTGGCAAAATTTTGGTGACGAATTTGTCGGAAAATTTCAAACTTGCTGACTTTTAAAATGTTATCAAATTGACGTAAATGTCACCCAATTGAAAAAAAATTACCAATTTGATGAAGCCGACGCTAAATCAATGAAATAACGACTAATTGAGTTCAATATCTTGGAAAGAACATAAGAGTAAACTATAAGAATAACCCATTTCTCCATACGTCTCTCCGTATCGTTAAGTGAGATATTTAGTGGGATTTCTCCAACTTGATGACTATTTTAAATTTTGCCAAAGTGACAAAAATGTCGCCAAATTGATAAAAATAACGCCAAATGGGAAGTAATGTTATGCAAATTCTGCTTTCCGTCATATAACGTGCATACCTTCTAGTATGCGAGTATAAGCAATACTTTTCTCTACTTTTATCTGTAATACTTGCTGATGCAATTGAACAACTTGGCGAATAATCTAGTGACGTATCGCCAATTTCGAGATATTTCGTCTCAGACTGACAAAAATATCGTCAAAATTGCAAAAATGACGTCTAATTGATGAATTAATTGTCAAAATATTATAATACATGAACTATGTCGCTTATTGAGGATGATATCAATATTGATAATTGTTTATTTAAAGTTGTGCGAAATATAAGTTAATTGAGCACTTTGAAATAGTTTTACATATTGTCATCCGGAAAATAGCCAAATGTACAGTTCAACGTTAAAAGCACAGTACTGTGGATCTTACGCATTTTTTTTTACTGTGAAAGAAGTAAATTCATTGCATTATATAAGGAAAGTAATGTTCTGCTCACATCAGAATTTTACTTTCTTTATATACATAGTATAATGTATAAGGAAGGTATTGTGATGGGGTTGAAAATTCTAATTCGAGTTTTCGACGGGAGATCACGTTTCAAGCATCCCTGAGCACAAATCAAACATTTTTGAGAGATGATGTCTCTCTCTCTCTCTGTGTGTGTGTGTGTCAGTGAGTTTGTGGAGACGATATCTGACGAACGAATAGAGCGATTCGAATAAAATTTTGTCCAAATGTCAAAATATTAACTATTGTGAAATATGTTCACTTTTCATATGTAATATCATGCGATAAATTTGGTGCCATCATTCTCGTTGTTCTAGCTCGTTCCATTCATGAGAAAAATTACTTTGGGTAATACTTTTGTAGTAGGACGTCAATAGTCATTTATCTGCTATAAGAATAACTTATTTTTCCGTCTATAACGCTTGGCGAGATTTTGGCGATGAAATTGATGGAATGTCGACGACTTGGCGGCTTTTTTAAATATTGTCAAATTAACGAAAATGATGCCAAATTGATAAAAATGACACTAAATTAATGGAAATGACGACTAATTGATGAAAATTCAATATCATGGAAAAATATAAGAATCTACTATAAGAATAACCTATTTTTTCGTCCGTAACGCTTGGATAAAATTTTCGTGACGAATTTTTCAGAATATCTCCAACTTGGTGACTTTTTAAATGTTGCCAAATTGACGAATATGTTATCCAATTGTAAAACATTCGCCAAATTGATGAAACTGACTCCGAATGAATGAAATGACTAATTGATGAAATTTCAAACTCTTGGAAAGAACATAAGAATAGATTATAAGAATAACCCATTTCTCCGTCCGTCCGTAACGCTTGGCGAGAAACTTAGACGTCGCCAATTTGGCGACATTTTTAAATGTTGCCAAAGTGATAAAAATGTCGCCAAATTGATAAAAATGACGCAAAATGAGAAGTAATCTTTCGAAAATTTTGATTTTCGTCATAAGACGGGTATACAATCTAGTATATAAGACATATGCTTCTCTCCGTTTGTCTGTAACACTTGCTGATGTATTTGATAAACTTGGCGAATTATCTAACAAAGTATTGCCAACTTGGCGATATTTCGTCCCAGATTCACAAAAATTTCGTCAAAGTTGCAAAAGTGACTCTAAATTATTGAAAATGACGCCTAATTGATGAAGTAATTAGTAAAATATTTTAATATATGGACTTATTGAAGATGCTATCAATATTGATAATTGTTAATTTAGAGTTGTGCGAAATATAAGTTAATTGGGTACTATGAAATAGTATTACACGTTGCCATCCGGAAAATCGCCAAATGTACAATTCAACGTTAAAAACACTGTACCGTGGATTTTATGCATTATGTTTTGACTGTAAAAGGAATAAATTCTTAGCATTATATAAGGAAAGTCATGTGTTGCCCACATTTGATTTTTTTAAGTGATGTAGAAACTTGATAATCATTGAATATGGTGTAAATTGTACTCTCGAGAAAAATAAATGTTTTAGAATATTTATACAGATGATCTTGAAAAATAAATGTTTTAGAATATTTATATGCTTTGTGTGCTCCCAGTAAAAAACATTTGAAGTATTGCTGATGCATCTGTGATGTATTTGTTAATGTATTTGGTGATGTATTTAGTTAAATATAATTTTCAATTAGATAAAGATTAGAAATTTTGTCATAATGGGGAATGCTAATATGGAATTATTTTTCTTTTAGGGTCCTCACATTTTCCCTCTTTCAATGTTAACAGAATAACTTGGAAGTTATTATAAAGTCACACTCAGGAAATTAAACTACCCACTGACACACCATGAGTTTACTTTTAATATTTTTGATGCACACTGTATTGGAATTGCTCCATTATTCTTCGGGAAAAGAACAATGAGGACTGTTATTTTATAACATAGATCCAACAGTTGCACTATGTGAAATTAAAACATATTCCTTTTTATGAAAAAAAGTGTATATAATTACATCAGCAAAGACAAAAAGATGTCGGAGTTTTTATATATGCAGATTATAAAAACCCTTAATCAAAACACATTTGCTATGTGCTTTTCCAAAGTGCTACCTACTGATTTCAGAAATACCAAGCTAGGAAAACATATTTTGGGAACATCATGTACACGTGTATGCTCTTGAATGAGATAATAAAAATGTTTTTCCTTTTAATCCTTGCAGCAGTGTATTTTCATTAATTACAAAAACTAATGAATGCATCCAAACCGAAACGAGTTGTGGGAATTTCTGATCTGTGATACTGGTTTTTGAAACGAAAAAAAAATATTTTTATTTAAATTGATGAAATCGAAATGCTAATCGTGATTTCTATTCGCCACTTTTTAGGAAGCCCAATTTATTTTTCTTCTGAAAATCATTATGAACTTCAAGAAAGTCCTTGAGTATTTATTTAAACAATATCACTTGCAAATTAAAAAGATGAAAGCCATGGGATCGCTCATGAATATGAATTAGATAAATTAGAATAAAAAAAAAACATTGGAATGAAAATTATTTAATGTAGATATACTGAAACTACTCTTGTAGAAGTGGCTGTGGTATTTTTTACTCTATGAGTAAGTTACTTATCTTTATCCATTTTTACTTTCCCTGCAATACATGGTAATGTATAGGGAAAGTATTGGAATCATGCCGAAAATCACAACTCGAGTTTTCGACGGATCTACACGTTTCGAGACCCCTAGAATACGAAAAAACCATTTTTAGCGTGACGTCTGTGCGTGTGTCTGTGTGTCTGTCTGTCTGTCTGTCTGTGTGTCTGTCTGTCTGTCTGTCTGTCTGTGCAGATTTTGTATCCACTGTAACTAAAAAACTAATCGACCGAATTTCACAAAATTTGGTAGGTAAGTCACTTGTGGGCGGGGCTAGTGCTGATTAGTTTTGGGTACGATTCGGAATAAAAGAACCCGCCTTCTTTTGCGAAATTGCCCGCAAAAGCTTGTATCCACTCCAGCTGAAAAACTAATGAACCGAATTTCACAAAATTCGGTAGATGAGTCACGTATAGGTCACTCTGGTGCTGATTAGATTTTGGTACGATTCCGAAAAAAATAACCTGCCTTTTTTTGCAAAACGGCCCGGAAAAATCTTCAAAATCTAAACTAAAGAACTTGGTATACTGAGATATATCCATTAAATGCCCGTTTAATACGTAATGTTTAACGACGAAAAGAATAAGACCAACCCCATTACACTAGGACTAGCCGTTCTCGAGATATTTTAGTTTCTCTTACTTTCCCTACGCCACCTTTGAAAATAAGCCCGGTTACCGAATGAGAACGAAATTTGAATTAAAAGTGAATTACATTTAATTGAAATAAATAGAACGTGGATATAAGTTTGCAGGGAAAGTCATGTGCTGCCCACATCAGATTTTTACTTTCCCTGCAATACATGGTAATGTATAGGGAAAGTATTGGAATCATGCCGAAAATCACAACTCGAGTTTTCGACGGATCTACACGTTTCGAGACCTCTAGAATACGAAAAAACCATTTTTAGCGTGACGTCTGTGCGTGTGTCTGTCTGTCTGTCTGTCTGTCTGTCTGTGTGTCTGTGTGTCTGTGTGTCTGTCTGTGAAGATTTTGTATCCACTGTAACTAAAAAACTAATGGACCGAATTTCACAAAATTTGGTAGGTAAGTCACTTGTGGGCGGGGCTGGTGCTGATTAGTTTTGGGTACGATTCGGAATAAAAGAACCCGCCTTTTTTTGCGAAATGGCCCGCAAAAGCTTGTATCCACTCTAACTGAAAAACTAATGGACCGAATTTCACAAAATTCGGTAGATGAGTCACCGGTGGGTTATCCTGGTGCTGATTAGATTTTGGTACGATTCGGAAAAAAATGACCTGCCTTTTTTTGCAAAATGGCCCGCAAAAATCGTCCAAATCTAAACTAAAGGACTGGGTGTACTCAAATATATCCATTAAATGCTGATTTAATACGTAATTTTTAGCGACGAAAAGAATTTGACCAACTCCATTACACTAGGACTAGCCGTTCTCGAGATATTTTAGTTTGTCGTATTTTTTCTACGCCACCTTTGAAATTAAGTCCGGTTACCGAATGAGAACGAAAATTGAATTAAAAGTGAAATAAATTTAATTAAAATAAAGAGAACGTGAATATATGTCTGCAGGGAAAGTCATGTGCTGCCCACATCAGATTTTTACTTTCCCTGCAATACATGGTAATGTATAGGGAAAGTATTGGAATCATGCCGAAAATCGCAACTCGAGTTGTCGACGGATCTACACGTTTCGAGACCTCTAGAATACGAAAAAACCATTTTTAGCGTGACGTCTGTGTGTGTGTCTGTGTGTCTGTCTGTGTGTCTGTGTGTCTGTGTGTCTGTCTGTGCAGATTTTGTATCCACTCTAACTAAAAAACTAATGGACCGAATTTCACTAAATTTTGTAAGTAAGTCACTTGTGGGCGGGGCTAGTGCTGATTAGTTTTGGGTACGAGTCGGAATAAAAGAACCCGCCTTTTTTTACGAAATGGCCTGCAAAAGCTTGTATCCACTCTAGCGGGAAAACTAATGGACCGAATTTCACAAAATTTGGTAGATAAGTCGCTTGTTGGCCACCCTGGTGCTGATTAGATTTTGGTATAATTCGAAAAAAAATAACCTGCCTTTTTTTGCAAAATGGCCCGCAAAAATCTTCAAAATCTAAACTTAAGAACTACGTATGCTCAAATATAGCCATTAAATGCTTGTTTAATACGTAATTTTTAGCGAAGAAAACAATAAGACCAACCCCATTACACTAGGACTAGCCGTTCTCGAGATATTTTAGTTTTTCGTATTTTTCCTACATCATTTTTGAAAATAAGTCCAGTTTTCAAATGAGAACGAAAATTGAATTGAAAATGAATTAAATTTAATTTAAATAAATAGAACGTGAATATAAGTCTGCAGGGAAAGTCATGTGCTGCCCACATCAGATTTTTACTTTCCCTGCAATACATGTAAATGTATAGGGAAAGTATTGGAATCATGCCGAAAATCACAACTCGAGTTTTCGACGGATCTACACGTTTCAAGACCTCTAGAATACGAAAAAAACATTTTTAGCGTGACGTCTGTGTGTGTGTCTGTGTGTGTGTCTGTGTGTCTGTGTGTCTGTCTGTGTGTCTGTCTGTGTGTCTGTGTGTCTGTGTGTCTGTCTGTCTGTGCAGATATTGTATCCACTCTAACTGAAAAACTAAAGGACCGAATTTCACAAAATTTTGTAGGTAAGTCACTTGTGGGCGGGGCTGGTGCTGATTAGTTTTGGGTACGATTCAGAATAAAAGAACCCGCCTTTTTTGTGAAATGGCCCGCAAAAGCTTGTATCCACTGTAGCTGAAAAACTAATGGACCGAATTTCACAAAATTCGGTAGATGAGTTACATATAGGTCACCCTCGTGCTGATTAGATTTTGGTATGATTCAGAAAAAAATAACCTGCCTTTTTTTGCAAAATGGCCCGCAAAAATTGCCAAAATCTAAAATAAAAAACTGGGTATATTCAAATATATCCATTAAATGCTGATTTAATACGTAATTTTTAACGATGAAAAAAATAAGACCAACCCCATTACACTAGGACTAGCCGTTCTCGAGATATTTTAGTTTTTCGTATTTTTCCTACACCATTTTTGAAAATAAGTCCAGTTTTCAAATGAGAACGAAAATGGAATTAAAAATTAATTAAATTTAATTTAAATAAATAGAACGTGAATATAAGTCTGCAGGGAAAGTCATGTGCTGCCCACATCAGATTTTTATAAATTAATAGAATAATTTTTTTAGGGCTAAAAAATAAGCAATTAGTGAGACTTCATATTCTACCGCCTGTCGTAAAGCTGTGGCTAAATTAGCTGAAATCTCGCACATTATTACACGTACATTTAATATAATGGTATATACACGATTAAAATTTGATGCTCAGACTTTCAAATGATACGGCTCAGCCATTGTTGAGAGAAAAAAACTTACCATTTTTACATCAATAAATGACGCTTTCCCACTGTTGTTATCTACAATGAGATCGTGGTTCTAACTTTAATGCGATGGAAACGCACTTTAAAGGCCGGTTTATTTGACTATCGTAACCCCATGGAGCTTGTGCTCAGTCTAAAAAATTTGAAGTGGACCGCGTAGGACTGAATTTATAAATTTCCCTAAATATTCACAAATTTGTGCAACATGTCTCAGTTTCGTGAGTTAACAATAACAATCTTTTTCTGTACTATATGTTGTAAACTAGGCTTTACAAGTTACTTTACAAGGAATTACATGAATGATTTCACTTTTCCCTTTTTTGTAAGAAGATCATTGGGACGTTCAAACTTCCTCTGGTCACTACTATAAGTATGTATATTTTAGCTCGGGCTACAATTGTAGAATGCAAGACTTATTTCTGACCTAAAAACAAAACTTGGATGGAAACGGGGATCGAATAGGGCCTGTTAGATTATAGCCATCAGACGTCAGATGGTCTAACTCGAAGAGGAAGAAGCTATCAGACGTGCTACAAGTTACACCACTACTGCCGCGTAAGGAATTACAAGAATTATCTCACTTGTTCCGTTTTTTGCAAGAAGAACATAGGGCTGTTCAAACTCCCCCTGGTCACTGCTTTAAGTATATTTTAGCTCGAACATCAATCATAGAATGTAAGACTTACTTTTGAGTCAAAAATAAAAATTGGAAGTAAACGAAAATCGAATAGGGTCTGTTGGATTACAGCCATCAGACGTGCTACTAGTTACACCACTACTACGCAAGGAATAACATAAATTATCTCACTTCTTCCCTGTTTTGCAAGAATTGGTGATTCAAACACTCTCTGATCATTACTATAAGTATATTTTAGTTTGAGCGTCAATTGCAGAAAGACTTTAAAACAGAAATCAGCTAAAACACGGTATGTAGCTTTGGTTTCCTGTATTGTGCTCAAAAGAGCAAACTGCCACATTACTCTGACCATTAAGGAATGAAATTACAGTGTAATCTTTATGGCAAGAGGTAAGATATAAATTGATCATTACTAAGTGAAATAAATTTAAAACCACCAACACTATATTATCGATCGAAATTTCTCTACATATTATGAACGTCAGATACAGAACTGTGTCAAAGAATTAATTTAATCACTGACAGGCGCTAAGATCCTTATTAGTAAATTAATTATTTGTAAGTGAACTCTTAATCATTTAATAAATTCATTATTGTCAGCGGTGTTCTCTTTACCTCTTCAGCATATAAGGATGCACTTAAACATGCCTGTATTTGCCTTTCTAATAAAATGTACAACGTAACATGCAGCATAAAGCTAAATTACACTAAATAATATTGTCCTGGAGTTTTCAATTAGATGTTTTATTCTTAAGCAAAGACATTAGTTATTAAGACACATTTTTCTGCTTTTATTAATTAATTTAGGCATTATATACTGCTTGAATGTTAACTTGGGAAAGAAGTAAAATAAGAAAATTTAAATAATTTATTTTTTCTTTTTGAAAATCTGGAGTTTTGCGTGATGTTTTGGATGGAAGTTCCTAGTTACTTAAATTATGTGCTTAAATTAAAGTATAAAAATTTCGAAAGCAATTTTCAAAGAATCAGTAAAGTTATGATTTTTTAAAAAATTAGTTTAGTTTATTTGATAAAAATGATAACAGTGACATGTAAATATGTAAGAAAGAGGGAAATGCTTTTACTGTATAAAAACTTAAATGTTTTACGAAATTTCCATTGTTTACTTCATTGTCACATGTTTGTAAAGAATTGATTTAAGATAAAATTTTTTAATTTTCATAGAGGAGAAATGACTTTTTATTTATGTATAGAAAAATATATTTGTTTAAAATCATATCTTTACATAATTTCAATTATTCTTAGGACTGTAACTGCAATATTTTACTGATAGAAAATAACAAAATATATCCAATACTCATATAAGTGTTTTATTGGTAATTATTTTTTATAAGAATGATTACGTGGGGCAATGTATTTCATAGTACTTCTGAAAAATTTATATTTACATTATCATACTATTAATATAGCAACAGCATTATTTTTTGCAATTTTACATTCCAAATTTTGATAAAAAAGCAAAATTTAAGACTTATTGAACACAGAATAACTTTTGGAACATGTTCATCTTTTCCATTCTCCTCTACGTATGAAGTGAGGACACCATGAATGAGGACGCCAAGAATGAACATATGAGAACTTATGTGCCAATACATTATGTAAAAGTTATATCCAGATAGCTATCCAAGTAAACCACATGATTAGAACAAAAATTATTTGAAATTTATGATATGAGGTAATAATAACTTTGGAGACATGATGGCTCTGCTACATGATGCTTGTATAGCGTTTGACTCCTTAAACAGCTTTTATTGAAAGCCAATTGCTATTTCCCACCACTCATGTGCAGTTTATGTTTTATATTTTTGATCATTTCTCATGTTATTTGTGGTGTTTCTTATAGATGGTGTAAAGAATTGAATCATTTACCTTGGAATAGTAAGACATGTTTTATTCATTGTACGAAGTTCGACGGTCTATTCATTGTACGACAGTTCTTCGCTCAATTCATTATTCGTCCTATTCATTGTACGACTATGCGTCGTTCTATTCATTATTCGTTCCATTCATTGGACAACAGTTCATTGTTCTATTCATTATTCGATCTATTGACTGTTTCGAGCTTTCAGAGAATAACAATATAATTTTGTTTTAATATTTGAAAAATAAACACTTTTGCAACGTTCTCATAGCTATCCTTATATAGATGTAAACACAATTCAATCGTTTCACAGTCATGTAAACACAACTCAATCGTTTCACAGATATGTGCAGCCATTTCGGTCAAGTTTTGAAGGGAAGCAAAGATGATTGAATTTATAACAATATAATAATTTTGTGATGGACGAATATAAATTTACGTGTTTAGAATAAGACTTAACGTTCATTTATATGCATATTTCTTCCGCTTAATTAACTACGCATTATTGAGATACAAATCTGTTGGGTTTGATCAAGAGAAATTACTTTATGACTTCAAGCAATTATGTGGAAAAGATTAACGAAGAAGGATTATTAATGATTCATTTTGAAATGAATGATTAATCTTGGAAGATAGCTATTAGGTATGAAAATGTACTTTAGCAGATGATTTTATAAGCATATCTATGTAGAAAATTAGATTTTACTTGTGTTATACATGGCCCACATTTCCATTATACTATACTACAGTACGTACTATTCAATAGTATACGATATTTTGTAGGAATTGATGTTTAATTATGTTTAGAACATTTTTGGAATAGTGCGCTTTAAAGGTATGGAGATGCTGATGGAAGAAATAATTAACCAAGAAAATTTTTTAATAACGTTATTCTCAATGAGAAAAAGTGGATAATTCTGAGAAAAAAATAGTATAATGTATACGAGAAAATAAAAGTATAAAATATAAGGGAAAATGATAATATATCGCATATGGAAAAATTACAGCGAAAATTATACATACGCGAAAAAGAGAGTATAATTTTCTCATATAGCGTTATCCGAAAAATGATAGACAGATGCGTATATGGGAAAATGATAATATAATTCATATAAGAAAATGATAGTATATTGTATACAAGAAAAATAATATATTTCACTATGCAAAAAAATAAAATTTATTTATACCACTCTGCTTAAATTCGTATAATTGACCAGTTTGATTATAAGCTGTCTAGTTGAAGAAAACAAATGAATTGGCCACACATTGTTCTGTAAGTCACTATCTTTATATTTTACGTTTACATTGACTAACGTTTAGATAGCATTATTTTTGTACTACAGTTTTTCCTTACAATTTATTTAATAAACACAGTTAAAACCATTTCATTCAGAATATTTGAATTAAAATCGGACTATAGGTTATTATGATTTTAATTAAAATATTTTGTATATATTATAAAGAACATTTACACTAAATAGGAATGTGAACAGCTGTACTTTAATGAATTCACAACTATATATATTAGGCAGGCAGTCTATGAGATTTCGAGATAATTTGTATCAAGTGAAATTAATGATCTAATTACAGTTTGAACCCCTCTAGAAACATCTCATTATTATAGCAGAATTAGATGCAAGATTAATCCACTATATTAACCATAAGCATTTCCCAAGTTGAAATACATATTACGCAATTAACTTGCTAGATTCTATTTTTTAACATATGACGTGGTCGGTACATGACTATTTTTTTCAGAATTTAATATGTTTTTCTCTCTCTCTTGTAATTTATAACCAATGAAATGAGATGTAGTTTTATTGCTAAAAATTAAATTAATAAAAATGTAAATTTAATTCGAAACTACAGATTTTTCCATTATTTTCAGTTTTTACTTGGCGACTTGGCTCATTTTGGAACAGTATCGGATTCTATAAAATTCCAAAAGTGGTAACACTTTGACAGCAGGTTACCATAGTGTCATATGCTCTCTATGAGGGTCCTAGATGAAATATAGCTTCGTGCTCATATGGTAGTAGTTGATAATGTAGACAAATGAAGTCGTGCGGCTGTGATCGTAACAGGAATGGCCAGAGAACTTATCACATGAGGCTGGAACTCCGACAGATGGGAAACTGGCATAGAGCTCAAGCTTTGTTCATTTAGCTGCTCTTTAAAATATACGTTACGGTATAAAGATCATTAGAGCAGGTTAAGTCTTGGGAACTCGCTATGACAAAATGGATTGCATGTGGATGTCCTAGTTCGATTCCTGATTCTGTTCTAATTGCCTCCGTGTTCAAGCGGAGTACGTGCATGTTGAACATGTGAGTCGGCCCGTAAGTCCTTCCGAGAGGTTGGTGGTAGAAGAAGGGACGAGGAGTATGGTCCCCTTTAGGTTTCGGTCTAAATTGGGTGGCACGTCCTGACCGTCCAAACAGATACCTTACCCTATACACCTTTTGGTAGGGCGAACGGTCTGGGTGACCGAAGGAGGAGAAGAAAATGGAACTGTAACAGAAAATTTGCTCTCTGATATAGACGTGAAAAGATAATCCATTACATGGCAACGTAAAACATTTTTTTTTTATTTACTGTAACAAAGAATTTGAGCGTCAGTGATAGATTCGGATGACACTGAGGGTCTGCATAGAACGAACATTTTGAATTAATATAGGTATTTCCCATTAAACGCTGCTTTCGAACTCTGAAAAACAACACATTGGCGGTTGAATGGATGGGCTTCGATGATCTGTCGGCTGAAAGTTAGTTATTTAAATATTAGTTAAAGTGTTTAAGTCGTTGATTACGAGAAATTAGTCCAGATAATTTATGCTCGAGGGGCATAAATGTCTTTTCAGTTCAGGGTTTTATAGCCAAGTGACGCTACTAGCCTTTTTAATGCAATTTAGTAACATATCAAAAAATCTGATGTGGGCAACACATGACTTTCCTTATATAATGTAATGAATTTACTACTTTCACAGTAAAAAAAATAGGTTTTTCTTATAGTAGATACTAATATTCTTTCCAAGATATTGAATTTTCGACAATTAGTCGTCATTTTCATTAATTTAGCGTCATTTTTATCCATTTAGCGAGATTTTCATTAATTTGGCAACATTTCAAGAAGTCGCCAAGTTGGCGACATTCCGCCAAATTCGTCGCCAAAATATCGCCAAGCTTATGCACTAAGAAATAAGTTATTCTTACAGCAGATAAATGACTATTGGAGTTCAAATACAAAAGTATTATTCAAAGTATCTTTTTTCATGAATGGAACGAGCTAGATCCACGCGAATGATGTCACCCAATTTATCGCATGGTATTACATATGAAAAGTGAACATGTTTCTCAATAGGAAATATATTTTTTTTATTTTATATGACTTTTTGATAATTTTTTTGAAAAATGTACAATATCTCGAGAATAGTTCATGTTAGCGTTCTAAAATTTATGTTAATCGTTTTCTAATAAAAAATTACATAGGAAATGTCTATTTGCGTAACTTTATTAGTGGTTTTGATTTTTTAACGATTTTTTCAAAATTTCATTCGAAAGTTTAGGGGGGTTCTGAACATTCGATTGCGTATAAAAACAATAGGCTTCCAGTGTTTATGGATTGTGATTTTTGTACCAAATTTGGTTCGAATCGGTCCATTAGTTCGTCAGTTATCGTCTCCACAGACTCACTGACACACACACACACACACTTTCACACAGACAGAGCACACACACACACAGACATCAGTTTAAAAATTTTTTATTCGTGATCAGGGATGCTTGAAACGTGCTCTCCCGTCGAAAACTCGAATTCGAATTTTTGACCCCGTCACAATACTTTCCTTATACATTATGTATATAAGGAAAGTAATTATATAAAATTGTTGTAGAAAGGTATTTATCTTACATTCGTCAAAATTAGTTATAGTTAGTAATCAAAAATGCCAAAATGTTTCATATATCTAGAAATAGTATGCTGAATATTTTTGAATATTTTTGACATAAAATATTTGACAGCCCTAATATGAAATTCGAGCCTAAATCTATATATTGAAAAAAACAAACAAACAAACATAAACATTATTTATTTTCGTATCCTTTATGTCTCCTATAAAAAATTTAGGTGCTCCTATGATAACCTCGCGTGATCCAAGGATTGTTTGTTCTCCACTGTCTTGGTGTACTGATAGAAGGACAAGTATGAAGATTGTGGCCAACGATAATGTGTGTCCATGTAAGTGATAGGTTATATTCATATTGATAGTGCGGCAGCAAAGACATCTGATCAAAGATGCTTAGAACCTGTACCCGAATTATATGAACGGAGCCGAAGCTAGCTTTTGCTCTGTGCTTATAATGTCGGTCTTGTAAGCACGAGGTCCCGAGTTCGGTCCTGGCGACTCCAATCGCCACAATGATGACTGGACGTTTGAAACACGCAACCTTCTCACGCCAACGATCTCACCTCTCAACACGAGATGGCAGCACTACACGGAGTCAGAAGCCTTGCCACTCCCTTCCTGCTTGATCACAACTGACGTCACGTCCGAGGCAACACGCCTTCCGGAGTTCAGCCCTCAACTGAAATTCGGACGGGGACATGCGAGGGTTTTCAAGGCGGCCCCCCCCCCCCCTCCTCGCCGAAATTCGACCCGGGCTCCTCATCAGGTGAGGGAGTGTGCGGCAGCAAAGACATCTGATCAAAGATGCTTGGAACCTGTACGCGAATTATAAGAACGGAGCCGAAGCTAGCTTTTGCTCTATGCTTATAATGTCGGTCTTGTAAGCACAAGGTCTCTGTTTCTGGCCTGGTAACATCCTTTCCTCCACAATAGAATAAATGTATTTATACCGTAGACCTTGTTTTCTTACTGAATGAGACGCCTATATCACATGTCCCTGAAATCTGTATCTGTATGTTGAATGGATTATTAGAATTTTATGTAGGCAGAAAAGTAGGAAAAAAATGCTAAAATATATTTTCTTTTAGAAATACAGTTAGATTTTTCTTTAAAATTATAAAGCAAAATTCAAATAAAAATATGTTTTATATTATAGAATTATAAGTATAAAAATTTAGATCAAATTATGCATTCAATTTGTAAAAATAATTAGAAAATAGTATAAGGAATAATTAATTAATCCTTTAAATTAAAATTATTTTACAAAATGAGAAACGGTAGTAATGAAAAAGAATAATAAATATTAAATTGTTAAAAGGAATAAAGACTTTAATGCATTTATAATTAATTAAAATGAGTAATAATTGGAAAAGTTAAACTCATTCTTTCAAGTTTTGAATTATTTTTTTGGATAATTTCATTTCCGTTTCAATTAATCCTATTTTGATTAATATCTGCTAAGAATAGTTGAAATAATTAATTTTGTTGATTAATGTTTTCATTAGTAATATTAAAACATATAACGAAAAATAAGATTGTTTAAAATAATACTGTTGTACATAAAATTTGAGTTCCGACTGGTAAATAACAGCAACCTTGGACCAGTTTCATGCTTATTACATGCTCGCCAACATGGAATAGCCAGCACCTGCAATAGCAGAAAGTATGGCAGCAAGCCTTATAGGCGTCTCCTGTGAGCATGAATTTGGTCGTTGTATATTGAAAAACTCGTGTATATTGAACATGTTTTAACTATTTTAGAGTGATCTCCTTCTATCTGTGGTCGATTTTGTATGTACACAAAGTTGCCACAAATATTAGTAGATTTTTACAAATCTTTTCATCCGGCTTTGTTAAAAAAATCTAGAACAAGATCGAATGTTCCTAAATTCGAGCGAAAATTTCGAAATTTATTTGAAATTTTAACAGGACAAAATTGGCCATAATTATGCTTCAAAGGGTCAATGATGAAAGGATCCATTCATGGCTCAATGTTTATGAAACCCAACAGTTTCAACCATTGTAGTGAAAAATAGTCATGATATAATTTTTGCGTTCGGGACATCACTAGTTCCTTGGGGAGGGGGGAAAAGTTACCCCTCGATGCGGTACATTGTCAACCATGGTATCAATCAAAATATTTTTTCAAAACCTTTAAAGTGAAGGGTAACATGCTACAATCTGGATCATTTGGACTAACGTTACAGATTTTACAAATTTTTTCTTGCAAAATTTGCTAAGAAAAAAAAAGAAGACAAGTCACACGATATTTAGAAATAGATTCTGATATGAGAAAGTCATGTTGAGCCACACTCCAGTAAATTCAAGTTACAGACCTTAAAACAAACCTTGATATCTCGAAAGAAGTTCGAGCTACAACTTTTTCAATTGTTTTCTATAGGTTACTAACGTAAAGCTGTTTTCAATTCGTCTATTGCGGAGATAACGTTGAGCATACTTTCTATGTTATAATATTGGGTGGTCCGGTGAAAATCCATTGCAGATTGTAACTGCTATTCAACGAATTTTTCTAAATTTTATAGTTAGATTAAACATGATGCAAAAAGAATGAAGCGACAAGCTTGATTATTTTTCGAATTATTCATAGGCAAAGTTCATCTATGTCTAAAGGACGAAAGTAAATTAATATACAGGGTGTCCCATAAAGATTGAAACGCGCTTTAATTCTTTGTTGAAAATAAGTGGGCAATATAAATTGCAAAAATGTTGAAAGTAGGCTAGGAAATAAGACTTCGTTAATAAAATAGTCGTCCCAATAATTTTTAAAAAGTTACACTTTTTTGAATTTTTATACGATCCCCTTAGACAAATTTGGTCAATTAGAAAATGTTTATTACTTTCCTTATATACATAATGTATAAGGAAAGTATTGTGACGGGGTCGAAAATTCGAATTCGAGTTTTCGACGGGAGAGCACGTTTCAAGCATCCCTGATCACGAATCAAACATTTTTGAAGTGATGTCTGCTGTGTGTGTGAAAGTATGTGTGTGTGTGTCACTGAGACTGTGGAGACGATAACTGACGAACGAATGGACCGATTCGAACGAAATTTGGTACAAAAATCACAATCCGTAAACACTGGAAGCTAATTGTTTTTAAAAGCAATCGAATGTTCAGAACCCCCCTAAATTTTCGAGGAAATTTTGAAAAAATGGTCGAAAAATCAAAACCACTAATAAAGTTGCGCAATTAGATATTTCTTATGTAAATTTTTATTAGAAAACGATTGACATAAATTTTAAAACGCTAACGTGAACCGTTCTCGAGATATTGCACATCTTTAAAAAAATTATCTAAAAGTCATATAAAATTAAAGAAAAATATTTCCTATTGTGAAACATGTTCACTTTTCATATGTAATACCATGCGATAAATTTGGTGACATCATTTTCGTGGAGCTAGCTCGTTCCATTCATGAAAAAATATACTTTGAATAATACTTTTGTATTTGAATGCCAATAGTCATTTATGTGCTGTAAGAATAACTTATTTCTCCGTCCATAACGCTTGGCGATATTTTGCCGACGAATTTGGCGGAATGTCGCCAACTTGGCGACATTTTTAATTGCTGCCAAATTAACAAAAATCTCGCCAAATGGATGAAAATGACGCCAAATCAATGAAAATGACGACTAATTGAAGGAAATTCAATATCTTGGAAAGAATATAAGTATCTGCTATAAGAATAACATTTTTTTAACTGTAAAAGTAGTAAATTCATTGCAAAGGAAAGTCATGTGTTGCCCACATTAGATATTTTTTAATGCAACAAGATCATTAAAAAAACCCGCATATCTGAATTTTTAAAATTGAGCAAGTTATATTTAATTGAAAATTGAACATTGTGAATGTGGACCATATATAAAATAGAAATGTAAATTTGTGACATATCACAAAAAATATAAAACTGAATGATAATACATAGGGTATCCAACCACATAGTGAGTACCATATTTTTATATGATCTCTGTCTGTGTAGTGCTTTATTTAGATGCATTTGTGATAAAAATTTTTGATAGAAATTAACGTATTTTTAAACTAAACAATTTCCATCGTCAATTTGCTTAAGATCCCTATTTTTACTGATGAAACAGCCTTTAACATGGTACGGAAAAGTTGCATAAGTCAGATTTTTTCCTTTATCATAATTCAGTTGATTTTAAAGATATACGGTTTTTTAATGATCTTGTTGCATTAAAAATAAAAATTTTCAGAATGACCAAATTTGTCTTAGGTAAGGGGGTCGTATAAAAATTTAAAAAGTGTAACTTTTTGAAAATTAATGGGAGGACTATTTCATTAATGCAGTCTTATTTTCTACCTTACTTTCAACATTTTTGCAATTTACATTGCCCACTTATCTCCAACAGATAAAGAATTAAAGCATGCTTCAATCTTTTTGGGACACCCTGTATAGATATTTGTTGAATTTATCTTTTTCATATTATACCAATTTAATATTATATCAAACTCATCAACGGATTTCGTTCTAAATACTTTTATCTGTAATGAGTTCTATTTTAGTTACAGTCTTGTTTGTTATATATTTGCAGACTGCTTTACTTTGTTATATCTTGTTTTACTCAGGTGCTTTATATCTGTTTTCGGATATTCATTCATAATAAGTCCACTTTAAATATAGAAGGAAATGCAATTGTCTTTGTCTCGGTAGCTAAATGAAGTAGACATATTTATGATAATTCATTCACATAAGTCAACTTTAAATATGTAGAAGGAAATGCAATCGTCTTTGTCTCGGTAGCTGAATGAAGTTGGTGTATTTTTGTAATTTATTCATATTATAAATCAACTTTAAATATAGAAGGAAATGCAATCGCCTTTGTCTCGGTATCTGAATGAATTAGACATATTTCTGATAATGCCTGCATATTATAAGTCCGTTTTAAATACAGGGTGAATAAAAAAGGATGGGCTAAACTTTACGAAGTGCTAGTACACACCAAACTAAGCATTTTTCGTCATAGTTTACCGGATCGGAAATGAAACGTAAAGGCGCCAGTGGGCGCTTAATGGTGAAACTGATGAGGTGAGGCGAAAACACAAGAATAACTTACAAGTTATAAAATGGCATTGATTAAACAATAATTACAGTAATGGCTCAAAAGAGCGACCACCAATCTGAATGCACGTCTCACAGCGGATATGGAGGGATTAGCGAACATACCAGGCATGTCGTGCACTTCGGTAGCAGCGGCCGACATTCTGGCGAAGAGTTCCTCTTCAGATTCAAGAGGAGTGTCATAGACGAGACTCTTGAGATATCCCCTCAAAAAGAAGTCAAGACAGAGCGGGCGATCGTGGGGGTCTAGCTATGGGACCACCTCGCCTAATCTGCCTATTGCCAGAGCTGCTATGCAAGCTTTCGAATGTTTTATGATTGGGCAACCGCCTAAGGGGGAAACGTTCTCCGTACAGTCGTTGTACCTCTTTGCCATTGCCATTTGCATCTTCATAGATGAAATGCATATCGGTCTTTCCCTATTTGCAAATTCCTCCGTCGTTTCAAAAGTTGGAGCTGGGAATAACTGCTGCAAACTGATAAGGCCGTACATTCCGTGTTACGAAAATTTGCGAAAGGATTCTTATTTTCCCCCAGATTAAATTTGCATACGTAGTTTTCTTCTTCAACCAGAAAATAACAACCATAATGACACTTTTAAGTTTGCTGAGCGGGCGCTTCCCAATGAGTACGCGCCATGTAACGCCTTTGCATTTCATTTCCGAACCGGTAAACTATGACCAAAAAAATACTTGGTTTGGTATGTACTTCCACCTCGTGAAGTTTAGCCTATATATTTTTAATCATCACCCTCTATACTGATGTATGCAAAAATTGCAACACTATGAAGGAATCGCGCGATTGAGCTGAAACTTACACCAAATGCAAATTAGGGTGTGCTGTACAAATGATTAGAATTTCAGAGTCAGCGCGCATGCGTGGGCTGAGCAGCGCCCGCTAAATTGCTGTTATAGCCGTATAAATAGAGAGCTGTAGCGGGATTTTGAAAATAATGTGTGGTTGTTTGCCAGCGGTAAACGTTTCATGAGACATCACCGTGCCTCTACGATGACAGAGAGTGTTATATTATCAAGTTACAGAGTTTGAACGGGGACGAATGTTCGGCCCTCGTGAAGGTTTATTTTATCGTGCAATAGCAGCTCGTATGGAGCGCAATGCCACGATAGTGATGTGAGTAGGGAAGCAGTGGGCTGAAGAGCACCGGACAAGTTGTAATTACAGCAGTAGATGACGAAATGCTACGCCAGCACGAGATAATAGACATCTCATCCGCATGGCAGTGATGAACCGTACAGCTTCATCTCGACAGTTGGCAGAACATTGGAGCACCTGTATAGGTGTTGAACGTTGAAGACCCAGACCATCCGACTCATCCTGAGGACTTGAGCAACTAATTGGTCGGCCGGGAAGAACCTGTACAGGTGTGTCATTGTCTGCTCCAATTTGTTGGCGTCTGCTGAACCGTGAACTGCGTGCAAGAATTCCTTTGTACAGGATTCCCCTAACGCAAAACCATTAGCGTCTGCGACTACAACGGGCTCATCAACAAAGGCTCTGGAGTGCCGATTGGCAACAAGTCGTTTTTACGAAGAATCCCGCTTTAATTTGGGGTACAGTGATGGCCGCAGCCACGTTAGACGCTATAGCGGTGAAAGCCACCTCCCGGAGTGCGTTATTCAACGTTATACTGGACGAACATCAAGCGTGATGGTCTGGGACGTCATTGGGTACCTTGGACGATCTCAGCTGCTGAGAATTGTGGGTAATCTCAACAGAAACCGGTACATCAGAGAAGTTCTGGAACCCGAAGTCGTACACTTGCTTTAGGCTCCGTGAAGTTGGCACCCCCCGTGGAAAGCACAAACGACGAAAACTAGTGGAATCGTTTGTACTTCGTTTGTGCTGGTTTGTGCAGCAAAAATTTTCGTTTGTACTTCTTTCGTTTTCGATTTATAGCATTTTCTTTTCCGGGGGGGCTAACTTCACGCTCAGCTGTTGTTTACATAAGAGAAATTACATCAATTTCGAAAAAACGTTTATGCCATTCGTTTGTACTTCGTTTGTGCTGGTTTGTGCAGCAAAAAGTTTTCTTCGAACCCCTCTCAAATTTGAACTATAAAGCTTTCATTTGTTTGGCGCCAAAACGGGCTTTGTTGACATACAAGAAATTTAACGAATTTCGAAAAAAGGTTAATGCCATTCGTTTGTACTTCGTTTGTGCTGGTTTGTGCCGAAAAAATTTTCGTTTGTGCTCTTTTCGTTTTCGATTTATAGACGTTTCTTTTGCCGGGGGGGCCAACTTCACGATCAGCTGTTGTTTACATAAGAGAATTTACATCAATTTCGAAAAAACGTTTATGCCATTCGTTTGTACTTCGTTTGTGCTGGTTTGTGCAGCAAAAAGTTTTCTTCGGACCCTTTTCAAATTTGAACTATAAAGCTTTCATTTGTTTGGCGGGAAAACGGGCTTTGTTGACATACAAGAAATTTAACGAATTTCGAAAAAACGTTAATGCCATTCGTTTGTACTTCGTTTGTGCTGGTTTGTGCCGAAAAATCTTTCGTTTTCGATTTATAGACGTTTCTTTTCCCGGGGGGGGGGGCTAACTTCACGATCAGCTGTTGTTTACATAAGAGAAATTACATCTATATCCAAAAAACGTTTATGCCATTCGTTTGTACTTCGTTTGTGCTGGTTTGTGCAGCAAAAAGTTTTCTTCGGACCCTTTTCAAATTTGAACTATAAAGCTTTCATTTGTTTGGCGGGAGAACGGGCTTTGTTGACATACAAGAAATTTAACGAATTTCGAAAAAACGTTAATGCCATTCGTTTGTGCTGGTTTGTGCCGAAAAAATTTTCGTTTGTGCTCTTTTCGTTTTCAATTTATAGACGTTTCTTTTCCCGGGGGGCTAACTTCACGATCAGCTGTTGTTTACATAAGAGAAATTACATCTATATCCAAAAAACGTTTATGCCATTCGTTTGTACTTCGTTTGTGCTGGTTTGTGCAGCAAAAAGTTTTCTTCGGACCCTTTTCAAATTTGAACTATAAAGCTTTCATTTGTTTGGCGGGAAAACAGGCTTTGTTGACATACAAGAAATTTAACGAATTTCGAAAAAACGTTAATGCCATTCGTTTGTACTTCGTTTGTGCTGGTTTGTGCCGAAAAAATTTTCGTTTGTGCTCTTTTCGTTTTCGATTTATAGACGTTTCTTTTGCCGGGGGGCCAACTTCACGATCAGCTGTTGTTTACATAAGAGAATTTACATCAATTTCGAAAAAACGTTTATGCCATTCGTTTGTACTTCGTTTGTGCTGGTTTGTGCAGCAAAAAGTTTTCTTCGGACCCTTTTCAAATTTGAACGGCGGGTTTGGCGGGAAAACGGGCTTTGTTGACATACAAGAAATTTAACGAATTTCGAAAAAACGTTTATGCCATTCGTTTGTGCTTCGTTTGTGCTGGTTTGTGCCGCAAAAATTTTCGTTTGTGCTTCTTTCGTTTTCGATTTATAGCATTTCCTTTCGTTTACTTCGTGTGAAGTTGGCCCCCGTGGAAAGCAAAAACGACAAAAACTAGTGGAATCGTTTGTACTTCGTTTGTGCTGGTTTGTGCCGCAAAAATTTTCGTTTGTGCTTCTTTCGTTTTCGATTTATAGCATTTCCTTTCGTTTACTTCGTGTGAAGTTGGCCCCCCCCCGTGGAAAGCACAAACGACAAAAACTAGTGGAATCGTTTGTACTTCGTTTGTGCTGGTTTGTGCCGCAAAAATTTTCGTTTGTGCTTCTTTCGTTTTCGATTTATAGCATTTCCTTTCGTTTACTTCGTGTGAAGTTGGCCCCCCCGTGGAAAGCACAAACGACAAAAACTAGTGGAATCGTTTGTACTTCGTTTGTGCTGGTTTGTGCCGCAAAAATTTTCGTTTGGCCCTTATTTCGTTTTCGATTTATAGCATTTCCTTTCGTTTACTTCGTGTGAAGTTGGCCCCCCCGTGGAAAGCACAAACGACAAAAACTAGTGGAATCGTTTGTACTTCGTTTGTGCTGGTTTGTGCCGCAAAAATTTTCGTTTGTGCTTCTTTCGTTTTCGATTTATAGCATTTCCTTTCATTTGCTTCGTGTGAAGTTGGCCCCCCCGTGGAAAGCACAAACGACAAAAACTAGTGGAATCGTTTGTACTTCGTTTGTGCTGGTTTATGCCGAAAAATTTTTCGTTTGTGCTCTTTTCGTTTTCGATTTATAGACGTTTCTTTTGCCGGGGGGGCCAACTTCACGATCAGCTGTTGTTTACATAAGAGAATTTACATCAATTTCGAAAAAACGTTTATGCCATTCGTTTGTACTTCGTTTGTGCTGGTTTGTGCAGCAAAAAGTTTTCTTCGGACCCTTTTCAAATTTGAACTATAAAGCTTTCATTTGTTTGGCGGGAAAACGGGCTTTGTTGACATACAAGAAATTTAACGAATTTCGAAAAAACGTTAATGCCATTCGTTTGTACTTCGTTTGTGCTGGTTTGTGCAGAAAAATCTTTCGTTTTCGATTTATAGACGTTTCTTTTCCCGGGGGGGGGGGGGCTAACTTCACGATCAGCTGTTGTTTACATAAGAGAAATTACATCTATATCCAAAAAACGTTTATGCCATTCGTTTGTACTTCGTTTGTGCTGGTTTGTGCAGCAAAAAGTTTTCTTCGGACCCTTTTCAAATTTGAACTATAAAGCTTTCATTTGTTTGGCGGGAGAACGGGCTTTGTTGACATACAAGAAATTTAACGAATTTCGAAAAAACGTTAATGCCATTCGTTTGTGCTGGTTTGGGCCGAAAAAATTTTCGTTTGTGCTCTTTTCGTTTTCAATTTATAGACGTTTCTTTTCCCGGGGGGCTAACTTCACGATCAGCTGTTGTTTACATAAGAGAAATTACATCTATATCCAAAAAACGTTTATGCCATTCGTTTGTACTTCGTTTGTGCTGGTTTGTGCAGCAAAAAGTTTTCTTCGGACCCTTTTCAAATTTGAACTATAAAGCTTTCATTTGTTTGGCGGGAAAACAGGCTTTGTTGACATACAAGAAATTTAACGAATTTCGAAAAAACGTTAATGCCATTCGTTTGTACTTCGTTTGTGCTGGTTTGTGCCGAAAAAATTTTCGTTTGTGCTCTTTTCGTTTTCGATTTATAGACGTTTCTTTTGCCGGGGGGCCAACTTCACGATCAGCTGTTGTTTACATAAGAGAATTTACATCAATTTCGAAAAAACGTTTATGCCATTCGTTTGTACTTCGTTTGTGCTGGTTTGTGCAGCAAAAAGTTTTCTTCGGACCCTTTTCAAATTTGAACGGCGGGTTTGGCGGGAAAACGGGCTTTGTTGACATACAAGAAATTTAACGAATTTCGAAAAAACGTTTATGCCATTCGTTTGTGCTTCGTTTGTGCTGGTTTGTGCCGCAAAAATTTTCGTTTGTGCTTCTTTCGTTTTCGATTTATAGCATTTCCTTTCGTTTACTTCGTGTGAAGTTGGCCCCCGTGGAAAGCAAAAACGACAAAAACTAGTGGAATCGTTTGTACTTCGTTTGTGCTGGTTTGTGCCGCAAAAATTTTCGTTTGTGCTTCTTTCGTTTTCGATTTATAGCATTTCCTTTCGTTTACTTCGTGTGAAGTTGGCCCCCCCCCCGTGGAAAGCACAAACGACAAAAACTAGTGGAATCGTTTGTACTTCGTTTGTGCTGGTTTGTGCCGCAAAAATTTTCGTTTGTGCTTCTTTCGTTTTCGATTTATAGCATTTCCTTTCGTTTACTTCGTGTGAAGTTGGCCCCCCCGTGGAAAGCACAAACGACAAAAACTAGTGGAATCGTTTGTACTTCGTTTGTGCTGGTTTGTGCCGCAAAAATTTTCGTTTGGCCCTTCTTTTGTTTTCGATTTATAGCATTTCCTTTCGTTTACTTCGTGTGAAGTTGGCCCCCCCGTGGAAAGCACAAACGACAAAAACTAGTGGAATCGTTTGTACTTCGTTTGTGCTGGTTTGTGCCGCAAAAATTTTCGTTTGTGCTTCTTTCGTTTTCGATTTATAGCATTTCCTTTCATTTGCTTCGTGTGAAGTTGGCCCCCCCGTGGAAAGCACAAACGACAAAAACTAGTGGAATCGTTTGTACTTCGTTTGTGCTGGTTTGTGCCGCAAAAATTTTCGTTTGTGCTTCTTTCGTTTTCGATTTATAGCATTTCCTTTCGTTTACTTCGTGTGAAGTTAGCCCCCCCGTGGAAAGCACAAACGACAAAAACTAGTGGAATCGTTTGTACTTCGTTTGTGCTGGTTTGTGACGCAAAAAGTTTTCTTCAGACCCTTTTCAAATTTGAACTATAAATCTTTTATTTGTTTGGCGCGAAAACAGGGTTTGTTTACATACAAGAAATTAAATGAATTTCGAAAAACCGTTAATGCCATTCGTTTGTATTTCATTTGTACTTGTTTGTTCCGGGAAAAAAAAATTTCGGACCCTTTGCATATGCAAAGTATAAAGCTTTCATTTGTCTCCGGGACAAGTGTTTTTTTTTTTTTTTTACATAACAGAAATTAAATGAATTTTAAAAAACTGTTCATGCCATTCGTTTGTGCTTCGTTTGTACTAGTTTGTTCCGGAAAAAATTTCTTCGGATCCTTTTCATATCCAAAGTATAAAGCTTACAATTGTCTGGTGGACAAGTGAATTTTGTTTACAGAACAGGAAATAAATCAATTTCGAAAAACCGTTTATGCCATTCGTTTGTACATCGTTTGTACTAGTTTGTTCCGGAAAAGATTTCTTCGGATCCTTTTCATATCCAAAGTATAAAGCTTTCATTTGTCTCGGGGACAAGTTGGTTTTGTTTCAGAACAGAAATTAAATGAATTTCGAAAAACCGTTTATGCCATTCGTTTGTACTTCGTTTGTACTAGTTTGTTCCGGAAAAAAATTTCTTCGGACCCTTTTCATATCCAAAATATAAAGCTTTCATTTTTCTGGGGGACAAATTGGTTTTGTTCACATAATAGGAATTAAATGAATTTCGAAAAAACGTTTGAAATAACCAGATCTAAATCTGTCGTTACTATTCCTAGCATTATTCAATTGATTCAATTCATAGAAGCTTAAAAAATTTAGAAGTAACATTTCAGTATTAGTCTAATTAACCTCATTTGACATGACAAAAGGCAAAACAATACTATGTAAATTAAAGTCACCTATAGTAACAATGTCGTAATTGAGAAAATTAAAATTAGCTTCGAACAAATTGATGAATTCATCATACGAATCAAAACTGGAAGAAGGGCTTATATATACCACACAGAGAAACAAATATTTACCAAAAGCACGATCAATTTTTAACCATACCGATTCCGTTTGATTTTCACCCATGGATAACTCATTGAACACAATGTTAGAATTGAGTACAATAAACAATCCCCCGGCACGAAGGTCTCAAATATCCATATTAGTCCAATCTCCACGTATAATTGTATATCTGTCATCAAAACATTCCGCACTACTAATATTTTCACAGATCCAGGTCAGTTAAACATATTACATCATAGTTTTGAGTTAATACCGATAAGAATAGTTTGTTTGTTTTTGTCCGTAGACCCCTAACATTCTGATAATAAATTTTCATGTCACGATTTACAACACATCCACCAGTGATCAAAGACTCATCAGGTAGTCACTTCCCTGCTTCATTCTCATTGCCACGCATTTCACCCTCTTGAAGAATCTGCTTATCATTAAGTTTACCAACTAATTTGGTAATGAAACATCCATCGGGCCAAACATCACTTTCAACAACTTTGCCATGTCCTGTTCCTGGACCTCAACATGAAAAGGAAAGTAGGTATTACATTTAGTAACTAATGGCGTACAAATGAAATTATCAATAAGACTGTTCTTTAAATCAATTTCAATATCATCGGCTCTCGCATTTGAACTCAGTCTCAAGAGAAATATTACTCCCATTCTGGGACGTTTCTCAACCGCCACTAATGTGGAAACTTTACATGAACCGTTTACAACTGTCTTTGATTTCGGTGTAGCAATATATCCCTTATCGCCTTTTTAAAACCAGATCCCATAGTATTTATAAACATATCCCTGTGTATGTGCAGTTGAGCAATACTAGCTCCATCTTGTAAATTTGGCCACTGTTCAGCATTTCCATTGCTCTATTCAGCAACATCATTGACAGTTTCCCTCATGTTTTCTCTAATACTATTTTTTCGATTTAATTCCGAACGTAGTTTAATCACATTCAAATCCATCCAACAGTGTTCCCGATCAACGAAGTGAACATTTACCTCTGTCTTTATGATACCATTTATACATTACTGCCTGAATATACTTTTTATTCGATGCTGACCACTCTCCTAAGGAGGTCAGTGTCATTATCTTGCACTTTTCTATTCAAAAGTTCCACTAAAGCTAATTAATTTTATCCGAAAAGTGTGTGTTGTCATCAGAACTTACTTCCGCTCTGTAGGTTTATTCCTATCATTCAATGCTTGTTCAAAAATCTTCAGCGCGTTTTCTCTATTGAGATCGAAACTGACCCTATGTTTAAAGGCCGATTTTCTATCAGAAACAGAAATGAACAAGTTATTCAAGTTGCACACTCCAAAAATGCTTTGCGTAACACTGGTTCAACTTCTTCTGAAGTCGAACCACTATAGTCCGCCATGACAAAATTAAGAACAATTCGTTAAATTCTTCTTAACTACTTGTCAGTATCTAAAAAATAGTTTACTCACAGTATAAGCCACATTAAAAACACAATATTAAGAATAAAAACTCTTTAAAATTTTAAAACTGTAAAAAATTTATCTCTTTCTAGCCTTCCTCCTCCCTTTCGTGTTTTAAATTTTTCTTCCTCAAACCCTTCCTCGTTTTCTAGGTTTAATGTATTCACAGATGGTCAAAACTGGATAATAATGTAGGTTTATCAATATGCATTTTCGAAAATGATCGACTGATCGAATCATTATCCTTTAAACTTAGAACTGGAAACACAGTTTTTCAAGCCGAACTTGAGGCCATCAACCAGGCCATCCTCTGGGCCGGCAAAAACAATTTAAAAATCAACATCTTTTCGGACAGTCAGTCATCTATTTCGGCTTTTAAATCTATCAAGAATAAAACGAAATTTCTATCTAAAATTAAAACTAATGCTCACCCCTACAAATCATTAATTAACTTATCCTGGATCAAGGCCCATTCTAATATTCAGGGCAACGAAGTCGCCGATGAACTGGCCAAACAAGCTACGATCTCCGGCACCCCACTCCTTATATCTTTTCCCTACTCCTTTTTGATTAATAATTATAAATCTTTCCTTCTTAAAAATTGGCAATATCTTCTTAATGATTATATTTCCCCCCGGACTCCTGACCCTGCCAGAATTCTAAGCTATTTACCCAAAGTCAACCTCAATTTTCAAATTTATAACAAATTCTTAATCTATTTTGTAACGGGTCATGGTCCTTTTCTTGACTATCTTCATTTTTTCAAACATAAACGTTCTTCAAATTGTCTTTGTAATTCATATGGTGACGTAGATCATTATGTCTTTAATTGCCCCCATACCACAAAATTTCACTTAACCCGTCCTCCAGATAATCTTCGTGCGACATGGTTCTCTGGTGTCAGAACCAATAAAATTATTTTAAATAGGTTGAAAAACTGTGTTTTAATTGCGAGAGAACTCTCCCATCAGGTTCCTTAGCAAGCTTGGTGCCAACTGATTTCAATTTTCTTCGGTCAATGTTGTCTACCCCCTGTTCCAGGCGTTTGTCTCTTATTGTTCCTGTACTTACACTTTTTGGTGTCCATCTTTTGTATATTTTGTTTCCTGTTTATATTCCTCTGTTGTATATATCTGTTTTCCCTGTGTTCCTCGGCTGTTCAAATATTTGAAAGTCCTACCATGTACATGTATTGCTATATTGCATTTAACTTTGTCTTATCCGATTACCTCAACTGATTGCATGTAACCTTTGTTCAGCCATGTTCTTTTTGCTTTCTTTTTGTTGGTTTTTACTGTATTGTCCCTTTTCCCGAGGTTGCTCGGATTCTTTTGGCCATACGTTTTTACATAAATTTAATTTCATTTTAAGAAAATAACTTAATTTTTACCTCAAAATTCAAAATTTGTTAAAATCTACGTTTCTTTGCCCCCCCCCTTCCCACTGTATTTTATGTAAAACATGTAAAACTGTATTACTGTCTGTATATATATATATATATATAAATATTTACCATGTAACCACTTTATTGAATTTTAAATAAATGCAGACTAAAACTTGGTGGCTGACCGTGGAGGTCGGTTTCGACTAACCTCTCCCGGCCACACATTAAACTGCCGTAAGCCCTAGGGTTGACCGTGTGGTCTGGGCCTTCCACATAACCGACCGATCTTCACATTGTCACAATTTTGAGTAACCTTTCAGAAGCTTTGGGATAGTTTGTGTTTCGTTTTCATTCCAACATCTTTGACCTTCTTAGATTCAAAATTAAAAGTTGCTTGTTGCTGTTTAAAATTTTTTACATTGCCAGGCCATTATACTAGCTTTTCAAAAGTTATAGCTTCTATCTTAACACCAGCATCTATCTCAACACCAGCAACAATTAGATCCCGAATAATATATTGTTCCAAAAGTTCATGGAGTGAAGTCAAGAATTTGTAAACATTTAATCCAACAAGCTGAACGCATATGTTGAATTTGGACCCACTCGTGAATAACATTACATTTGCGATAAAATAATATTAATAACTTTTCAACACTTTTTCTAATTTCAGCATTCAATATTAGTGCATGTGGAATCAGTTCAGCTTTCGTCAACCCTAGTGCAAACGAATCGACTTGTTCTGAGCCAGGTTTGCTCTACATAAAAATTAACAGAAGGAAGAAATATTTCCTAACTCACTGATAAGATGTCAATATCGACTAGCTTGACACCTAGATTTGTGACCTTGACCGTTTAAAGGCGGAAAAGTCCTCCTTACCTCCTTTATGAGCGCCCAATGCAAGGGCTTATTGTGCAGCTTGTTTTTACGAAAGTTGGTTCAGACTGCTTTCGCTGGCTACATGAAAGGTGGCGGAAAATGTGAAGCTCAATAAATCTGAAACGAATATATCTGAAATGAATAAAAGGAAAATCGTTGAGGTGCAAGCCGGTACAAACCAGTAGAAACGAAATACAAAAGAATGGCATAAAGACCTTTCTAAAACTCGTGAAATTTATTTTATGTCAACAAAGCCCGTTTTCGCGCCACACAAATGAAAGCTTTATAGTTCAAATTTGAAAAGGGTCCGAAGAAAACTTTTTGCTGCACAAACCAGCACAAACGAAGCACAAAAGAATGGCATAAACGTTTTTTGGATATTGATGTAATTTCTCTTATGTAAACAACAGCTGATCGTGAAGTTAGCCCCCCCGGGAAAAGAAACGTCTATAAGTCGAAAACGAAAAGAGCACAAACGAAAATTTTTGCGGCACAAACCAGCACAAACGAAGTACAAACGATTCCACTAGTTTTTGTCGTTTGTGCTTTCCACGGGGGGGGGGGGGCAACTTCACACGAAGTAAATGAAATTAAATGATATAAATCGAAAACGAAAGAAGCACAAACGAAAATTTTTGCGGCACAAACCAGCACAAACGAAGTACAAACGATTCCACTAGTTTTTGTCGTTTGTGCTTTCCACGGGGGGGCCAACTTCACACGAAGCAAATGAAAGGAAATGCTATAAATCGAAAACGAAAGAAGCACAGACGAAAATTTTTGCGGCACAAACCAGCACAAACGAAGTACAAACGATTCCACTAGTTTTTGTCGTTTGTGCTTTCCACGGGGGGGCCAACTTCACACGAAGTAAACGAAAGGAAATGCTATAAATCGAAAACGAAAGAAGCACAAACGAAAATTTTTGCGGCACAAACCAGCACAAACGAAGTACAAACGATTCCACTAGTTTTGTCGTTTGTGCTTTCCACGGGGGGGCCAACTTCACACGAAGCAAATGAAAGGAAATGCTATAAATCGAAAACGAAAGAAGCACAAACGAAAATTTTTGCGGCACAAACCAGCACAAACGAAGTACAAACGATTCCACTAGTTTTTGTCGTTTGTGCTTTCCACGGGGGGCCAACTTCACACGAAGTAAACGAAAGGAAATGCTATAAATCGAAAACGAAAGAAGCACAAACGAAAATTTTTGCGGCACAAACCAGCACAAACGAAGTACAAACGATTCCACTAGTTTTTGTCGTTTGTGCTTTCCACGGGGGGGGGCAAACTTCACACGAAGCAAATGAAAGGAAATGCTATAAATCGAAAACGAAAGAAGCACAAACGAAAATTTTTGCGGCACAAACCAGCACAAACGAAGTACAAACGATTCCACTAGTATTTGTCGTTTGTGCTTTCCACGGGGGGGCCAACTTCACACGAAGTAAACGAAAGGAAATGCTATAAATCGAAAACGAAAGAAGCACAAACGAAAATTTTTGCGGCACAAACCAGCACAAACGAAGTACAAACGATTCCACTAGTTTTTGTCGTTTGTGCTTTCCACGGGGGGGTCAACTTCACACGAAGCAAATGAAAGGAAATGCTATAAATCGAAAACGAAAGAAGCACAAACGAAAATTTTTGCGGCACAAACCAGCACAAACGAAGTACAAACAATTCCACTAGTTTTTGTCGTTTGTGCTTTCCACGGGGGGGGGCCAACTTCACACGAAGCAAATGAAAGGAAATGCTATAAATCGAAAACGAAAGAAGCACAAACGAAAATTTTTGCGGCACAAACCAGCACAAACGAAGTACAAACGATTCCACTAGTTTTTGTCGTTTGTGCTTTCCACGGGGGGGCCAACTTCACACGAAGTAAACGAAAGGAAATGCTATAAATCGAAAACGAAAGAAGCACAAACGAAAATTTTTGCGGCACAAACCAGCACAAACGAAGCACAAACGAATGGCATAAACGTTTTTTCGAAATTCCATTAATTTCTTGTATGTCAACAAACCCGGTTTTCCCGCCAAAGAAATGAAAACTTTATAATTCAAATTTGAAAAGGGTCCGAAGAAAACTTTTTGCTGCACAAACCAGCACAAACGAAGCACAAACGAATGGCATAAACGTTTTTTGGATATTGATGTAATTTCTCTTATGTAAACAACAGCTGATCGTGAAGTCAATAACTATAAAAATAGTAATAAAAATGAAATGAAAGAAACTAAACAAAAAATTTCGCATTAACATACAACGTTTTTATGAGCTTCAGTCGCTTTAAGCTTCATTATTGAGCAATCAATCATTAAAGAATGGCACATTTAAGTCGCAAATAATACTCGCAGGAGCTCTGAAGATGTCGGTGCTTAAGAAAGATGTAAGAAAAAACACCATCGAAAACTCATTTAACGGGGCTTATGAGTCACCCGTGCAATTATCTTGCCTGTGTGGAGAAACATTGTAAAAATTCTTGGTGCAGATCAATAGACATGGCGGTTATTAAAGTCCTAAATACTCTTAGAAAAATATGACGTCGCACGCTGACAATCCTCTTATCTCTATCCTCTTATCTTTTTTCAATGAATTACTCGATGTATAAGTTTGAGTCACGAATTATATAAAAAAAAAATAGTATTTAAGCCTGTCAAAGGCTTGGAAACTAACTCTTTTAAAGAAATAAGATTTAATTTTTTAAAATAAGTTTTATTTTGTTTAACAATGAACGGCATTTGACGTCGAACAGTCGTTTTTAATCGAAAACTGTCTCAGCGAGATCGGCCAATTTTTTTTCCTGTGATTAACATTTATAAGATTCAGATTTAAAACCTCTTCTTCTGGAGGGCCTGGATAGATTTAATAATTTTTACTTCCCATATAATACATGTATAAGGTAATTTTTATGGAAAGTAATGGAATCGTGTCGAAAACCGCTACTCAAATTTTCGATGGATCTGTACGTTTACAGTACTCTAGAGCCCGAGAAAACTATCTGTAGTATCACGTTTGTATGTGTGTGTGTGTGTGTGTGTCTGTGCAATGTATGTGTCCATGCCAACTTAACCTTTCGCTTACGGGTAGGACAGTGCCAATCCCAAACGAAGAACCTCTCAAAAAGACAGGCGAAGACATTGGCGTCCATGGACGCCAATGCCTGCAAAGGGGGATCGAACTGTTTCTGATACGGTATGTCAAATACCTGTCTTTTTGAGAGGTTCTTCGTTTGGGATTGGACGCTATCCTACCCGTAAGCGAAAGGTTAAGCAAGTAATTTATCAAATAGCACATTAAAATACCATAGTCGCCCAGATTTTTTTGTCCACCGCCGGGGGAAAATTGAAAATTCCACTCAGTTAGATTTTGATCCGTAATCGATACTACGTATGTGCAAATACTCAGACTTCTAAGCCACCGATGGGGTCTTCTGGTGAGTATGGAAAGACATTTAAAAAAAAATAATTTTATTTACCCCAGTTGAAAAAAATTGAAAACTCGTTTCAGTCAGGTTCTCCCCTGCTGTCGATTCTAAAAGTGTGCAAACCTTCAATCTTCCAAGACACTGGGAAGATTCTGGAGAACAGGGAACAGACCAGCGTCTGAACATGAATGAACATAAATGACATACCTTTTCTTATGAATTAGTGTTTATAAGACGATCGATTGATTATCGTTTAATTGATTATTATTGATTATTCGTACCAAAATTCTAAAATCCCAAAGCCCTATGATCCTAAAATCCCATGATTCAGCCAGAACGAGTTTGCCAGATATTCAAAGCCAGATATTGAAATTTAAATTAATAAAACTGATGTGGACAGCACATGACTTTCCCTACATAAGGCACTTGCATTTGGCACTCTTCTGGAACACAATGTATAATACTATTTCGATTTCACGCAAATCCAACTTCACGATTAGAAATATTGCTAACATCTGCTAAGTAATATAGTCCTTATATTGAACAATTTAAATCATTAGAAAATATTGGTTTTTCATCAATTTCGGGGGCATTTCAGGTAACTTAACGCCATTTTTGCCAATTTGGCAAATTTTCGTAAGTTTAGTAACATTTTCTAAAAGTTGCCAAATTGGCGATTTTTTTCCCAAATTATTGCCAAGATCAATCTATTTAAGGATACTTGCTAGCTATTTTAGTGTTATGTAACTTTTTGACAAATTTATCTGAAAACTTGCTATATCTGGAGAAAGGTCCCTGCTAATATTCAAAAGTGGGTGCCATTCTTTTTCTAATAATAAATTACTTAAGAAATTATTATTCACTTATTATTTTTGTAGCTCCTGATTTTTAATGATTTTTTCAAATATTTATTCGATAATTGGGTGTTAGAGGGGGGGGGGGGTGCGTTTTCTTAGCATTCGATCGCGTTTAAAATGAAAAAAGGTTCCAACATTCACTGATTAAAACAATTGTACCAATTTTTGCTCGAATTGTCCCATTCGTTCGTGAAATATCGCTTCTACAGACTCACGGATACACATGATAACATACATCAACACTAAAATACATCCACGCATACACATATATACTGACATCACCTTAAAAACATTCGATTCGAGTTCAAGAATTTTTGAAACATGCTTTTCCGTCGAAAATTCGAATTCGAATTTTTGATTCCGTCACAATATTTTATATTATACTATGTATGCAGGGAAAGTAAGAATGATTGATAAAACCTTTCATTTATTAAATTATTATTCATTTATTTATGGATTAACTTCATGATAAACCTTCGATTCATTAATGCCATTCATGTAAAAAATTAAATATTTCACAAGTCATAGAATAATGGAAATTTCTGAGCCATTAAAGTAATTTTAATGACTCTTTCGTTTTTCCAATTACAGTAGTTAAAACACGCATAAATATTAATCAAGAATTAAAGAAAAAAATAACCGTAAATCAATTTTTTAAACTTTTTCTCAACGTTTCGATACGAATAAAATTTACTTATTTAAATTATAACTAATAAGGGAAAAGACGAACGATAAATAATTCGTTCGAAAAATATTCGAAGCTGTCTAGCTCTTAATTCGCTTCGCAGTAGAAAAAGTATTTCTATATTAATGAACGCGATGGCAATATATTACTCCTCGCGATAATAACATGGGAGCAGTTTTTTTAGGCAGATTATGTAAAAAAAGAGAGTGTTTATCGAGATTATTTAGAATGTTTAATATTTTATAAAATTTAGCAAAATATTTGAAGGAGATATTTTCAATCAAAGACTACAAGATCAGTAAAGTGTATTTAAAAACACCATCTTTTGACGTACAAGAAATGTTTATATTTCAAAGTGATATCATAATGTCCATCATCAGTGGCAATGTTAAGGAAAGTGAGAGACATGAGCTTAATCGTGAATACAAAATGTGCATATAGTAAATCGGATAAACCGATTGAAAATATATGATATATTTTAGACGTGTTTATCATACTTATTAAGTTACACTTTCTTATTGGTCCAATTGAAAATATTTGATATATCTTAGAAGTGTTTACCATACTTATTTGAAGGGAATTATGATCAAGTAATTTTAGTAATTTTAGTAATTCAAGTAATTATTGTAAATAATTATGATCAAGTAATTTTAACTAAATCTAGTAGTTAAGAATTTCTATATCAGCTGTTCTCAAACTTTCTTGAGACACGGATTCCTTAAGCGTGACTCCTTTCACCTAGGACTTAATAAAACCTAATATGGGCAACATAGGACTTTTCCTATAGATTAGTAAATTTAAATTTTTTAGGAAAATAATAACACACATTTGAGCTTTTTTACTTTCCCCGCAATAAAATGGTAATGTATAGGGAAAGTATTGGAATCATGCCGAATATCGTGGTTAGTCTCAGAATTGCTTCTTTTATAATATATATATGTATATATATATATATGGTGTCCCAAAAAACATTGACCTCGGCTTTTAATATTGATCCTAGACATATATAATAAATTACAAAGTGGCGTAAAAAAGGTACAGAATTTTATGAAATCGATTAAAATTTTCAAGGGAATTAAATTTCAAGAAATACAAAATTTAAAGTTTTATACGGCCCCCGTACAAAAACATTTCCAATGAGTGAAATGTGCCCCATACACTAATAAGGTGATGCACAAAATTTCAGCATTTTATCATAAAAAGTCCCAGAGATATGAAAAGACAAAAATGCTGACTTAAACCACTTTTTGATGCATCGACATGGGTTCTCGGAGCGGGAAAAAATTATGTCGGCAGATCGCGTGTCAGGGGTCATACACAAATGACGAAAGAAAATAATGATTACATAAATAAATAATAATTTTGCTATTTATTGGTACAAAAGTATCTACACTGTATAGAAATAATAACTTTACACAAAGATTACAAAGCTTGTTCAAAATATTTTCCATCCATGCCAAAGATCCATTAAAGTTAAGAGGCAGCTATTATTTGCCTATTATGCATTTTTGCGTTTCTTCATTTGCATTCTTGCTCTAAACGTTTACATTTTAATTTGTGATTAATCCCTCGCCAACTTTGTTTAAACATATTTCTGGGACTTTTTATGATAAAATGCTGAAATTTTGTCCATCACCTTATTAGAGTATAGGACATATTTTACTCATTGGAAATGTCTTTGTATGGGGCCGTATAAAAATTTAAATTTTGTATTTCTTCAAGTTTAATCCCCTGAAAATTATTATCGATTTCATAAAATTCTGTACCTTTTTCTACGCAACTTTGTAATTTATTATATATGTCTAAGATCAATATTTAAGGAATAAAAGCCGAGGTCAATGTTTTTAGGTCAACACATTCTTCAAACGATATCTAAAAAATCTTTCTTCATGTAATAGCAAATCATTGTGCACAATCATGTAAATTACCTTTGTTTTGTGAGTGTATGTATCTCTTCCCATGTTCCTAGAAATATTTTATTTTCGGAAAATTGACTGTATTGTACATTGCGAATTGAGTTCAAATTTCAAAAGCTTCTTATAACATAGTAACTCGTATTAAAACGTTCCTATTGGAGAATATTTTCCTTCTGAGTCATTTATTTGCAATCTAACGTTTTCATCTCCAATTGAAACAGTATAATAATATTCAGTTCAAAAGTTTTGTCTATATTATTTTCAGATTTTTGAATAAAATACTTTAAAAAATATATGTCGGTGATATATCTTTTTAAATCAAAATATCAATAAACGTCTTTCATTCAAACATCACGAATAATAAAGTATTTTATTATGAGGATTAAGTTAAATAAATACGAATATTTATTTTGAAACAAAAAGTTATTTTACTGTAGTATACAGGATGTCCCAAAAAGGTTGAAATGCACTTTAATTCTTTACCTGTTGGAGATAAGTGGGTAAAGTAAATTGCAAAAATGTTGAAAGTAAGGTAGGAAATAAGACTACGTTAATGAAACAGCCCTCCTCTCAATTTTCAAAAAGTTACACTTTTTCAGTTTTTATACGACCCCCTTAGACAAATTTGGTCAATCAGAAAATTTTTATTTTTAATGCAACAAGATCATTAAAAAAAAGCATATCTGTATCTTTAAAATCAACTGAATTATGATAATGGGAAAAATCTGACTTATGCCACTTTTCCGTACCATTGGAAAGGCTGTTTCATCAGTGAAAATAGGGATCATAAACAAATTGACGATGGAATTTGTTTAGATCAAAAATACGTGTTAAAATGTTTTATCACAAATGCATTTAAGTAAAGCATTACACAGACAGTGCTGATAACACCGGTTCTCGTTAGATCACCGAAGTCAAGCAGCATCGGGCGCGGATAGTACTTGGTGGGTGACCACCTCGGAACGCCGCGTGCTGTTGGCCATCTCGGGTGCGGTATCCCCGTGGTTTGCACGCTAGATTTGCACGCTGCCACAAATGCCGCCGTGTTCATGCGGAGTACGATCACGTTAAACATGTGGGTCCGTAAGTCCTTCCGAGAGGTTTGTGGTAGGGGAAGGAGGGTACGGTCCCTGTGGATGCCTCCCCCACTGGGTTCCGGTCTAAATTGGGTGGCACTTCCCGGCCGTCCATACAGTTACCTTACACCTTTCTGGTAGGTCGGACGGTCTGGGTCTCAACAACAACAGACATAGATCATATAAAGCAGTGGTAAAAAAACATATCTGTACCTTTAAAATCAACTGAATTATGATAATGGGAAAAATCTGACTTATGCCACTTTTCCGTACCATTGGAAAGGCTGTTTCATCAGTGAAAATAGAGATCATAAACAAATTGATGATGGGATTTGTTTAGATCAAAAATACGTCAAAAATACGTGTTAAAATTTTTTATCACAAATGCATTCAAGTAAAGCATTACACAGACATAGATCATATAAAACAGTGGTACTCTCTACAAGGTTGGGTATCCTATGTATTATCATGCAGTTTTATCTTTTTTGTGATATGTCACAAATTTACATTTCTAATTTGGTTCATGGTCCCCATTCACAATGTTCAGTTTTAAATTAAATATAACTCGCTCAATTTTAAAGATATAGATATGTGAGTTTTTTAATGATGTTGGTGCATTAAAAATAACAATTTTCTGACTGACCAAATTTGTCCTTGGGGGGCCATATAAAAATTTAAAAAGTGTAACTTTTTGAAAATTAATGGGAGGACTATTTCATTAACGCACTCTTATCTTCTACCTTACTTTCAACATTTTTGCAATTTACATTGCCCTTTTAGCTACAACAGGTAAAGAATTAAAGCCCGTTTCAATCTTTTTGGGACACCCTATACATAAATAAAATTGAAAATCCATTTGTTTGTCTCATCATCACGAGAGAATGACTATACCAAATTTCATAAAAATCTGACGAGTAACATTGGTATATTCCCAGTTAAAATTTAGGTGTCTGTTTGTCTGCATTCATATTCTTCTGATTGTTTCTTCATTTTGAGCTTGACTCAATTATTATTTAACATTTCAAAGAAACAGCACCAAATCGTTTTTTAGTGTCCAAACTAACGAGATGTAATCATTTATTGATTATCACTACAAAAAAAGTAATTTAAAATCCGATAACGTGACCCGATAGTTGTTCGAACTGCTATCTCTACAATTACGTAAGATTTCTATGAACTGGGACAGACAGCAGAAGCAATGTAGGAAATCATCACTCAGGACTGTGGAAAGAAACTTAAGTACTTGTTGCTTTCCGTATGGCATGGCTAACTGTATGTTGCCTTGTCATAGGCCATAGATGAAAAATATCTCTTTAGTTTTGTCCCTAATAAGAAACCAGAAACGTAGACAGGAAGGGAAGCTACTGTTTAATCGTAAAATTGTTATTATCTGTATAAATAAAAATGTAAGTTGTGTTTTCATCTGTCTCATTTCAGCGCGTAAGTATTCACTTCTTTTTTTTTATGAGAATTATTATGAAATTTAAAAAATAGTCATCAAATAATTCAAGTTCGACGTAAATTAGGCATTAACCTTATTTACAGTATTTATTTCGTTCGAAGAACGGTTATACAGCTAGTAAGGAAATATAATGCGTACAGGTTTATCTGAATAAACAGTTGACAGCAAAGAAGGATTTTATTGGATTTTTAACTTTGTGGTGTGCTTGAACACAAATTAGTAGTTTTGGAAATGTCTGCCAGTCTGTGAGAATGTGGGAGGATATAACTGACAGGTATATCGATACAGCTATATGTACGCATCGATACTGGATATTACGATGTACGATATGTCTTATCGATTCTTTTGTATACGATACCTACTATGTATTGATAATATGACTTTCGATATGTATTATATCGAAACCTTTTCTCATTTTGTGATATTTTCTTTTCAGTCATTTCTTTAATTCTAGAAACGATATAGGTGATTATTCTGTCCTAATGACAAAAGCAATACATCTTTTTATGCTAAAGAGTATTCTTGAAAACTTGCGTTCTGTTATAAAATAAAGCTAAAAATGAAAGGAGAATTCACAATTTAAAGAAGCTCGGCAGTATTGAAAAAAAATCATTTAATGAATTGTTTTTTAACTTCAAGCATGTATATCAATTATTAAAAAAAGAACCGTACTATTGGATACAATGATTGGACGGGGGGGGGGGAGAGAAGAAGGAATTTGAAGTAAAATGTGATGCACAAAATATTAATTTTAGACTACTGTTCTCGTTGATCTAAGTTGGTCTCTTGTAAGACTAAGGCACAGTACTTGTGCACCTTCCACAAGCAGCAGGTGATGGCCTTTCGTTGCTGTTGCTGACAATTTCGGACTTGGTATTACACACTCATTGTCAATGAATTACAATTATTTAGTTTACGTAAAACATTTCAAATAAATTTAGATATTTTTATTAAAAAAATAACCTTAATATTTACATTCAGACGTCGCAAAATGGGGTAACATTTCTAAAATATAATGCTTCGATTGGTTTCCATGAATATAAAGCTCTTAGGTAAGGGGTAATTCATTATGTGCTGCTGATAAGAGTTAATCGAGCTCTTTTCCGCAGCACATAACGAGGCACTCATTAAGGAACAGCACACTGCTCACTGATATAGAAAATATTAATTAACAGGGCCGTATTTCGGATCGTGTTACATCTAATAGTACTTTAGTATCTGTTGAAAATACTTGTGTAAAATTGTCTAAATATTCATGAATGCGACTTGCGTGTGCCGAAGGAATAACTCAGTTGCTAAAGCTAGACCAAAAGCAATACTACAGTGCCTAGAACAGAGGACACTACTTCTAGGCACCTCTAGGTTACTTTTAGGAACTGTAGCAATACTGAGTAACCGTTTGGGAACTTTTCTTGGAACGTATTTTCTTCATAGTAATTTGCACCTAGCTGCCTCTGTTGGTAAAAATAAAGAGAAAGTGATATTGGGTGTAACCGTACGGAAAAAAGGAAATGATAATGTTTTTCACCGTGCGGCAAAAAAGAAATAGTAATGCGTGTTACTATTTACTTATTGCAAAAGGAAATGAGTCCTTGTAAGGCAAGAAGGAAATGATAATGGGTTTCGGCATATAGCAAAACGGAAATAGTAATGCGTGTTACAGTACGGCAAAAGGAAATAATAATGGATGTCACCGTATTTTAAGAAGAAAATGATAAAAGGTGTTATTGTACGGAAAAAGGAAATAACAAAGAGCATCACCTTGCGGCAAAAGGAAATGATAATGGATGCCACTGAACTGTAACAAAGAATGATACTGTGTTTCGCAGTAGGTCAAAAAGGAAAGTATGAGTGTCATCGTACTGTATTGACGGTGCATTTATGAAAAAAAAATATATTTGGCTTATTTTTTTTTGATTTGTAGTCTAATTAGTCTCTTCGTATATGAAGTAAAATAGAATAAAATTAAAGAAATTCGCATATAAATGCGTGAATTATGGATCAAAATAGATTTCGAACTAATTTAATTTCGAACAAATTTTTTTATTCTATTTGTGCTCAAATTAATGAATTTATCTATATGAATAATGAATTTCTTTTTAAAAATTCTGTGTTAGTTTAATAATTAAAAATGCAAACAATACAGATATCCTAAATGAACAAGATTTTACAAACTTTAGTAATAAACAAAATATTATTGCTATTTTATAAGTTATTGTATAAGTATGTGCTAATATAGCAAATAGATAAAAGACTACGTAGATTTTGTCCAAAATTTTAAGGAGGCAATGAAATGCTCTTCATTGAATAATTCCTGAGGGGCTACATGATAAAATGTCTTTAGAAAACATGTGGATGGTATCGATTCGTGAATAAAATGGAACAATTCCTTCTGCAAAATTTATTTTCTCTAACTTCCTACAAAAGCCCTTGGAGCCCTTTTATGCAACAAAGACTTCTTGGAGGATGCGTACAAGGTAGAATAGAACAAAAAAATAAAGGCTGTGCAGGAAAATAAAACGCCTCTTAATGGAAAAAAATCTGATTTTGATACGGGATGAATTCTCTTTAGCGTCGAATATTGCTGACGTTTAGAGACCTTTTTTTTATATTTGACAATAATTCAACGTCATTTTCCCCATGAAAGTGATGACCATTCATTCTATCCGTATAAAATGTGGCTGCTGTTGGCTATCTTCTTTTTTATGTTTTTTATATTTGAGAGAGAAAAATGTATATGCTTTTTGTCAACGGTATATTTAACAGCCTTGGGAGAATAGCCGTGCAAATAAAAACCAACGATAGCTTGAAAGCTTCACTTTTTCCTACTATTGTATAGAGGAAATATAGTTTTTACGAAAGTTTTTGTTTCTAAGATTTCGGCGGATAAATACGTTTCAAAACCTTCTGAACTTAGTTCAAACATTTTTGGAAAGATGCCCACCTGTAAGCACATGTATATATGTGTGTGTTGTTGTTGTTGTTGAGACTCAGGCCATCCGACCTACCAGAAAGGTGTAAGGTAACCGTTTGGACTGCCGGGAAGTGCCAAACAATTTAGAAGGGAATCCAGTGGGGTAGGCATGGCACACGGCGGCAGTTGTGGCAGCATGAAAATCTAGCTCGCAAACCACCGGGCTACCGCGCCCGAAATGTGCCAACAGTACGCGGTGTTCACAGGTGGTCATCCACCCAAGTACTAACCGCGCCCGATGCTGCTCGACTTCGGTGATCTAACGAGAACCGGTGTTTTCAGCACGGTACAGCCGCTGGCCCATGTTTATATGTGCGTGTGTAAGAGCTGTGGAAACGAGAATTCACGAACAATTACAGGAACCGTCACAAATTGTCATGTCTGGATACATTGTGTACAAAATTAGAACAACAGAATGTTTAGTATTATAATATTTATAATTATAGATTGATCAGATCTCAAAATATTCGAAATGTAGGATTTTCAGAGAATATTTCGCGTCCTAGGCGTCTACGTAGCAGTGGAATCAATAATATATATCTCCCTTTTATAAAATCTCTATTTAAAAAAGTACTGTTAATGGCATCTTAAATTTGTTGCAAGACCTTTTCAAAATACAACCAGGTTGACCACCAAAGTTAGCTAGTTAACAATAATTGTTTTCAGATACTCGTGTCGAATGTAATTTCACAGAAAAGTGATTGAAAATAATGTCATTAAGCTTATAAAATCTGATGTGGGCTGCACTGACGACTTTCGTTACATCAAGAATAATAATTCTCTCAAAGCGATACGAATTGAGAAAGAAATTGAACTTCATACTCCAAGGTATTGAATTTTTTATCAATTTGGTGTCATTTTCTTAAATTGAACGTCACTTATGCCAATTTGGTGACGTTTTCATCAATTTGGCAATATTAATGGTCACCAAGTTGGGAATATTGCAGCCAGTTCATCGTCAAATTCGCCAAATTGGTGCAAATTTGTCGATAAGTGTTACATATAGATAAACAGATGGAGAGAATGACTTTTCTTATATAGAATTCACAGAAGGTTTGAGTTCTAATAAAAAAATATCTTCTCTTATGAATGGAAAGAGGTACAATATCCACGATAATGTTGTAAGTAAATTTGTCCCATGGTATTTTATTTGAAACTAGCCGCCTTTGGCGACCAGACTGTTCGCTACCCTTGAAAATTCTGACCGTGGCAAACTCGCTGGCGCGACCTACCAGAAAGGTATAAGGTAACTGTTTGGACGGCCAGGAAGTGCCACCCAATTTAAACCGGAACCCAGTGGGAGAGGCATCCACAGGGACTGTACCCTCCTTCCCCTACCACCAACCATTCGGAAGGACTTACGGTCCCATATATTTAACGTGATAGTACTCCGTGTGAACACGGCGGCAGATTTGACAGTGGCGGGAATCGAACCAGGGCCTACCGAGTTCAATTCCCGCGCGCCAACCACTGGGCTACCGCGCCCTCCGCGACAATCTCCATAAATTTCTTTTTATTCACCCAATTTAGACCGGGACCCAGTGGGAGAGGCATCCACAGGGACCGTACCCTCCTTTCTCTATCACCAACCTCTCGGAAGGACTTACGGACCCACATGTTAAACGTGATCGTACTCCGCGTGAACACGGCAGCAGTTTTGGCAGTGGCGGGAATCGAACTCGGGCCTACCGAGTGCAATTCCCGCGCACTAACCACTGGGCTACCGCGTCCTCAACCCCGTGGAGTTAACAAAGTTTGGTTTAGTTTAATGACGTTAAAACTAATAATGAAATTTTAAGGCACCGCGACAATCTCCATAATTTTCTTTTTATTTATTTTTTTATTTCTTCAGTGTTTAAGCTTTTCATTAATATCATTTAAAATATCCTCATTCCATAGTTCCATATATCCATTTAAAATATCCATAAATTAAAATATCCATTTAAAATATCCATCAATTAAAATATCCATTTAAAATATCCATATCGTTCTATCATTTAAAATATAAATATAATAATTTCACCCAAAGTATACAAAACATCACCACAATTCAATCCACCATAACTCAATCATTTAAATTTTATAATGACCATATGCTAAGCTCTTAATTTTATCATTTAAAATATCACTCTAACCCGATGCAACGGCGTGACGTCCCCCCCCCCCATTTCTGGGCGGGGCTGTCGGGGAGGAATCGGAGCTTGGCCGAGAAATATAAAATCATGACGTCTTTAAAATCACGATCTTGCGAGCAATTTTCATTATTTCTTGACCGGATTGAACTTGTAAGAATGCCAGATCTTTGACCTTTCTAAAAATGTAAATTGTTAGTCGAAATTATGAGTAGTTTTTACGATGGGAGGATTTAAAAACGAAAGTTGGTTTTTTTGAACCGAAAGTGACTTTTGTTTTAAAATCTTAAAAAAATATTAGAATTTATCCCTGAAATTTGAAATTGATATATTTTTACTCGCAATTGTCTGCTCTTTCCGGTGATGTGATTTGTTTGTTTATTTACGACGTCTCGATCGTGGAGAAAAAAGGGCAAAAAGGGCAAAAAACGGTCGAAATCGCATAAAACATTAAATAACAAAAAATAATTAAAATTTTAAAAATCCGTTTTCGCGTGTCCCCTTCCCACCCTCCCGGGTCTCGGATTGCCAAAATTCGTAGCTTTCCGACGCGCTGTCGCTGAATGTATAGTATATAAAGTATAAGACAGACAGACACACAGACATTGCCTTTTATATTTAAGATATCAACCTATTTAATGATACTTACCTATTTTTCTAATTTTCTATAATTTTTGATAAATTTATTTATTTACATATAAAAGATGCGTACAACAGAGTACAACGTAGAAGATACGTACAACAAAGATTACGTTCAACAGATAAAAGATCCAGATGTGCCATTCTTACAAACAAAAACACACTGCATACATAATACACAAAATCCGCTTATAAGGGGCGTCCCAAAAAACATGAAAAGAAAAGAACTGATATTGCACATTTGAAAAACGTGCAACATCTCAAAAACGGTTTATACTAGTGTTCAAAAAAGTATTTCATTTGTTTTGAAATGAAGAATTTATAAAATGATTATTTATTTTTAATTATTGGAGGCTTCAATATTTTAATGATATTTTATAAAATTCATTCGAAAATTGCGGGGGAAGGGTAGGTCTTCCGAATATTCGATCGCGTTTAAAATTAATAGATTTAATGTATTTTCAGTGTTTAATTATTGTGATAATCATACAAAATTCTTTTAGAAACGCTCCATTTATTCGTGAGATACCGTTCTCACAGAATCACACACATACACACAGACATCATCTCAAAAACAATCGATTTGAGTTTAGAGATGCTTGAAATGTGCTCTTGCGTCAAAAGCTCGAATTCTAGCCACAATACTTTCCTCACACATTATGGTATGTAGTGAAAGTAAAAACTGTTAGCAGAATACCCTAATTTTTTTAATATTCCATGGAATATTTGCGAAATTTGGATATTATTCCCATAAATATTATTTCTTTTCTTGTATGCATAGTATAATGTATAAGAAAAGTATTGTAACGGGGTCGAAAATTCGAATTCGAAGTTTCGACGGGAGAGTAAGTTTCAAGCATCCGTGATCACGAATCAAACGTTTTTGAAATGATGTCTGTGTGTCTGTGTATCAGTAAGTCTATGGAGACGATATCTCGCGAACGAATGGAGCGATTCGAACGAAATTTGGTACAAAATTACAATCTGTGAATACTGGAAACCTATTGCTTTTAAACGCAATCAAATGTTCAGAACCTCCTAAATTTTTGAATGAAATTTTGAAAAAATCATTAAAAAATCAAAATCTTTTATAAAATTACCTAAATAGTCATTTCTTATGTAATTTTTATTAGAAAACGATTGACAGAAACTTTAGAACGATAGCGTGAACCGTTCTCGAGATATTGCACATTTTTCAAATAAATGTATCAAAAATCCCATAAAAAATTAACTATTGTGAAATATGTTCACTTTTCATATGTAATATCATGCAATAAATTTGTTGATATCATTCTTGTGGATCTAAATCGTTCCATACATGAAAAAGGCTACTCTGGGTAATACTTTTTTATTTGGACGCCAATAGTCATTTATCTGCTATAATACAAACTTAATTCTCCTTCCATAATGCTTGGTGAAGATTTTGGCGATGAATTTAGCGGAATGTCTACAATTTGGCAACTTTTTAAATGTTGCAAGATTAACGAAATTGTTGCCAAATTGATAAAAATGACGCTTAATCAATAAAATGACGACTAATTGACGAAAATTCAATATCTTGGAAAGAATATAGGAATCTACTATAAGAATAATCTATTTTTCTATTATAATAAATTGATGAAACGGATGCTAAATCAATGAGATGACGAATAATTGAAGAAAGTTCAACATCTTGGAAAGAACGCAGGAGTAGATTATAAGAATAATTCAATTCTCCGTTCGTTCGTTCTTGCTTGGCGAGAAATTTAGCGGGATGTCGAAAACTTGGCGACTATTTTAAATGCTGCCAATGTAACAAAATTTGCTAAAAATGACTCCATATCAAGTAATGTTTCGCAAATTCTGATTTCCGTCATATGACGGGAATACAGTTTTTAGTATATAAAAAATTGCTTTTTCTCCATTCGTCTGTAACATTTGGTGACGCATTTGGCTAACTTGATGAATAATTTAGCAACGTATCACCAACTTGCAATATTTCGTCCCAGATTGACAAAAATGTCATCAAAATAGCAAAAATGACTCTAAACTAATGAAAATGACGCCTAATTGATGAATGAATTATTAAACTATTTTAATATATAGACTATATCGCTTATTGAGATGCTATCAATATTGATAATTGTTTATTAGAGTTGCGCGAAATATAAGTTAATTGGGTACTTTGAAATAATTTTACATATTGTCATCCGGAAAACCACCGAATGTATAATTCAATTATAAAAAACACAGTACCGTGGATCTGATACATTATTTTTTGACTGTAAAAGTAGTAAATTCATTGCATTATGTAAGGAAATTCATGTGCTGCCCACATAATTTTTACTTTCCTTATATACATAATGTATAAGGAAAGTATTGTGACGGGGTCGAAAATTCGAATTCGTGTTTTCGACGGGAGAGCACGTTTCAAGCATCCCTGATCACGAATCAAACATTTTTGAAGTGATGTCTGTGTGTGTGTGTGTGTGTGTGTCAGTGAACCTGTGGAGACGATAACTGACGAACGAATGGACCGATTCAAACCAAATTTGGAACAAAAATCACAATCCATAAACACTGGAAGCCTATTGTTTTTATACGTAATCGAATGTTTAGAACCCCCCTAAATTTTCGAATAAAATTTTGAAAAAATCGTCAAAAAATCAAAACCACTAATAAAGTTACGCAAATAGACATTTCTTATGTAATTTTTCATTAGAAAACGATTAAAATAAATTTTAGAACGCTAGCATGAACCGTTCTTGAGATATTGCACACTTTTCCAAAAAAATATCAAAAAATCATATAAAATAAAAAAAATATTTCCTATTGAGAAACCTGTTCACTTTTCATATGTAATACCATGCGATAAATTTGGTGACATCATTCTCGTGGAACTAGCTCGTTCCATTCAGGAAAAAGTACTTTGAGTAATACTTTTGTATTTGAACGCCAATAGTCATTTACCTGCTGTAAGAATAACTTATTTCTTCGTCCATAACGCTTGGCGAGATTTTGGCGACAAATTTGGCGGAATGTCGCCAACTTAGCGACTTTTTGAAATGTTGCCAAATTAACGAAAATCTCGCCAAATGGATAAAAATGTCGCTAAATCAATGAAAATGACGGCCAATTGTCGAAAATTCAATATCTTGGGAAGAATATCAGTATCTACTATAAGAAAAACCTATTTTTTTTACTGTAAAATAGTAAATTCATTACATTATATAAGGAAAGTCATGTGTTGCCCACATCAGATTTTTTTTTGACTGAAAAAGTAGTAAATTCATTGCATTATATAAGGAAATGCATGTGCTGCCCACATAATTTTTTTTTTATTTTACACTTAATTTTGCATATAAATCTCATTTCAATGAATGTACATAAAGAAATATAAATTTATTTACTGAAACTTTTACATTGAAAAGTGAGACTCTATTTTCCTAAAATGTTTGATAACTGACAAGTACGTGCTCTTCTCTTTGAAAGTAGTTTTAATATGAGTCAAGAAGTGTGGACGTGTGAAGTTGCATTATTTAAAAAATATCCAATTTCGTCACGTTGTCAAAATATCTGACAGAACTGAAGAATTCAAATATGATTTAGAGTATCTTTGATATGGCGTAAATTTACCCAGTAAGTGTGGTTGTAGAAACAGTATATTAATGCAAAGAATGGGAATTCTTGAAAAAAAAATTGGCATTCAAAAAATGATATTCAAATGATATTTCCTTTCACTAAAATAATTAATTCTGTTTGTATTTATTTATTGATTTTGATGTGAATAACATCTATGGTTGGGGGTTTCTCTGGCAGAAAATGGAGCTTAACGAAAAATGTAAACATTTTGGGCGCTTATATTCCCTAATCTAATAGATAAAAATGTAAATCAATTTTCTTGTTTTGTCGAAAATATTGTCCTGATTATGAATATAAGAATAATTTCAATATTTTTATACTTTTGAAATTTTTTTCGAAAATAAAATTTAAAATTGTTGCTCTTCGACTGCTTTTTCATTTTTCTAACTTTCACTCGAAATATATAGCAAACTATATAAGATAGATATAAATTGTAGATGATAAAAATGTGTATTAGGAAATTTACTATTAAAATCTCTATTTATTTTGAAAGTACGCTCTTATAATAATCGTCGTATCAAATTGAAGAAGACTAAAAATTTTCCTTTTTACAGGATTGTAATGCTTAACTCTCAAAAACCAAAAAAGCTAGCTTTGAACAAAAAGTAACAATTTGTAGCTCATTGAAACCCTCATACATGTATATAATCAGATTTCGGATCAAGTTTTGTTTTTCGGGACTGGAAAAGTTGAGTTTTAATTTACAAAATGTTCGGACTGGAGCCACCGCCTATTTCTTCCTTCTAACATATTTAGGTTTTACATACAACACAAAAGTAAACAGATTTGCAAGACGTTGGTAATTGTAAGTAATGTAGACGATATAAACTATTAGAGTATAAAACAATTATACAGTATGAAATGAACTATTATAGTGAACGACAACTGTAAAATCGCCAGTCTCTTATTTTCTTTAAAAATTTAAATATTTTCTTTATAAAAATTTAATTCTCGAGTGAAATTTAAAAAAAAATCATCAAAAAATTAAAACCTTTAATAAAGTTACGTAAATAGTCATTTCTTATGTAATTTTTCATTAGAAAACGATTAAAATAAATTTTAGAGCGCTAGCATGAACCTTTCTCGAGATATTGTACATTTTCAAAAAAATTATCAAAAAATCATATAAAATTAAAAAAAAAATATTACCTATTGTGAAATATGTTCACTTTTCATATTTAATATCATGCGATAAATTGGGTGACATCATTCTCGGGGATCTAGCTATTTCCATTCATGAGAAAAGATACTTTAGGTAATACCTTTGTATTTGGTCGACAATAGTTAGTTATCTGCTACAAGAATAACTTATTTCTTCGTCCATAATACTTGGGGAAATTTTGGCGCAATGTCCCCAGCTTTTCGACTTTTTTAAATGTTGCCAAATTAACGAAAATGTTGACAAATTGATAAAAATGACGCTAAATCAATGAAAATGACGACTAGATGATAAAGTAATTGTTAAGTATTTTAATATATGGACCATATAGCTTATTAGGGATGCTATCAATATTGATGATTGTTTAGAATTGCCCGAAATTAATTAAGTTAATTGAGTAAATTGAGTAAATTAGATGTTTAAGTTAATTGAGAATTTTGAAATAGTTTTACACGTCGTCATCCTGAAAATCGCCCAATGTACAATTCAACGATAAAAACACAGCTCCGTGGATCTTATACATTATTTTTTTATTGTAAAACTAGTAAATCCATTGCATTATATAAGAAAAGTCATGTGCTGCCCATATCATTTTTTTTAAATTTTATAAGATTTTTTGTTAAATTTATTTGAAAAATGCGCAATATCTCTAGAACGGTTTACGCTAGTGTTATGTCAATTGATTATGTCAATTGTTTTCTAATAAAAAATCACATAAGAAATGAGTATTTACGCAACTTTATTAAATGTTTTAATTTCTTGAAGATTTTTCTAAAATTGCATTTCAAAATTTAGGAGGGTGCTGAACACTAGATTGTGTGTAAAAACAATAAGCTTCGAGTATTCATTGATTGTGATTTTTGTACCAAATTTTGTTCGAATCGCTTCATTCGTTCGTAAGATATCGTCTCCACAAACTCACTGACACACACCCACCCACACACACACACACACATATTTACACACATACACACATATACACAGACATTACCTCAAAAACGTCTGATTCATGTTCAGGGATGCTTGAAACATGCTCGCCCGTCGAAAACCCGACTTCGAATTTTGACCCGTCTCAATAATTTCCTTATAATATTTCCTTATATAGTGTATATAATGTATAAGGAAAGTATTGTGACGGGGTCGAAAATTCGAATTCGAGTTTTCGACGGGAAAGCATGTTTCAAGCATCCCTGAACACGAATCAGACGTTTTTGAGATGGTGTCTGTGTGTGTGTGTCTGTGTGTGTGCGGGTGAGTGTGTGTGTCAGTTAGTCTATGGAGACGATAACTGACGAACGAATGGAGCGATTCGAACAAAATTCGGTGCAAAAATGACAATCCATGAATACTGGAAGTCTATTGTTTTTATACACAATCGGATGTTCAGAACCTCTAAATTTTTGAGTGAAATTTTGAAAAATAATAAAAAAATTAAAACCTTTAATAAAATTACACAAATAATCATTTCTTACGTAATTTTTCATTAGAAAACGATTGACATAAATTTTAGAACTCCAGCATGAATCGTTCTCGAGATATTGCAAATTTTTCAAAAAAATTATCAAAAAATATTGTAAAATAAAAAAAAGTATTACCTTTAGTGAAATATGTTCACTTTTCATAAGTAATATGATGTGATAAATTTGGTGACATTATTCTCGTGGATCTAGCTCGTTCCATTTATGAGAAGAGATACTTTGAGTATTAATTTTGCATTTGAATGTCAATAGTCATTTATTTATATAAATAAAATTGAAAATCTGTCTGTCTGTCTGTCTGTCTGTCTGTCTGTCTGTCTGTTTGTCCCATCATCACGGGAGAACGGCTGAACCGAATTTGATGAAATTTTGTGGGTAACCTAGAAATAGCCCCACTTAAAATTTAGTCCATGTTTGGAGTTTCCATAACCAGTGGTTCTTGAGATATTAGTGAAAAACGAATATTTCGTTTGTCTCATCATCACGAGAGAACGGCTGAATCGAATTTAATGAAATTTATTGAGTAGCCTTAAAATAGCCCTCTATAAATTTTACCCAAGTTTCGAGTTTCTAATACCAGGGGTTGTCGAGATATTAATGAAAAACGGAACTTTTTCCTAGGAGATCTACTCTCTAACTCCGTGGTTTATCCAAACGGAAAGGATGAAAATCGTTTGTTTAAAACGTCAACGTGAATTAAAACTTCATTTCTGAGCTTAGTGCAGGATTTGTGCATTAATTAGTCACTATCTGAAAGCATGAATTGCTAGAAACATGAAATTTAATGGAAAATCTAACTCCATGGTCAAGCATTTACTAAACAATGGAAAGTATAAAGAAATCAAAATGGTTATTATTTTTGCATTTTATGGGGAAGAGATCAAAATGGTTATTTAATTTCGCAGTTTATGAGGAAGATTCTTTATTATATTATGTTGCTCAGCAAAGCAATTAAATTAAATGTGTTTCTTAATATTTGTTATTATTTTTTTTATTTGAATAATAAATAAATAGATGTATAAATATATTTTGTAAATGAACGGTTTGATTTTTCTTTTAATTATATTAATTACGGACTGCGTACATCACTTTCATTTGACAAAGAGTTTTTAAGCTTTTATATTGTGTTTAGCTAATAAACTCATATTGTGTTTACCAAACAGAAAAAGAGTAGAAAGGGTATATCTTCTAATACAATTTTAGTGTTTGCATTTAGTATATACAAACGGGATCAGGATGTTTTATTCTTCAGATCCGCAATTTCAGAGCTACGAATTTGGCGGAATATCGCTAACTTGGCGACTTTTCTTAAACTTTGCCAAATTGACGGAAATATCGCCAAATTGCTAAAAACGACGCAAATCAATGAAATTAAATTCGTTTTTTTAGAAGACAGTACTGAAATGATGTTTCGGTAGCATTTGTGGGTCAGTTTATTCATCCTACTTAGTAACACATTTATCGAATTTTTAAAATATCACCAAGTTGATAAAAATGTTTGTGAATCTATAAAAATGTCATGAAATTGATAAAATTGCGCTTAATAAATGAAATTAATTGTGTTTTGTTAGGAGATAATATTATGATGATGTTTCGTCAATTTGTCGCAAAATGGGACTATCAGTTTTACAGTCCTACTTGGCAATAAATTTGGCGATTTTTTAAGTTATCGCTAAATTGAAGAAAATATCGCCAAACCTTTCATGGAGATAGCATTATTCAGACGATATGATTTCCATCAATTTATTTGAAGCAACTGATATCATGTCGTTTAGCAATGGATGTAAATCCAATGTGTTATGTGGCATACGATTTTAATTAAATCTTTTCCGATTTGAATAATAAAGATATGTATATAAAATAAATTTCATTGGCATTACATTTTTGACTGGAAAATATCGATTACGGTCTTCAGGTTACATATTATTATTATTGATATTTTCGGGGATTATTGATTCAGGGATTATTGATATTTTCAAATTATTATACCATTGTTTTATTATGACAAAAATTGTTGAAACTCACATATTGTACGTTGTGCGAGTAATCTTCTATAAATGCACGTGTTATCTTCTAATCTACGAGAATATAAGTAGTACAGGTATATAGGCATATATTTTGATATATATTGGCATATATTGGAATCAATTACGACCTTCTGGTATAAAGATTACGGGGATAATTGAAATTTTCAATTTATAATGTCATCTGTTTTATTTCGGCAAAGATTTTTTAGACTCATATTGTAATAAGGGTAGTCTTCTACTAACATACAGGCATATTTTCTAATCTGCGACAATATAAGTAGTATGGGTATATATATATATATATATATATATATATATATATATATATATATATATATATATATATATATATATATATATATATTCCCATATAATTTTAGTGCTTTCATTCTGGCATATATTGGAATCAATTACGGGTTTATCGATATTTTCAATTTATACATGTAATCTACTAATACAGGTTATATATTCTAATATTCGCGTATATAAGTAGTACGGGTCCTATACAATTTTAATGCTTTCATTTTGCATATATTGATTCAATTCCTTTTTTTTTGTAAATTTGCTTTCGAAAGGGGCCAGGATGTTTTATTCTGCAGATCTGCCCGTGACGATAATTTTGCATGATGTACATTTGACGTGTCTATGGATCATTGTGTTAATCGGTTTTTGTTTAAACGGTTGAATTCTTTTGAACATTGTTTCACAGTGAAAGGATATTTCGTGATTTGAATGTGTATTGTTGGTTATCTTTGGGGGGTTCAGAAAATATTGGCCTTTCAGAGTACAGATATTCATAAACTTCTCTTTAGGAGCAATAAATTTAATATTTTAACATAATTTGCATATGAATCTGAATTATAAGTTTCTTTATATTTTATACTCCGTACGAAGAACGGGTATGCTGCTAGTCTGCTATAAGAATAATATATTTCTCCGTCCAAAATGCTGGACGAGAGTTTGGGGACGAATTTGGCGGAATGACACCAGCTTGGCGACTTTTTAAAATGTTGCCAAATTAACGAAAATTTCTCCAAGTAGATAAAAATGACACTATATCAATGAAAATTACGAATAATTGACGAAAATTCAATATCTTGGATAGAATATAAGTATCTACTATAAAAATTACCTATTTTTACTTTCCTTATATGTATAATGTACAAGGAAAGTATTGTGACGGGGTCGAAAATTCGAACTCGAGTTTTCGACGGGAGAGCACGTCTCAAGCATTCCTGATCACGGGTCAAACATGTGAAAACAAGTGATGTCGATCAAACAAGTGTCAACGGGTCAAACAAGTGATGTCTGTGTCTGTGTGTGTGTGAAAGTATGTGTGTGTGGGTGTGTCAGTGATTCTGTGGAGACGATAACTGATGAACGAAATTTGGTACAAAAATCACAATCCGTAAACACTGGAAGCCTATTTTTTTTATACGGAATCGAATGTTCAAAACCCCCCTAAATTTTCGAGTGAAATTTTGAAAAAATCGTCAAAAATCAAAACCGCTAATAAAGTTACGCAAATAGACATTTCTCATGTAATTTTTCATTAGAAAATGATTGACATAAATTTTAGAACGCTAACATGAACCGTTCTTGAGATATTGCACATTTTCCCCAAAAAATATCAAAAAATCATATAAAATAAAAAAAAAATATTTCCTATTGAGAAACCTGTTCACTTTTCATATGTAATACCATGCGATAAATTTAGTGACATCATTCTCGTGGAACTAGCTCGTTCCATTCAGGAAAAAAGGTACTTTGAGTAATACTTTTGTATTTGAACGCCAATAGTCATTTATCTGCTGTAAAAATAACTCCGTCCATAACGCTTGGCGAGATTTTGGCGGAATGTCGCCAACTTGGCAACATTTTTAATAATTGCCAAATTAACAAAAATATCGCCAAATGGATAAAAATGACGTTACATCAATGAACATGACGACTAATTGAAGAAAATTCAATATCTTGGAAAGAATATAAGTATTTTTACTATATGAATAACATTTTTTTTTAATTGTAAGAGAAGTAAATTCACTGCATTATATAAGGAAAATCAAGTGTTGCCCACATCAGATTTTTTTTTACCGTAAGAACAGTAAATTCATTGCAGTATATAAGGAAAGTCATGTGTTGTTCACATCAGATTTTTATATTATGTATATAAGGAAAGTAAAAATTAAAGTTTGCAGTGTAATGATGATGGTACAAGTATATGGACGGAATTTTGATAATATGAGCTACGTTATGGATTTTAATAATATCAAAAATCTTTTATAATGCAAAAGAGAATATCTGTATTACGATGAGTCGAATACCATGCAGTAAGTCGCTAAAGAATGAAAAGAAATCAATCTGGATGTAAATATTATTGAGAAAGAAATTCCGCAATTATGCCAATTATGTTCATGATTTTGATTTACTCTAGTACATCTAGGTTATCTGTAATCATAGATAAAATATAAGTTCTTGTTAAAATAATCTTAGATAATCGTTGTCCATAGAAAGGCAATAGACATGTTTTTATTTTCAACCTTTATCCTTTCTTTCTACTATTCCTAACAATCTGTTTCCCTGGAGAATTCAGTGCAACAATTTTCAAAATTGCTACAATAGTTGTGGATGTCGTAAAATTCTTGACCAGAATGTAAATGTAATAAAAAACATAAAAAGTTATGTCATTCATTAATTTAATAGGCTAATATATAAAAGGGAAACTTTTTATACACGTTTCTAACTTAAATCAATTATGCCAATTATATTCCTGTTTTTTTTTACTTTAGTACATCTAGATTATCTGCAATAATAGATAAAATATCAGTTCTTGTTAAAATAATCTCAGATAATCATCGTTCATATAAAGATAGTGGACATTTAAATTGCTTGTTTCTATTTTATTCATTCTTTCTTTCTTTATTCTTAACAATCTACTTCCTAGTGGAAAATTTAGTACAGCAATCTGCAAAAGTGCCACAGTAGTTGTGAGTGTTACGAAATTCTTGACTAGAATGTGGAAAACAAAGAAAGACTTTCCTGAAATAAATTATGCCATTCATTACTTTAATGTCCTAATATATAAAAAGGAAATTTTCTATATACATTTCTAACTCAAATATCTTATGAATCACTGGATGGAATTTATTAAAACGTTTTTCATGCATAGATGCCGAATCTAGGGAATGTTCTAATGCAAGCTTTGTCATTCTATAGCAAAGTGCGAAGAAAAAAGAATTAAGAACTTGTTTTTGTTGTAAAGTACCTTGCTGTCCCAGCCGGAGATCGAATCACAGATCTTCGTACTGGCCATCCAACGTTCTGTCGTTGAGTTGAATTGCCAGATTTTAATATTGAAGTGGATCCTGAATTGACTTTCATCACTTATAATTCCAGAACGGGTCAAGGTATTTACATACGAGTATTTCACTGGTTCGTTAAGTTTAATGAGGAGTAGATTTATGGCTAAAAATATTTTAGATTTTTTTACTAATTTAATATATAAAAGTGAACATTCTAAATACTCTTAATCTATGAGCCTCCTGAAACATAAAATCAAACTTGGTTAAACTTTTGCCAAGAAACGAAACTAAATCCAGCAAATATTTTCCTGTAAGTTCTTCCACAGTTCCCTGCAGAATAATGTGACCTTACACCTTTCTGGTTACCTTACACCTTTCCCTGTTATCTTACACCTTTCTGGTAGGTCGGACGGTCTGGGTTTCAACACTTCCCTGCAGAATAATGTGAATTAAAGGTAGTGTTTTTTTCAGTCTGTAATCGCCGCTGATAAATCGAAAACGGCTTAACATATTTATGAAATTTCTACTGGTTTGTTAATCTTAATATAGGGAGCAGCACATTAATGGCTAGAACATTTCAAAATTTTTACTGCATTAATATATAATGGTATTATTTCGAAAGATTTTTTTTTGCCAGTCTAGCTAGACAATATTACTGACAAAAGTGCAATTGAAAGATTGTTATTAATAATATATTGATAGCAATCTCTATGAGATTTTTCAAGATTGATTTAAGCGTATATATAGTGAATACATGAAGAAATGATTTAATGGCACCCTTGCTTATCTGTGTAATATGCACTTCACTGAGTGTGTGAGGGGGTGATTTATCAAAATTATTGAGCACCTCCACTATAAAATACAAAATTTCAAAAATTCGAATTAGGGTTTACGATACAAGGGGATATTAATAATAAAAATCTAAAGCTACCTTGATCAATTATTGAGCAATTTCATTCTACCTAGAATCTTGTTTTTGGTCTCATTCGATCCGCCTCGTCTTCCAGATCAATGAAAAAAAAATAAATTTCGAGAGACGAAAATTAGGAGTGACGATACAAAGGGTTTTTAAAAAAAACTTATACCACTTTTCCTCTCAATAACAATAAATATACAATTTCATATTTTTTTACTGCCAACAATTGAAACTGATTATCAATCACTTTGGTTAAGTGTGTAGATGTTACATTTAATGACCACTAGGCACTGAGAACGCGTGAAGCAAGCGTGAAATAGTAGTCAATAAAAAACACCTTGATTTATCTATCTGTTTATCTATCTATCTCTGAGTAACGCTTGGCAAAAATTTTGGCGACGAATTTGGCGAGATATCGTTAACTTAGAGACATTTTGTAAATGTGCGAAATTGATGAAAATGTCGCCAAATCGATAAAAATGACTCGAAATTGGTAAAAATGACGCCAAATCAATGAAATCAATTGAGTTTTGAAAGGGACTAGTATTGCATTGTGTTTCGATAGCGTTTGTCTGTCAAGTTCAACCATCCCACTTGGCGACAAATTTGGTGACTTTTTTAAATGTCACCAAATTTATCAAATTTCGCCAAATCGCTAAAAATGTCGGCAAATCAATAAAAATGTTGCCAAATTGATAAAATTTTCGCCAAATCAATTAAATTAATTCTGTTTTGAAAGGGGATAATATTGTAATAGTGTTTCGGAAGCATTTATCTGTCAGTCAACCGTCCCACTTGGCGACAAATTTGGCGAGTTTTTAAATGTCGCTAAATTTGTCAAAATAAAGATAAATTGACGAAAATGCCGCCAAATCGATAAAAATTTCTCCAAATTGATAAATATGACGAAAAAATTAATGAAATTAATTGTGTTTTGAAAGGGGATAGCATTTTAATGATGTTTCGGTAGCGTTTGCCTGTCAGTGCAACCGTCTCACTTCGCGAGACATTTGGTAAAATTTTAAATTGTCGTTAAATTGATTAAAATATCGCCAAATTAACGGCAATGTTGGCAAATCGCTAAAAATGTGACCAAATTGATAAAAATGATGCCAAATCAATAAATTAATTGTGTTTTGAAAGTTGATAGTATTGTAATGATGTTTCGGCAGCGTTTGTCTGTCAGTCCAACTGTCCCACTTGGCGACAATTTTGGAAAGTTTTTAAAATGTCTCAAAATTGGACAACATATCACAAAAATTAACAAAAATATCACCTAATCGATGAAAATTCAATAGCTTAGAAAGAATATAAGAATCTACTATAAGAAAAATTCATATCTCTGTTTGTTCGCCCGTGACGTTGGGCAAAAAATCTGGCAAATAATTTGGCGTGATGTCTCAAATGTCACCAAATTGATAAAAATGACGCCAAATGGGAGGTAATATTTTGCAAATTTTGAATTCCGTCATATGACGGGCATACGTTCTAGTAATTGATAAGGATATAAGGTATTACTATGAAAATAGTCCTTAAAATTGCATTAATGATATATTTATCATTATGCTTTATTAAATAATTCATAATTCCATCGGATCGGAAACATAGTTTGATAGAGGTCGTATGATTTTATATATTTCCTTTTCCACAACCGTGGTTTGAAAGAGAAGTGTAGTGTTAAAATATTAATTTAAATTCCTAAATGAAAATAGACAATAAATTAAAGTACACTGATCTTTAATGGCGTGACCGCATGCCCTCCAATTCCTTTGCAAGGAAATACTAAGGACTGTAATGTAATTTAAAACTGTAAGCAAGATCAATGACTGCACCTTATTTAATATTTTAACTCATATTTATTTTAATATTTTCTATTAATAGATAAAAAATTATATTTGTCATCCCTTAAGACAATTAGAATACTTTTTGTTACATACTAATAATTTATGTCAAATCTCTGTAAAAATGAGTGTGATGAACCTTTTATAATTTTTAAATAAAATTGAAATATTCTTTAATTACCCAAATTATTTCAGTCTCGGACTATATTGTATACGATTCAGCTTTTACAGTATTTATCCTCTTTTAATGAATTTTTATGGAGCATCATTCAAATCATACGTTTTGTCATATAATTTTAGACACGTCTCAATGTATGATAGGCTCCTTGGTCAGATCGTAAACTATGTATTCATATATAATATACACATTGGATATTATTTGTGTTTGAATGAAACTATCAGTATTGTAAAAGTTCCGAGAACGTACTGTTCATTTTGAAATAAATCCCAGTTTTGCCACCATCTTGACTATATCTTTGTATATTCCGTCAGATTCGTAAGAATCTTCCATCGTACATATCGCATTGCAGCGCATCCTGTGTATTTCATCATACCATATCCGTAATTCCAAATTCGTGATAGCAAGGATTATTACATTAGTGAATTTGAATACTATTACATAACGAAAACTAATATCTTTGTCTACTTATTTGTCATGATTGGCAACAAATTTGACAAAGTATCATTAACGTGGTAAATTTTGACAAATGCCGCTAACTTGACGACAATTAAATGTCTTTGAAAAGTAAAATCAATTTTTGTAGTAATTTCTGTCGCTCTGTGAGAATTATTAATTTAATGTTCCTGATTCAAAATAAAGCAAGTTTCATTCTTTGTGAGAACACACTTTTTTTAAAGCGTTGTATACAATTACTGTTTTGTTGTTGTTGTTGTTGAGACCCAGACCTTCCGACCTACCAGAAAGTGTAAGATAACTGTTTGGACGGCCGGGAAGTGCCACCCAATTTAGACCGAAACCCAATGGGGGAGGCATCCACAGGAACAGTACCCTCCTTTCCCTATCACCAACCTCTTGGAAGGACTTACGGATCCACATGTTTAACGTGATCGTACTCCACGTGAACACGGTGGTAGTTTTGGCAGTGGCGGGAATAGAACCAGGGCCTACCGAGTTAAACTCCCGAGCGATAACCACTGGGCTACCGCTCCCTAGTGTTTTGCTGTGGAGTTTCTAAGGGCTCGCAAATTTATTGAACTTTGTTAGGGGGTTATACGTACAATATTGATCCAAAGAAGTGTATTATCTGATTACGGCTGAGATTTTAGGAGCGCAAAAGGTGCACATGGATGGATGGAGGGACTATTTTAGCTAAGTTTATGAATCTCGTTATATGACGTGCTTAATATCTAGTAGAGAATAATGATGTATGAGAATGTGGAGTGGAGATTCTTAATCTAAATATTAAAAAGAAAATTAATATTTTTATCTTGCTAGAGTTTGTCATTTGCGTTTCTCCATCTTTCTGAACACTTATAAGTTTTAAGTTGTAGAGTCCACTTCAACGATAAGAGCTTGCTATTTCGTTCAAGTAGCTCAACTGTAGAGCGTTGGCTGGCCATGATGAAGATTGCTGGTTCGATCACAGGTTGGAGTAGTTTCTTTACAATGGTGCCAGAACAAATTAACACTGTAGGTTACTGCAAAGATGCCGGAGGTCTGAAAGTGACTTTAGTAAGACCAGGATGGATTCATCAGTAGATTCTGATACATTTAGCGGCGATTTCAAATCGGGAGGACAAAAACCATGCAGGAAGTTAACCTGAAGAATAAAAAATAGCAGCAGGAGGTTAACCTGAGATAAAAAAAACATACAGCAGTAGGTGGGCTGTGAGATTGTCAGTTGCACTTCAATCTGACATTAGAGAGTGGAGAAAGCAGAGCTTTGACGATAAGAACTTGCAATTCTGTCAAAGTAGCTCAACGGTAGAGCGTCGGCTGGCCAGTGCGAAGCTCTGTGATTCAATTGCCCATTAGGACAGCAAGGCTCTTGATAAAATCTTCTGAATCATAATAAAAAAAATTCCTTTAGTTGGAATATTTCACATTTCTCTTTTTTTTTAGAATTGTTTGTTTAAGCAAATATACCTAAATTTATGGGTTCAGAAAATGTCGCACAATTTATATTTGCCGTATTCCATGTCTTATTTTGAAATCTTATCTGAAAAATGCTTTCCATCGCGGCAAATGGACTGCACTGAAAATCATGAATCGAATTCAGATTTCAAAAGTTTACGATGAGAGAGACGTTGTACTTCGTGTTGAAGTTTTCTTTTTTGATCGTTATTGAAATTTCCCCCTTTTTTGCTGCAAAGCGATTTATTTTCATTCTTTTCCATTTCCATTCACAACATTTGGCATTATTTTATGTATTTCTGTTTACAGTTTTTACAAACGACAACTCTTAAAGGACTTGTATCACATTTATATGCTTGCTTTTAATGAAAATGGATATCTTCAAAACGCTTCTGTCAGTATTCTGATAAGTTTAAATACATAATAGATGAAGAAGCCATTAAATATTCCAACTATTAACATTTTTACTTAATATAGTGACAACGTTGGTAGAAAAAATGTATTTGTTGCACGGATAAAAATTGTAGTTAGTAAAAAAGTAAAGACTTACTCTATCACCTTTAGAGATAATTGTAACAATAGGTCTGAGATTTAAATATCGACCAAATTTATATTTTGAACTCTAGAGATGTTGACAGCAATTTCCCATTATGTTTTGTATCTGGTTTAACTCAAAATTAGTAAAAAGTGATAGACATACTGTAGCTTGGGGATGAAAGCCTCCTATCAGTGCATGCAGTTCATAGGTCAGTCTTGATTGGATGCAGAATTGTCTCCAAACTGCTCTGACGTTGTTTCTTCCGAAGAGAAGCTTAGGCCTTCATAAGATTACGTCTAAGTTCCATTTTCATTTATTGTTTATAAACAAATGTCTGATTTAATGTAACTTAAGTGCCATGTCGTCTAGCTTCTATTTCTTACCACTTGCTTGTACTGTAATTATAGTTGTTCAAATTTATGATAGCTTTTTGGCCTCTCTTTTGTCTCACAGACACACCAAACTATTATAATATATGGATTCCCCGCCCGCAGCAAACATAATCAAGGAGCCAAGCTAGCTTTTATTTAGCTTATCTGTACTTAATCCTCATATATGTAAAACAGTTTCATTTTTGTTTCAGCTCACCAGTCCCTAATGGTAGTTTTGGTGATACTAAGGTTTATCAGAAATAGAACATTTCATCAATGGTAGTCTGATCCTAGCTTTGAAACACATGAATGAATTTTTTGAATTATTCTGTCGTATTTGAATTTTTTGAAAAAGAAAAAATCCTATATTAATAACGTGAATGCTTTTTAGCTACATTTAAAAAACTATTTTGTTTTCCGGTAAAAGTTAGCGTAACATATTTTTTGCATGTACATATCCTAAAGCGACTACAGCTAGAGTGTCTCTCTAAATATTACTTCTATATAGCATTTAAGAAACAATTAAAAAATAAACAAGGAGCATCTAGGCGATTTTAGACAGCTTAGCTCTCGGTAAACATAATATGGCGTAGGTTATCTGTTTCTGGAGCATAAATGGCTGCGAATCATGCACAATAGTGATTCTTGTCGCCACTAATACTAAAAATCTAATCACAGCTGGTAGGTATCATAATTGGAATGTATGTTCACGGTTAAGTTCAACATAGCATTTTGATTTCTACCGTTTTGAGAAATTGAAGGAGTCTGTATATCGGACACATTGATTCTAATAAACAAAAGGTTTCATGTAGTTACACTGTCATAACCCACCCATAGATGGCGTTTACTGAAGCTAGGATCCCGCTCTTAATAGTTAACAGTATCTATATGCAGATTTTGCGCTTATTATACGCTTGTGAGGAAGGAATAGCTGGAAGACAGCCGTGAGGACCTGATCTACCTCCCGGCCCACAGGTTTAATTCCCCACGACTGGGGGTCGACCTAAGACGACCCGGCTGAGGTCCAAAAAGGCAAGGCATGTGGAGCAGACTGTGCCGGAAACTATGAGTAGACTCAAGACTAAATATGGCAAATATGCAATAGGACCCTTGGCCACACACACCCCATCTCGCAGGACAGCAGAGTTGAGAGAAAAGGCGAGCAGGCCACCTCAGGAGTGATCTCCTAAATGGGGGGGCCGTCGCACGAGAGACAGACGGAGACCCACCTCCATATTGGAGGGGGGAGGCTGTGACGATGATGCAAGGACGTGAGCGTCTATTTTCAGTTGCAGTGGCTAATCTAATGTGCCGAGACTTTCCAAGAGGAAAAGATAAACTGAGGATGAATTTGTTTCTTTTTAGTAGAGGATTCCGACTTTCTACCCTTCGGTAGTTATGTAGAGGCAGCATACAACTTAAAGAGGCGCCGTCGTAACCCGGACTTATACCTGTACTGCCAGGTTAGCTAACCTATTGAAAAAGGGAAGAAGGAGAGAGCCTGAAGGGCCGGGCAGAGAAAAGGGCGCGCGCAGAGAGAAGAGAAGATAGCAGCCAAAGGCTAGGCATCTGAAGAAAAAGTTAGAAGCTGCGGAGGAAGGGATAGACATGGGAAGAGGATTATGCTAGGAGGATAGATGACATTATTGAGCTAACTTTAAGCCAAGGCCGAAGCCCGAGAGGCAGGGGCAAATGCTTTGCCGAAGGTGATGAAGGAGAAGGAAAACTATATCTAGATACTGCTAAAACTACAACTAAGTACAATTAAACTAGGGACTAAAGAGAAGAAGCTACCTAAAAGGCAAGAGATTAAAACTAGGGGTGAAGGGAGGCGCGCGCAAGAGGAGACACTTACCAGGGGAGAGCTGAAAGGGAAGAAACGTTAGAGGGTGGGGAGGGGTCGCGGCATGGATTCTGCCAACTGCGACAAGCCAGCGGCTAAAAGGGATTTTACTACACTGTATGATGATCCAAGGGTTCCAGGGAGATTGAAGACTGCTGCACCTGTTCCTGCAAAGAGAGGGGAAGAGGCATTTTCAAAAACATGTGATGTCCAGAGTAATGTAATGAAACCCGGTAGGCTTACCTATGGCGTAACGGCAGCTGAAATATAAGCATTAGGTGTTGAAAAAAAAAAAAAAAAAAAAAACATTAAGTATATTAATACTAAGGGGTGTCTGCTGCTGAAAATAATAGATTAAAGAGTGCCTAGGGAAAAGATACTTATAAAAAGACACTGATACTAGTTTGCTGGGACAGTTCCTCAGCCACGCGATGTACACAAAAAGGGCTAAAGGAAGACTGAGACAGTACCTCAGTTAGTCTGAGCATACCTGCTACAGAAGTAGCTGAGTGACTGACAGATGCTTGTTAAGGGAGAAAAACCTGCATATAAAAGCCACAGTTATGTGTGCAGACACCTTAATGAGTAGCTGGGACAGTCCCCCAGATAAGGCCGAGAGGAGCTGGAAGTGAAGAGAAGTAAGAGGTGGAGAAGAGGGAGAGGAAAGGAAGATGTCCTATTGGTAGGACGCCTCTGGGGGGGAAAGATCCTCCAGAGGTGGAGTGCCAGGCCAAGGTAGAGGTTCTCTCCTAAATCTGGTGGGAACTACCTTCCACCGATTCCCATCCTCAACCTCCCTATGGAGAGAGACCAGCTTGAGGTTTTTTTTTTTTTTTTTTTTTTTTTTTCCCTTTGGGAAAGCAGCGGTTTTTTTATTTTAACCCTCACTACCCTGGTGGCACAAAACCTTTGATGATGGAATGACCAAAGAGCAGAGGACAGAATGATGGATAACATTGTGGACGATGACTGTAAGAGATGTTATGGCTGAGTTTGGAGCGGCTGGGATCAGATGTCTGTTATGTAGTCTACATTGTCCATAAGCCATTGAATAATTTTCCTAACCTTTGTTTGTAGATGAGGATTTTTGGTAATATTATACCTCCAGGTCTGCCATTGGTGTGGTGCCGGTGTCCTAAGGTGATGTTCCTCAGTTAGCGGACAGGCCGTTAGATAATGTAAAAGGTCACCCTCTTCGCCGCAGGAGCATACTGAGGACTGCTTAATTCTAAACCTGTTTAAATATGCCGGGAAGGCTCCGTGATTCGTATATAGTTGCATTAGCAACCTGCAGCTATAATGCCTTGAGGGTGAGACGAATCTGAAAAATATGTACGTGCTTCTCCCGTCCTGCGCGTGGTCCCACTGTTCTTGCCAGGCTTCGACTGATAAGGTCTTAAGCCTTCTTTTCAGGTGGGATAGTGGCCACGGAGGATGCTCTAAGTTCGGGATTTGATCTTTTGTAGCTAGTTTGGCCTCTTGGTCCGCCATTTCATTCCCTAAAATGCCTACGTGAGCCCTTACCCAGTTTAGAGTATATCTACAGCTTAGAGACTTAATCTTGGACAGAATTTCATTGACAAGTGGGTCTGTGTTGAAGGGCTTATTCAGAGCCGCTATTGCTGATTGGCTGTCTGAATGGATAGTTTGATACCTTCAGTAGCAGCAAGATAATGTACCACAATTTTGAATGATGCTATTTGAAATGGAAGCTTCACTCTTCCATTTCAAATAGCATCATCAAATAGCATTTCAAATAGGGACAGTGGACGATCAAAAAGTCAAAATATGACCAAAGTCACTAATTTGAGATTTTTACATATTACATTACTTCAATTTATGCTTTTTAAGTTCGCTAAAATTTTTGATTCCGATATTTTTAGTGGTGAAAATAGTATGTAAAAGTTTTGTTTACAAAATCATCTTATGATTCTTTTAAGTTTAAAGCTTGTTTTCTCAAAATGAGATTTTGTGTTGCCACTGTTCATACAAAATGTCTTACGAGGCATTACTTTTATATACATTAGCACGGAACTTAGCACGAAATTCATCTTATTATCTTCGGTGTTTTTTGTTTTAATATATAAAGAGTGTGATGACAGGAATTTAATGTCATACATTTATATGCCAAACCATGGATAAAAAGTAAACTTTTACAAATAAAGTAAATGCTGTAGTACAACAGTTACTGAGCGCCAGACAATATAAAACAAAGTTAGACACTCAAAGTTAGCTAACAATGATAGGTAACGATGTGGCTCCCTATGCTACACTATATTAGTTCCAAAGATTATTAGGGGCGTATCACGTGACTTAAACCTGAATTTAAACTTGAATGAAATAACTGTCCTTCTGGTACTGCTGAAAACCTAAATTCAAATAAGTTCATTCTTGATGATAGCAATAAATAATGACACTGTTTGCTGAGTATTTGCATGTTGTTAACTGCACAAACTTTTAGTCAAATTTGAAAAATAATTCTTCTTAAAATTGTTATTGAGGAAGGAAACTTTAAAAAACGTGCATTTAAAGTACTGTGTTATTCGACGTTTGGCGCAATTTATGACCATGTTATACGAATTTTCGTATAATTGAAGTACCGTATTTTTCAAGGTTGCCTGTAAATGCTGAAGTCTAGAGAAAGTTTAATTAATCTGTAGTACTTCAAATAAATATTTATTAAATATTCATTAAATTCAGGTTTTTACTGTTTTAAATTTAGAACGTTTCTATAGCGTGTTTATATATAAAAGATATATCATGTTTCATATTTTTCTTTCAAAACTAATATTATTCGAAATATTTCCTAATAAATATTAAACATATATATTCCTAATTTATGCTTTTAAATCTCCCTTAATTAATCTTTTTATTTGCTTTCTTTGTAGCTCATTCTACGATCATGATTCAATAATCAAAATGCTAAATGTAATGTATGGAATTTTATTGTTTAAAATTTGTTATTTGTTATATGATATTTGTATACTTTGGTAATTATTTAGGCATTTATCTTAGAACAATTCCTTAGTAACAATTAAAATATCTTTATCAGTATTGATATCTGGGTGACTTTCTATTATTGTATAGCCGGTGTATTTAAATTGTTTTGCATTATGGTTAGTTTCTTGGAAATTTCAGTGCTGAGTTACATGAATGTATGTTGTGTGAACAAAAGTTTGCAAAAATAAGAATTTTTAAGAATTTGTGCAGTAAAAAGAAAATGCTTTTGTGTTCATTTCACACGTTCGAAATTTGTTTGAGAGATTGTTGAGATGGTAATAGTAATAGGTTAATAAGACAACATAAGCATTATCGCAAGCGTTTACAGAGAGATTTGTACCCCCTAAAACTAGTCTAATGATTAGCTTGCTTAAGTTTGTGACTCATTATTTTGAAAACCGCGACCTGCCTTATGTAGGAGGTGCTGCCTGCATCCAGAAAAATATGCTACAATTCAATTTGGAGAAGTCAAAGAGAAATATCAGCGAATGAGGAGCTTGTACTCCAAAACTAGTGATAAGAACTCTAAAATCAGTGATAAGAAGAAGAGATAAGTCCTCTGTAAAAATGTCAGGTACGAGATGATGTTTCAGTTTTTGGCAATGATGGACGCAAATTCAGATTGAACTTGTTTGATGATGATGAAAAATAAAACATTCGCTGAATACTTTAAATTTCTAGTCATGTTTAATGATGTCAATATCGACTATAATGTGCGAGGTCAATGTAAAAGTAAAAATCTGATGTGGGCAGCACATGACTTTCCCTGCAGACTTATATCCATTTTCTCTTTATTTTAATTAAATTAAATTGACTTTTAATTCAATTTTCGTTCTCATTTGGAACTGGACTTATTTTCAAAGGTGGCGTAGAGAAAATACGAAAAAACTAAAATATCTCGAGAACGGCTAGTTCTAGTGTAATGGGGTTGGTCTTATTCTTTGTATCGTTAAAAATTATGTACAAAACAAGCATTTAATGGATATATTTGAGCATACGTAGTTTTTTATTTTAGATTTTGACGATTCTTGAAAGCCATTTCGCACAAAAAGGTAGGTTATTTTTTTCTGAATCGTACCAAAATCTAATCAGCATCATGGTAACCCCCAAGCGACTTAACTACCGAATTTTGTGAAATTCGATCCATTAGTTTTTCAGCTGGAGTGGATACACGCGTTTTTTGCAGGCTATTTCGCAAAAGAGGCAGGTTCTTTTACCTCGAATCGTACCCAAAACTAATCAGCACCAGGGTCACACCCAAGTGACCTACCAAATTTCATGAAATTCGGTTCATTAGTTTTTGAGTTAGAGTGGATACATACATTGCACAGGAAGACAGACACACAGACAGACAGACACACAGACAGACACATAGACGAACACACAGACAGACACACAGATACACACACATACGTCACGCTAAAAACAGTTTTTTCGTATTCTTGAGGTCTCGAAACGTGTAGATCCGTCGAAAATTCAAGTTGCGATTTTCGGTATGATTCTACTACTTTCCCCATACATTACCATGGCAGGGAAAGTAAAAATAGTGTTTTGTTGAAATAACACCCATAACGTTGCATCACTTCACAGCCATGACATTCATTTTTATTTGACTTATATAGAGAGCATAAACTTTAGATTAAAGAAAATGTACAAAATATTGCAATTTAATTCTCCAAATATTTTCAGTGTTCAGATCATGCAGCTTTTCTGTTTGAAGAAAAGTGATATCTTGGATTTTCTTCCATTTCATAAAACCAAACAATTTTTGCGAAAATGATATGTATGAATGTATTGATGATGTGTGTATTTTAAGAAGAAAGTTTTTAAAAGAGTAAGATGTCCAAGTATGAAGATTCCAAGAAAGAGTGATGCAACAATGAGACGATGAAAAGGGAAAAATAAGTTACTATCAAAGGGAAATTCCATTTTATTGAAGATTGCTGCTGATGATTTGGCGAATTCTGTGCTATTTCATCTAAATTCAGCGTTTTCCCTTTTAGAAAGTTATGATTACTGGTTTTGTTCATATTTAAGTATTTCTTTCCTCTCTGAACTGATTTTTTGTCTTCGATTTAAGAATAAAGTAGAAAGAGAAAGAATATTTTACCGCGTATAAAAAGAACATGATTATGGTAATGAAAATAGCTTGGAAATATAATGCAGTGAGATAAAACAAATGAAGCTAAACTTTTGAGTTATATATCTGAGGTTCAGTTATATATCTGAGGTTCAGTTATCTGAGGTTCAGTCACACATTTAACTTGAATAATGATATTTTTAGTAAAATTGTTGTGGATTTAAAAAGAATTAAAAAAAAACTGCTGAAAGAAACATACCCATTTTCAACTATCATTATATTATATTAATCTTTTACAGTCATTCATATTAATTATTCACATAAATTGATTTTAAATATTAATTTTACTTTTTCATTAAGCAGATTATTTATTCTATACATCTACATAAATAAGAAAAATTGGTTCTAATGAATGACTATTCAATTAGTAATTTAAAATTAGCAATCGAATGTACAGAAAATTTGGCTTATTCATCATATTTTATTTCACATTTTATTAATTATGATCATTGTAATCAAGCATGCGTAGTTTTAATCATTTATATAGGTTTTGTGATAGTTGGCTTCGCTCCAAGCGCCATGCTTCCATCCAATTACTGGCTGGCTGGATATGCTATTCAGTTGATCAGATCTGTGCATATTATATAGGTATTGGTAAAGAAATGGGAAAGAAAAAATTTAATGTGAGGAGGACATGACTTTCCCTGCAGACTCATATTCACATTCTCTTCATTTATTCAATAATTCAATAAATTGACTTTAATTGCACGAAATAACACACATAATTTTTTGAAATTACACTGAATTTGCACTTTTAATTCAATTTTTGTTCTCATTTGGTAACTGAACTTATTTTCAAAGTTGGCATAGCGAAAATGCAAAAAAAAAAGAAAAAAAAATGTTTTGAAAAAACAAACAAAAATGTTAGTCCTAGTGTAATGGGGTTTGTCTTATTCTTTTCATTGTCAAAAATTATGTATGAAACAAGCATTTAATTGAAATGTATGAAACAAGCACTTGATTTGAACATACGTAGTCTTTTATTTTAGATTTTGACAATTTTTGCGGGTCAGTTCGAAAAAAGGCAGGTTATTTTTTTCCGAACCGTAACAAAATCCAATCAGCACAAGGGTAACCCACAAATGACTTTTCTACCAAATTTTGTAATACTTGGTCTATAAGATTTTCAGTTAGAGCGGATACAGGTACTTTTTGAGGGTCATTTTCTCAAAAAACGGAAGGTTCTTTTATCCCGATTTGTATTAAACTCAACTCAACACCAGGGTCTCTCATAAGGGACATACCTACTAAATTTTATGAAATTCGGTCAATTAGATTTTTAGAGTGGTTATATACATTGTACAGACAGACACACACACAGACGCCACGCTATAAATGGTTTTTCGTATTCTAGATGCGTCAAAACGTGTAGATCTGTCGAAAATTCGAGTTGCGATTTTCGGTATAATTCCAATACTTTCCCTATACATTACCATGTATTGCAGGGAAAGTAAAAATAAATAAATGAATTTTAATTTGTATGGAAAGATATGTACTGCTCACATCAATTATTTATTTATGGGACTCTAACATCAGCTATTCTTGCGATATAACGTTTTTGATCTATAAGGAAAAAAAAAACTCATAAAAATACGTGTTTACTATTATGGAGTGAATAAGTTTTTCTAAGTTTTATATAGGTATTGGTAAAGAATTATTTCTTGTTCCTAACTTCATTTCTTGTTCTTTCCCTTTATTTCTTGTTCCTAACAAGAAATAAAGGGACACCAAGTTATCACTAACTGTTCTCGATATAATATTTTTTGTTCTGTTTGCTGATGATCTAAAACTCTATAGGTGTATTCAAACTATCGATGATTACTACAAATTACAATTTGATCTTGATCAACCGTACCTCTGAATAATAAACTGAATTCAAATATTTTAAAACGCAACAATATCAGCTTTACTTATAGGCATACTAAAATTATTTTACGTACTGTATTACCTCTGAATCCCTGACTCGTGTTAATGGCTAATAAAGACAAATTGGCATTTTTTCCGATTTTGAGTTCAAATTCAATTTATATATTTAGGGTGTTGTTTCTAGAGCTTATAAGCTAATTGGTTTTGCTTTTAAGACTACTAGGGATTTTACTAATATTAATGTTTTAATTCGCTTATTTGATTCTATTGTTCAGCCGTTATAGGAATACGGTTCTTGAATTTGGGACCCTTATTATAGTGATTCAGTTCCCGTGAAAAGTTTGAAATAAGTTTGAAATACTTGATAAGTTTGGAATAGTTGATAAGTCAATTTAATTTGGGATTCTTATTATAGTGATTCAGTTCGATTTAATTTGGGATCCTTATTATGGTGATAAGTCAATTTAATTTGGATCCTTATTATAGTGATAAGTCAATTTAATTTGGGATCCTTATTATAGTGATTCCAATATTTTCCCCATACATTACCATGTATTTCAGGGAACGTAAAACAATTAATATGGTTTTGAGTGTCTTGCTTATATATATATCTCTTCGCATCGTTACCCCTAATTCGGATTTTTGAATTTCAAGATTTTTTTCTTGGTATCAAAGCTGAAATTGTTCAAATGACACAAAAACTAAAATTTTAGTTATAGCGAAGCGCTCAACTTTGATATGTCACAGAATATCCCTATCAGTCACCCAATCTGTCAATCATTTCAATGCATATTATTACAACGTATCTCTTTGAATCGTGGGAGTACTCTCAAAATACAAAGATAAGTCCAAATTACTGGATAAATAACATATTAACAAGCGTAGCTTAAACAGGAACAATACACGGCAAATAGTTCGAAAACTATCTTACAAGATTACTAAACAATTGTCAGATACAATAAAACTGTGATTAAATGCTCCACTAATTTTACAATGTAGCCGATACTAGTCTCAAATCATTGAAATATCTCCCAAATTGATGTGACTCGTATCACGTCAACTGCTGCTCCAACTGAGCAATGTCTCCTTTTACATACTCTCTGTAGAAACTCCCAGTAGGGAATCGTATCTTCCAGAATATTCATTATTTCGAGTAAGTTCTGAAACCTTCGAAAAGTCATCCCAAATAGACAAATTGGTGGTAAATTGCCAGAACTGGTAACCGTGCTTCGAGTGTTCAAATATGGAAACCCTACAGTGATGCAATAGAAATAGCTGCTTATAAAGGCGTGTTTCCTTTTTGGTTCTCAAAAGACCATCCAGTGAAGGAATTTTACATGTTCATAACCATATTATTATGACTGTAGACTGTACGTGCACTTTTAATTACATTTTATATGAATTATTTGCTTGTTCTATTAGATTTGTAAAATTTCGTTTACTTCAGAAATGTATAACTACTTAAAAATATTTATTAATCTTAATTTGGCCGGGATTCTATTCCTAGCATCTTTATGCTTATTTGCTTCATTATAATTTTGTAAATTTCAAGTTTTCTGAATAGCAACTAAAGAAATGGCTGTCAGATGTAAGTATTTTATATTTTCTCTTCCAGTCTGGTTTATATAAGCAAATACTTCTATATCGGGGCATAGTAAATGGCACACAATTTATATCTGCAGTATCTTATGCTTTATTTTGAAATTCTATACCGAAAATGTTTTCCATCACGACAAATGGACTGTATTGAAAATCATGAATTGAATTTAGATTTTGAAAGCTTCGATTACGATGTACTTCGTGTTGAAGCTTTCTTGATCGCTATTGAAATTTAACTTTCTTTTTACAACAAGGCGATTTATTTTCAATCTATTTCATTTTCTTTTACGGCGTTTGGTATTATTTTGTTTCTATGTTATGTTCTTCTCTAGTTCGCCGAGAATTTACGTATATTGCGTTGAAATGCCTGCTTTTAATGGAAAAGGGTATCACTGTAATAGACATGCAGTTTGTCAGAATTAAATGCAGAACTAGTGTATATGAGATGAATATATTGTGTAGTATGGAAATGGGTTATTTTCACTTTCCTTATATACATAATGTATAAGGAAAGTATTGTGACGGGGTCGAAAATTCGAATTCGAGTTTTCGACGGGAGAGCACGTTTCAAGCATCTCGGATCACGAATCGAATATTTTTCAGGTGATGTCTGTCTGTGTGTGTGTGTGTGTGTGTGTGTGAAAGTATATGTGTGTGTATGTCAGTGAGTTTTTGGTGACGGTTACTGACGAACGAATGGACCGATTCGAACGAAATTTGGTACAAAAATCACAATCCGTAAACACTGGAAGCCTATTGTTTCTATACGCAATCGAATGTTCAGAATCCCCCTACATTTTTGAGTGAAATTTTGATAAAATCGTCAAAAAATCAAAACCGCTAATAAAGTTACGCAAATAGACATTTCTTATGTAATTTTTCATGAAAAAACGATTGACATAAATTTTAGAATGCTAACATGAACTGTTCTCGATATATTGCACATTTTTCAAAAAAATTATCAAAAAGTCATATAAAATAAAATAAAATATTTCCTATTGAGAAACATGTTCACTTTTCATATGTAATATCATGCGATAAATTTGATGACATCATTTTCGTGTGGATCTAGATTGTTCCATTCATGAAAAACGATACTTTGAGTAATACTTTTGTATTTGAACGCCCATATTCATTTATCTGCTGTAAGAATAACTTATTTCTCTCCGTAACGCTTGGCGAGATTTTGGCGACAAATTTGGTGGAATGTCGCCAACTTGGCGACTTTTTAAAATGTTTCTAAATTAACGAAAATCTCGCCAAATGGATAAAAATGACGCTAAATCAATGAAAATGACGCCTCATTGACGAAAATTCAATATCTTGGAAAGAATATAAATATCTACTATAAAAATAATCTATTTTTTTACTGTAAAAGTAGTAAATTCATTGAATTATATAAGGAAAATCATGTGCTGCCCACATCAGATTTTTTATGATACCAAGAATGTAGAGATAAAGTAGTATCTGGCGAAATAAGACATGAAATGGAAAAAAAAATATTGCTCAAAAGATACATGTGCAGTTTGTCAAATTTAAATATATCTCAGATGAAAGTATTATGTAAAACGAAACACAGGTTTATTCATATGATACCAATAATGAAAATGTAAAATGGTATTTTGTGAATATTTGCGCGACATAAAGTGCTGCTTGTTTGAAAGAAGATAAAGCGGTAGACAGGAAGAATTTTTTTTTTTTATCAGAAAATAGCCGGATGTTATCATAATGCCATGGTTGACGTTGGAAATCCAGATAATGTTTCTTAAAACAAATTGATAAAGTGTTTTAATATAAATATTTCATAGATGCATGTTGAGTAAACGATAATATGAAGTTTATATCTCATGCTTCCGTAAATTAAATATTTTGGTCTTGAGATCAGTAAACATGTTAGTAAAAACTATAGAAATACACTACCCGACACAGAAAATGCAAGACCATGAAAGAGCGAATAGACTATGATGATAAAGGACACACAAACAGAGATGGTATATATAAGTAAGTGATGTTAATTCTAGAATAATAATGCAATACAGTAATGGCATAGACAGGTTGATTAGTAGGCAGTAGGACCACCTCTTGCGGCAATACAAGCAGCAACTTTTCAAGGAATAAATGCAATGAGCGTGCGGGTAGTTTTCTAAGGGATGGAAGACCGTATGCCTTCAATCATCCTCTGCAGGTTGTCCACTGATTGAGGCGGAGGAAGGGTAGTCAAACGACGGCCAATTCCATTCCATACATTCTCGATGGGCGAATAATCCTGGGATAGCGGAGGTTAAGGAAGCACCTGGATACCTTGAAGGCTTGTCTGTTGATGGTTTCCGTGTGCGATCGCGCGTTATCTTGCTGGAAAACAAAATTTTGCACCACTGAAGGTAAGAGAGTCCAACAGGCTGTAGCATCTTATCCACATAAAATCGTGCTGTCATTGTGCGTCTCATACGAACCAGAGGTGACCGGCTATCGAAGCCGATGGCACCCCAAACCATGATACCGCATTGTCGAGCAGTATGGTTTAACAGTCACATCAGGATTGGATCCGTTTCCCCGTCGCCCCCAGATTCTCATACGGCGATTATTATTCGACAAACAGAACCGAGACTCGTCGCTGAACACTACCCTGTCCCCTTCAGTCGTCCAAGTGGTTCGGGCCCGAAACCATTGCAATCGCTCAAATCGATGTCTTGTCGTCAATAGCAGTCCTAATAAAGGACGGTTTGAGTGTAAAACGCTTTCGACCAATCGTCGAGAAACTTTTCTCGCTGATATTGGAGCATCCAATGAACCCTGCAAATTCTGTAGAATGTCGATAGTCGTCGTTTGGGAGGCCGCCACTGCATGCCTTCTGATACGTCGATCGACGCGTGCTGACGTACGTTTGGATGGACCTGTACGACTGCGACGATCCAGATGCCCTTCTTCAACCCATTTTCTCTAAATCCATTGCAGAGTGGGCGCATCTACGTGTCTTTCAGCGACGAAACGCCGGTACGACTATCCAGACGTGCGTAGGCCTAAACTGAATCGCCTCGCACGATCGTTCAATTGCTAAAACGGACTTCGGTGTCGTCGGCCAGGCATCTCTTCAACAATACGTGTCATTTGAAATGAAAAACAGCTCGGAAAACGGGTTTCCGTAGGCAATAGACAGTAACAACTGTTGGCTGTTCTGTCGTTTCCATCCCTTCTATTCCGCTCTCTAATCATGCGCGCCCCTACTTGCATTTCAGATCATTTGAATACATCGGCCAGCTGCGTTTGTTTCGCAATTTGCATAATTATACGACCAAAGCTTCATGGTGTTGCATTTTCTATGTCGGGTAGTGTATATAGCAAAGGCAATCAAGTGTTTAGTAGAAAAAGGTCTTTAACACCTTCAATGACGTACATTTAAATTACAAATCTTTCGGAATTTAAATGTAGGTCAACGTCACTGAAGGTGTCAATATTACAGACCTTTTTTACCAAACATTTGGCAGTATTTGCTATTTTAAAGTATTAACTAAATTGGCGTGATTCCATTCTTATTGATATGTTAGTAAATTGTTATAATTATCAGATTTTAAAAAGTTTGTTAAATGTTAAATATATATAAGTGAAATAAACTCATGTTTGTAAAAATTGCAACACCATGAAGGAATCACGCGATTGAGCTCAAACTTACCGCAAATGCAAATTACGGTGTGCTGTGCAAATGATTATAGAATTTCCGAGTCACCGCACATGTGTGGGCAGCGCCCCCTGAACTGCTGTTTTAGTCGTATAAATAGAGAGCTGTAGCTTGTTAATTATGAGTATAATTAACAAGTATTTTTTCATAGTTGTAGGATAGAGTATAGAATTTGTGGAGATAAAAATAAATTGAAAGGTAAAATCATTTTGAATTCGTAGGAATATTCTTTATTGTTTTAGTTCTAACTTGTATTACACTACTTATTTATTTTTACAAAATTGACAGTTTAAAAAATATTTTAGGCTTTCCGCCATAGAAATTCATACAATGCAGGACAACTTATCTTATCCCAGCGTCACCTGAATTATTGTCTCATACGATATTGGCGTTTTCTTAATGTGAAGTTTTAACTCCTTATTTTTACCTCCATGGTTACTACATTGTATTTTTCGATGAAGTTTCAAGTTCTCAAATAAAATAAATTACTGTGGTACTGTGATATTAAAAAAATATCAGCGCTGAATGTATCCCAATTTAGAGATGCCTAAATGAAATTATATTTCAGTTGGAAAGTGTTTTATAATCAATGCTTTATGCATGATTGATTTTTCTTGTTTCTTTTTTCTTTTGTTTTTGACGACATATTATTTGGTTACTTCGTAATTCATGTTCTTTTATCATTTATGTATTTTGTAATTAAATTATGTTTTTTAAATGTATCGAATTTAAGATGATTAATATGCAAATTTTGTCTAGCAGTTGTGACCTGTCTATTAAAGCGCCTTTTCTCCACCTACTTCTACTTTGCAGGGCATAATAATGCAAGAAAGCGCTTTGGTTATGCAATTTCAATGTACGTCATGGATGAAAATTTTATTAAAGACATTTAATAATAGCCAATTTTGGTTGTCTTTATTTTTTAACCTTTTGCTTATTTGACATGTTTCCCATTCAATGTTATTAAAATCCAAAAGGTATTTTGCCTACTTTTAGAGATTATTATGCAAGAATACTTCTTGACATCTGCAGTACGCTAGGAGTATATTCCAATAAAAGGAATATACTGCAATTATAGAAAAACCAACACGTATGTAATTTTTGTTGTTTTATTTGTAGACCTATAAATTACGAAATGCATTTCTCAATTTACTAAAGTTTGTTCAAATATTTTCAGTTTCTCAAAGCCAGCATCATATTTGTCTGAACTGGTTCCAAGGTCCTTATTTCAAAGATGATCTGGTGTCTATTATGTGGATTAATTCAGTTATAATAAATTGATTTTTACTTTCCCTGCAATACATGGTAATGTATAGGGAAAGTATTGGAATCATGCCGAAAATCACAACTCCAGTTTTCGGCGGGTCTACACGTTTCGAGACCTCTAGAATACGAAAAACCATTTTTAGCGTGACATCTGTGTGTGTGTGTGTGTGTGCGCGCCTGTCTGTGTGTGTCTGCCTGTCTGTCTGTGCAATGTATGTATCCACTGCAACTAAAAATCTACTGGACCGAATTTCACAAAATTTTGTAGGTAAGTCACTTGGAAGAGACCGTGGTGCTGATTAGTTTTTGGTAGGATTCGTAAAAACAAAACCCGCCTTTTTTTGCGGAATGACCCTTAAAAGTTCCATGTATCCACTTTAGCTAAAATACTAATTGACGAAATTTCTCAAAATTTTGTAGATAAGTTACTTGCAGGATATTCTGGTGCTGATTAGATTTCGATATGTTTAGGAAAAGTACAACCTGCCATTTTTACGAAATGGCCCACAAAATTTCGATGTATCCACTCTAGCTAAAATACTAATTGATCAAATTTCACAATATTTGGTAGATAAGTTACTTGTGGGATACTCTAGTGTTGATTAGATTTTGATACTATTCGGAAAAGAAGAACTCGCCTTTTTTCACGAAATGGTCCGCAAAAATCGCAAAAATCTGAAAAAAAAAATACTAAGTATGCTCAAATGTATCAATTAAAGTCTTGTTTTATACGCAATTTTTGACGAGGAAAAGAATATAACACACTCCATTATGCTTTAGGACTAACCGTTCGCAAGATATTTGAGATTTCTTGCATTTTTGCTACGCCAATTTCGGAAAAATGCCCAATTACCAAATAAAAACAAAATTGAATTAAAAATGCAAATTCAGTGTTATTTGGTGCAATTAAGCCCAATCTAACGAATTATTAAAGAAATAAAGAAGATATGAATTTGAGTCTGCAGGGAAAGTCATGTGCTGCCCACATCAGATTTTTTACTTCCCTGCAATACATGGCAATGTATAGGGAAACTATTGGCGTCATACCGAAAATCCCAACTCGAGTTTTCGACGGATCTACATGTTTCGAGACCTCTAGAATAAGAAAAACTATTTTTAGCGCGACGTTTGTCTGTGTGTTTGTCTGTGCAATGTATGTATCCACTCTAACTCAAAAACTAATGGACTGAATTTCGTTAAATTCGGTATGTAAGTTACTTTGGTGTGACCCTGGTTCTGATAAGTATTTGGCACGATTCGGGATAAAAGAACTCGCCTTTTTTTGCGAAATGGTCCGCAAAAAATGCCTGCATCCACTCTAGCTGAAAAACTAATGAAACGAATTTCACAGAATTCAGTAGATAAGTCGCTTGTGGGTCACCCTGGTGCTGATTAGATTTTGGTGCGATTCGGAAAAAATAACCTGCCTTTTTTGCGAAATGGCCCGCAAAAATCATTAAAATCTAAAATAAAAACTACGTATGCTTAAATATATCTATTGTTTTATGCGTATTTTTTAACTATGAATAGAATAAGAACAACTCTATTACTTTGGACTAACCGTTCTCGAGATGTTTAAGAATTTTCGCATTTTTATTATGCCACCTTTGGAAAAATGTCCAATTACCAAATAAAAACAGAAATTGAATTAAAAATGCAAATTTAGTGTTATTTTGTGCAATTAAACTCAATTTAATGAATTATTAAAGAAATAAAAAAAATGAGTTTGAATCTGCAGGGAAAGTCATGTGCTGCTCACATCAGATTTTTTTTTCAATGTTCGCTTTACAGCTGATATTAATATAATTTAGCAATGCTGAACGACACACAATATATTAATTTTATTACCAGTAAATTTAGATTATGACGAATAATTTTGAGCACATTTTTTCTTAAAATATCAGCCCTACGTATTAGGAGGCAATATTTCAATAAATAATATTTTGTAGATCTACACCACATGAAATAAATAAGTCTTAAGTTTTAGCAATCTATTTTGGCGTGCAGACTACAAGAGCGATCGCCAGATAAGCATAAATTGTATTTGTGACAAAGAAGTGTAAGTATGTTCCTTACCACAATAAATTTCAAATTTTTTTACATATTAGATCTTTTTTATTATAGAAGGAGTAAAGTAATTTCATTATTTATTACTTTCCCTGCAGTACATGGTAATGTGTAGGGAAAGTATTGGAATCACAGCGAAAATCGCAACTCGAGTTTTCGAAGGATCTACACGTTTTGGGACCTCTAGAATACGAAAAAACTATTTTTAGCGTGACATCTGTGTGTGTATGTCTGTCTGTGCAATGTATGTATCCGATCTAACTCAAAAAATAGACCAATTTTCATAAAATTTGGCAGGTAAGTCACTTGTGAATGACCCTGATGCTAAGTAGTTTTTGGTATGTTTCGGAATAAAAAAACCCGCCTTTTTTTGCAAAATGGCCCACAAAAATTGCATGTATCAACTCTAGTTGAAAAACTAATGTAACAAATTTCACAAAATTTGGTAGGTATGTCACCTGCGGGTTTCTCTGGTGCGTTGCTGATTAGATTTTGGTACGATTTGGAAAAGAAATAACCTGCTTTTTTGCGAAATGGCCCGCAAAAATAGTCAAGATCTAAATTAAAAAACTACGTATTTTCAAATATATCAATTAAATGCTTGTTTTATACATAATTTTTAAGGATGAAAATAATAAGACCAACCCCATTATATCTGGACTAGCCGTTCTCGAGATATTTTAGTTTTTTCGCATTTTCACCACTCCACCTTTGAAAATATGTTCAGTTACTAAATGACAACGAAAATTGAATTAAAAGTGTAAATTCTGTGTAATTTAAAATAATTATGATGGTTATTTAGTTAAATAAAACTCAATATAAGGAATTATTGAAGAAATAAAGAGAATGTGAATATAAATCTGCAGGGAAAGTCATGTGCTGCCTACATCAGATTTTTTTTCATTATAGTGATGCTTAATTTTTACAGTTGACATGATTTGCATTGCAAAATAACTATAGAAAAATTGAAAAACAAATGAGAATTGAATTGCGATTTAAGAATTCTAATATAATTTCTTTAAAATCAACATTTTTACATTTTTAAATTTAAACGTTTCTGTTAAATTAAAAAGTTTCTGACCCTGATTGCCTGTGTCAATTAGCACCATGATCTGGGCTTGCTGGGGCATAAAAAGAATTCGATGAAGAAACGCTATATTGTTTTTTTAATCAAAATTATAAATCTTAAAATAAAAATAATACATCATTCATAAAGATTAATTCTATGCTTATGATTTTTTCAGATGTTTGAAAAGGATAAGATATTATATTTGAATCATTCCCTACTTTTAACTATTCAGCCCTTAATGAACAGCAAGAAATCACATATTTACTACCAAAATTATTATAAATTTTTTTTTAAAGAAAAGATTTGTTTTTATGAATTTTCATAAACTTTTAAAGCGACAGTCTTGAACCAAAACACACTAGTAAGAATGTATGGAGCATTAAATATTTGATAGATATGTAGGGAGAAATGAAACTATTCCTAAAGAGAAATCATCGTTCCTGATAAGAGAAGAAACATTTCACTTAATGCCAAAGACTGTTGATAGTTTGGGGAATATTTTCACCATTTTGTGTGCAAACTCGACATATCATTTTCTTTCGAAAGTGATGGTGATTGGTTTCATTTAAGTAAAAGTGTATTTTTCTCATCTCATTTTCTACATTTTCGTTTTGAGAACAAGAAAACAATAAAGCAAAATACTTCACCATATAAAGAAGTATGATGATTCAAATAAGAGCGTGGATGAAAATATTCCAAAGTAGAAAAATCAATTATTCTTATTTCTTTACTATTTGAGGTGGATATAGTGCCTTACGTTCGTAAATATGACCATAGTGACTATATTACTGATTTATCCATATTATTAATTTCTAAAATATTGGGTAATTATAGTTATTGCTGAGAATTTTATATTTTGATTTTAATATTGATCGATTTAAGAATAAGATAGAAATAAGGCAAAAATGTTCACCATATAAAAAGTATGCTGATTAAATTAGGTTTCAACATTATATTTACTCCAATTTTGAATTGCATCGAATTACGATGGTAGAACCAGAATATTCTCTGAAAAATTGCTCTATTCTAAAAAATCTCCGGTTTTCTCAAATTTTATGTTATTACAAGATTACTTAGGTTTCAATCTTTTAATACTCTCATCTTTATAGGGGTAAATGTGGAAAACTCTTTTTCGCGAAACACACCATTTTTAAAGTGTAAAAAAAATATATAAAATTTTCCCTCTCATTCACACTCCATGGATTACAATTTAGAATTCCAAAAGCAAATGATAAATTAAAAATTATATTTTAATTTAATGGTTTACACAATATTAAGTGCAATAAATGTTCTTTTAAATATAGCTCTAAAAATTAGTCTTTTCTCCAACAAGTTGAGGCTGTAACCCCTCTTATAAAGAAGAAGAAGATTATAACTCTGCTAAAAATTTCTACTTTAACCCCCTAAAAGTACTAAAGTTTCTTTTCACAAAATACCTTTTATAACAGCCCTGTTCCCGATTTAGATTAAATACGAGAGGTTATTATTACTATAATTCTACTGTATATACTGGGTGACTAAAAAAAGATGGGCCAAACTTTGCGAGATGGTAGTATACACCTAACCAGGCATTTTTCGTCATAGTTTACCAGGTTGGAAATGAAACTTAAAGACGCCAGTAAGAGCTTAATGGTGAAACCGATGAAGTGAGGCGAAAACAAAAGAATGACTTGGAAGTAGCAAAATTACATTTAATTAACAATAATTACAGTAACGTCTCAAAAGAGCGAACGCCAACTTGAATGCACGTCTCACAGCGCCGATGGAGGGATTGGCGAACTCTCTCGAACAGACCAGGTATGTCACGCACTTCGTCAGCAGCGGCCGAAATTCTGGTAACGAGTTTCTCTTCAGATTCAAGGAGAGTGCCATAGACGATACACTTGAGATATCCCCACAAAAAGAAGTCAAGACATGACAGATCGTGTGATCGTGGGGGCCAAGCTGTGAGACCACCTCGCTAAACCCATCGCCCTGTGACGCTTTTACTTCTCCTTTCCAACCCGATCAACTATGACGAAAAATGCTTATTTTGGTGTGTACTATTACGTTGTAAAGTTTGGTGCATATTTTTTTATTTACCCTGTATACAGTATAATGCATAGGGAGGGTATTGAGATAAGATATGAGATAAGATACTTTGGGTAATAGTTTTGTATTTTGAAGCCCAACAATTCGCCATTAGTATAAAAGTCATCAATATATAAAAAAATGCCCTTCCCTTCATCTGTCTGCAACGCTTAGGGATAAATCTAACAAACTTGGAGATATTTTGCCCGCGATTAGATTGACCGAAATATTGTTAAAATTGCAAAAATGACGTTAAGTTAATGAAAATGATGAATAAAGGATGAAATAATGATTAAAATATTTTAATATATGGACTATATTGCTTACTGCACATGCTATCAATATTGTAATGCTGTTAATTTAAAGACATGCTGCAATTAAAGACATTCCGCATGCAATTTAAAAGTATTCCGCAACTATTAATTGATATGCTGTCAATTTAAAGTTGTGGAAATTTCAATTTTGAGTTAATTGGGTTTTTCGAAAGAGTTTTACATGTTGTCATCCAAAAAAAAGTGCCAAATGTACTGGTCACCGTTAACATTTTGTGCCTTGGATCTTATACATCATATTTTCACAGCGAAAAAATAAATTCATTGAATTATATAGGGAAAGTCATATACTGCCTACATTAGATTTTTTTTTTTGAATGGAAGCAACTGTGATACAATATATTTTCGTCTAAAACATTTTATGATTTTCTGTTACTAAATTTTTGATTTGTAGATGCAACAGTTTGAATTTTCTTTACTTTAATAATTAAAAAACTACATCAACGATAAACTATGGTCTTGTATATTTTCCCGAGGAATCTTTTAAGATACTTTAAAATATGAACATGGGAATCAGTTACGAAATTAAAAATAAATTCAGCACTGAGTCAGAAAATTGGACACTATTGAAAGAAAGAAATATTTCGATAGGGGGAAAATTTCGCTTTTGTAGGGGGGGGGGGGTTACTGTTGATAGTTTTGGGGAACATTTTTCGTTATTTAATGCAAACTGGACGTTTTACTTTCTTTCAAAAATGATGAGTATTGGTTACATTTATACGAAAGTACTTTCAGTTTTCTCGATCACATTTTTTATGACTTCGATTGAGAAAGTGGAATGAGAGGAAATCCAAGATTTTACTACATTGAAGAAATAAAATGATCGTCGGATTAGAAAAACATTTGGGAATATTTTGGAGTTGATGATTTTATATTTATGATTCATCTTGGTTTTCCATGTTGTCGCATAAGAAGAAGAGGTTACACCGAATGTAGTGAAAATAATATTTAACTAGTAATTAATAATTAGGTTAATTTGGGAGAGAGTACCGTAATAGTGAGTACAGACATATAACCCGCCTATTATGCAGTCCGGCGTCGACCTATAAATAAGCATAAATCCTAAAAGATAGGCATTAATTATAGACTACTTATTAAAGACACCTTTGATTTTCCTCACATAATTATTTATTGTTACAAACGTATGCTCTAGAATCGTGGGTGTATACACAAGATACAAGAACGAATCCAAGTTTCTGTATAACTTACGTTATTCACAAGCATAAAGTAAACAGGAACAATATACAATCAAACAGCACTTAAATGCTCCACTAATTTCACAGAATAAGCGATAATATTCTCAAAATACTGGCGAAAATAATTTCACAAAACAACAGCAGAGCCATCGGCTGTTGTTTTGTGAAATTAACGAGAACCGGTGTTTTCAGCACGGAATGCTGAAAACACCGGTTCTCGTTAGATCACCGATGTCAAGCAGCATCGGGCGCGGTTAGTACTTGGGTGGGTGACCACCTGGGAACACCGCGTGCTGTTGGCATATTTCGGGCGCGGTAGCCCGGTGGTTTGCGCGCTGGATTTGCACACTACCACAACTGCCGCCGTGTTCATGCGGAGTACGATCACGTTAAACATGTGGGTCCGTAAGTCCTTTCGCGAGATTGGTGGTAGGGAAAGGAGGGTACGGTCCCTGTGGATGCCTCCCCCACTGGGTTCCGGTCTAAATTGGGTGGCACTTCCCTGCTGTCCAAACAGTTACCTTACACCTTTCTGGTAGGTTGAACGGTCTGGGTCTCAACAACAACAAAACAACAGCTACTATTCTTATAACATTGACGAAAGTCACAGTTCATTATAGCTCGTATATTGTCAACTCTTCAACTGAACTCCGATCTAGTGATGACACCTATTTATAGTCTATGCATAGAAATTTCTGGAAATCTCTATATCTCAAAGAATAATTGTTCTATCGAGAAGTTTCTGGTACATTCCGGAAGTCGCAAAATGCCGCCAAATTGGCGATAAATCGTCAAATCTTGAAACCCTTCTTCTAACTAGGAAATCCTGGAAACCCTGGTCAATACTGGAAACCATCACGTCATACTGATGCATGAACTGTGATTCTTTCGTCTGACCTTCGAGACAGACGAATTGGGAGGTTGCAAAGGGAATATTGCGCATTCACGCAATTATTTTAACGAACATATACTTTTCATCAAGTACAATACACTTTGGGCGAAGAATAAAGAGAACTTGAGCAACGTATAAAAGCACAAATAACAATAATGCAGCATACAGCTGTTTCGAAGGTACGCTGAATTCCTTTCGTCAGTGCACGAGAACCGACAGAATGAAACAGGAGGGGGGGGGGATTATATCCAAGTCTTGGGTATATAATCCCCGATGTTTCTTTGATATCATCTATGCCTGACAGCATGGTGCAATTTACCACACAAGTAACGGCACGCTAACAGACGAACAACTTATTGAAAAATTCACAAAACTTCGAAGTTTTGGATTTACTAGCTGTGTTGGAGGCGTAAAAATATTTTAGAATAAAACAGAAGCATCATCTATTTGCAAGCTATGTATAACCAACAAGAAAAATTTAGTTGCGCTATTAATATGCAGCTTGAAGAACTCAAATAGAACAAATGCTTATCCCTAGAGTGCAGCTAGTAGTAAGAGTTTATCAGTTTTAAGCATTTGGTAGAATGGGTGGGAGAGCAAGTTGGATAGCGCTCAGGGATTGTACTCGGATAACCAGAGTTCGATTCCCGGTGCTGCCAAAACTGTCTCTGTGTTCACATGAAGCACGGATACGTTAAATATGTGGGTCTGTAAGTTCTTCCGAGATGTTGGTGGTAGGGAGAGGAGAGTACGTTTCTTGTGGATGCTGCTCCCACTGGGTTCCGGTCTAAATTAAGTGGCAGTTCTCGGCCATTCAAACATATACTTTATATCTTCGGGTAGGTCTGGGTCAAAGAAGAAGCATTTGGTGGTTTATTAGGACAGAACTGCGTCGCTTCAAAAATTTACAATAGCTTTATATTACGTATAGCAGTATATTACTATTTTCATAAAATAAACGTCTTAGTTATTAAACATGTAGCTAGGTATATTGTTTTGCTTCAGTTTCGGGTCTTCCAAGTTCTAGTTCATATTGAATTTTCTTCAGGAAGGTTGAAGCAATCTAAGCACATATATTGTTAAATAGGTGAATAAAATAATTCCCCAAAACGTGAAACTGTTTTCATGAGAGAAAATTTCACTTTCGTGCCAAATACTGTGGATAGTCAAATAAAATTTCCTTTCTTGTTCATGTAAATTCGTATTTTTGTTTCTTTGAAAGTGATGACTATTGGTTTCATTTATATAAAAGTATTTTCATTTTCTCCCATCACATTTTTTATCTTCAATTTGATATGAAGCAGATAGAAGAAGAAAAAAAAAACTAAGTTTTATTGCATAAATGAAAGATGTATGTAACTAAGATCACTGTCATTTATATTTATATGTAATGATTTAAAAAAAAAGAATATCATATGTAAAATTACCTTATATTCAATATTTTAAATTTCTCAATAATGATATAGGTTATATATTTTACGACGATCATAAAAAGCTATAAAAGATCAAGTTCATCTGATTGATTGATACTTGAATTCATAATCCCATTTTGCTAAATTTTATACAAGGTGTGTCATCCACCAAATTGTCCCACAAATCTGTCATCCACCACACCGATCCACCCAGTTATTAATAAGCAAGATTAAAAAATTTAGATTGATCTATTGTTAAAGAATCAGTTGAAGTTCCCCAAAAGTGTACATGAAATTAATGGCATAATCCTGTATCGGCTTCTTCTTTCGTATGCAGTCTTCAGCATAAAGAGACAATGTATGCAACAAATGTATTTTTACAAATGTATTTTTACAAAAGTCTCTGCAGACCAACAAATTCAGTGGTGGTTGGAAAGTGATTTCAAATTTCTTAATTTCTTAAAGGTGATTTCAAATTTTTTAAATTATTCTTTAATTATTTGCATGTAACTTCAATGTGTGAAATATGTATATAATAAAATATATGTAATTTATATATGAGATATGATGTATATAATAAAATATATGTAACTCAAATATATGAAACATGATGCATATATTAAAATATATGGAATTTAAATGTATAAAATACGTATATAGTAAACTATGTGTAACTTAAATGTATGAATGAAAACAACATACAAAATTGGACTTTCTAGCTGCTCAGATTCTCAAGTTGATACCTCAAAACCACTACATTCCTATAGCGGGCTTAAAATAAGCAAGCCTGGCAGCGTTCAAAATCCAACGGATTAAAATATAACACATTAGAAAATTACATGATAAATTTGAACTTACTAGATGCTCTAGTTTTCGAGTTATTCTAAAAAGGAGTACATTCTTATGACAGGAATAGCATGGGCTAGCCCGGTAAGGTTCGAAATCAAAGGAATTAAAATCTATATAAATAAAATTGAAAATCTGTCTGTCTGTCTGTCTGTTTGTCCTATCATCACGAAAGAACGGCTGAACTGAATTTGATGAAATTTTGTGGGTAGTCTAGAAATAGCCCCACTTAAAATTTAGTCTGTGTTTTGAGTTTCTACAAGCAGTAGTTCTTGAGATATTAGTAAAAAACGAAATTTTCGTTTGTCTCATCATCACGAGAAAACGGCTAAACCGAATTGAATGAAATTTCGTAGATAGCCTTGAAATAGCACCCCATAAATTTTGTACAAGTTTCGAGTTTCTAAGACCAGGGGTTGTCAAGATATTAATGAAAAACGGAACATTTTCCCAAGAGTTCTACTCTCCAACTCCGAGGTTTATCCAACCGGAAAGGATGAAAATCCTTTGTTTAAAACGTCAAAATGAAATAAAACTTTATTTTCGAGTTTGGTGCAGGATTTTTGCAATAATTACTCACTATCGGAAGACATGAATTGTTTAAAACGTGAATTTAAATGGAAAAATCTACCTCCATGGGTTATCTTCCACAAGCTTTTACTCAACGATTAAAAGTATAAAGAAATCAAAATGGCTATTTAATTTTGCACTTTATGAGAAAGATTCTATCTTATATCATGTTGCTCGGCAACGGAATGAAATTAAATGTGTTGTTAATATTTATTATTATTTTTTCTATTTGAATAATAAATAAATGGATGTAAAAATATATTTTATAAGTGAAAGGTTTGATTGTTCTTTTAATTATATAAATTGCGGACTGCGTACATCACTTTCATTTATTTTAGCAGAGAGGTTTCAAGCTCATATATTGTGTTTAGCTAATAAACTCATATATTGTGTTTACCCAATAAATTCATTTAGCCGATTGTTGAAACAGAAAAAGAGTAGAATGGGTGTATCTTATACAATTGTTTTCATTTAGTATAAACAAACGGAATCAAGATATTTTATTCCCCAGATCTGCAAATTCAGAGCTACGAATTTGGCGGAATATCGCTAACTTGGAAACTTTTCTTAAATTTTACCAAATTAGCGGAAATGTCTCAAAATTGATAAAAATGACCTAAATCAATGAAATTAAATTTGTTTTTTTAGAATAGAGTACTGAAATGATGTTTCGGTAGCATTTGTCGGTCAGTCCATCCATCCTACTTAGTAACATATTTAACGAATTTTTTTAATATCACCAAATTGATAAAAAAATTTTAAATCCATAAAAAAAACATGGAATTGATAAAATTGCGCTTAATAAATGAAATTAATTGTGTTTTGTTAGGGGATAGTATTGTGATGATATTTCCCCAATTTGTCGCAAAATGGGACTATCAGTTCTACAGTCCCACTTGGCTACAAATTTGGCGATTTTTTAAGTTATCGCTAAATTAACGTAAATGTCGCCAAACCTTCCATGGAGATAGCATTATTCAGACGATATGATTTCCATCAATTTATTTGAAACAAATGATATCATGTCGCTTAGTAACGGATCCAATGTGTTATGTGCCATACGATTTTTATTAAATCTTTTCCGATTTGAATAATAAAGATATGTATATAAAATAAATGTCATTGACATTGCATTTTTGATTGGATAATATCAATTACGGTCTCCAGGTTTAAACATTATTATCATTGATATTTTCGGGGACTGTTGATTCAGGAAATATTGATATTTTCAATTTATTATGCCATTGTTTATTTATGACGAAAATTGTTGAAACTCATATATAGTACGTTGTACGAGTAATCTTCTACAAATGCACGGATATATCTTCTAAACTACGAGAATATATGTAGTACAGGTATATTGGCATATATTATGATATATATTGGCATATATTCGAATCAATTACGACCTTTTAGTATAAAGATTACGGGGATCATTGATATTTTCAATTTATTACGTCATCTCATTTATTTTTGAGACTCATATTGTAATACGGGTAATCTTCTACTAACACACTGGCATATTTTCTAATCTGCGACAATATAAGTAGTACGGGGTTGCATATATTGATTCAATTCCTTTTTTTTTGTAAACTTGCTTACAAAAGGGGCCAGGATGTTTTATTCTTCAGATCTGCCCGCGAAGATAATTTTGCATAGTGAGAACAGATATTCTTAAACTTCTCTTTAGGAGCAATAAATTTAATATTTTAACAGAATTTGCACATGATTGCGAATTATAATTTTTTTTTTACATTATATATTCCGTACGAAGAACGGGTATGCTGCTAGTGTATGATAAAATTCAAAGACACACTAAGTTTCACATTTCTGTGATTAATGGAACTTGATTAGTTACGCTCTCAGAGATTTGAATCACACTGAGAGACAAACACCGGATCAAGTTTATTCGTTAAGTTTGATATATATATATATATATATATATATATATATATATATATATATATATATATATATATATATATATATATAGTAAATACGAGACCAGAATGATACACTTTTGTGAAAAAATGTGCATTGCTATTAAATTATCTGTTAAATTATTGAATTATTAAATTATATCTGTTAAATTATTGACTGTTAAATAATCGCTTTTTCATGCAGCATACTTGATCATCAGTACATATGCGTACATAGAATGCTTACTGCAGCTATTAAATTGTTCAGCTTTGTTTTCATGAAGTTTCTATATGATTAGATTATGAGATATATCTATAGTTGCATAAATAAAATCAGTGGATTCTGAAAAAAGTACTCAGTGGAAAAAAATATGGTGATTCTGGTTTTCTAATGAAAAATGTATTTCTAACTTTTGTAATTTTTTGCTTATTATTGCACTGGGTGTCTCTTTCCACTTTTTCTCGCATTCAAATTGGGTAATATAATTCGATTGAATGTAATCAGAAACGTTCTTTTATTTTACTTAACGTAGCAAAACGTTATAAAAAGACATAACTTTTTTAGTTATAGTAAATGAGGTGGATAAATTGCATATACCGATGGCGTCCCCAATAGGGGTTTACGGATTACAATTCTTATTGTTCAACAATTATTTTGGCACTAATGTTGGAATCACATATATTTAATTATATTCAGCAATAATTAAATAGATCACTTCGGAAAATGCTGTGCAAATTAAATGCAAAATGATGACGATTGTTTCGGCAACGTGTTATGGAATATACATGGAATATACACGCTATACATAGACGTTCTCTTCTACAATGGGCGTAATAAGAGCTACACGCAAAACACATTTACCCTTTGCTAGCATTTATTAAAATACAATATTCGTATCGCCCAGTGAAAAAAAAATAAATGGAATAAAATCAAAGTAAATTATGAAATTTGTTTTTTCAATGTTCTTTTCAACATAACAGTGCCGCAGTGAAAAGGAAAAAATACATTTCAATCACACACAATATTGAACCCAATTGATGGTATAGGACGATTCAATTCAAAATAATAATATGTAAATATTTTCCTTAGTATAATATATATAATTATACTAATCTTATTATATTCTGTAGATTAATATATATATTCCGTATGTGGATTTTCTGGAAAATTGTGAAACGGAAAATTTTAAAATTATTCTCTACATTACATTTCAGCTGGAATAATATGCTCAATGATTTTTAAAAGTATTTATTTCTATATTATAGCTTACAGACAATCATATATCATATAACAAGGCTAAAAAAGGTATATTTAAAAAAACAAAAAAATCTATGCATGAAAATTTTGATAGCTGTATACTGTAGTTAGCATATACAATTTATTATTTCCCTTAAATACGCTTGCTTTTGAAAACTTCTATTCCATCTATAATAATGTTTTTTAACCTACATACGTAATACATACAGATAGAAAAACAGATTTTCAATTTTTTTATAGAGATTATACGACAAAAATAAATAAAAAATGCTTGTTATTAAGCACCTTTAAAAATAAATTATTTTATATAGCACTAAAAATTGTTTAAAAAATACCTGCTTACTGTAATTGAATGAGTGAATATCCTGAGAAAGAAGCGGCAATTTGAAAGATAAGTTAAGCATATATTTAGAGCTAATAAAGAATTTACCCTCAGCAGAACTTGTGAAAACATTCCATTATTTTAATATTTTTATATGTTTTGGAGAACTTAATATTGAAAGAATAGGCTTCTTAAAACTTAATTTGCTTTTTTCTGAGAATGAGTAAAATGTTACTTGTACCCTTTTGCATAATGGTATCTTTCTTTAAAATAAAGCACATTTACAAGGGAATTCGGGGGGGTTAGACACACTTGGTCCGCGCCCTCCTTCATTTTCCTTTAAAAATTAGAAAACTCAATGATCAAAAACTTCTTGTAAAGCTACTTGCTTTCAGAAAAACAGTTTGGAAAGAGTATTACATTCTATTTTCAAATTAAATAAAAAGAAAAAACAAAGAGTAGTAATTTCTCTGGAGAAAACTTAGCGAAACATTTTACAATTTTCGGAAAATTTTCTGACCTACATCTTTAATTTGCCGTATCTAAAATTGATATTATATAAAATTGCCGACACAATTTCATCTGCCTACATTCTCATTTTCCTTCGACAATTTTGCATAATATTAATGTTGGATAAAAATATGATTGATATACTATTGTTTTGCGACCTACTCCATCAAGGTGTTTGAATTTTGTGTGTGAGTAAAATTTATTTTCCACTTTTCTGTGCGCCACTCTTATACGGAAAGACATTGAAACATTTGCTTTTCTCATAACTTATTTTTAAATTTTTTGTTTTCATTTTTCTACGCAATTTACGTTCAGACCTATGTAGTATTATATACTGAACACTTCATCTGAAGACGCTTAAACGCAATTCGTACAGAAAATGCATGAAAAGAGCAAAATTATAATCATGCCGTGCTTAAATGTTGTAACGATGCAATGCAATGACGAGAAGAATTTATGGGAGAAACTGTTTCTTTCTTTAGATGAATTTGTGCACTGTGTTTCAGCTCTTTACGTGCTTTGTGAGTTAAGGAGCGAGTAAAAATTGACATATGTAAAATACGTAACAAAAAAAGCCAGTTGCCACTTGAAAATGAAATGTGAAATAAAACTGTAAATTCAGTTTAATTTCAAATAATTATGTAAGTTATTTTGTGCCATTAAACTCAATTTAATGATATATAAAAGAAAGAAAAATAAAATTAATCTGAGCTTGTAGCGAAAGTCATGTGCTGCCCACATTTAGATTTTTTTAGAAATGAAATATATGTACACGAAGTCAGTTCACGTTGTGCCTTTTTATATTAATGAAAAATATAATTTGCTTAAATATTATTAAACATCTTTATAATGTCTTTTGTAGCTGCTTCACAATTGATCTTTTTTACTCTTACTCTTAAAACAAATCGCTGATGAAGTTGTTTTTGTTTAAATCTGATTATTCTTTTTTTGTTTATCTTCCTTTTACAGAAACTTATTAATTTAAGGTGAAATATTCGAGAAGTTTCTTATTAACACATACATAAAATTAATGGAATTCTTCGAAAAAAGAAAGCATATTAATGGAAGATAGAAAGTAGAAAGCTTTCTATATTTTTTTTATAAACAACTTTTTTTGCGCTTACAGTTATATTTAATACGCTTTTATATTTCGGGTATAAGTTAGCAAAATATTCATTTATGTGTATGTGAAGAAAAACTGAAAAGAAGTGAAAAAAATCTTAAATAATGTCTTAAATCTTAAAAATCTTCTCTTCTCGTTACACATTTGCTTGAAATCTTTTTAGTGCTTACTGCTGCATTAAATGTGCTAATATTTGAAAAATAATTTTATAATTAATCTCATTCTTGAAGAAAAGTAGTCTCACTCTTGATATTAAACGAAAAGTTAAATCGTAATTAAATTAAGGATTTATAAAAAGGTATGATTTATGAAAAAAAAAACATTACTCTAATTTTATTAGATCGATATCTAAAATGCTATTAGCTAATTTTATCATTTGCCCAAGTTATTAAAAGTACAAAAGTTTGATGTTTCCTAAAAAATTTTACATTTTCCATGTAAGAAAATCTTACACAAAACATTTGCTATTTATGAATTAAAATATTATATCCTATATAAGATTAAATAGGTGTGAGACCAGATATGAGACAAAATTTAGCGGAGACAGGAATCTACGTTGTCAGGTGAAAGAACGACTCACGAATACAACTCAACTCTATAATAAGCAAACTGGTGGTAAATAAATATGTGACCTACAGTAGAGTCTCAACTCGTTAGCGTAATGACAAAACGTAAACAGATCACTTAGCAAAAAGTTCTAATAAAAGTGAGATTGTAAATTCAAGGATGATAGGTTAAATATATTTTTAAAATAAGTAAAATAATGCAAGGAATTCAGTTTAAATAAGTTTAAAAAAATGATTTTTTGGACAAAAATGAAATGTCAAGACTTTTTTTTTAAATATTTTTATAAATTTTAAATTTATGCAAATGTTGGAAATAGTTTAAAAAAATTTTTAGACAAAAATTAAATTTCAAAAATTTAGGAAAAATTAAAAATTTTAAATTTATACAAGTTTTAAGGAAAGTATTTAAATGGGAAATGATAATAAGAGAGAATCTCAATAAGAAATTTGAGAGGTTAATTAGAAGTTAAAATACAATATAATACATAAAGGCGATTTAAAATAGTTGATAAATTCATATAGAAGGATTAAATGATGTTTCAGGTCAAATTTTTAGAGTTAGGTTTATCACCCAAAGCTAATTTTGGTATTTTATACAAATTAGCTATAGGAATCCCACTAAATAAAATTTAAATAAGGAATTACAATACCACGTATAGTGGTAAGCATAGTCATACAATAGAAAAAGGTGTCAAAATTAAAGATTAATAAAAGTCAATACGGGGAAAAATATAAAATGTGTTTAAATAGAGTAATTCAACATTTATGATATATTAAATTGGGTATAAAAGAGAGTTACAATACTTTAAATGTGCGAAGCCTTTGTTGAGCCCGCTCCAGCAGAAAGTCGTCAGCTAGCAAACAGCAAAAAGTGTCCGATCATTCCCGTCATGTTGAGTTGAGAAAACCTATTATATCGAAATCCTTCGATTAGCAAAAACGAGCTACAAAAGAAATCGATTGGGGGATAAGTCATTATCAACGGTAACTCTCGTGTTCGAAAGGGGTCAGAGATTTTGAACACTTTCTTCTGCTCGAAAAGGAAGAAGATACCAGTATTGTCATTAATAGATCAGTAACAGATCGATCGATCAACTGTCAGCAGGTCCGTGGAGGAGTGTTATGTACGATTCGGTTTATTTAGATTTTGGGTTTAAAGGGACAATGTCAGAGAGTGAGAACATGTTGTCCAACCTACAGAAATGTTTAAAAGTATTTTTAAATGGCTGAATTAAAAAATAACTGTTAATGGTTTTGTACTCTGATGTTAAAGGCTAAGTAAATAGGATGTATTTTATGAAAATATCAATGATGGAAATTTAGTAAATCAATGGATAATGGATTGTGCAAAAAATAATAACAAGAAAATAATATTGTGTAATTTAAAAAAAATTTTAATTGTTAAAGGTACCAGTAATTGTATATAAGTGTGTAACATTAGGCAAGTGAATGTGCATATACTTAAAATTTCATAAGTTAGTCAAAATTTAAATTTTGCTTGAATTTAAAGATCGACCTGATATGGTGTTGATGAGTACATAACTGATATATATATATATAGTGTATAATAGGTGTATAAACCTTTGTGTGCACAACAAGACTTCGTGAATTACATCAGAACTCTGACAAACTTTCAGCAAGGAAAAATGCCAAATACAGAGTTGGCAGTGACACAAACTTTAGTGGTGTTTCTTCTTCTTTTTTTGTTTTTTTTGCGTCAACCGGAGATATATGTGAGACCAGATTTGCGACAGGATTTAGCGGAGACAGTTTTATGTTGAATATTTATGATTGTCTGTAATATCAAACAATGCATCAGATTTAAGGATGGCAGTTTTATTGCATCCTGACCCGAGAGGTCAAATAATGCCATAAACATAGGGGGATAAAGTGAAGACACTAGATTGGGTAAAGATGTTAACCATTTATGGAGGATGTCTGGTCACATTGCCCTACTGTCGACCAATAGTAGACAAGAGCCGTGTCAGACCTCAGGCGAAAAGAAGTTGCAGCATGTGGAAAGTTCTAGAGATGTTCAGAACAGTAAGAGAGTTCAACAGCAGGAGAGTTCGAGAGTTCGAGTTCGATAAGAGCAGCCAGAGCAGACAAGAGTCACGGTGAAGCCAGATTGCCAGACATCGAGTTTGCACGACTGGCGATGCAGTTATGATGAGGTCAGATTGATTCTTGTTCAGTGATCGGCTTCCGTACGAGACGGTGTACCACACCGTGAGTTGGTACAGTACGGTGTACACTGATGAAACAGAATCAAATGTGGCTGTGTCAATGCACAAAGATAAAATTGGAGGTATGTGTTCCTATCAATAATTATAGAAGGTCATCAATGCAGTTTAGGCATTTTTAACTTAACTGGTCTCACATTTGCAATCTCCTCGAAAATAGTAATATGATAATTGTAATTAATTTAATAATCAAACAAATGTTGTTAATAAAATATTTTATTTTAAAGTTAAAATGGTGCAATTAATTGTGGTAGTATGTTAATGTATTCTATTCCAGGAACTCGCACTGAAGATAAATATGGTGGATTTAAGCGGCACACAACGCAATGTGTTTCAATGTTTCACGACTTAACGATATTACGGCTATGTTAATTATGAATCATTTAATAAGTAAAAAACTCAACATAAAGTTTCCCTTTTTGTGCACTACAAGAGGATATACGACTTTAACAAAAATGTTCTTTCCGTATCCTTTAATAAAATGTTCTTTAGGTAGGGAAACATTAATCTCATGGACATATTACACTTGTTTCTAAATACCAAGATAAAATGTAGACACCGATAAGTGCTATTAAACTCAATTTAATGATTTATAAAAGAAAGGAAGAGACAATCAATTTGAGCCTGTAGGGAGAGTCATGAGTTGCCCACATCATATGTTTTAAAAATCAAAAGTATACTTAAGAAGTCAGTTTACGTATTGACTTTTTATATTAATGAAATATATAATTAGCTTAAATACTTTTAAATATTCTTATAATGTCTTCATTATCTGCTTCACAATTGATCTTTCTAAAGTTAACAGTTAACTAAAAGCACTCATGAAGTAGTTTCTGTTTAAATTTGATTATTCATTTTTTGTTTCTCATCCTTTTACTGCTCAAAGACATTCAAGAACAAATAACTATATTCGAAAAGTTTCTTATTAACACACAAATAAAATTAATAGAATTCCTCGAAACAAGCATATTAATGAAAGATGGAAGGTAGCAAGCTTTCTGTATTTTTTCAAGAACAAATATATTTTAAGTGCCTACAGTTATATTTATATATATATAAAAAAATGCGTATTTATATTTCGGGTACTTAAATAAATTCGTAAAATATGCGCTTATGTGTACTTGGAGAAAAATCGGAAAGAAGTAATTTCAAGTAAAAAAATAATTTCCTAAATAATGCCCACTTCTCTTCTCGTTACATATTTGTCACAAACCTGATTTGTGCTTTCTACTGCATGAAATGTGCTAATATTCGAAATATAATTTTGTGATTAATATCATCATTGAAATACCGTAATCTCACTCTTGATATTAAAGAAAATGTTATATGATAATTATAACGATATAACTTCTTAACTAAACATTATTCTAATCACTTTAGACCAATATCTGAAATGCTATTAGCTAGGTTTATCAACTGCTGTAGTTATCAAAAGCATAAAATTTTGATATTTCATAAAAATATTTACATTTTCACAGTGAGGAAATCGTACATAAAAACATTTGCTATTTATGAATTAAAATATTGTATCCTATATAAGATTAAATAGGATATACGGCTTTAATAAAAATGTTTCGTATGTATCCAGACACTTATAGAAGAAATGTTCTTTCTGTAGGGAAACATTAATCTAGCGATGGAGCTATTACATTTGTATCTAGGTGTCAAGACGAAAAGCAGACACCGATCACTGCTATTAAAATTAATGATTTATAAGAGAAAGATAGGAACAGTTAATTTGATCTGTAGGGAAAGTCAGGTGTGGATCACATCAAAATTTTAGGAATGAAAAGCATATATGCGAGGTCAGTTTACGTTGGGACTTTTATATTAAGGAAAAATATAATTTGTTTAAGTACTATTAAACATCTTTATAATGTCTTCATTACTGCTTCACTATCGAACTTTCTGACGTGTACAGTTAACTCAAAGAGCTCATGAAGTACTTTTGTTTAAATCTGATTATGCATTTTTTATTTATCATCTTTTTACTGTAACATAATAACTTACGGTGACATATTGGAAAAGTTTCTCATTAACACACAAATAAAATTAATGGAATTCTTCGAAAAAATGGTTATTCATGAAAGGCAGAAAGTAGAAAGCTTTCTATACTTTGTCAAGAACAACTATTTTTTTGCGTCTACTGTTATACTTAATGCGCTTTTATATTTCGGGTATAAACTAGTAAAATATGCACTTATATGTAGTTGGAGGAAAATCGAATAGAAACAATTTCAAGAATTTTTTATTTTAAATAATGCACTCCTCTTTTCTCGTTACATATTTGCTGGAAAGATTTTTTGTGCTTACTGCTCCATTAAATGTGCTAATTTTTGAAAAATAATTTTGTAATTAATCTCATTCTTGAAGAAAAGTAATCTCACTCTTGATAATATATGAAAAGTTAAATGGTAATTGAATTAATAAATTATAAAATGATATAATTTTCTAAATAACGCATTACTCTAATCTCACTAGATCCATAACTGAAATGCTATTCGTCAGTTTTATCACTTGCTCAAGTTGTTAAAAGTAGAAATGTTTGATATGTTATAAATATTTCTTTATTTTCGTTGTAAAAAATCTTACATAAAAGCATTTGCTATTTAGGAATTAAAGTATTATATCCTATATAAGATTAAATAGAATATACGATTTTAATAAATATGTTCTCTCTGTATCCAGACACTTTAACAAAAATATTCTTTCTGTAGGGAAACATTAATCTAGGTATGGACATATTACATTTGTATCTAAGTGCCAAGATAAAATGTAACACCGATCAGTGCTATTAAACTCAATTTAATGATTTGTAAAAGAAAGAATGAGGCAATTAATTTGAGCCTGTAGGGTAAGTCATGAGTTGCCCACATCATGTTTTTTAGGAATCTAAAGTATATTTAAGAAGCCAGTTTATGTATTAATGAAAAATATAATTCGTTTATATACTTTTAAACATGCTTATAATGTCTTCATTATCTGCTTTACAATTGATCTTTCTGAAGTTAATAGTTAACTCAAAGCACTCATGAAGTAGTTTCTGTTTAAATCTGATTATTCATTTTTTGTTTCTTATCCTTTTTGCTGCAACTTAATAACTTACGATGAAATATTCGAAAATTTTCTTATTAACACACAAATAAAATTAATGGTATTCCTCGAAACAAACTTATTAATGAAAGATGGAAGGTAGAAAGAGCTTTCTGTATTTTTTTAAGAATAACTATTTTTTAAGTGCCTACCGTTATATTTAATGGACTTTTATATTTCAGGTATTTAAATAAACTAGTAAATATGCATTTATGTGTACTTGGCAGAAAATCGAAAAGAAGTAATTTCAAGAAAAGAAAAATAATTTCCTAAATAATGCCTTCTTCTCTTCTCGTTACATATTTGTCACGAACCTGATTTGTGCTTTCTACTGCATGAAATGTGCTAATATTCGAAATATAATTTTGTGATTAATCTCATCATTGAAATACCGTAATCTCACTCTTGATATTAAAGAAAATGTTATAAGATAATAAAAATGATATAATTTCTTAAACAAACATTACTCTAATCTCGTTACACCTATATCTTAAATGCTATTAGCTAATTTTTTCACTTGCTGTAGTTATAAAAAGCATAAAAGCTTGATATTTCATAAAATTAACATTTTCTTAGTGAGGAAATCTTACATAAAAACATTTGCTATTTATGAATTAAATTATTATATCCTATATACACTCAGTTGCAAACTAAAACGAAGCACCATGAATAAAGTGACTGTTTTTATTGAAATTAAATATGCGTACAGCTCATACACAGGAAATGAAATGTTTACTAAATAATGGCAGCAGGACCCATCAATAGTTAGCAATTTCATATTGAGTTTTCAAATCAGTAATTGGGGAAACACCCTTGGCGGCAATGAATGCTTGTATACGCCTAGGTAAGGGGTGATAAAATTTCCTAATGTCATCTTGCGATACATTCTGCCAGTTATTCCTCTATTATTGCTGCATATCTGCTACATTTTGGGGTTCTCGAATCTGGCGGCCTAGCATGTCCCATACATGCTCGAGTAGCAAAAGGTCTGGTGACCTTGCTAGCCAAGGAACAGTATCAATAGCATGGAGACAGTCCACAGATATTAGAGCCGTATGTAGCGTGGCATTATCGTGTTAAAAATGGCCCCAGAATGACATGCAATGAAGGGTAAAGCAAACGGCTGCAGGATACCATCAACATATTATTGAGCTGTTAAAGTTGTACGCAGGATGACTCGGGGCGACCTGCTGTCGTAAGAGATAGCACCTCACACTATCACACTATGAGATAATGGCTGTGTGTCTGTATAAAACAAAGATTGATTGGGACCACTTTCCTTGGCGCCTCCACATACGTATCCGATGGTCATCTAATGAAAGACTGAATCATGATTCATTGCTGAACACTATGCGATGCCAGCCTGCTGGCATCCATGATGCTCGGCTACGACATTTCTCTAAACGACTTTGTAGATGTTGTGGGGTTATGGGCAGACGTCTTAAAGGCCACTGTGACCGTAACCCCACCTCAACCAAGCGCCGTTAGATGGTGGAAGGTACCACAGGTGGTATGGAAGAAGCTTTAGCACGTTGGATGGCGGACAAGGACGCCGTTGCGCCAGTTCGAGTCTGTCGCATAATCATCCGATTTTGCCTCGCCATTTGTGCACCTTTGCTTTTCAGAGCCTTCCTTCCGCCGACAAGTTCCTTGCAGCAATCATTGCTGACAGGACCTTTGCACAGCAGTTGGCGGCTTATTGCTCGATATGACCAGCCAGCTTCACGCATCCCGATTATACGACCACGTTCGAATTTATCTAATTGTTTATAAGGTCTTCGGCAAAATCGTATCTCGACGGAACTGCAACGCCGATAACGAGCAAAGATAAACCGTCCACATTTTTAACACGTTTTATAGGATGCTAGTTGTGCAGCAGAAACGATCGCTATGTCTGAAGTTAACATTCATTGGCCTTGCGAATTCAATCATTTGCATACTTGGTAAAACGGAATTTGCATGCAAAATTATTTCGAGATGATCGGATTACTTTTTAGGGCTGCTTCGGTTTTTTTTGCAAAAGAGCGTGAGAATAAATAGGTAATACGACTTTAATGTTCCTTATGTATCGAGACGCTTTAGAAGAAATGTTCTTTCTGTAGGGAAACATTAATACAGCGATGGAAATATTACATTTGTATCTAGGTGCCAAAACAAAATGTTGACACCGAGCAGTGCTATTAAACTCAATGCTTTATGAAAGGAAGAAAGGGACAATCAATTTGAGCTGTAGCAAAAGTCAGGTTCTGATCACATCATATTTTTAGGAGTGAAAAGTATATATAAGAGGTCAGTCTACGTTGTGACTTTTATATTAATGAAAAATATAATTTGTTTAAATACTATTAAACACCTTTATAATATCTTCATTAGCTGCTTCACTATTGAACTTTCTAATGTGTAAAGTTAACTCAAAGAGCTCATGAAGTAGTTCTGTTTAAATCTGATTATTCATTTTTTATTTATTATCCTTTTGCTGTGATTTAATAACTTACGCTGAAATATTAGAAAAGTTTCTCATTAACACAGACATAAAATTAATGGAATCCTTTGAAAAAATGCATATTAATGAAGGGCAGAAAGTAGAAAGCTTTCTATACTTATGAACATCTATTTTTTGCATCTACCGTTATATTTAATGCGCTTTTATATTTCGGGTATAAACTAGTAAAATATGCACTTACATGTACTTGGAGAAAAATCGAATAGAAGTAATTTCAAGAATTTTTTTTTAAAATAATACACTTCTCATTTCTCATTACATATTTTCCTGAAAGATTTTTGTGCTTATTGCTGCATTAGCTGTGCTAATATTTGAAAATAATTTTGTAATTAATCTCATTCTTGAAGAAAAATAATCTCATTCTTGATAACATATGAATAGCTAAATGGTAATTGAATTAAGAGATTATAAATTGATATGATTTTTTAAATAACGCGTTACTCTAATCTTATCAGATCCATATCTTAAATGCTATTCGCCATTTTTATAACTTGCTCAAGTTGTTAAAAGCACAAAAGTTTGATATTTCATAAATATTTTTTTATTTTCGTTGTAAGAAAATGTTACACAAAAACATTTGCTATTTACGAGTTTAAATATTATATCCTATATATGATTAAATAGGATATACAACTTTAATAAAAATCTTCCTTCTGTATCAGGCACATCCAGGCACTTTAACAAAAATGTTCTTTCTGTAGGGAAACAGTAATTTAGGGATGGACATATTACATTTGCATCTAGGTACCAAGATAAAATGTAGATACCGATCAGTGTTATTAAACTCAATTTAATGATTTATAAGAGAAAGAAAGATACAATTAATTTGAGTCTATATGGAAAGTCATGAGTTAGTTGCCCACATCATGTTTTTAAGAATGAAAAGTATACTTAAGAAGTCAGTTTACGTAATGGCTTTTTATATTAATGAAAAATACAATTTGTTTAAATACTTTTAAACATCCTTATAATGATAATAAATGAATTGGCATCACGTCTGATTTCAATTAGCAGAAACAACAAGCACACAACTATAATAGAAGGTCTTTATTTCACTTCTTATGAGACGTTCAAAATTTAAAAAAGGCCAGAGCGCTTTGGAGCGTAAATACGCTCTTCATCAGTGGCTACATGGAAATAGAAATGATCGTTCATATATGTTTTGTATATTTGGATTCTCCTTTGATAAACGTAAGTTTATTGATTATTGTATTTATGAAAATTTGTCACCTTTTCTAGTCTATATATGATCGATCCATGTAGGCACTGATGAAGAGCGTCTATTTCCATGTAGGCACTGATGAAGAGCGTATTTACGCTCGAAAGCGCTCTGGCCTTTTTTAAATTTTGTACATCTTATAAGAAGTGAAATAAAGACCTTCTATTATAGTTGTGTGCTTGTTGCTTCTGCTAATCCTTATAATGTCTGCATTAGCTGCTTCACAATTGATCTTTCTAAAGTTAATAGTTAACTAAAAGCACTCATGAAGTAGTGTCTGTTTAAATCTGATTATTCATTTATTGTTTATGATCCTTTTGCTGCAACTTAGTAACTTACGAGGAAATGTTAGAAAAGTTTTTTATTAACACACACATAAAATTAATGGAATTCTTCGAAAATAAAGATGTATATTAATAAAAGATAGAAAGTAAAAAGCTTTCTATATTTTTTCAAGAACAACTATTTTTTTGTCGCCTACCGTTATATTCAATGCACTTTTATATTTCGGGTTTTTAAATAAACTATTAAAATACGCACTTATGTGTACTAATGTACTAATGTAAATTGAAAAGAAGTAATTTCAAGAAAGATAGAATTTATGAAATAATGCACTCCTCCCTTCCGCTACATATTTGTCAGAAACCTTATTTTGGTCTTACTACTGTATTAAATGTGCTAATATTTGAAATATAATTTTGTTATTTTCTCAGCATTGAAATAACGTATCTCACTCTTGATATTAAAGAAAATGTTATATGATAATTAAAACGACATAACTTCTTAAATAAGCATTACTCTAATCTCGATCTATATCTGAAATGATATTAGCTAATTTTATCACTGCTGTAGTTATTAAAAGCATAAAAGTTTGATATTTCTAAAAATATTTACATCTTCATAGTGAGGAAATCTTACATAAAACATTTGCTATTTATGAATTAAAATATTATATCCTACGCTGCTTACAACTGAAATTGCAACACCATGAAGAAATTGAAGTATCCTTATGAAATTTGCAGAATATAATTGTATAATGATATATACAGAATATAATTGTAATAATGACGTTATAAATATTTTAACGTTGAAAACTACATTGGTATTTAACTGCTTTCTAGATGACAACATTTAAGATTATTTTGAAGTAACAAATTAACTTATTTCGAGTAGATATAACTTGACAATAGGAAATATTGTTAGCATTTATAAGCAATATTATAAGAAAATCATTATATAAAAATATGCTACTTATTAATTTAACAATTTGGCGTCATTTTTGACAATTTGGCAACATTTGCTACCACATTTGAAAAGCCACTAGGTTGGTGATATTTCGCCAAATTAGTTGTCAAGGCTGCCAAATTTATAGCAAAGTGTTACGTATTTGATGATACTTACTATTGTTCATTTTTATATAATTTCTAAGTATATTTATTTAAAAAACGTACAATTTCTCAAGAGCGGTTCAAGATAGTATTCTAGAGTTTATTCCATTCGTTTCAGAATAAGAAATTACGTGTAAAATGATTATTTACTTTACATTATTGAATGTTCTGATTTTTGACGATTTTTCAAAAATTCTTTCGAAAATTTCGAGGTCTTTTAAGCGTTCAACGTCGTTTAATATTAATAGGCTTCCAGTATTTATGAATCGTAATCATCTTGCCAAATTACGTCCGAAACGTTCCATTCGTTTGTGGGATATCGCATCCACAGTCTCTCTCTCTCTCACACACACACACACTCACTCACTCACACACACACACACACACACACACACACATTTCCTCAAAACGATCGATTCGAGTTCAGGGATATTTGAAACGTACTATTTCGTCGATAACTGGAATTCGAACTTTACCCTCATCATAATACTGTCCTTATATATTATACTACTATACGTATGCATGTAGGAAAAGGAAAATTGTAATCTGTATAATGTATTGAGTTATATTCTTTCTCCTTGTCCATTTTCCTTTCTAAAACTTCTGGTTATTATTCAGTTTTTTTTTACTTCATTTAATGTATTAGAAATATTTTGTATTTCTGAAACCGATTCTTCTGATACACTCGCAGTAGCTGAAAATACATATTCACTGGCAGGTAGCAACAAATGCATTTTAAAATTTTTGATATATATTTTTATTTCTCTTTTTTACCTTTTTCTTATCTTCTTTTTCATTTTTTTTAAAGTTTCAAAGGTTTTACTCAAATTTTTGGTAGCCATAGATAATTTAATCAAAGCCATAGGCAGCCATAGGTAATTTAATCGGATCCATGCTCACTGTGGTGAAGTGCAGGAAATTGTGAAGCGAAGCCATTGTTAGATTCACAGGTATGCATGTGGCCTCGACCTAGCTCACGCCTCGCGCTTAATAAGGCCCCGCGGTTTTCAAACTTTCAAAAACATTTTTATTTACATTTCACAAATAATGGGTAATTTGTGTAAAAGTGTTTTCGTATTTAACATAAAAATCAGTTTAATTAGTCTTAAATAACTTTGTTAGAAGATTTGTAAAGGTGTCGGAATAAATACGCAGGCATTTTTTGATAAAAACAACACGTTTACTTTTAAACTGTAGAAAAATAAACTTCATTAACGTAATTTACAAATAATAAATTAGAATGTACATGGTCCAACCTTTCTACCGTCGTCTGCATCCACACACGTCATTCTTCAGGTACCAACTCGTATCATCTCGTGCCGTCTTGAACCCATCTCGTGCTTAGCACTTTTATAACCTGGTTGCCAGCTCCCTCTTCCGTCCGCAATGCAAGGCTGCTATTTAAATTTAGACTTTTCTTTCCCCGGGGAAGACTCTACTTGAAAAACAAGAAGTCGAGAATAGTAATTGTTAATCCTTACAGATTTTATTCCCACAACACTGACATTCTCACAATTGAATGCCATTTACATCACGTAACTTCATTCTCTGAATAATAAGCCTTCTTATATAGCCTCCGTGGAAAGATCTAGAAAAATCTATGTAACGCGTGAAATTCTTGACCAGTCACTTACATACTCAAACTTTATCAATTATCTATAATAAACTTTATCAGCTGTTAAAATCGCAAAGTTCATCGCCATGCTTATGCGGTTCGGTCCTCACCGTAAATACAATTGACTGCTGTAATGGTTGTTTTTCTGCATATGGGAAGAGTCTCACTCTATAGCTAGCAATCACAAAGTCTAACTGTTTAGAAGATTTCATGGCAAATAACGTCGGAAGACAAGTGAAACATTTATCCACGACGATATTATCTGACTTTACGAACAAAACCAGTTTTTTGCATTGTATTTTATATTACTACACAAACTTTTCTTTCAAGACTTGTGATAAAAATGCTATTCCAAAGTCCATTAAATTTTTGAGTGAAAATAACTTCCATTTTGCAAATATTCAAACGTTGGAATGGCTTGAGCGATGGCAGATAAAAATTTTCATTTAGTTCTTATCTCTAGAATTGTATTTCATTTACACTTTGCGGGATTACGACAAAGCGTCGGAATTTCGTTTATGTTTCTTCTAAAATATGCTGGACTATTGCGGAAATCACACATAAAAAATAAAGTCATAAAGTATTGTATAAAATGAATGTTCTTCTCATTTTAGACTTTATGTTTTTTAAATTTGGTACAAAGAAAATGCACAATGTGTTTCACTTGATTTTTTTTACAGTAAGTTATAAATAGTAGTATATTTCAGACCAACGCAGATGGTCTGTATTTGGTTTCCGGTTTGCCGATTGTTATTTTCGGGTAAAATTAAATAATTTTTTCCACAATCCCCGATCCTCCTTTTATTCAGAAAAATCAAGATACATACAGATAGGGGAGTAAAATATAATTTTTGAAAGGAAATGAAAAAGAAAATCATTGGAATTTTACGTGACGACTACAATGAATAGAATGCAATTAATTGATTAACTACGTAATTAACTATGCAACCAGATTGCAATTAAGTTATCTACTTTTAAAATAAAAAAAAATCGTATGTAAAAAGTATGAGTACTGAGAAGTTCCATGAAATAGGTGGGGAGGATTATAAGCAGATTTCTTGTAGATAGTCTACACATTTTCAGAGGAGCATTTTAGTTAGGGAATATTTTAGGGGTTATACTGCAATATTTTTTAGTGATAGAAAACTGCACAATGCCCAAGGTGTGCACGATTTTTCTTTATAGGACAAGTCTAATCTACAGAAACGTAGAAAACTAAAGGATAATTTTACAAATATTAATCCATTATTCCAAACGTACATATGAGCCTTACCTAAAGCACACATATCAAAAGTGGCAAAGGCTCTGTGGTCGAATTATTTCTAAAACAGAGCTCCGCGGAGCAAAACGTGTGGAAAATGGGTGGGACAGCGCAGTGGTTAGAGCACGAAGATTAAACTTAGACGATCCGAGTTCCTTTCCCGGCGCTTCCCAAACTGTCGCTAAAACAGTTAGTGTTCTGATCTCTAGATCCAGCGGATTCAATTCCTAGATATACACAAGGAGTGCTAAGCATGTTTACATGCGTTTTAGTATTGGCAATCAACTTTAACCTATAATTTACGGTCAAATTAGACCTCGTTCTTCCAAAACTTAGTGACATTTCAACTCCAATATAACTGAAGAGTTTTGTGTCACTGATCAAAAAATAATTTATTATTTAACAAAAATAATATCTTCTAATTACGGGAAAACGTCCGTATCATACATAAAATTCCTTATCATACTGTTCGGTATCCTGTCCGGTACATATTTTCTTACAATAAAAAACTTGTCCATCTCTGTTCATTGTAACACGCTTAGGTTTTAAAACATAAAAAAAAATTGCAATAAAAAGTTCCTGAGGAAATAAAAAGAAATTTATCACGCTTGAATTTATTCCTGGTCGAAAGTGTCTGGAAACTCATTTAGCAGATCTTGAGTGTCACAAAAGCCATCACTCGATATTAGGTTCTGAATTAAAAACGAGCGGAAAGGAATTTATGGATGGGGTCGATATGGGAACAAAGTACTTTTTATGTACGGTGCAATATTTGATGGATGGATCTTATCGCGTCTAGTTACCGCTGTGGAGCCTTTCAAAGATTTTATTCACCGTTCACAATGATTTGAATTATAAGAAACAAAAAAAAATCTATGTCAATATTCTGTTTCATGTAATTCAAGAACAATGTCGTTATGTAATGAAACATTTTAACAGGAGTCTAACAACACACAAGACATTATATGTCCATTATTTTTGTTTTACAACATATTTTATACGTTTAATTTCTAAATGGCTAATATGTTCATGTCCATAGTGGGATATAAGATCGTTGCAATATACATTGAAATATTTAGATATGTTGGTTGTATTATTACTTTCTCTGCATACAGAGTATGAGACGCCGGGAAAGTATTGTCACAGAGTTGAAGATTCGAATTCAAGTTTTTGATGGAAGAGCACATTTCAAGCATTCTCGAATATGAATCGAACTTTTTTGAGGTGATGGCTGTGTGTATGTGTGTGAGTATATACATGTGTGTGAGTATATACATGTGTGTATGTGTGTGAGTGTATATGTGTGTATGTATGTCTGTATGCGAATGTATACTAATTGGATCGTTCTGAATCTATATGTTTTTCAAATTAATCCTTGTAAATGGAGAAATAGCCTTCCAGAGTTTGGCCTTTTTTGTTATTTTTATGTGTACAATCTCAGGCCAATGGCATTGCTACAACATGATGCAATCGTATAGCTGTGCGATTTTAATGCCTGATGAAAAAGTGTATTTAGTAAGTTAGCAATAAGACTATCCCTTTACCTGCATGATTCAATTGAACAGCGACGTTAAAATTGAGAGATCATCCCAATTTTAAAATTCAGAATATGAATATCACCTCTCTAAAAACGCATTGTCAGTATGTCAGAGCACTAAATGCAACCCCAAGGGCTAAACAGACTAGTGTATATTAACTACTTCGACTACGCTGAATCCAAATCTGGAATCTATCTATTTTTAACATTAACCCTTGGCTCTGGAGAAAAATCATTTATTGAAGGGGGGGGGGATAAACCATACCCGAGGTCACTGGTTGCGATTCCTGGGCTAGAGCGCTAAAGTAATTCTCGCCTAGGGTGGGCTTAACGGGCTCAAAATTTTTGCCCATATTTTTTCTGGCGTTTGTTATTATCAATCATAGTAAATCCATCAGTAGTCATAAAATCTGAGTCAGTTGGCTCTAGTAGTCATTTTTAGTGTCTTTCGTAGTCTGCTTAGGGTCCTTATCCTTAATATTTTCATTAGAAAAAGCTTTAGCAATTTTTTCTGTATCCTCAGAAATGTTAGATTTAGTATTTTTATCAAGCACATTATTATGAACAGAATTAAAAACATTATTATCTACAGTGTTTAAATATTATTATCTACAGTATATAAATATTAGTATCTTCAGTACCTACAGTATTTACAACATTATTTATGTTTATGTCATTATTATCAATGTTGTCCTTCGAAGTCACATTATTATCAACAGAAATGGGAATGCAGGTAGTAACAAACATACCGTTTTGAATAGCGTCGCCATTTTTTTCATGGCACTGAGTGCCACATCAGCTTTACGACGGAGGATTTTTTGTCTGGTCACTTCCTCAGGAGTTCTCTCAAGTTTCATTTCCAGAATCAAAATCTTACCATTAATTGCTGCAAAGGATTCACGAACTTTCTGTAGTTCTGTTATGGTGAGCTCGCATTCGTTTCCCTAATCTTTCACCTTTACCTGCTTCCATTCCACTGTCGCCTTCTCCTCTATTGCTAGTGGTTAGCTGGGCATCGCTCACCGCATTGGGCTGAGCATCAATCTCACGTCCTTGACGAGAGTCGGAATTATGAGTTCAGATGTGCGACCCGTGAGGCCGAACGCAGCTGGACGGACCTGCGGATGTACAGAAATATAATATTATGCAGTATACATATATAATATTTAAAGGTCTGAAGAACGGTGCGAAGTGGCAGTTAATTGCTTTAAATTAATAGTGGGAAATTTTAAGCAACCTTTCATAGTGGATTTTCATCCAGTGGAAGATTTTTCATTGTAGATAACTAGCCTGAGGACGATAGTTTACAGTTTTTTGTAATGCTTATGTTGAACAGCTGCGCGGCTATACCTTTCGCAGTTTTCTTGAAGTCGAATGTCTTAATATATAACACTTGATTAAATGAATTTATATTTTTTATACAATATAATTTAAAAATATTATTGGTATATATGAGCGGTATACTTAAAATTTTGCTTTTAACTTTTTGCAATTTCATACTCCTTTGGGAAGATAGAATAATGTTTAATGTTTTGGACCAAGAACTGTTTAAATGGCTGTCGTCAAGAAAATTTATCTATGACTAGTTGGGATATAGACGAAATAAAAAAAAAGTTGATTTGAAATGACAGAATTAGTGTCAATGGGAAATCCGGAAAGTTATTTTAATTTCCACATTTGTTCTTTGTCATTTTAGCATCAGCGAAAATGCTGATTTAGAATGAAACCATTTCTTAAAAAATTTGCCATCCCTCTTTCATATTTGTACACTATTTCAAACCTCCAAAAACAGTATTTCGAACTTTTTTTATTACATTTTTATTAACTAATTTATTAAAACAGTGGGAGGAGAGAAATATGGGCGTGCCCATATACACAATTAATATATATCCTTCCTGTTCACAATTAAATCATGCAGACATTTTCAAAGTAATGCTTGTTTTGTACAATTAAACTTAAATGTCAGAATTATCATTTTGTTTAATTTATTATAGGAGAAAAAGGCCCCCCGTAACCATTGCTCCTATACAAAAGTGAAGTACAAGACCCCTCCCCCCCATAGAGTGATATGTATGCACTGCCCTACAAAACTTAAACCCGGATCAGAAAGTCTGCTCTTACCCATTGTAAACCGCAAAAAGCTGTTTGGCTATTGTAGGGAAACTAAAGAAATATCCGTGATAACATATTGGTGCTAAAGAAAAATGTAATTAAATTTTTATTAGAATTAAAGCAAATATCGTAATTTTCCCATATATCTTATGACATTTATAATATTAACAATCAAGTTTTCAGAGAATACGTATACAATTTTAATGTAATTATTCTTATTTTTCATGTGAGATTTTATTTCTACTGAGATGATTTTTAAAATCCTGAGTCATATCCCAAATGTCTGAAAGTTTGAAAACTAACCATTATTGAAATATTTGTTCTGCAATAAAATATTTGAAGTTTTAGCAATTACTCGAATAACTAAGTTATTCATTTAAGATATACCGTAAAAGTGTTTGGGAGATTTATTTTTGAAGTTGGTAACAACTTAATGATAAAAGCAATCGATAAAAGCATTTGTATTATCTATGAAAATATAAACTATTTTGATATCATTAACAACCAAAGTACTGTTCTAAACATAAATTTCTTCTCTATACTATATAGTATCAAACTTGTCGCCTGTGATTATCCTTACAAAAGAAATAAAAATCTTAAAATACATATAACTTGAATTTTATTATGAAAATTATTAAAGAATCTCTCCAGCTCTGGATTTTTGCATAATGTATTTATACATAAAACTGGATAGCTGTAGATGCATTCTGTCTTTAGTTATAGTGCCCATACGTTTTGTACAGCTGCGAAAAAAGAAAAAGGCCCACCCTCTGTTAATCGAGCATCGTTCATTGTAGAGAAAATTGAAAGATAGCATTCGATTTGGAATAACATCCTCTACAAATTAATGTGCGTAAAATTTGCATAAGGGACCGTCTTCATGTCTAAACGCGCACAAACTTTAAATTTTTCAATGGCAATACCCAAGTTTGACGCAATATTTCGAATATAACACTAAAAATTAACCTCGGATATTAAGTTTCAAGTTATTTGGATGAAGCGTTTCTGAATTATGAGTATGCAAAGTTTTGAGCTCCTAATGTTAAATTAATTTCCACGACTTCCATTCATATCTTTTGTAATAATTATCTGCTCACGCTGATTATTTGTATGGCGTTACTACTAAGCAACCCAAACACATTTACGTGATTTTTATTTTTGTGGAAATAATTGTTTGTATGAAATATTAATTATGAAATCAATAATCGAAAAAATATGAATAAAAACCTGGACATCTTTTGATAAAAATCGATTCACAAAGACTTTTTATATGTTTATGTAAAATTCTAGGTGTTTCCTCCCTCTAGTTCTTTCGAAATCTTTAAATATTCAGCATCACGATGATTTTAGGGTCGTATATTAGTTTAAAACAAGAAAAATCAATCATGCATAAAGCATTGTTTATGAAACACTTTCCAACTTCAATGCAATTTTATATAAACTTCTCTAAAATGCGATACATTCCTCGGTAATACTTTTAAAATTATCACAATACTACACTAATTTTTTATATATGAAAACTTAAAACTTCATCGAAAAAATGAACTTCATTCAAATGACGGCATTGAAATATAAATTGCCTTGTTTAAACATCTCTAAAATGCGATACATTCCTCGGTAATATTTTTAAAGTTATAATAATACTACAATAATTTATTATATTTGAAAACTCCATCGAAATCAAATAAATTTTATTGAAATGACGTCATCGAAACATAAATCGCCTCTATATAAAAGCAGCATTTCATTCTTAAACTTTTTCCATTCATCACGAGTGTAATAATTTATTTTATTTTAAAACTTAAAACCATGGAGGTACAAGTAATTTAACTCTATGCTTAAAACTCCATCGAAAAAATCGTCTGGTTCTATGTGTAAAATCAATTAATGTTTCATTCATATCAGCTATATTGCAGACTCCATGAGCTAAATAATTTTGCGTTAAAAAAATGCAGCAATTCTTATACAATTCATTCTACATCGTTTGGTGTTTACACTTTCCATAAGTGAAAATTAGGCCCGTTGTAGAAATAATTGAAGTTTGATGATCATTTAAACTCAAATATATTGTAATTTCTTTGTTTCAGTATGTAGATGCACAGAATTTAAGCGAAAATAAATCGGTTTTAGAACGGATACAACACTGGATATGAATTAAAAAGAACTTTAAAAATCACGATTTTGAACTAAGATGGATTCCATATTTTATTTTGAAGTGGGTCACCTGATCTCTTCATATAATGGTCACGTGATCTCGTCATATAGTGGTCACGTGATCTCTTCATATAAAGGGTGTAATTATTATTTTAATTCTTATTTAAAAAACTACTGAATATATTTTGCTGAAATTCTTTTATGTATTTTATGGGATAATTTGAATATTTCTTAAAACTTTCGAAGCAATTTGTGAATTTTAAATTCGCTTAAAAATGTTTGAAAAATTAGGTCCCATAGGGTTCAATGTATTTCATTTTATCAACTCGGGTTCAATCCAAAACTAATTGGGTGATATTATTCATTTATATTTCCATTGGTCCCACAGACCGTCTGAACAACATACTAAAATTTCATTTTGATAAAGTCATTTTCACGACAATTATCGTTCTAACGGTCAGTCAGACAGACAGACAGAATAATGAAGTCATAAATACTTTTCAACTAAGTTTGAAAATGTTAAAAATGGCTAATTTGATAAAGTTACATTAATTGTAAGTTAATCTTTATTTAGGAACACAGGCATTTATTTTTACCCAGTTTTAATAAAAACTTTGTATAAACAGTGCTGTATAGATGCAACCGAATCAACGTAATTCTGCTACTGTATTGAAGGGTGAAAACTTGTATTGTTATAAATGGGATCTATTTATGTTTCTTTCGATTAATAGTTCTGGAGCTACTGCGAGTTGAAATCGCCCACAAAATATGATAATTTATAATAAAAAATATATATATATAAAACAATAACAATTATAAAATTATGTGTTACTAAACACCATAACACATAGCTTTACATCAAAAGACGAATTTGTATATTTACGGTTTAGTATTATAGTTATTACAGCAACCTCTTATTCAAACCTTTTATTCAAAGGTAAAATGATTCTATAATTTTATTCTCAATTTATTTTCGCCTATTTAACTGTATTACAAAGGAGAGTTATCACACCTAATAACATTCTTATTTAAAGTTTTACTGTGGTATATATGTTTGAAAGTCGGGTTTGTTAGAAATGCGTATGCTTCGACTATATATTGTGCGTATGCTTCGGCACTTGACCCGAGGAGGTCTCGGCAACTTGACTAGACGACGAAGGGCACAATTATTGGAATGTGCCAATCTGGCAAAAACATGAGGGAGATTGTGTAATGTCGAGATTGAACTCGCATTACTTTTGTGTAAAATGTATAAATTTATGTAATGTATTTCTGTTCATCTAATTTTATATACAGCTTTAACTATTTTAATTCTGCTTTGAACCCTCCTCTTGCCATTTTATGTAATTTATATTTGAGAACATTTATAATTCTTAATCCGCAATCAGAATCCTTTTTAAAGTATTATTTAAAACGTGCGAGCGCTCTGAGAGCTATTTCTTCCTTTGAGTTCGAGGTCACCGTTTTGGCTGATGAAATAGAAAAGTAAAGGTTTGGATTAATACAATGTATATGTTTCTGCAGTGAAGAAGGTGTAGAGGCGATGGCTGGCGTGACGGGAAAAGGAAAATTCCTTTTCTTTTGTCTGAACTGAAAGGCATCTGGTGTTGAAGAGAAATATTTTTTGGCGGGAATATGGTTTTGGAAGCTGCATAAAAGAACTGAGAGACATTTTTCTTGGCGAATTTTCCATTTTTGACTGCCAGACCACTTTTCGGCAGTTTGGGCATTGGCCCAAATAATTTCGACGCTCACGACGGACCCCAGAAGCTTGACCGCCAGGTTAGTTCCTTGAGGTCCGTGAGTTTGGAGGAAATGTTGCCCGCCTGATGGCGGATGGCCCGAGGTTCATGCCGGATCCGATTAATGCCGAGTCCGATTCCTTGCCTGAAACGACCGAAAGATTTTGCGACGAGTCTGTCTGGGACAAGAGTCTCCAGTGGACCCCTCTGGTGTGGGGATCTATTCTATTGAGGGACATTATGGTCGCTAGGTTCTGTTGATATCTGAGTTTTGCATGATTTTTCATCTTCGTGATGACTTCGTCGTGGCTCGAGGTAAGGCTTTAAATTGAAACTTAGAAACGGGCCCTGAGGTTCGTTCCCCGGAAATCTCAGTGTATTTACCATCTGAAGTTAACTACTAAAATAACTGCGAGCCGAACATGATTGGCAACTGTGCTGGTTCGACGAGTAACCTGCTCTTAAATCTACTTAAAATTATTATTTAATTATAATCTATCAATTTATATGAAAATGCCGTAAATTCCATTCTTATGCTCTCCGAGTGCTCACCCCAGTTGGTTTGACCATACCACATATTTGTATATTTATTATATAAGGTTTTGCCACTTTTTAATACATTTTGATTATTGCGACTCTGAAGCCTGTGGCATTTTGAATGAAGAGCCTGAGTCCAGTGGCGTGCTGAAGGGTTCAGCTGTTGTTTTTTAATACTCCTTTTATAAAGTTAATAAATGGTATTATTTTTAACTTCTAAATTCTGGTGTTTATTCTGTATTTTGTTTTATTTTATTTGTGAAGAAAACGTTCCTTAAAGGTAAGGCTTTTGATTTTAAATGTTTTATTGGATATTTTGGTTCTGTTGTATTTCGGGCAGGTCATCTCGGAGATTTACTTCACCGGACAGGAGGGTGAACTTGAGGGTTATTATTTTGCGGCTTTTCGATCACGTGTTTGTAAGTGGTGCTTGTGCTTGTATATCTTCTAAATTCGAAAATTTAGGAAGTCACGTCCGCGCGTTCACATTTGCACGGATTTTACAAGTCTGCCATAAAACAGTGTCTAGATGGATTAATAGGTGAGTAATGTTAGTGGCTGTTGATTGATGATGTTTTTTACATGCTACGCTAGACTTATATGAAAATTTCAACTCAAATTGGAAAATAAATGTTGCTATGTGAATTTATATTGTTTGTAGGTATCAAAACACAGGGAGTGTTGTAGATCGACGAAGTGGCAGTGGTCGTCCTCCGATTTTAACTGGCGATGAGGCTCGGGAGGTTTGCGGTAGCTGTAACGGACCCATTTATGAATTCTGTTCAAATTAGGAATGAGCTGGAATTAGACGTAAGATAACTTTTAATGTCGATATATTGGTTATATTTACGGTTGCTCCTTGAGCTATATTGTAACTTACATTTTATTAGGTTACACCACGAACTATACGTAACACTCTCTATGAAGGAGGTCTACAAAGCTGAGTGGCAGACTGAAAACCAACACTGACTGATGATCAGAGGCACCACAGATTGCGTTTTGCAACAGCCCATCTCAACTGGACCATTTCTGATTGGGGTTCAGTTCTGTTTACAGATGAGAGTGGCGTTCAGTCGTTTAAAATTACTGTGGTTACAGTGTACCGACCGAAGGGTTATAGATTTGACCAACGGTATATACACAATATTAATCGCAGCGGAAGAATATCTGTTTCGGTGTGGGGTTGTATGTCTGCTCAAGACATTGGTACTCTGCACCAGATTCAAGGACGATTGAACGGACTATCTTACTGCAATATACTAGAGCACGTTATGATTCCTGATGTCCTGGACAACCACTTTCAATATGGCTGTTTTCTCTTTCAGCAGATAATAAGTATGGATTCTATTGTTTAATATATCATGCCATTTGCCTTGACGAAAAGTGGAGATTTCCTCCCGGTCTTCATCATCAATTATAATTCTTCACTCTTTTACAAAAATTTATACCGAACTTAAAAAGAATCAACGAAAATGGTTCGTTTCATCGAAGGCTAAGAAAATGGCGGGAGTGCATCATTTATGCATCCAACGCTACAATAGGTCGATCTGCAAGGGAGGTAATGTCTGACGTGGAGGGCTTACAAAGAGGAAATGTGCCGCATTCGCGTAGTATTCTGGAAAATCCACGGGCAATTTAATATACTCACCAGGGGACCTGTAATTTAAGGTAGATTTCAAACCATTACAAACATATGCGTACTGAAGTAAGTATACAGCATAGCATTCTCCGGAAATCGAGCCTGTCACTTTTGGGTTCGAAATTCCTAATAATATTAAACATTATTGTCATAAACTATTGTTTTCCCACCTTTAAATTGTGTGCTTTTTTATTTGCAGGATAACAGCCTCATCTACACGAGCACTGTGGCTAAAACGTGATGTCAAGAATACAAAATCAGGGAATTGGACTGGTCTAGCAATACCGCAGATCTGAACCCTATTGTAAATGCTTGGGCGCTGTGGAAACACCAGATAAGTATGGATGGGATTACAACCACTGATCAACTTTGGAGATCTGCTACTAGATCATGGGATGAAATAAAACAAGAACCATACATTGTTTACAGCCTCATGCAATCTATGCCCCGCAGACTTCAAGCGGTGATTGATAATGACGGAGGTTGCACACCGTATTGATACTTTTAAATTCGTCACCAAGTCCCAATGGAGTTGTTTTTGTCACGTGATCTGCAGATATTTGTTAGTCTCATAAATTGTTTTTGACACAGCATTATAAAATAACATTTGAAAATAAACATTTCATTCTTTTTTATTTCTTCTTTCTTTTATTGATCCTGGCACGAATGCCCCATTTAGTTTTTTGCAATGTACCCAGTACGTTTTATCTCCTAATAATCGTGCCCTATTTGAGGCTCACATAATCCTATCAATTACTGGCCTACTGCCTTAGTAACACACACACACACAAGACAACACCACACCCAGCCATGAAAATGCTCACCCACTCATACAGGAATTGAACCTGCGACCTTTTGGCTGTGAGGTAGGTCATAATGCTGAATGTCAAGAGGATAGTTCAATAATTAACAACAGTGCTGTGGTCAATCAACGAAACATCGCCCTTCATATTGTGGTTTTCAATATGGAGCTGATCCCCGAAAATTGCACATTTCTCGGGTCCTAAATTTGGGGGTCTAGAACTTGTGGGTGACGACAAAATTGGGTGTTGCCATTGAAAATTTCAAAGTTTGTGCGCGTTTAGATATGAAGACGGCCCCTTATGCAAATTTTACGCACATTATTTTGTAGAGGATATTATTCCTAATCGAATGGTTTCTTTCAATTTTCTCTACGATGAACGATGCTCGATTAACGGAGGATGGGGCGTTTTTCTCCGCACCTGTACATACACGCATACAGACGGATATATTTCGAAAAGTAGTCGAATTGGTTTCAAGACGTTTTAAAACGAGATTATACTTTAAAATCTCGAAGTCAACCAATTTCATGAAAATATACTTTCTTTATATGAAACTAGAAATAATTACCCGGCTTTTCTCGGGTCCTAAATAAGCGCCCGCTACTTAAATAATGCATTTATAGATAACACCATACAATTTCAAAACGCCTCATCAAACCTTAGATATCATAAATCACCATGAAATAATTTCCTGGTTTCAAGCTAAATCTCCAATCCTTCTCTCCGCACACGATGAAAGGGTAAAAATAATCAGTAGGAGTGAAGGCGTGGCTTAAACCTCACCCTGAGTTCTAAGGCCGGCATGCGCAGAATGGTCGAATGGATTTAATTTACGGTAAGTGCAATTTAAATTTTTATGCGTTTGTTTATATAATCACAGAAAATAAAATAATGTATTAATTAAAAAAACATATATTTTTGTTAAAGGGGAAGATATACTCTCGTCATTTTGTTAAATTATAGAATTGTGCTAATATAACGTTTTAGGATGAGGCAAAAAAAAATTATGATAACCTAAAAAATCCAAATTTTGATATATTTAAAAAATAAAATAAATATGAAAGAATTATTCTACGGATTCGGTTTAAAGGTTAGAAAGACCAATTTTTAATCTTTCAAATGATGTCAAGATGGAAACTCTGTGATAATATTTCCTATCACTATAAGGAACTGATTTTTGTGAAAATTATTCAAAATCACAATTGAATTCACCCAGTACCGAATTTCATATCTGTTTGAAGTTCAGATTTTCCGCTACAGACGACACATGCACAGACAGAAAGACAAACATCTCCATTCATTATTATAGATTATGTGAAAAAAGTAATAGTTATGATTTCACTTCGTTAGCTGTATAAAAAGTTAAAGTACATTGACTGTATAAAGGCTTAAGAACAAACACAATTGCATTTTTAACCCCACATTCTTCTGACGTTTAAAAGTGATAATAAAGCTAAGAAGTGGTTGCTGTTAAAATTTAATTATTTTATTTATTTCTTATTCTCTTACTGTTACTAATCACTTACCGTAAACTATTCGAAAACACTTTTATAAGCTTATTACTAAGAAAAAAAAATATAGACAATGTATTAATGGGAGATAAAAGTCAAAGAGTTTTCTGTATTTTTTAAAGTAAATTAATTTTCTACCTTTATTGTAGAGTACTTTTATTGAAGAGTACTTTTATTTTTCAGGTATTTAAGTAATTCAGAGGAAGAGAAAACATCTATTTGTTCTTTGACAAAATCTCCCAAAATAAAAACTCAAGAATAATTAGTTGTAAATGATAAATTTCTATAATCTCCTTATAACAATTAAAATATTTTCTGCTTGTTTAAATATTTAATTTAATAATGGAAAGGTGTTTTAATGCTGAAAAAGATTTATATCTCCAGCTTTCAGATATTTAGGTAATTTAGGGGAAGAGAAAACCCTCTATTTGTTCTTTGAAGAAATATTCAAAATTAAGAAATCAAGACTTATTTACTTGTAAATTATAAGTTTCTATAATCTTCTTATAGCTGTTAAAATACTTTCTGCTGATTTAGATATTTAATATATTAATGAAAGAATATTGTAGTGTTAAGAAAATGTATGTTTCTAGTTTTCAAATATTTAAGTAATTTAGTTGGAGGATAAAACCTCTTTGCCCTTTAACAGAATGTTCATAAATAAGAAACTTAAGAATAAGTTACTTTTCAATGATAAATTACTATAATATTCTTATAACAATTGAAGTATTTCCTGCTATTTGAAATATTTGAGTTATTAATTGAAAAGTGTTTTAACGTCGAAAAATATGTAATTCTTTAATTTCTGTATATCTTACCTGCGAGACGATCTCTATCCTTTAAACAACTGAGATGATTTTTACTCTCCCTATACACATTCATGTCCAAAAGTTAAACATAATTCGTAAAATGCGAAAAATTCGGAGTTAATATTGATACAATGGTTCACAATCAGTTGTAGAGAATCGTGGGACGAAGGTAAATCATTGTGCATATGCAAAACAGTTCAATCGACGTCGACATGTGCAAAGCACCGCCACACGTAGGAACGAGTATAAAACGGTCTCGAGCGGCATGGCCAGTCGAGGCAGAATTTCCCAATTGCTGTGGTACGGAGCGTTGTTAACAATCAAATAGGACGAGACATGTCACAAAGATGACAACTGGACATGTTTTTGAAGAGACGAATTATTGGAAAGCTGGAATCCGGTCGATCCCAAGCCGACGCCCCTCGATATCTGAATGTGCCTCAGTGTGTGATTTCCAGACTGTTGCAGAGGTTCCAAACCACTGGAAATGTTACCCGATACCATGTTGGACCAGTACCATGTTGGCCAAGAGTAACAATCGCTCGGCAAGACCGATATTTGGTGATAACTGCGCAACGTCAGCTGAACCGTTCTGCCAGACAACTGGGTTCAGCCCTGACAGCCGCCACAGGAGTCACTGTTTCGAGACAAACTGTTTACAGGAGACTCAGACACGTTGATTTCTATGCCAGGCGACCAGCAGTTTGCATCCCCCCTGACGTATGCACAGAAACACGCGCGTTTACAGTGGAGTTCGGAACATCGGCAGTGGAGTGGATAACAGTGGGTCAATGTCATGTTCAGTGACGTGTCCAGATTTAGCCTGCACACTGATTCGCGTCGTATCACGATCTGGATCAACTACCGAGAAATGAATCAAAATGTCACTCTCAAAATTTTCAACGAAGAAATTCCTTTCCAGCGCTCCGTGAGTTATTTGGGAGTCAAACTCGACGAACATTTAACTTACGGAGAGCACATAGCCAATAAGATTGAAAAAGCTAATAAAACCTTCGTCGCCCTCATCCCCCTTCTCGGTAGAAACTCCCACCTTTCCACCTTCAATAAACTGCTAATCTACAAACAAGTCATCACACCGGCATTCTTATACGCCAGCCCTGTCTGGGGATCGGCAGCTTATCGCCACACTAAGAAATTGCAAACTTTCCAAAACAAAGTCCTACGTTGCATTGTTAACGCTCCTAGGTACGTCCAAAACGAGGTTATTCATCACGATCTCAGAGTCTCTGGCATTGCAGAGCAGGTTCGGAAGCTCAGTCAAAATTTCTACAAGAAAAACTCTAGCAGACCCTGCATGAGAAACACCGACCAAACTTACGACTTGTCCACGCGCTCCTATTATGGGAAACGCAGGGCAAGGCATCTTCTTCTCGACTCCCAGCGAACCGAGTGGAAGAAAGCGAGGTATGTTGTTCCCCAATCGGGGGTCTCCTAGAGTCTTTCACCCAAAATTCGACCTTAATTCAGCTGAAAAACTTAAACTTCAGCGCTTTCGCCCTTTTGGTCCCCCCCTCCGCATCGGCAGATGGCGCCACGGCTGCCCACTTCGGTGGACAGAGGTGGCCTCGGCTGCGGATCCTGAGCCGGCCAATAGGATTCAAGAGGCTAGCATTTGCCCACACATCGACGCCAGCACAGAACTCCACTCAGTTACTGACTGACTATTTAAATTAAATTCAGTGGCCCTCCTTTTTTCTGTAATGTACTGGACAAACCTGATCAAATTTAACAAAAATCTATCTTAACCTTATAACTTAACACATCGTAGTGTTAATCATAATGTAATCCAATGTAAATGTAAACTACTCTAAATTGTAACCTCAGATCTCAAACCTTGCAAAGATCTAACTTGCTGTCTTCAAATTCAAGTATTAAATTATTAAATTACTAAATTATTAAATTATTAAAAATAAATCTCTTTACTTGTATATTAAAAACTTAACTTAATGTGACTCGCTCTTGCGTATTCCCACCCTTGCCCACCTTTTTTGCAGCCGAGCAGGCAGAAACCATGTTCCAAGACTCTACACAAAATAAGCTGACCAATCTCTTCTGCCCACCTCTCATTGGTGGAGCCAAGCGGATCCATATTGCTATTCACAACATTCCCTTTTGGGACCGGACATGCTTATTTTCGATGTGGGGATGAGTCTCCTAGAGGCAGGTACCCCGTAAGCAGAAGTCTTGGACTTGGACGATCTGGAGAGAACGTGGAACGCGTTTTCACCCGGGAAACATCACGAAAAGACATCGTTTTCCGTTTGGGTGGGTCATGGTCTGGGCAGGCATCATGATGAACGGCCGCACAGACCTCCATATCTTTGACGCGGGGTCGGTTACCGGTCAAAGATAGAGATGAAGTTCTTGAGCCTACCGTTCGATTGTTTCGAGGTGCTGTTGGTTCTGATTTCATATTCATGGATGATAACGCGCCTCCTGACCGTGCGGCTTTGGTCGACGACTTCCTTCAAACTGAAGATATCCAGCACATGCAGTGGCCTGCCAACTCTCCATAGGATGCTTAACCATAGGATGCTTAGATTTCTCGTTGCAGACTGCATGCGCGCGCACACACACACACAGACATACAGACACATAAAAACACAGATATCTTCCTTTATTACATAAGATATGTTGTCAATCTGATGAATCAAAGGAGGGTGGTATATTAAATTGACCGAAACTCTAAATTTAAATATTACCTGCGAATATTTTTTGATCGATTATACATTTTAATTAACAATGCATGCATTCTATGTAGGAAAATTCAACTAGTAAATGGAGAGAGACCTATATAATACAGATAATACCATAAAATTTTACTCTGTTTTTGATTCTGTTATTATTCCCCCTCTCTATTCAAGATACTACATTACACGCATTTCTGAACACATGGTGGAGAATGTTGGGAAGAGGTAAATATGTGTGCAATGTGCAAAACCTAAGGCTGAAAATAGAATAGAAAACACGCATTTTTAGGGCATTTTCAAGACCAGCATTTCAAGGTTCATCTTTGAGCTATATCTACCAGAAACTGCTTTTCCGAATTCGATACCGTTCATTCAAAAATAACGCTTTAAAAGGTTTAATGTTTACTTATTATTTTATCTATATTTATCATCAGATATTTATATAAATTTATTTTTAAATGTGCAAACATACTGATATCAATGTTTCATGTTTCGTTCCCTTATTGACTATAGAGACATACATATATGCTTTATTGAATTTCCCCAAATAACTACTTCAAATACAGAATCAAAGTGTGCTTTGCATTATTTTGCATCTCATCATGTATTTTAAGAACAATTGATTTTGTTTATTCCGTATCGCTTGTGGTCATCAAAAGTTTAAGGGTTTTCTAGATATAATAGTGAAACTTCATGTGATTACTGATTATACTATTGTACTAAGCAAGCAATTTTCTCGCTAACAATTCAAATTATCTTAACCACTATTCTCCCATCTCCTTTTATTACAATGCGTTTTGCGATCCATAGACTGTGTGAAATATTAATGAAACTTAAAATGAACAGTTTCATAGTATAGAAAAGAACAGTTTTCTTGCCTGTATTTATTCCGGGGCGATATTATGCGGAAACTCATTTAGAAGGTCTTAAGTGTCACAAAAGCCATCACCCCATATTAGATTCTGCATTAAAAACACGTGAGGAAGAATTTATGAATGCGATCGATATAGGAACAAAGTTTTTTTTTCGCATCGTACAATATTCGATCGATAAATATCATCACACTCAGCTACCTCTGGGGATTAATCAAGTTTTTATTCAGCAGTTCATTTTTTTTTAATTTTGAGATTTTAGAAATTACGAAAATGAAAATGTTTGGGAATATTTTATAAGACTGAGCTTTGTTATAATCAAGATAATATATGTTGAAGGAAAATCACCACTTTCTTTTAAATTAAAAATTCCAATTTTATCATAATTTTGGAATTAAAATTCATATCAATAATCTATTTTTAACTTGCCAATTTGATTTTTGTTATCTATTTTATTTTTTCAACATTGTCAGCAACATATAAGGTTAACTTCCAATTTTTAGGTTAATGATGTAGTTCCAATTGTTTATTCAATATTGTTATTCAGTAACAATATATTATAGCAGTTCCAATAGCTCCAATAATTGTTTCATTGTCAATTAATTGTTTTCTGTTAGTGCTTTTTAAATCAAGAAACCTCTTAAAAAGACATTTATAATACTGTAAAACATTTCTTTGAGATTTCTTGAGAAAGAAATGTTCAGACAAGTAAGTTGTTTTTTAGGACACACTGGTATTTAAAAAGAAAACCTTATTAAGAGAATTCTTACACTCAAAACACAGAGATTCTTTTCATAGGCGACATTTCGTAACGTTCAAGGAGGAAATTAGACGAAATGTTTCATTCTCTGGTCGGTGTTCTGTAGGAATGGGGTTTTATTTTCGGGTACGAGTGGAACGCCGCAGTTCTATGTATGCAAACTGTAGAGTCAACTTTGGCAATAAGAACTTGCAATTCCATCCTAGAAGCTCAACGTGTTGTGTGTGTTGTTGTGACTTATCCCCCGTGGTGAGGAGCGCCCATCACCACATCCATTAGACTCCTGGTCCCATGGCGAAAGGGAGAATATGCAGTTTCACTTTTATTGAGGCTCCCCAAGGGCAGAAGTCCGACTTTGCCTCGACTACACAACATCCATGCCTGCTGGCGGGATTCGAACCCACAACCAGGCAATCCAGCGATCAATCGGAAACGCATGCCCCTGACCACTCGACCACCGGATCGACAGAAGTTCAACGTAAGTACGAAATTCGCTGGGTCTATTCTTGGATGGGGTAACAAGGTTCCTTATAATAGCGCTCAAACAAATCAACCCCATAGGTTAATGAACAGATGTCGGAGGTCTGAATGTAACCTTAGTACGACTAGTACGGACTTTATTGAGCGCTGATTTCACCTTCAGGAGGTTAACGACTATGCAGAAAGCTAACCTTGAGGTTAAAAATAGCATCCAGCAGAATACTAACATGAAGTACAAATAGCAGGAGGTTGCCCGTCAGATTGCCTGTTGTACATCATTCTGACATTAGGGGATGGAGAATGCAGGGTCCACTTTAACGATAATAGCTTGCAATTCCGTCAAAGTTGCTCAATGGTAGAGCGTCGACTGGACAGTACGTAGTTATGAGAGTTAAAAAAAAAAAAAAAACTCAGGTATGTCACTTTACTGGATTACACCCTCTTATTAGGATTCTTTTTAAACCAAACTTTAAAATATGCTTTATGTTGATTTTTGCTCATTTGGTGGTCATCTGTGAATAATAAGCCACTTCTTAGGTAGGCTTTGACAATCATAGTATTTTAAAAGAGTGGATAGTTAATTTTCTGAATTATTGTTTTAAATATGTATTATTAAGAATAAATATTTTTTGTAAAACTAACAGCATTCATGAACCGGGTTCGCGCTTATTATACGTTTGTCAGTATAAAATAGTCAATACCCGCAACAGTCACAAGAAAAAAGTGTCTGATGTGGGCAACACTTTCCTTATATAATGCAATGAATTTACTATTTTAACAGTTAAAAAAAATGTTATTCTTATAGTAGATATTTATATTCTTTCCAAGATATTGAATTTTCTTCAATTAGTCGTCATTTTCATTGATTTAGCGTCATTTTTATCCATTTGGCGAGATTTTTGTTAATTTGGCAACAATTAAAAATGTCGCCACGTTGGGGACATTCCGCCAAATTCGTCGCCAAAATCTCGCCTAGCGGATGGAGAAATAAGTTATTTTTACAGCAGATAAACGACTAAAATACAAAAGTATTACTCAAAGTATCTTTTTTCATGAATGGAACGAGCTAGATCCACGAGAATGATGTCACCCAATTTATCGCATGGTATTACATATGAAAAGTGGACATGTTTCTCGATAGGAAATATTTTTTTTATTTTATATAACGTCTTGATAGTTTTTTAAAAAAATGTGCAATATCTTGAGAACGATTCATGTTAGCGTTCTAAAACTTATGTCAATCGTTTTCTAATGAAAAATTACATAAGCAATGTCTATTTGTGTAGCTTTGTTAGCCGTTTTGATTTTTTGACGATTTTTTCAAAATCTCACTCGAAAATTTAGGGGGGGGGGGGGGGTTCTGAACATTTGATTGCGTATAAAAACTATAGACTTCCAGTGTTTACGGATTGTGAATTTTGTACCAAATTTCGTTCTAATCGGTCTGATCGTTCGTCAGTTATCGTCTCCACAGACTCACTGACACACAGACACACACAAACATACACAGACATCACCTAAAAAATGTTCGATTCGTGATCAGGGATGCTTGAAACGTGCTCTCCCGTCGAAAACTCGAATTCGAATTTTCGACCCAGTCACAATACTTTCCTTATACATTATGTATATAAGGAAAGTAATACTATGGGCCACAATTTTGCGAACTGCTATGGAAAAGGAAAAATCAGTTCTACTTCGCAGACGGTTTCAAATTTCTATAAAAATATTATAGATTTCACTGCACGAGAATGTGATTTTTAACATTATTCTAGATGGAGCTGGCAAATTGACAGGACTGAAATTCTTGGTTTTTAAAGAGGTTTGTGCAGGTTTGGAGTGAATATCTAGTTATCTTGCTGCCATTGACGGTATTAGTTATTCCATATTGTCGACCATATAATGTATGAATTCAGTTATATAATATTAGGAACTCCCTTTCTGAACAGTTTTTGGAAGGAGGACCCCATTGTCTTTATTTTTGTTAATAAGAAAACGATTTTAACTAACAAGGTATTTAGAATTATTTATACATGAGTCCCAAAAACATTGACCTCGGCTTCTATTACTTAAATATTGATCTTAGACATATATAATAAATTACAAAGTTGCGAAAAAAAGGTTCAGAATTTTATGAAATCGATTAAAATTTTCAAGGGAATTAAATTTTAAGAAATACAAAATTAAAATTTTTATACGGGTCCTGCACAAAAACGTTTTCAATGAGTAAAATGGGCCCTATACACTAATAAGGTGATGTACAAAATTTCAGCATTTTATTATAAAAAGTCCCAGAGATATGAAAAGACAAAAATGCTGACTTAAACCACTTTTCGATGCATCGACATGGGTTCTCATAGTGGAAAAACCATGTCGGTAGATCGCGTTTCAGGGGTCATACACAAATTCCGAAAGGAAACAATGGTTACATAAATAAATAATAATGTTGCTATTTATTGGTACAAAAGTATCTACACTGTGTAGAAATAATAATTTTACACAAAGATTATAAAACTTGTTCAAAATGTTTTCCATCCATGCCAAAGATCCATTAAAGATAAGAGGCAGATATTATTTACCTATGATGCATTTCTGCGTTGCGTCATTTGCACTCTTGCTGTAAACATTTACATTTTAATTTGTGATTAATCCCTCACTAACTTTTTTTAAACATATCTCTGGGACTTTTTATGATAAAATGCTGAAATTTTGTACATCACCTTATTAGTGTATGGGGCACATTTTATTCATTGGAAATATTTTTGTACGGGGGCTGTATAAAAATTTAAATTTTGAATTTCTTCAAATTTAATCCTTGAAAACTTTTATAGATTTCATAAAATTCTGTACCTTTTCTTACGTAACTTTGTAATTTATTATATATATCTAAGATCAATATTTAAGGAATAAAAGCCGAAGTCAATGTTTTGGGACACCCTGTATGTCAGGCAACATTAATTTACAGTATAGCAGGAAAATGATAGCATCATGTATTTGATACATGTAGAGGAAGTTAAATATTTGTATATGACCTAGAAGGAGGAGCTCATCATGAAGTTAAATATTTGTATAATGCCCCCCCTCCCCAAACAATTCGCAATTTATATAGGACCCCCAAAATTTTGCAATTTGTTATATGACCCTCATACAATGCGCAATTTGTACTCGACCTCACATGCAAGCCATGCACTTTCCTCATTCAATATTAATATTTATTCGTATTGCACGAATCCCTATTGAAATATACATACCATGCCATCCCCTACCAAAACCTAATTAGTTTAAAGCCTTCCAGACCTTATCAAAACATATCTGTCCAGCCAATACTGAACTCACTAAAATTTGAGTCAAGTTTATTAAATTAATAATTCCACAAAGCGCCAGGGCGTTACATATAAATTGAATTTACTTTTCCAAGATAGTGAATTTTCATTATTTTGCGTCCTTTCTGTTAATTTGGTGCTGTTTTCATCAGTTTGGAGACGTTTTCACCAATTTGGCGGCATTTCCAAATTCAACACTAAGGTAATCATTTTTTTGAAAGAATAATTTGCTAACGAAACCTATTAAAAATATAAAATATGACAGTGCAAGAAAGTCAAAAGTCTTACAATCCAGATGTAACGAGAAACATTTATCCATGCACACATTATCAGACTTTACAGAAACACGGTCGTATTTTAATCTACACTGATGTCCAAGCTTTTCTTCTGGGACTTCCATTTAAAATGAACTCACGATAAGAATGTTATTCGAAAGTCTATTAAAGTTTTGAATAAGAAAAGTTTCATTTCGCAAGCATTCAAATGTTGGAATTGCTAGATCGATGGTGGATAAGAATTTTCATTTAGTTTTTATCTCTGGAATCGTATTTCATTTACACTTTGCGGGATTATGACACGGCGTTGGAATTTCATTTATATTGCATCAAAATATGTGAGATTACTGTGTAAAGCAGCATGTCAAAAGAAAGTTTTAAAGCCTCATACAAAATGATTGTTAGTTCTCTTTTAGACTTTATTGATTTTTTTATAAAATTTATAATAAAATAATATTTAAAATAAATATACAATAATATATAAGTACTCAAAAACAAATACAATATTACAAATAAAATGCACAACGTATTTTAATTGATATTTGGACAGAAATCATTTAGCTTAGTTTGTATTTTGTTGCTTTTCCAATTTATGAAGAAATTCATAGTTAGAATTTTTTTTTTAATTTAGGTTTTTGATTTTTTATTGGGTTAAAATTTTAAATATTTTAAATAATTTTATTGAGTTTAAATTTAAACTGTGGTGAAGTTTGTTTATTCAAAAATTCCAATATGTCGTCCTAAACATGGAAACGTAGGAAAACGTAGAAAAATGGAAACGCAGATTGTGACTGAAAATATAACGTTGTATGATACTCGTATTATTTCCCGGATCTTTATAAGTCAGAGAATAATAAGCTAAAAGTACTAAGTATTTGTTTAACCTAATGTGAAGCGAAGAAGATTTGAACTTCATAAAGTAAAATATCTCTAAGAATTTTTGTGGTTGTAAATTATTAAGCTAACTTCAGTACATTACTTTTAAGGGTGTAATCTTTAATCCTCCAATTTAAGTATGCAAAGTGTAGTACCGTAACTTCAACTCGATACGGTATGGAAAACAAATAGTTAATGGTGACTTAATTACTTCATAATTTTAACAATTTAACAACATTTATAAAATTATTTCAATTAATTGTCAGATATTAGAATCTTGCGATGTTGTTCATTATTCATTAAACAAATCAGGCTATTTTACTCATATAATTAAATATACCGAAGTGATTCATTGGGAAAGACATTGATGGCACTATAATTTTTGTTTCCGTTATTGTTTTTGATTTGATATTTTGAGGGCAACTTGAAAAAAAGAACTTTTGATATATTTATTTACATCAAATTAAAATCTGTACCTAATTAACACTCCATTTAAGATACTGTCAAATGTGAGGAAAACCTTTTGAATAGTTTATTAACTAGTGGATGAAATCTTATGCATAGACACACACACGATCGGTGGTCGAGCGGTCAGGAGGCAGACGTTTCCTTGTGATAGCTCGGTTGTCGGGTTGTGGGTTCGAGTCCCACCTGCGGACATGGGTGTTGTGATGTTGAGGTTAAGTCAGTCTTCTGCCCTATTGGAGCCTCGTTCAAAGTGAAGCTGCATATTACCCTTCGCCATGGACCAGGGGTCTTTTGACTTGGTGTAGAGTTTCCTGCACCGTGGGGATTTGTAACAACAACAACACGATCTCTTTAATATTAAATGATTCGTGCTCAAGGATACCTCAAATGTGTAAATAGAATAAAACTTGATATTAGTATTCTCTACCCTCATTAAAGTACTTTTCTTATACATATACAGCTACTCCCAAAACCCTCCTAATGTTTTTTACTTTCCAAAAAGTATCGTAAACTAAAAAGCAGAAATGTTATGACGTCATATGCCAATCAGTTGATTGTTTGGATTACATTAGATTTGAATTACAATTATATCAACATTAAAAAAGTAAGTTAATCAAAATGGAATGATTGGAAGGATTTTGAAGCTGACAATAAAAGATTCTAACAAAAGAAATGTTCACGTACATTAGTGAGGAAGCTGTTCTAAACCGCAGATGCAATGAATAGGCATCATTTACAAATTTTTAGAGCCAAGTTTGACATCATGTATCCAATTGACAGAAGAAAGTCTCAATGTATATGAACTCTTTATGGATAAGGCAAAAAGCATTTTAAAAATTTGCTGAAAAGCTTGAGTTGGGAAAATCATCCAATGTGTCATCTCCTAAATCACAAGAACCAAAGAAGTGGGAGGAAGTGTGTCTTAAATTCGTCCTATAAACGATATGTGGTACGGTCGGTATTAAGACGAAGGTGGATACAGCTGTGGATTGGGAAAAACCTATTAGTCGACGTTAGTGTTTTTACTTTGATGAGACGTTTAATCAAATACAATATGATAGTTAAAGATATTAAAAACTTGCACTTTCTGAAAGCCATATGGGTCTACGACTGAATTTTATGAAAATATGCCAACATTGGATTGGAAAATGAAGACATGAAATATTTTCACACTAGACAGAAGTTAGTCGTCTTGAATGTGATGTATGCGTTTCGACTTGGGGTAGTAAAGCAGAAATACATATTAATCATAAGGGTAGGAATCTTATATTGAAATTCAGAGAAGGAAACATAATGATATGGGGATGCATTATTGCGTTTGGACTAAGAATCATGTGTCTGATTCCTAACAGGATGACTGGAGCTATATACTCAAACATTGCGGATAATTACTTGCTTCCAACATTAGACTGGTGTAAAATAGCAAGAGGAGGCGTTGTGTATCAACATGATAGCGATCCAAACCATTCCTTAAGGGTGGCTACTGAGTGAATTCAAAATAATAACATTTGGGTCCGTGAGTAGATTTCTCAGTATCCAAATCTAAATCCGATTGAATACACGTCGTGTCTTCTTAAAAGATGTGTTTTAAATTACTCTAACATTCCACACTCTATGAATGAACTTTGGCTGTGGGTAGAAGGAAAATGGTACAATATTAGACGAAACGATTGCCAAAAGCTAATTGATTCTACGACAACCACTTTGAAGCTATTTTGAAAGTCAATGAATGCTTCACTGAGTATTAAAAAGGTAATTTTATTTATACTTTTTAGGTAAAAGATTATCATTCCTTCCAATTGGATTGTTCTCCCAATGCTCCTAATGTTCATTTTCCTCCCAATGTTCCTCACGTTAATATCCATCCCCCCACCAATGGTTTCCTTATGTATTAGATGTGTTTCTGGAAATAAATGTATTAGATTTATTTCTGGAAATAAATGTATTAGATGTGTTTCTGGAAATAAATGTATTAGATGTGTTTTTGGAAATAAATGTTTTAGATGTGTTTATGGAAATAAGTGTTTTTTCTAAGAGTGTTTCAAACTTGTTAGTTCCTGTAGTTAGTACATTTGCAATAATATATTTTAACACTTTACAACATAGTTGAAAAGTGTTTATGACTTTGTTCATTCTGTCTATCTGTCTGTCTGACCGTTAGCACGATAACTGCCGTGAAAATGACTTCATCGAAATGAAATTTTAGTATATTTTTCAGACGGTCTGTGGGACCTATGGGAATATAAATGAATAATATCACACAATTAGTTTTGGATTGAACCCGGGTTGAAAAAATGAAATACATTGAACGCTATGGGACCTACTTTTTCAAACATTTTTTAAGCGAACTTAAAATTCACAGATTGCTTCGAAAGCTTTAGTAAATATTCAAATTATCCCATAAAATATATAGAAAAATTTCAGTAAAATATGTTAGGTAGTTTTTTAAAAATAAATTATTTAATATAAGGAGAAAAACAAATTAAATTAAATTCTGTTTTTAACACTTTACAACATAGTTGAAAAGTGTTTATGACTTTGTTCATTCTGTCTGTCTGTCTGTCTGTCTGTCCGTTAGCACGATAACTGCCGTAAAAATGACTTTATCAAAATGAAATTTTAGTATGTTTTTCAGACGGTCTGTGGGACCTATGGGAATATAAATAAATAATATCACCCAATTAGTTTTTTATTCAACTTGGGTTGAAAAAATGAAATACATTGAACCCTATGAGACCTAATTTTTCAAACATTTTTTAAGCAAATTTAAAATTTACAAATTGCTTCGAAATTTTTAGGAAATATTCACATTATCCCATAAAATATATAAAAAAATTTCAGTAAAATATGTTAAGTAGTTTTCCAATTAAAATTATTTAATATAGGGAAAAAACAAATTCAATTAAATTCTGACTTTTGGAACAACCTCCAGAAAGAAAAGAGAGATATATTACATAATAAATATCGTTCCAAGAGTTTAATCGTTTTGTATATGAGAGAGGCTTCACATTTAAAAAAAATCTGATGTGGGCAACACATGACTTTCCTTATATAATGAATTTACTATTTTACAGTAAAAAATAGGTTTTTCTTATAGTAGATACTAATATTCTTTCCAAGATATTGAATTTTCGCCAATTAGTCGTCATTTTCATTGATTTAGCGCCATTTTTATCCATTTGGCGAGATTTTCGTTAATTTGGCTACATTTCAAAAAGTCGCCAAGTTGGCGACATTCCGCCAATCTCGCCAAGCGTTATGGACAATGAAATAAGTTGTCCTTACAGCAGATAAATGACTATTGGCGTTCAAATACAAAAGTATTACTCAAAGTATCTTTTTCCATGAATGGAACGAGCTAGATCCTCGAGAATTATGTCACCCAATTTATCGCATGGTATTACATATGAAAAGTGAACATGTTTCTCAATAGGAAATGTTTTTTTTTTCATTTTATATGACTTCTTAATTTTTTTTTAAATGTGCAATATCTCGAGAACGGTTCATGTTAGCGTTCTAAAATTTATGTCAATCATTTTCTAATGAAACATTACATAAGAAATATCTATTTCCGTAACTTTATTAGTGGTTTTGATTTTTTGACGATTTTTTCAAAATTTTATTCGAAAATTTAGGGGGGTTCAGAACATTCGATTACGTATAAAAACAATAGGCTTCCAGTGTTTACGGATTGTGATTTTTGTACCAAATTTGGTTCAAATCGGTCCATTCGTTCGTTAGTTATCGAGTCCAAAGTCTCACTGACACACACACACACACACACACACACACACACAGACACACACACACACACACACACACACACACACACACACACACACAGACACACACACACACACACACACACACACACACACACACACACACACACACACACACAGACTTCACTTCAAAAATGTTCGATACGTGATCAGGGATGCTTGAAACGTGCTCTCCCGTCGAAAACTCGATTTCGAAATTTCGACCTTGTCACAATACTTTTCTTATACATTATGTATATAAGGAAAGTAATAAATTTGGTACATAACAATTTTTCAATTTTTTTTTAATTTTATATAACTCTTCATGATATATTTATTTGATGGTATTTTTAATGCACTTTCCTACGTCCTAGAGAGTTAAAATTTGGTACACAGCTTAAGTTTGTTGAACATTTTATTCTACAAAAATTTGGTGCATCTTTAAATATAGATCATACATTTTTTTCGAAATGGCCTGCAAATAATCCCCGTTCACTTCTATAAATCATTGTTGTAATATTGTTAAAAATTCTGATGTGGGCAGCACATGTCTTTCCCTGCAGACTCATATTCACGTTCTCTTTATTCAATAATAATTTGAGTTCATCTGCACAAAATAACAGCCATAAGTATTTTAAATGACATTAAATTTGCACGTTAAACTTAAATTTGGTTCTCATTTGATAGCTGGACTTATTGTCAAAGGTGGCGTAGCGAAAACGCGAAAAAACTAGAATATCTCAAGAACATCTAGTCCTAGAGTAATGGGGTTAGTCTTATTACTTTCCTTATATACATAATGTATAAGGAAAGTATTGTGACGGGGTTGAAAATTCGAAATCGAGTTTTCGACGGGAGAGCACGTTTCAAGCATCCCTGATCACGAATCAAACACTTTTGAAGTGATGTCTGTGTGTGTGTGTGTGAAAGTATGTGTGTGTGTGTGTGAAAGTATGTGTGTGTGTGTGTGTGAAAGTATGTGTGTGTGTGTGTGAAAGTATGTGTGTGTGTGTGTGAAAGTATGTGTGTGTGTGTGTCAGTGAGCCTGTGGAGACGATAACTGACGTACGAATGGACCGATACAAACCAAATTTGGTACAAAAATAACAATCCGTAAACACTGGAAGCCTATTGTTTTCATACGTAATCGAATGGTCAGAACCCCCTAAATTTTTGAATAAAATTTTGAAAAAATCGTTAAAAAATCAAAACCACTAATAAAGTTACGCAAATAGACATTTCTTATGTAATTTTTCATTAGAAAACGATTGACATAAATTTTAGAACGCTAACATGAACCGTTCTTGAGATATTGCACATTTTTCAAAAAAATTATTAAAAAGTCATATAAAATGAAAAAAAAAATTTCCTATTGAGAAACATGTTTACTTTTCATATGTAATACCATGCGATAAATTGGGTGACATCTCTCTCGTGGATCTAACTCGTTCCATTCATGAAAAATATACTTTGAGTAATACTTTTGTATTTGAACGCCAATAGTCATTTATCTGCTTCAAGAATAACTTATTTCTTCGTCCATAACGCTTGGCGAGATTTTGGCGACAAATTTGGCGGAATGTCGCCAACTTGGCGACTTTTTAAAATGTTGCCAAATTAACGAAAATCTCGCCAAATGGACAAAATGACGCCAAATCAATGAAAATGACGACTAATTGTCGAAAATTCAATATCTTGGAAAGAATATTATTATCTACTATAAGAAAAACCTATGTTTTTACTGTAAAAGTAGTAAATTCATTACATTATATCAGGAAAGTTATGTGTTGCTCACATCAGATTTTTCTTTTTGTTGTCAAAAATCAAGTATAAAATAGGAATTTAATTGATATAATTGAGCACACGTAGTCTTTTATTTTTATATTTAACAATTTTTGCGGGCCATTTCTCAAAAGTAGCCCGTTCCTTTTTCCCAAATCGTACTAGAATAACCTACAAATGATTTATATACCAAATTTGGTTAAGTTTGGTATATAAACCACTTGTAGGTTATTGAAGTATTATTTTTAAATTTGTTCCATTAGTTTTTAGCTAGAGTGGATAAAGGCAATTTCTACCGGCCATTTCGCAAAGAAGGCAGATTCTTTTACTACGAATCGTACTGTAATCTAATGAACATCAGGATTTCCCACAAAAAACATACCTACCAAATTTTATGAATTTCAGTCCATTAGTTTTTCAATTGGAGTGGATGTAATATCCTCACAGACACACAGAAACATACACAGATACACCCTTACACACACAGACATTTTCCTAAAAATAGTTTTTTTGTGTTCTAGAAGTCCCAAAACGTGTAGATCCTTCGAAATTTCGAATTCCGATCTTCGGCACGATTCCAATACTTTGAATACATAAACACACACACACACATATATATTATCTGTGTATCTGTGTATTATCTGTGTATCTAAATTCCGTGCCTATGCAATTGCAATAGTTGTGATTTTAAATGATCCCTAAACTTTTATTATTTCTTCAACGAAGCCTAATTTTAACTTATGCAGAATGCATATATCTCAAGTGATTGTAAGGTGAGTTACATAAGAATTGCTGAATTTTTTTCACACAAAATTATTTAGCTCTGGAGTCTGGAATACAAGTTATATGAATGACATATTCATTGATTTTGCATAGAGAATCAGATTATTTATATTTCGATACAGTTTTAAATATTTAAGTATAATAAATTACTGTAGTACTGTGATAATGTAAAGGATATCACCACTCAATGTATCACATTTTAGAAATTTTTAAATGAAATTGAATTCCATTTGGAAAGTGTTTCATAATCAATGCTTATACATGATTGATCTTTTTTGTTGCTATATCCTCCAGAAAGAAAAATGAGATATATTATATAATAAATATCTTTCCAAGAGCTTCATTGATTTATATATTAGAGAGGTTTCACATCTTAAAATAAATATGGTAGATAACAATTTTTCAAATTTTTATATAAATAAATTATTATAGTATCGTGATGAATGAAGCGATTGGAAACATGTCTATGAATGAAATGCTGCTTTTATATAGAGGCGATTTAAATTTAGATGACATCATTTAAATAAAGTTCATTTGTTTTCGATGAAGCTTTCAAATATAATAAATTATTGTAGTATTATGATAATTTTAAAAATATTACCGAGGAATGTATCGCATTTTAGAGATATTTTAACCAGGCAATTTATATTTCAATGCCGTCATTTGAATGAAGTTCGTTTTCCTCGATGAAGTTTTCAAATATAATAAATTTATGCAGTACTGTGATAATTTTAAAAATTTTACCGAGGAATGTATCGCATTTTAGAGATGTTTATATAAAACTGCATTGAAGTTGGAAAGTGTTTCATAATCAATGCTTTATGCATGATTGATATTTCTTGTTTACATTGTCGTAGTATCTCCCTAAATTATAATATTTCAATGCCGAATGCGCATTGGGAGGATTTTGGGGGTAACTGTATTTCCTCATTCTCATAATTCATTCTAGTTAAACTAAAACTATATCCTTGATTATACGTCAGTTAGTATTAACAAGAAAGATCAATCATGCATAAAGCATTGATTATGAAACTCTTTCCAACTTCAAAGCAATTTTATTTAAACATCTCTAAAATGCGATACATTCCTCGGTAATATTTTTAAAATTATCACAATAATACATTAATGTACTATATTTGAAAACTTAAAACTTCACTGATTAAAAATGAACTTCATTCAAATGACGGCATTGAAATATAAATTGCCTGGTTTAAACATCTCTAAAATACGATACATTCCACGGTAATATTTTCAAAATTATCACAATACTACAATAATTTATTATATTTGAAAACTTCATCGAAAAAAAATGATTTTTTAAAAAGGAAATCATCGAATTATAAAGCGGCTCGCTCTTTAAATAAAAGCAGCATTTCATGCATTTCATTCATCACAATGCTATAATAATTAATTTTACTTAAAACTTAAAACCATGGAGATATAAGTAATTTAACTCTATGCTCAAAACTTCATCAAAAAATCGTTTGCTTCTTTGTAAAAGTAATGATTGTTTCATTCATAACAGCTATATTGCAGACTCCATGGGCTAAATGATTTTGCGTTAAAGAAATGCAGCAATTCTTATACAACTCATTCTATGTATTTTGGTGCTTACCTTTTCCATAAGTGAAAAGTAGGCTTCGTTGTAGAAATAATCAAATTTGGATGATCATTTACACTCAAATATATTGTTATTGCTTTGTTTCAGAACATTGATGCACAGAATTGAAGCAAAAATAAAGGGGTTTTAGGACGGATACAACACTAAATATGAATTAAAAAGAACTTTAAAACTCACGATTTTGGTACAAGATGGATGCCATATTTTATTTTTAAGTGGGTCACGTGGTCTTTTCATATCATGGTCATGTGATCTCTCCATATAAAGGGTGTAATTATTATTTAATTTTTATTTAAAAAACTTCAAAATATATTTTGCTGAAATTTTTTGATATATTTTATGGTATAATTTGAATATTTTATAAGACTTTCGAAGGAATTTGTGAATTTTAAATTCGCTTAAAAAATGCTTGAAAAATTAGGTCCCATAGGTTTCAATGTATTTCATTTTTTAACCCGGGTTCAATCCAAAACTAATTGGGTTATATTATTCATTTATTTTACCATAGGTTCCACGGACTGTCTGAACAACATACTAAAATTTTATTTTGATAAAGTCTTTTTTACGGCAGTTATCGTGCTAACAGACAGACAGACAGAATGAACAAAGTCATAAACACTTTTCAATTATATTGTAAAGTGAATTTTTATTAGAAATGAAGAAAAAGGTCATAATATCATGTCTTCGATTTCTTCTTATAGGATATTAATAATGTTAAAAATTCAGTTTCCCGAAAGTGCGTACTGTTTGAATCTAATTACTCAAGTTTTTTTTTCATTCTGTTAATGTAACTGGATCACTTACCATGAAATATTAGAAAAGTCCCCCAATTAGCACGCAAATACAGTTAATGGGAAAATCTCGAGGAGTTTTTTTAGAAGATAAATTGCAAAAAAGGCTTTTTTTTTGTTTTCTTTTTCCCAAGAATTTTTTTTCTGTCTATTATTGCGCTTAATGTACAATTATATTTAAGATATTAATGCAATTCAGTAGAACAATCACTTATTGGTCTTCTAACTGAACCCGAGAAGGAAATAAATTAAACATAACTTTAAACGATAAGTTTCTCAAATATAGCTAGAGATTTTGCGACTTAGCCCATTAGAAATATCTGATGTGGGCAGCACATGACTTTTCTTGCAGTCTCAAATTTATTTTCCGTTTCAAAATCTATTGAATTGAATGTAATTGCCCATTGACACGGATATTCATTTGATATTATATCCAATTTGCAGTTTTTATACGTTTTCTTTTTCATTTGACAATTTAATGCATTTCAGAAAACGCGGTCAATTTCTCAAAATTCTAAAAAAATTAAATATTTTGAGAACAGTTCATCTTAGAGTAATGGGGTTTGGCCTTATTCGTTCCGTTGTTAAAAATTACGGAATAAACGAGCATTTAGTTTATATATTTATGCGCACTTAATATTTTACTTCCGATTTTGATGATTTTTGCGGGTCATTTTGACGAAAAAAAAATGTATTTTGTTTTTCAAATAGTATCAAAATCTAATCAGCACCAGGGTGACTCACAAGGGGGCCTACCAAATTCGGAGAAATTTCATCAAATAGTTAGTTTTTAAACCGCAGTGAAAAATATAGTAAGCTTATCAAAATTCAAAAACCATAATATTTCTAGAATGGTCCAACCCAGAGTTATAAGGCTGATCTTAATCGTTTTGTCGTTAAAATTTGCGTTATAAAACAATCATTTTATCAATGCATTTAAGTATATTTAGTTTTATATTTCAGATATAAGAGAGGTAAAAAAGGTTATTTCAGATGTAGAGGTAAAAATATTATTTCAGATATAGGAAAGGCAGTTTGGAAGAAAAGGCATATTTTGTTTTTTCGAATCGTATTAAAATCTAATCAGTACCATGGTAATCCACTATTTATTTATCTACTAAATTTTGGGATATTTTGCCCATTAGATTTTGAGTACAGGCATAGGCAGACACGCAAGCACACATATATTCACACACACACACACTCACACACAGACGCCACGTTAAAGATGGGTTTTCATGTTTCAGAGTGCTTGAAACGTGTACATCCATCAAAAACTCAAGTTTTGATTGTCGAAATCAACACTTCCCAATACTTCCAATCAATACTTCCCCTGTATATTACCATGTATTGCAGGGAAAGTAAAAAGGGATTTCATGAACGTTAAAATTATAATAGGTTTGGCACTTTTATTTAAAAAATTGTTCAGTTACGTATTTTTAAATCAAAAATTAAAATATATAATTTGGACTTGGGGAATAAACTTAATCACCTCAGACTTAATCACTGGACTTCATCACCTCAAGCGAAGTAGCCAATTAACTGGGTTTTCAGTTTTGACAAACGGGATAACATTGCTTAATAAGACTTCAGAAAAATATAATACATAGCTAGTAATTTTGACTGAATAACAGAAAATTGTTTTTAGATAACCTATAACTACATTAAAAATATAAAAAAAAATCCATAAATAAATACAGAAACTAACTAAAACAAAAGCATACTGAAACTCAAAATAAATTTAATAAATAAAAACAGAACAATAGAAAGATACGAACATACCGAAGCATAAGGGTACCGTATTTCAACACAATTCCACAAACCAGCAAAACGAGACCCAAACACGCAAAACAAGACACAAACACATTGAATCCTATATATAACATATACCAATATTAATTTGTAAATAAAAATTAGCACAAACTACTAGTCATAAAAATTTAATTTAAACAAGTCTAAAGAATGAAATAAACAAAATAAAATATAACAGTTCAAAGGAAAATATTGCGTAAGTCTTATCATTCTTTTTATAGCAATTCTCTTTTTATTGAAAAAAGTGTTGTGATAAGTTTCCTGTAATATCTTATTAAAGAAGCCTAATATATTGAATCCAAGAATATACAACAATTATCAAGCGAATAAGAAAAATAGGCAAATAACAAGCACTATTACAACAATAAATTCTTAATCAATAAATAAAATGCACTTTGTGCAAAGGATAAAAAAACTTGAGCAACGTATATAAGCACAGATAACACAATGGTGCAGCTTACAGATGTTTCAAGGATACACTGGATACCCTTTGTGAGTGTAAGAGAACCAACAAACCCGAAGTCCAAAAGAGTATTGGGCGAAAATAAAAGAAATAGGGGGAGTTGGATACCCAAGAGATGGATTAAAATTTCCACTTTCTTTGTTCTATTTCTTAATCTTTGGGAATTTAATATGTCGTTTCTATTTTCGTCTTGTTTATTTTTGTTCGGACTTGACTCTTCTTGACGGGATTTTCCTCTTGTGTTTTGACGCACGCCAATCTTGGGTGTTGCTTCTCGTTTCGGATTGGCTAAACGGTTTTGCATGCTGCTTTCTGATTGGCTCTCTGTAAATCGAGGTCTTGGGTATATAATCTCTGCTGCCGCTGTTTCTTTTCGCGCCCATTCCTCTTTTTGGACTTCTAGTTTGTTGGTTCTCTTGCACTGACAAAAAGGACCCGGCTGGATAGGAAGAGGAAACAGCTGTATGTTGCATTATTGCGTTATTTGTGCTTAGATACGCTTCTCAAGTTATCCTTACAAATTATTAGTTTCTTTTAAAATATATCATAAATTCCTAAAACTTTTGAAATTGATTTTTGCCTGAAATGCATGTATTTGCTACATGATTTTGCTTCATAAACTTCTGCGAATATTTTCGCCTGTTTCTGTGTATATGTACAGAAAAATATTATTTAAAATATCTCTATTAAAAGGTTTTTTCAAAATTCTTCAGAGGTGAAAATTCAGTCAAACATAGTGGAAATATTTTTTGAAATATACGGAAGCAATTTCACGGAAGTAATAGTTTCAAATGTCGCCACCAGAGGGATTTTCTGAATCTCGGCCACCTCCAGTACTAGGCGAAAATGAACACTTAAAATAACCAGAGTTCTAAAATGTTGCGATGTCTAGCAGCGTAATTGAAAGTAAATGGATTACAAACTTAACTGCAAGATGTGATCATTATCGATTTCTTGTGTAATTCGTTAAGTGCATAAAATGAGTTAAACTACATAAGAAAAAAAACTTTTCTAAATTTTCATTTATAAAATCTACAGATTTGTTCGCAATAAAACAACTTTAGAAGAAAGATCAGACAAAACTGCGAGTCATAAAAAGCTTGTACGATATGTAGAGAGTTATAAAATATGATTTTCAAGGAAAAAGCCGTTTTTCGGATTAAAAGAAAACCCCTTAATACTAAAAATTGTTGATGGTTTGGTAATATTTTCACCATGTCATATAAACACAACATAGCCATTTATTCTGAGTGTGATAGAAAATGATTTAATTCATTCATACAAACTGTTTTTGCTCTTCCTCATCTCAATTTTTTATGTTCGCGTTTTAAGAACAAGACAGAAATGTGCAAAATATTTTACCGTAAGAAGCATGATGGTGGAAATACAGGCGTTTAGAAATATTTAAACAGGAAAATCAGTTAGATTAGTGCTATAGTTTTTCAAAAGGGTGTTGAAGCAAACCTGATGTTTTACGTACAAGGATATAATCACGGCAACTTTTATTGTACTTTTATATTTTAAAACACGGGGTTATCATAGCTAATGTATCCAATTTAAAGCCTTAATCACGATTAAGTGCCGAGCACTCACTTAATTCCTTCAAGGCCTTCCTTAAACTGTTACATTTAGAACTGTTACTTATAGAATTTTACAGTCAAATCGTTCTGTAAGGACCTTACTAGCTTAACAACCCTCCTAGCTAAATAAAAAGCTGCCAGTTGCTATAGTAATTCCTTTACGTCCATACTATCCTTGATATTTAAATCAGAGTCGGTAAAAGCATGCAAGAGTACATCCAGATCATAAGCGTAGGCCATCACTCTATCCAGTTAGTAAAATGTCAGAATTAGTTAGAAAGTTACCCAATGAATCCACAAGGGACTATTATCACCCATACCAACGTAACTAAATGGCAGTTCCCCAAAAGTCGTTATAATATCGAGAGATATTTCTAATACCTAGGCATAATTTCTATGGGGGAATTAAAAGTTACGCAAAATATATTAAATACTCAATAGTAAATTATTAATGTAAAGTTATTACAGTATATTAGAATCGAAGTATAAAAAACTTATCCCAATACCCGATACTTGTAATGGACAATGTATACCCAATATTTGATATTAAAAAATATCAATAAAGTTTCAATTAATAACAGTATATATAATTTCAATATTAATAGAAATATTTTCACATCAAAATTACAAATTTAAATTATTCTATATCATAAACATATCAGATTATATTATTATTCATAGTCAACTTGCAAAACACAGAGTTTAAATGAGTTCAAGCGAGTACACAAGAGAAGTCTAAAAACTAGGTCGATATAAGGAGTCCCACTTGAACCACTGCAAATACTGGCCATGATCAAAAGCAGTTGAAAAAAATGACATCAGATACATAGCTATCTAAAGTGATCAACAAACAGCTTACCATGACATACCGATAAGGGATCAGCAACCCATCGAGTAGTAAGAGCACAGTCAGTAAGCAGAAAATCCAGTCAATAAGCAGGAAAAGCAACAAACACTGCCAGGCAAGACTGCTGACACTATTAGTCTATCGCCTAATATCCAGTAGTACTAATTATGTAATTAACAATGGAAAATGGTTCTGTTATACGTATAAGTACTACTACACATATAATCACTACTAGAGTCTAAAAAAATTTCCAAGAAATAGACGGTGCCAGCAAACACACGGCGCCACGGAAACAGATGGCAAATATACAATAATCCTCTAAAATAGACGAATTTCTGACGTCAATAAGAGGTGATTGTACCTTTACAATGCACTTATATATTCCCTGCAAATATAGTCGATAAGCACAAGAATCAAAAGTCACTGTCAGGTAAGACTCTTAATAAGGCCAAGTCTATTAACTAGAATCCATTAGTACTAATTAAGTAATTAACCATGAAAAATGGTTCTTTAGACTATAACTATAACTACTATTTCACATGATGTTATTACTGCAGATGTTATTCCTCTATACTATATATACTATACTATATTCCTCTATATCAGACAAATTTACAGCACCGATAAGGGTATTACTGTTATATATATTATAATCTTAACATAATGATCAAACAGATATCTGTTATATTTAAAATATCATATTACTTCTAGAAAAATCCCAGGTCTAAAAGGACCGCAAATCAGTTTCCATATCCAGGATTAATGGCCGTTTTTAGATTACACGTCATCACTTTAGCATTTGGGAAAGACACGGTACATAAAATTTAAAACATTCATAAGTGCGCTTTAAAATCATTTCCATATAATAAAAATACTACCGTAATACTCTTCATAGTTCAAGGAACAATATTATACTATTATTCCAATCATTTCACCATATTAACCATCTTATATAACAAATTAGTTTCACGCCATCAAACACCAACTGCCATCTTGCAAACCGAGTTGAGGAGCTCAGATACATCTGACATACATTCTTCGTAATTTGCGTTTGGTTTTTTTTAACTAATTTATTTTATTTTTATTTTATTTAACAAATGCCAAGCCATTGACAACTAGGTCATTAGACCATGAGCTCTCCAATACTTTTCAACAACACAGTCCAAATTATTTAGTGCAGAACACTCGTCCAGATGAGCAGTAGTCATGGGTTGTCCAGAGGTACAGAAAACGCAGTCAGGCGAAGTAGACTTATGATCACTTTGTATTGGAGTTGTAGCTTGGTTGAGTTTCGACTGCTAAGATACCTCTGTAGTATATTCGAAATTTAAATTTAGGTTTTTAAACTTATGATCACTCTGTATTTGAGTTGTATCTTGGCTGAGTTTCGGCCGCTGAGATACCTCTACAGTACATTCTTCGTAATTTGTTTTTATATTTTTGAACTTATGATCACTCTGTGTTTGAGAGTATATTTGTTAATTTTGTTACAATAAAAATATCTGGATAAAACAAATGTAAATGCCAATTTACAATTGCTATGCTATTTCAGATAACTGCATGAATGGGTCGAGTTTGTGTTAATAGAGTACCTGTAACGGCAATAAGGAAACTTACTATGATTTAGAATTTTATTTTGCAAACTTCGGTGGAGACTTAGATATTCAGTCTCACCAAACAACCAGTATCAATTTTCTTAAACATTGAATTCAGGTTGTATGAATCTGCAACGGATAAGTTCATATTCACAAATTCATAAACGACCTATAGATCGAATTCTTTAGGTCAAAATTGCTTGTGTTAGTGCAACCTTGTTCAGTCTAAGCGGTTTTGAAGCAGTTTAATGCCGGCTGTGTGTGGTAGTACTGAATTTGTCTGGTCAGCATAGTTGTACTAAAAATTGCAATATATAATAAATATTTTTACTGCAATCGGCAATTTCATTCTGACGATCACATATAGGGGTGTTCAGTGGCGCCTTTAAGCAATTTAATTTTAATTTAATTTCAAATACTTCCATATTTAGAAAGATATACAGTGATCGCAGGAGATTTTATTCCTACCGTGTTGATCTTTCATATTTTGAGTAATATCGCTAATATCTGAAAAAGACCATTTATAAACTTTTATTTCATACCATGAATGGCTATGATTTAACTTCACATAGCGTAAAAAAGTTATTAGGAAACTATTTAAGAACTATAGAAATTGCATTAACTTCATATTCTTTGCAATTGCCAGTTAAACAATTGTTAATTAATTTCTAAAAAACGTGCTTACAGTTTAAATTTAATTATTTAATTATTCCTCATTCTGTGCAACGGTTGCTAAACATTTATCTTGAAATATATAGAAAAGTCTCCTGTAAGCCCATTAGCACGCGAATATTACTGATGGAAATCTCAAAATAAGCGTATTAGTGGAAGATAAAAGACAAAAGATTCTTCTGTATCTATTCAAGAAAACTAATTTTGAGCTTATTTTTCCCTTAGATAGTTTCCTATTTTCTAGATACTTAAGAGATTTAGTGGATGGAAAAACACTTATCTGTTCGACAAAATGTCAAAAAATAATAAACTCAAGACTAAACAGCTCGTAAATGATAAATTTCTATAATCTTCTTATATCGTTGAAATACTTTGTTGAACTACTATCGTTGAACTGTTCGGTTTTTTAACGTGAAAATGATGCATTTCCCCGATCTACATTTTTACCAGATATTTTTCTGGTTGTAAAAATCTCTTATTTCAACTGGGATTCAAATCATCTCTGGTCATCAGACGATCTATATCCATTCAGCTACGGAGTAATGCGGTAAAAGTAATATTAGATGAAATAAGATGTGGATATATTAAATGTGGATATATTAATACATGATATATCAAAGTATAAAGATAAATTGATTTTTCCTTATGGAGCTGCGCTGTGAAGAAATCTGCATTTTCCATACAGTGAGAGCAAATTACTTGCTTGTTGTAAATAAAAATTCAAATAACTATTAAATACTCTTTGTTATAATTTAAATTCATTTTTATTTAACTATTCTCAGATTTACCCTAATATTTACAAAAAGAAAGCATGCTAGTTATTATTTATAGCACTAATTTTTACTACTCTTTAACAATGTGAGACATAGATACGCGAAAGATATATATATATATATATATATATATATATATATATATATATATATATATATAGAGAGAGAGAGAGAGAGAGAGAGAGAGAGAAAGATAGAGCTAGATAGATAGAGCTAGATAGATATATAGATGGCTATATAGATATATAGATAAATGGATGAATAGATAGCTAGATAGAGAGAGATACTAGATTAATTTGTGATACTTTTAGACAAAATCTGTTTCAATGTTATGAGTAAATAGAAGTCGCATTGACCACTTGCAAAGTGCACATATTCAGTACTGATACTGCAGGTAACATTTTAGAATTTTCGTGAGTTTTTACGCTCTCTATTTGAGACTTTTTACTAGACTATTTTGGTCCTGAGTTTTTAAGGGGCTTCACCCCATGGAATTTTTTGCTCTTCGCATCATTTAACTCTCATTTTTTAATCTTCATCAACTCCAAAAACTCAACTACACTTCAACAATAACACTAAACTTCTTTTTCGCATTTTCAGTTGCCAGCCCTTTTGAATTCGTCGTAGGGAAGAAACTCTTTTCTTTAACATCCACGAATTTCATTGGTGATGCAGACCCCTTCATCGTCATATGTCACTTCTAGATCGGTCCCGAATGGATATAATATTGTTTCTCACTTGATAACGTTACTTCTTCGGGATGGATTGCCGCGAGAGTTAGACCTGTATAAGATTGCGCGTGAGTTAGCAATTTTTATTTATTGGTGATAAACAACTCTCTAATATAACTTCACTTTAGATGTCCTTGCGTCTGGAATTTTCTTTAACGAACGATCTTGCCATTTTTTTGTTCAAATTTATGCTTTCGTTGGCCTCTCTCTGTTGTCAAGTATTCTCCTCCCTGCCAAGCTTAGCTGGAAAGAATTACTAACACAGAAGTTCGTCTAAACATGTTCGTACAGAAAGTATATTTTTGTCGTCGATGCATAGTTAATTTTAGTTTTTCATTGAAACAATGCAAATTTGTAATGCAGATTTAATAGTCTTTTTGCCTAGAATTACCGTCCAAATAAACCAAAAAATATTACAGCTTATTACTCTGTGCTCATAGCCATGTACCATTATTACAAGTTGCAATGTACACACCTCTATATAAAATTATTGGTCGGGTTCATTTTAAAACAATGCAGTTACATTTAAATTTCATTTTATGTAATTATATATTATTATATGTACATTCATCGATTTACAAGCCAATCTCCATTCCCCCTCCTCCCTCGCGAAATCGAAAGTAACCTTCCAGTCTTTCCAGTAATGGAAGTGGAACCTACGTGCATTCTCTTTTTCTAGATTTTAGATAGTAGAACATATGATCTGCCCGAAATCCCCAATTCTATGACTTTACGTATATTCCAGGATATATTGTGTTACATGTAACTCGCCATAAACTCAAGTCGATTTGTAATAAATTGTATGAATTCTGTGGAAATTCTGAATCATTCGGATGTTAGTCATCTACTGTATCTAATCTGTTGGGGTTAAGTCGTTTTGGCATTGCTGTGAAGCACGTTTGTCGGAGAATACCACCGATTTCCGGCTAATTAGGTCGCTGAATGCCATTAAAAGATAAATAGTATCTTGATAAGGCAAAGTTAAGTAATTTGAATGAATACACACGTTAAATTAAGGACTATTTGAGAGCAAGGAAAATAATGCTTTGGTCACATATCAATTATCAAACATTCTTTTGGAATTAAAATTTTTATTTGGTCACAAGATTTTCTTATACACTCAAATTAAATTCAATCTTTAATTCATATATATATATATATATATATATAATTGAAATGTAATAATAAGAATTATGTAAAAATAAAAATACAAATATATGTATTGTTTATGTTTCATAAATAATGGGTGAAATTCATTCACTTTTAAAATTATACCATGTTTGGGGTTTTAAAAGAATTTTCGTTTCATTTGTCGACTTGCTCATTTAGAAATGAAGCCAAGTCGCCATATTCCCCCAAAATTGAAATACATAGGTTGCGGTTTATCTTAGCGTCATTGGAAAGATCCTTATATTTTGTCATCAAAAATTGAAATAAAAGAATAAAATTAATATTAACAGGAATATACGAATTAAAATAGGAATTTAATAAATACATTATAGAATAATTATATTTTTATCTCAGTTGTTATCGTTCATTTTTCGGGCTATTCCTGAGTGTCCAGCTAATTTTTACCAATCTTCCTATAATCTAGTGAGCACAGGAGTAACTATATTTAATGCAAAATTTTATGACATTTGGACAGATATTTTTTACGCTAGATTGGGTACATACATTAAAAATACATCAAACATCCAGACACTCACACACACACACACATAAATCAAGCTAAAATAGCTGATTTGCATTCTTGAATGCTCAAATATGTAATATAAAAAAAATCAAATATTTGATCGCAATAATAATGCACTTTCCTTGCACTTTACTATTTATTGTTGGAAAAGTGAAAATGATAGCCAAGGATTTGCTTCATCAGTTAATGTAAACAAAAATAATAAAACCATCTGAAAAGTAATTTGTAGTAATTCTTATATTCTTAGCAATTGGCATTTTCAATCTTCTTAATTAAGTGCTGAAAGCGCTTAATGTGTAATTTTAATTATTCACTATTACCTGTTTCTTAACTGTGACTTAAACACATGCCATGAAATATTAGAAAGTCTCCTATTAGCACGCGAATAATATTAATGGAATTCTCGGTAAAAGCATATTAATTGAAGAAAGTGCAACAAAAAAATCTTTTTTTTTTCTGGAGAAACTTTTTATGTTTCTGCCACTGCACTTAATGTGTTATTTTTAAGATTCAGTGAAACAGATCTAATGTGAACAGCACATGGATTTCTCTACAGACATAAATTATTTCTCTCTTTCTTTCTTTCCTAATTCATTAAATTGAGTTTAATTGCACAAAATAACACGGATAATTATTTGAAATTACCCTGAATTTGAAATTTAAATATAATTTTTGTTTACATTTGGCGACTGGACATATTTTCAAAGCCGACGGGGTAAAAATGAGAAAAACTAAAATATCTCGAGAACGGTTAGACCTAGAGTTGGGTTGGTCTTAGTCTTTTCTTCGTTAAAATATAGAACAAGCATTTAATTGATACATTTGAGTATATGTAGTATTTTATTTTAGATTTCAGGACTGTTACAGAGTAGTTTGTAAAAAAGGCAGGTTTTCTTTGTCCGAACGGTACCAAAATCTAATCAGCTCCTGGGTAATCCACAAAAGACTTACAAAACTTTGTAAAAATGGGTCAATAAGTTTTTCAGCTAATGTAGATACTAATATCTAATTTTCACCAGAGTCACCCACAAGTGACTTATCTACAAAATTTTATGAAATTTGATCCATTGGTTTTTCATTCAGAGTGGATACATACATTACACAGATAGACTCACATTCACACAAACAGACGTGTGAAGCTAAAATAGTTATTCCGTGTCTAGGGTGCTCGAAATGTGTAGACCCGTCAAAAACTCATGTTGCGATGTTCGACACAATTCCAACACTTAAACTATATATTACCATGTATTGTAGGGAAAGTAAAATTCTAATGCGGGCATCACACAGCTTTCCCCACGAATTCAAATTTCCTTTCATTATTTTGTATTTCATGATGCAGTAAATTGAGTTTAATTGCAGAAAATAAAATGGATACTTTTATGATAATATAATAAGGTACTTTTATTATAATATAATAAGGATACTTTTATGATAATATAATATGGAAACTTTTCTGTTAATTAGATAACCTCGAATGCCAAGTAATTTAATGAGTAGGAATTCTCATCAACTCCTTTTATTGCAGCGAGTTTTGCAGTTCATCAATGTATTTTGCTGGAATTTGCTATGAGAAAGCGATCAAGCATTGAGAAAGCCCCCTCTATGCGGATTGAGCGAGTATAGCAACACTTAATCCACCTGTGGATTCCTATTGTAATAAACAAAATATTTCATTAACAAAATAAATTTCTATTGAACAACCTTGACTGCATCTGCAATTTAAAGGATTAAAAAGAAACTATTTGCTAGTAGAAATTTCCATCAATATTCACCATTGCCTTTTATTCCAACTTTTGAAATCCATCAGTGTACTCTGAAATATTAATGAAAGATGAAATAAACAGTTTCATATCAAAGAAAAGAAAATGTTTTTGCTCTTGAATTTATTTCGAGGCGATATAATGCGGAAAGTCACTTAGCAGGCCTTATGTGTCACAAAAGCTATCTCCCCATATTAGATTCTGCATTAAAAACATGTGAAGAAGAATTTATGAATTGCGATCGATATGGGTCCGATCGATGAATATCATCAGACCCAGCAACCTATGGGGATTAATCAAGTTTTTATTCAGGAGTTATCTTTTTGTTTAATTTAGAGATTTAGGAAATTATGATACAGATAAAACTGAGCAATATTTTATAAAATGGAGCTTTATTACAATCACGTGTTGTATTCATTATATTTAAAAATACGTTTTTATTATTTGATTCTTTTTTTCCATAATAAAAAGACGAAATTGTTTTACATGAAATATTAAAAATCATCTTTAACTCAAATGATAAGTGAAACTTTATTTCATAGGTGTTTCAGAACAGCATTCAGTGTGATTATGCAAAAACCTAAGCGTACTAAAAGTAAAAACTTTTAAAATCTCTGGAATGAATTGATTCTCGTAGCATAATTAAAGTTTTTTTGTTAACGAAATTTTAATCTCAAAATTAACTGAGAAGCTTACAATCCGATAATTAAAATGTAAAATTCTTTTGTAAAATATTTTTTATGATAATCATGCCAAAGAAGTTCGAATAATTATTTCGATTTTATTTACTCGAAGGAGTAATTCCTTAATTTATTTTAGTTTATTTTTCTAAAGAATAACCTGAGGTGTTTGTGGTGTTTAAAACATTAGGATGCAACTATCAATTTTGCAACCAGCGATCAAAGTTTTGATGCAACAGAGTAAAGGAAAGGATTTATCAGATTTTGACAAAAAAGCAGGTTGTTATGTCACGACACTTATGTAAGAGCATTCCAGAAACAGCGATGCTGAGAGGCTGTTCACGTTATGCAGTAGTTAGTATGTTGTTGTTGTTGAAACCCAGACCGTCCGACCTACCAGAAAGGTGTAAGGTAACTGGCAGTAGTTAGTATGTATTAAAGATGGTCCGAAACAGATGATACCTCAAGCCATCGACAAGGCATGGGACGGCCTTCCCACAATGATACCAAAGGTCAGCAGAGACTTATTCCTCCTGTCCACAGAGGTAGGAGATGAAACTGTGAGGGACATCATCCGTAATTTCAATCATGACGATGGGACTAATGTGTTCGTATATACAGTCCATCGTACACTGTTGGATATGAGTCTGCGTAGCCGCAGTCGCATTCGTGTGATCATGCTCACAGGCATTCATCGTCGTAAACGCCTGCAGGGGTCAAATAATCATCACCATTGGACCATCGATGATTAAAAGAGACTCGCTTGGTTAAACGAATCCTGATGCTTGTTGCACCAAGTGTTATTGCAGTTGCACCATAGCTTATGAGCGGCCCATACACAAGGAAACCTCAACACCTGGATTCTCTGTGGGACACACACTGGCTTAAACAAAAAGAGTACTTATATTTCGTATTAAGGATTAAAACACATAAATTATATTTCAAAACAAGAGGTATCCTGGTCTGCAATTGATAAACAATCCTGGGACTTTAATCATGTTTTTAATTTTACGGAAGCCAAAATCATTTTTGAACCTAATTTATTTTGAATTAAACTTAATTGAACGTTTCTATATTATTTTCCAATCAAAATCCCTTGCTAACGATTATTTTCACTTTATACCATCACCACTTCATTTCACTTATACCATCTTGGAAATCTTTGGTATAATTTCCCATTACGATAATTTACGACATTTGGTATAATTTACCATTTTCTATTTGCTTTCTTTAGTTTCTACGATCCTCTGCTTTCTTTTAAACTAATTTTTGTCCACAATCTTATTTGACGACGTTATCTCATATGAACCTTCAAAATCAGTTGGTTCTTTTGTCGCGAACGTTTTGGTATACTCGACAGAGAAGACAAAGTTTTGAAATCAAACACATTTATTAAACATGAAATAACAAGGCAGTTGATCGAAAACAGTGGAGTACAAGCATTTCTCGCAATAACTCAGAGTTACACTCGGTAGGGTGACCATTAAGAACACCCCTGGAGGAAGAGGAACCAAGAGAATACACATATTTTCTGATACATAAAATAAACACAATATTCCTCATATTATACTTGACATTTATATATCACATTTGTATACTTTGAACATATACGACATTTTCATATAACATCATCAATGACTCGATACTCACGAGGATTTTACAATTAACACTCTATTCGTTAGGTGGAAGACTAAATATATATAAAACTTTACCTCGTCTCTTTTAAATATAACATTTACAATTCTGTACCATGGGAAAGGATATCAGGATGGACTCTCGGCATAAACTCATCGAGATTCTTGCGCAGAACAAAATCCATAATGGTCGGGAAACTTGACTACACAACATCATGCTGGCGGAATTCGACATCTTGGTTGGTTACGGAGATTGGTTGATTCGTACCTTAGGACACAAGGAGTAGTCAGGCAAATACAAATCGCTGTAAAATGAGCTTTCCCTCTAGCCCTATTAGCGATTCAAGCCGACCAGTGAAAGAACCATTTTCTCTTTTTACAAGACTCATTATTCCATTACTACCAGGCTGATTCATTTAAAAACACGAGTGACTCATCTCTGAACCGAGCCAAACGACTCTACGCACAACTTGTCGAACTATGTTACATATTTTAATCACATCCTTCCACTTTCAAAATTAATCCACATTTTCTTAAAATTCGCGATCATACGCGAATCAAACACACACGTCTACATTTTTCCACGACTCCTTCCACACTGCTCCCAAAATCCTTTTTCAAACGCGCGCGTGCGCAAAACCTGCAAGTTCCCAACTAGCGACTGAGAAGCGAAAATACAAAACTATTACTATTTTTCTGGAACATAAACACTTTTGCGATTTTAGAGTTCACTTACCTTAAAAGTCAATGTAATTGAAAACATGTAGAAAAGACATTTACATTTCGAAATTGACACTTTCAATCACACAGAAATAAAACAATACTTTAATATACAATTTTAACACAGAGGTGTGAAAGCCTTATCACACTCCTTCGGGGCCCGGGAGAAAAATTTCCTGCAAAGCGGGGAATTTTTCCACACAATACTAGGAAAATACCTGCATTAAGTTCCCAATGACATATGTTCCATTGAGAGGAATTTAGTGTAAATTTTGAGCGATGTACATGTACATCAAAGAAAAAAAACAAAAACAAACAAGATCATGACCAGCATAATAACCAAAATCCAAGAGTGGCCTAAAGTTTGACTCGTGAGTCAAAAAAAAAAAATAAGTCTCAATACAAGCATAGACCTTTACAAGACAACACCAAATTAACAAGACACAAATGATGAAATTGCCCCTTTTAAAATTTAAACACTAATACATTTTCTGGTGAGTACCACAGAGACATGAAAATTTAATTTACTCAACTCACAAAAAGTTTAACTAAACAAAAAGTTTTCTTTCTTCAAAAATTTTACAATTAAAATTCTATAAATTTACTTTTCACAGAAATCAATTTATTAACTATTATCCAACCTTGCCAACAAATTACTTTAAAAGACATTTAAAAAAAATTACTAATTTAGAAAATGAGACAAATTTTCAAACCAAGAATGTTGATCAGGCACCCAGGCAAGAAACAAGTCCATTAGAAAGTTGCAAACCTAGAGGTGGCGGTACCCCCAACCAATAAGTCAACAAACACCAAATGACAAAAAAAAATTTCTAAAATTTACTAGACCTTTAAATTAAAAAAAAAATCATTCACACATTCATAAAATAAAACAGAGATAAAAATTATCAGTTATCCTTAAAAATCCTTACCAAAACTCTAATCCATCAAGTACTTAATTATCTTAAAATTACTTTAAAACATTACTGCTTATCATTAAAGTAAAGCAAAAAAAAATTATTATTTAAGTATTTAGAATTTTAAAACACTACTTCAACCTGATTAACATGGCACTCACATTCAGAAAGCTGCACTGGCACAGAACTTGCAGTACAGAACATTCAGCTGACTGACACATAAAGCAAATTACACAGAAGTTCAGAAATATTGGATCCATTTTAACATAGCATACAGTTTTGCAAAACATTTTGTGAAACAATTGAAAATATAATATTATGAATGACCTGAGACTCATTCACTACCGGTGCTAGATCTGCTTTGCATTTGGCACATGCATTCGTATGGAACTCTTTCGGTTTACAGTCCTCTACCACACGAACATTTTTCCCACTACTCATCTGCGAGTCAGGCACAGCAATACGCTTTGCGACACTACTTAGGTTTGAGTCTGCCCTTTCCGACTCATTTGCCGGTTCATGATTTGAAATCGAAAGTAAATTATTCGTACATTGATAACCAACAAAAGGAATGGAAGAGTTTGAAAACTTAAAACAGAAGTGATTATAATCTATAATAGCATTATGTTTATGTAAAAACTTGTTACCAAGGATTACATTATATGAAATAGGAGCTGGTGATTTTAACACAAAAAATTCGGTAGGGAATCTTTCTTTTCCCAAATTTAGCGAAATAGTGGCTAAACATTCAACTTTAGTATCTTGTGAACTAAAGCTACGCAAAATTGTTGGTTTGTATGTTAGCAACATATGTGCAATGGGTACAGTATTTAAAGCTTCCTCATACACTAAATTAATTGAACTACCCGTATCAATCAATATTGACACTTCACTGCTCACTAATTTTCCTTTTATAATAGAAGAAGATGACAAAGAATTTGTAATATTATGACAAATATTATTTTCCTCAAAATGTGATGTTTGCCTATCAAAAGTTTTTCTATTATTATAATTGTGCATGGGATATCTACTCTGATTCCCAGAAGAATGATTTTTGGAATTTTGCAAAGATTTATATGACTCCTTATTTTTATAATTTTGCGTTCCTTGCTTTCTATACTTCCACTCATTTGCAGACATTTGCCCTCTGTGTCTTTCACCCTGGTGATACCTAGTTCCAGGACTGGTATAAATTTTCCTACATTTTATACCGTACACATCTCTTTTTTGAAAAACCTTTTTCCAACACTGTTCTTGAACGTGACCTAATTTACCACATTTGTCACACTTTGGACGCGGTGAACGCTTTTCGTTAACTTTATCTGAATTAAACTTAAATTTTTCTATTTTACCCCTAAGAAATTCAATGTCCCTTTCCTGTTCTAACACTTTTCTTTTTAAATCTGACATACTTTCACTTTGATCTGGTGTGAGAACATATTTTTCTGGTGTGAGAACACCTTTTTTTGTAAGTACCGGATTAGTCAAGTACATAGCATTATTTTCATTTAAAATAGATTCCTCAAGAATTGCAAGTTTTCTAGCCGAATAAAAATCTCTAGGGTTTTGTGACAACACCAATCTTTTTAGTTCCGGATATAAACCATTAATAAATGAAGTTTTTAAAAGTGTTTGCCTGATTTTATTCTCACTTTCGGAATCTACATCTTCCGGAACAACCTTAAATGAAGCAGCTTCGATTCCCATCGAAAACTGTTTAACCGACTCATTTGGTCTCTGTGTAAAGTTCACGAGTGAAATTATGTTTTTAGTAACATTTTCGGTCACTTCAAAATGATCTTTCAAAATGTGAATAATTTCCTGCAAATTTTTACAATTTCTGTGCTTTGGATTCTCTTCAATCAATCTATTTGCTTCCCCCTCTAAATTCAATCTCAAACAAACTAATTTGTCACACTCACTCCAGTTTGCATGAGTGGCTACTAAATTTAACTTTTCCAAAAACTGTGACAATGAAAGCTCTGAATTTCCCGAGAATTTTGGAATATGATGTGCGAACTTAGGTGTGAAAATATGGAATGATTTTAACATGTTATCATTTACCGATGAAGCACTGTTTTGATTTGGCAAAGTGCCAGAAGAAGAATTCAGACATACCGGCGATTTATCTGATATATTTTCCTCATTAGATTTAGCTTTGTGGCTAACATTTTTAACTTTACTTCTAGAATTAACAGTATCCGACTCAGTAGCAATATCAAGCGACAAATTCAATGAGGAATTTAATTTTTTACTTGAATTTTTACTCATCTTACCGACATTTACTTTTTTGTTTCTAGTAATTGGAGCCATTTTGCATAACAATATAGTTTAACACAATATGCAATTGCAATGTTCTTAAACAGTATTTACAATAAAACCAGTTTTTATCAAATCAAATGACATAAATATGCAAACAAATCAATTTTTTTTATCAAATGGCACATATCAAATTCCAAGAACACTCGTTTTTGAGAACACCGAAAACAGAACATGGAACTCTGTTTACTTAAGAAAACACTCATTTTAGCACAACGGTAATTTTTAACCTTCAAAATTTCAATTCTTAAGAAAATTTTTAAAAATTTTAATTCTCTCAGCTCTTCCCCACTCACCGAGAAAAGTAACGGCACCAATTCTGTCGCGAACGTTTTGGTATACTCGACAGAGAAGACAAAGTTTTGAAATCAAACACATTTATTAAACATGAAATAACAAGGCAGTTGATCGAAAACAGTGGAGTACAAGCATTTCTCGCAATAACTCAGAGTTACACTCGGTAGGGTGACCATTAAGAACACCCCTGGAGGAAGAGGAACCAAGAGAATACACATATTTTCTGATACATAAAATAAACACAATATTCCTCATATTATACTTGACATTTATATATCACATTTGTATACTTTGAACATATACGACATTTTCATATAACATCATCAATGACTCGATACTCACGAGGATTTTACAATTAACACTCTATTCGTTAGGTGGAAGACTAAATATATATAAAACTTTACCTCGTCTCTTTTAAATATAACATTTACAATTCTGTACCATGGGAAAGGATATCAGGATGGACTCTCGGCATAAACTCATCGAGATTCTTGCGCAGAACAAAATCCATAATGGTCGGGAAACTTGACTACACAACATCATGCTGGCGGAATTCGACATCTTGGTTGGTTACGGAGATTGGTTGATTCGTACCTTAGGACACAAGGAGTAGTCAGGCAAATACAAATCGCTGTAAAATGAGCTTTCCCTCTAGCCCTATTAGCGATTCAAGCCGACCAGTGAAAGAACCATTTTCTCTTTTTACAAGACTCATTATTCCATTACTACCAGGCTGATTCATTTAAAAACACGAGTGACTCATCTCTGAACCGAGCCAAACGACTCTACGCACAACTTGTCGAACTATGTTACATATTTTAATCACATCCTTCCACTTTCAAAATTAATCCACATTTTCTTAAAATTCGCGATCATACGCGAATCAAACACACACGTCTACATTTTTCCACGACTCCTTCCACACTGCTCCCAAAATCCTTTTTCAAACGCGCGCGTGCGCAAAACCTGCAAGTTCCCAACTAGCGACTGAGAAGCGAAAATACAAAACTATTACTATTTTTCTGGAACATAAACACTTTTGCGATTTTAGAGTTCACTTACCTTAAAAGTCAATGTAATTGAAAACATGTAGAAAAGACATTTACATTTCGAAATTGACACTTTCAATCACACAGAAATAAAACAATACTTTAATATACAATTTTAACACAGAGGTGTGAAAGCCTTATCACACTTTCATATATTTTTTCACTTTCTTTCATATGCCTGTATCTAAGTCTTCTTGCATTCTACGAATGAAAGTTCTTCTCGTATATTTGGATATTTTTTTATGAGAGCAACTACATTCGTTGTTAACATAGTTCAGTCTTCGGAAAGAGGTCTCAGTGAAGAAGAACTCGACCCCCGTGCCTCTTGATCTTAAAACAAGAGCTTTAACAAACTTAAGAGAGACTTTATTACCATTTGTTTTCTCTACGATATGAATAATAACATCTATAAATTTCATTAAGTATTGTTAAAATAGCAAACTTTAGAAATTTCAACCCATAAAATGTTGATAAAAAATCTTCTCCGGATTTTTGACCTTTGTAGACATTAGTTAAGAAAATAAGGAAATGTAGTTTAAATGTAATTTATTTTTGATAATGTAAATCGCTTTTTTTCTTATGAGGAATGTCACATAATCGATTTATGATCGGTTCTTTAAATCTTTAACACCCCCATGTAGATTTAAGTCTTAAACAAAAACTGTTCCAGATTTGACTATCAATTTAAACATTCTGTGCTTATTGAAAGAATTTATGTCATTTTGCGACTTCAGAGCCAGTGATGCTTTCTCATTTCAAAATCAATGCATAATCACTGTTATTCAAAGGAATTTAAAGAATATGTTTTATCACACATAATAATGGTTTTTTTTATTGAATACAATTTTCATCAGATAGATTACCTTACTTGAAAGAAGGCGAAATAGGAAGAAAAACAGAAGAAAACTTGCATTTCAGTTTCAATGTATTATCTGAATTATGATTATATTTTTTATTTGAAAATGATAATATTTACTGAGAAAATCTGAAACAAAAGCGTTATTTTGTAGCATTTTGGTTATTTTTTAATTCATAAGAATACATTAAAGTATTTTTTTTGTCAGCAAACAAGTATTTGGAATTTGTTTTTGAAAATATTTTAAGAATTTTAACTCCGAATATGGAATAATAGACGCATTTGATAGGAAGAAATTTGCTCTAAGCCCTTTAAGTAATGAATATAGCATTACATATTGTGTTTTGAGTCGCAAATGGAACTTGATAGTCGCATTGGTATGATACTAACAGATTTGTAACGCATAATACTCTATATGCAATTTTATTCATTAAAACATATCACTAAAATTTAATGTTATATCAATTTGTAAAGATTTCAACAAGGAATGGAAGCACCATTCACAGAATATCAAAATAAAGACAATCTATTTAGAAATTAATACGATTAATGTTGCTTTTATCTAGGAAGTAAGTGGTCTACGAATTCCCCACCTGCAGTTCAAATAGAGGTGCGACTTCGGATCTTCAGGTCTTCCCCATTCTTCTCTTTTTTGCATAGAATACTACTCGACGTAAATCTTCATGAATTGAAACAGCGTCGTAAATAGTAAGATTCTAGAAAAATGGCAATATCAGTGTTAATCTGACCCTAAGTCAAATTTCCAGAGTGAGGTTACTTTGACAACAATGCAAAGAACTCATATGTCAGGGAAAATCAAATCACTGATCAAGCCAGTCAAATCACATTAACTTGCCAGAGGACTGTCTACAGGTGAGCTACAGAGACAAATCTTTTATTATACGTTTAATGTTACTCATAGATACGCTCTTTGGGGGATGCATTTTCCTTTTCAGGGCTGACAGGCGTTGGTTTCGACCACATCTTGTGAGGGACATATAAATTTGATCCTCGGTGTGTTAATGAATTACCTATGAAACTAGAGGTGGGTTCCTCACACCACGCGTGGATTCTTTCAGGTGCACCGAATTTTGTAATTCATGCATTAATTTTGTAATTCGTGCGTCGGCGATTGGAATCAGCTTGGAAGGTGATTTTCGGACCATTTCCGGTGAATGATTTCATTAACCGTTCCATGTGGGTAGATATTTGTTGGGTGAGGAGATTATATATACGACTAAGATGTCCGCCAATACCTTTCGATGAAAATCTCGAACTTTATCGAGGTGGAACCCTCTCGCATCTCTGTTGACTCTCACAAATGTTTTGATAAATAAATTCGAAAAAAAATTAGTTTATTATGTAAATGGCCGCACGCGCGTTAAAATCAATGATTTTATGCTAATAAAGCTATAAGTTAGTAAATATTTTTAACGTGTAAATAAATAAGAGTGAAAAATATATTCTAAATACATCAAAATAATTCATCAAGGTGTGTAGAGAAATTCATGTGCATCATGTGCTGTCTAGTAAATTCATTTTTAATTACGTGTAATTTTGCGTTTCAATTTGTATATGCTATTATTTTGTATTAGAAAGATATACTTATATCACAAACATCACATTAAATTTTCTAGCTGGTCACATTGATATTGCATATCTTACTCACAAAGTATTGTAGCGACAGTAAGAACTTGTAAGATCAACTTAAGTTGAATTGTATAGCTCTTGTGTTCACAATATGTGAAAATGATGCCTTTCGGTTAGCTGTCTCTTTTTTGAATAGATTTTTTTTTTCTAAATACACTATCCGACACAGAAAATGCAACAGAATGAAAGATCGAATAGCGTGTGATGATATAGAACAATTAGACAAAGATGGTATATATAAATAAGTGATGTTAATTCCAGAAGAATAATGAAATACAGTCATGACATAGACAGGGTGATCAGTAGTTAGCAGGGCCACTTCTTGCGGCGATACAAGCAGCAACCCTTCGAGGAACAGATACAATGAACGTCAGGATGGTTTTCTGAGGGATAGATGGCCATATGCCTTCAATCCTCCACAGGTCGTCCTCTGTTTAAAGCGGAGACAGTCAAACTGCGACCAATAACGTACTATACATGCTCGATGGGTGAGAGATCTGGAGACAGCTGAGGCCAAGGAAGAACGTGGATACCTAACAAGTCTTGTCTGCTGATGGTTTTTGTGAGCGGTTGCGCGTCATCTTGCTGGAAAATAGCATTCTGAAACCGCTGATGGTAGGGAAGTTCAACAGGCCGAAGCATCTCACTCATGCCGGCAGTGTGCCTCTGATACGAACCAGAGATGAACTGCTATAGAAGCCGATGGCACCCCAAAACCTGATGCCACGTTGTCGTGAAATATGGCGTTCAACAGTCGCAGCAGGATTGGGTCTGTTTTCACATCACCTCCAGACTCTCACACGGCGGCTGTCATTCGATAAACAGAAGACAGAGTCGTCGCTGAGCACTACCATGTCCCATTCAGTCGTCCAAGTGGCTTGGGCCCAACACCATTGCAATTTCCCACACCGGTGCCTTGTCGTCAATGGCAGTCTTCGTAAAGGACGGTTTAACTGCAAGCCGCTTTCGGTAAATCGTCGAGAAACTGTTCACGCTGATATTGGAACATCCAATGTACCCTGCACAATGTCGACAGTCGTCGTTTGTGCGACGGGCATCTCATGCCATCGAATGCGTCAATCAACGAGTGCTGACTTAAGTCGGGATGGAACTGTACCACTCCGACGATCCACATGCTCTTCTTCAACTCATCTTATACTTTGCACAGTGGACGCATCTACCTGTATTTCAGCGACGATACGCCGTTACCACCCAACCATACGCAGACCTAAAATGAATCCCTTCCCACGATCTCTTTGTACGCAAATGCTGAAATGGACTTCGGCGTCGACTAGGCAACACGGCTCAACAATACGTGTTTTCTGAAACGAAAAACTGGTTGAAAAGCAGGTTTCCGTAAGCGACAGACAGTAACAATTGTTGGCTCATCTGCCGTTTCCATCCCTTTTATCCCGCACTGTAATCACTTGACCTACTTGCATTTCAGTTCCCAAATTCAACCACGTGTTTTCAGGTGCATGTTTACCACAGTTTGGGAAAGATTGCATTAGGTGAAACTGAATAATTTTCTATTTCAAATGTAATAAAAAATAAACCTATAAGCATAAAAATTCTCAGATATCTTTCATATTTAAAGATATATTCCAGAATTTGCTATTTTTATAGCTTTTGATGAAAATGTTTCTAAAGAGTTTTACGATCACAATGATTGAAATGCAATAGTTTTGGTCTAAAGTCAAAAGGAAAATATTTCTAACTATAACTATATCCACATTAGTTTCAGTATTATGTTGAAACTGTTTTCGCAAAGCATATGAATAAAAGCAAGTATTTTATGTACCATTATTAGAATTGCATTTATTAAATCTTTTAGACGTAAGCAAACATTTTTAATATAAAAACTGTTTGTTTATCTATCTATCTCTGGGTAACGTTTGACGAAATTTTGGTGTCGAAATTGGCGGAATATCCCCAACTTGGCGAGATATTTTAATGTTGTCAAATTGACGAATATGTCGCCAAATTTATTAAAATGTAGCCAAATTTGTAAAAGTGACGATTGATTGATGAAAATTCAATATCTTGGAAAAAATATAGGAATCTACTATAAGAATAAACCATTTCTCCGTCTGTAACGCTTGGCGAATTTTGACGGCATATCGCCAACTTGGCGAGTTTTTTTAAATGCTTTTAAATTGACGAAAATGTACCCAAATTGTTAAAATTAACACTAAATCAATGAAAATGACGATTAATTGATGAAATTTTAATATCTTGGAAATAACATAACGAACTACTATATGAATAACTCATTTCTTTTCCCGTCCGTAATTCTTGGCGAAAAGTTTGGCGGGATGTCGTAAACTTGGCGACTTTTTAAATATTACCAAATTGACAAAAATGTCACCAAATTAATATAAATTCCACCAAATTGATAGAAATAACGCCATATGGGAGGCAATGCTTTGCAAATATTTAATTCCGTCATAGGACGGGTATATCTTCTAGTATATGATGTTTCGCAAGAATCCTTTTATTGTAATATATGGTACGTTTTACGCCTGATAGGAATTTCGATTAGAACATAATACTTCCTTAGAAGTTATTGTAATGTTGGTTAAATGCAGATCTAATATTTTGTATTTATTAAAAACTTATAACTTAATTTAAGCAAGCCAGAGTGAAGATATTGATTATATTATATTATTTATTTATTTATTTTTCTTTATGTGGAAAATGTATTAGTTTTCTTATAGTGAGTGAAGAAACGTATTTTTTCCCCAAACAATTTTGATTTCGGTATATTAAGGAAGAGGTGCGTTTTAAAATTTCTGATTTCTTTCTGATTTTTCTTCTTTTCTAACACATTTAAAAAGATGTTCGTCTGTGTGTATATGTGTGAATGTTGGTGAAGTGCGAACTGGAAAACTCAGTAAATGCATGAACGCTGTGACATTCTATGTGTACTTATGTTGCGTTAAAATCTAGAATTAGATATAATTTTAAAAAATCAAATAATTAGAACAAGATTCAGATTTGTCGGTAATAGAAACAAAATTCAGGATATTTATAGCTTTATTTTCCTTGAGAGCAATGACATTTTCTGAACAATGATTATAGTACAACTATTAAAATAAATTGATTGATTGAAATTCGTTGTATTAACACAAACTGAATTAATGTATCAAATGCAGCTGTTTGATATTTTTCCATCTTATGTAAATATATATACTTTTTAAAGAATAAGGATATTTCTAAATCGAGCAACTTAAAAAAGAATGTTCAGAGCAGATATTTTCCCCTCTGATAATAATTGTGCAGAAATTGAGTGTCAAAAACCTGATCTGGGCAACATATGACTTTTTTTATATAATGCAATGAATTTACTGCTCTTACAGTAAAAACAAATAGGTTATTCTTACAGTAGATACTTATATTCAATCCAAGATATTGGATTTTCGTCAATTACTCGTCATTTTCATTGATATAGCGTCATTTATATTTACTTGGCGATATTTTCGTTAAATTGGCAACATTTAGAAAAGTCACAAAGTTGGCAACATTCCGCCAAATTTGTCGCCAAAATCTCGCCAAGCATTATGGACGGAGAAATAAGTTATTCTTATAGCAGATAAATGACTATTGACGTTCAAATACAAAATTATTACTCAAAGTATATTTTCTCATGAATGGAACGAGCTAGATTCGCGAGAATGATGCCACCAAATTTATCACATGATAATATGTATGAAAAGTAAACATATTTCACAATAGGTAATATTTTTTTTATTTTATATGATTTTTTGATAATTTTTTGAAAAACATGCAATATCTCGAGAACGATTCATGCTAGCGTTTTAATCTTTATGTCAATGGTTTCCTAATGAAAAATTACATAAGAAATGACTATTTACGTAACTTTATTAAAGGTTTTAATTTTTTTATGATTTTTTCAAAATTTCACTCGAGAATTTAGGGGGGTTCTGAACATCCGATTGCGTATAAAAACAATAGACTTCCAGTATTCATGAATTGTAATTTTTGTACCAAATTTTGTTCGAATCGCTCCATTCGTTCGTCATTTATCTTCTCCATAGACTCACTGATATACACACACATACTTTCACACCCACCCACCCACTCACACAGAGACACACACACACACACAGACATCATCTCAAAAACGTCTGATTCGTGTTCATGGATGCTTGAAACGTGCTATCTCGTCGAAAACTCGAATTCGAATTTTCGACCCAGTCACAATACTTTCCTTATACATCATATGCATATAAGGAAAGTAAAAAATAATGTAAACTATAGTGGTGAATTCATTGACAATTGGCTATTAATTAAGAATGACTGATTGTATATTGTAGTACATGCAATTGCACAGATTTCGTAATCAAAATTAAGTTTTCTACATAAAGAAAACAAACTCAAGGATATGATAAATAATAAACATATTTTAATTATAAAAAACTTGCATATAGTATAATGCTTATATTAAGATATGAACACGATCTTCATCACTATATTCTTAACAAACTACAAGCTTATTCTTAACTAACAGGGCGCTGCATATAAGCCAGAAAGTATTGTATCGGTGGCCCTCGCAACCCTTGAACTATTGTTACTTTCCTTATATACATAATGTATAAGGAAAGTATTGTGACGGGGTGGAAAATTTGAATTCGTGTTTTCGCCGGGAGAGCACGTTTCAAGCATCCCTGATCACGAACCAAACATTTTTGAGGATGTCAGTGTGTGTGTGCGTGTGTGAAAGTATGTGTGTGTATGTGTGTGTGTGTGTGTGTGTGTGTGTGAGTGAGTGTCAGTGAGTCTATGGAGACGATATCTCACGAACAAATAGAACGATTCGAATGAAATTTGGTACAAAAATCACAATTCGTGAATACTGGAAGTCTATTGTTTTTAGACGTAATCGAATATCCAGAACACCCCTAAATTTTCGAGTGAAGTATTGAAAAAACCTTTAATTAAGTTACGCAAATAGACATTTCTTATGTAATTTTTCCTTAGAAAACGATTGACATAAACTTTAGAACGCCAGCATGAACCGTTTTCGAGATATTGCACATTTTAAAAATAAATTTATCAAAAAATCCCATAAATTAAAAAAAAATATATTAACTGTTAAGAAACATGTTCACTTTTCATATGTAATATCATGCGATAAATTGGGTGACATCATTCTCGTGGATCTAGCTTGTTCCAGTCATGAGAAAAGATACTTTGAGTAATACTTTTGTATTTGAACGCTAATAATTTAACTGTTATAAGAATAACTTATTTCTTCATCCATAACGCTTGGCGAGACTTTAGCGCCGAATTTGGCGGAATATCGCCAACTTGGCAACTTTTTAAATATTGCCAAATTAACAAAAATTAGTGAAAATCTCGCCAAATGGTTAAAAATGACACTAAATAAATGTGAATGACGACTAATTGACTAAAATTCAATATCTTGGAAAGAATATAAATATCTACTCTGAGAAAAATCTATTTTTTTATTGTAAAAGTAGTAAATTTATTGTATTATATAAGGACAGTCATGTGTTGCCCACATCAGATTTCTTTTTAGTTATTACCGTTAGTAAGTACAGGGTATATGATAAGATGAGATCACAGTACAAACTTCCTTATATGGTAGAAGGCCCCCAATATGGTACATCTAAGATGTGACTGTGTTTTTTACAGACTACAAAATATTTTCTAAGGTATAACGAAGCTGTTGGTTCGAGGGGTTAAGTAGACAACTAAGAAAAATTCCAGACTTTTGTGGCAATCATGTAAAAATCGCTGTCAGCTGAAATGTGAAAAGGAACATATAAGCTATAATGGGAAGTTCCCCAATATGCCCTTTTTCTAAATAATAGAAAATTTCTAAAAAATCACCTGGAAGTAACAAAAAATATTTTTTACCACAGCTAAGAGATGCATGAATTCAAAAATCATATTAAGAAAAAATAACATTTCTCAAAAATTCCTAATTAAAAAATGACTACATACTTAAAGTTTAAGCCATATTCATGTAACTTGATTTGTAACAAACATGTAACAACCATCAAAGTTTTAATAAGTTGAACTGTTTAATAATATGAGGTTTCACATCTGGAGCAAAATATGGATCATGGCCTTGTGATGTAAGGTTAACACGGATTCTCAAATGTCCTCAGTAGTGTTGTTGTTGTTGTTGAAACCCAGACCGTCCGACCTACCAGAAAGGTGTAAGGTAACTGTTTGGACGACCGGCAAGTGCCACCTACTTTAGATCGGAACCCAGTGGGGGAGGCATCCACAGAGACCGTACCCTCTTTCTCCTACCACCAACTTTTCGGAAGGACTTACGGTCCCACGTATTTAACGTTCTCAGTGAAATCCTCAAATTCATGAGCATATTTTCTAAATGAGGTACAAAGGTACATGTCAAGAATACTGTTTTATGGACAAATTCAGAACTAATATTTTTAATGTTCAGAGTGCTTGGGTATGGATTTCTTGGAATAACTTGATCAACATTTCTGTGATTTAAAACTTTATGAAATTGATGGAACAGGAACTTGGTCATATTGAACATTTCTGACGTTCATTGTTTTCTCCCAAGCAGTAAGGTAAAACAATTAGATATGATAAAAGTTTTGATTGCGTCTTACGATGGTTTACCAGTGCTATATCTTGTTGTATATTAGATTAAATGTAACATTCTAATACTTAATTTAAGAAAGTTTTGAGTCCTCTTTCTCAGATCAAAAATAGCGTGCGCTCTTAACCTTCAAAAATATTTCTCAAAGATTGCTAAGAATAGAAAAAAGTCATCAGAAACGCCTTGTCAAAACGCCATCGAAACAATTGTAGTCACGTAATTGTCGAATGCCTGTTTTCTTACAAGAAGTATTAGAAAGTTATATTTTTACAAGCAGCAGTTTTACTTATTGTGATCTGAATAAATATTAACAAAAGATAATAATACGGGATATTGCATACCTTAAAAAAAATACAGTCGAACCTCTCATTTACGGTCACTTTCCGGACAGAAAAATTTGTCCTTAAATGAGGGGTGACCGTAAAAGAGGGGATCGTTCTAAATTAGTTCAAATATATTACACATTAATAGTTTTAAATTCCTCATATTGAAACATACCTATTTTTGAGAACATAAAACAATTTTAAGGTAACGTTTAGATACTATATCTGATTAGATCTTGACCTTGTATCATTTCAGTGTTAAATTTTTCTTTCATGGAGGGGGGGTGAACTTCCTCCCCTCAGCTGCGATCTTGGTGACGAACGCGTACAGTTGTTTCATAAAAACAATTAAATTCACAACATGTAAGCTCATATGCAAAAAACGTACAGTAGTATACATTGAATTTATTTACCTTCAGGGAAAGAACTGATCAGTTGATGTTTTGTGGGTTTTAGCCACCAGTCTTTCTCCTTCGAAGTGTATTTTAAGTTGTGAGACTAAATTTAATGCCTTTCCATCATTATGCTTACAGGAAAATATCTTTAGTCCGTCTAACACTTTAAAAACTTCAGAGTAATATCTGATACTGACTCCTTGCTCTTCATACTCGACTTCTTCTTCCTCACTTTCTTACTCTTCAGATGATTCTGTTGCAAATTCCCTGACGATATCGGATATTTCACTGTTGTTTTCTTCCATCATCACATCTACATCCATAGGAGCATATTCTTCAGATGATATGCCCACGAATCCGGCCTTTTCCATCAAGCTCTGTAAACTTTTAGATTCTTCATCTGAATCAGTCATTGAAGTGTTGCAAACTCCCTAAAACCAGCTTTTTGATAACCGTTAGAAATCGTTTCTTCTTTTATGACTTCCTTTGTGACTGAGGGGTGGGGGAGTTCCCGTTACTCCTTATCTCCCTTTTGAATTGCTTGCTCTTAATGTCCCCAGAGAATGACCATTGTTGTAGAAGCAGGTGTTTTTCTTACTCAGGTGAGTTGCAATTTTTTCTGGAAATCCATCTTTGGTATAGAAAATTCAAATTTTGATTGTGTCCGTACAGAGGTTTTAGTCTAATGGAATGAATCATTAAAATAGTGTCCGCGTCCGTATCTGAGGGTGACCGCTAATCAGGGGTTCAAAGTGCATATTGTAAATGAGTTTCCTGCCGGGGAATTTAAAACTGACCGTAAAAACGGGGTGACCATATCTCAGGGGTGACCGTTTAGAGGGGTTTGACTGTATATATATATTTCTATGAATTCTCATTTCAACTACTAATAGCGTCGCCTGCGTAACAAGAATTCAACTAGAATGCATACGATTACTTTCTCTCGACATGAAAGTTGGGTCATTTAAAGGATTCTACGGAAATTAAACCGAAAATAAGACGATGGACCACATTGGGAAACCGGGCTATATTGGAGCCACAAACCATAACCGTATTAGGAATTTTAGAAAATGTTATTTGTAGAAATATTTATTTCAATGATGGGTAACCAGTTGAAGGTTTACAAGTTAGCTACTTTTTTGCTTGCATGAAACTACAAGTTTTCTTGTAGAATTCGCCTCACTGTAATCCTGGGGTTTTAGAGTTTTGTTAACGGTGAGTGGGGATAAAATATTGCTCTGCATCTTTGCTGGATTTGAAGTAAATACTTCTACCAGAAAAAAGTAAAAATATTTACTTTAAGAAGTTTTGTGCTTTGTGGTCATCGCATTACCTGTACGGCCCATGCATATGACTGGCAATTACCGCGAAATCATGCTCAATGGGTGATGATGGTTATCCATTGAACACTTTCTTTTCTATCTCTAGTTCTGTCTGTTTCATTTTACTTCATTATTATTCCTAGGGTGTATAACATTGAGATGCAGAGCTACTTTTAGTACTTAGTAATAAATTGTACGAGTTTGATTTGATGCTGTTTTATTCGGATGTCATTCGGACTTACAGTCCATAATTCAGTTCAGTTGTTTATAGTGACATACGATTTTATGCGTCCCGTTGTCGGACTTCCTGATTTTACCCTTTCTTGAGACGTTGAGACATCTGTCTCTATTCCAGCAGCACTGTATTATTAGACGATAGTACAGCCCAGATTTACACGCCTTAAGTTAAACTGGATTTTCATCTGTCTACATGCCAGCTACATGCAAAAATAAAGCCTGGTAATATGCAAACTATTTTGAAGAAAGGTTTATTGTTTTATTGAATGAGTTCGTTGCTATATCACAATAACTCTGTACTGTAACTATCTTATGTACTCTTCATTCGTTAATATGACAGCGGAGAGCTCTAAATTCCGTCGTGTCGATATCGGTTGATATTCTTAATTCAGAAACAAATTGTAGGGTATTTGGATTAATTTAACAGTGAAAACACAATTAGAAAGCTAGAGCTGGATGCCAAAGTCACCATAGACAATCGTGAACGCTGGATATCAAAATCGCTATCACTGGACATCAAACTCACCAAAGACAAGCGTCATAGGTATATATCAAATACACCAGAGACAATACACCAGAGCTGAATACCGAACTTAGATCTTTTGTATTGGACACAAATTTTCTACCTACAACAAACTCTCTGTCCTATAAAGATTTTTGTATCGCAATTTATTTCATCCCTATAAGGAAGAAACCGGTATTTAAGAAATTTACTCGACGATATTAAAAAACGTACACCACGATTATGTAAACGGTTTGTGATAAAAATAATCTAGTGATAGGACTATGCGCAGAAAATAGGTTGTTGAATGGAGTGTAGAACAGAGCATTGGACTCGATTTTATTTAAAAACCCAGCCGGTCGAAACCGGGGTTCAAACTCGGGTTTTCTGAGAAGAGTTCCAGTATGCTAACTTATATTCCCTTCTGACCACGTTTCGCATCCTCCTCGACTAGTTTCCTTCTTCGAAACGCTATCAAGGGGGTAGATATACTCTATAATAGATACCGTACATTTTCTTTCGAAACGGTCCAAAGATCTTTCTCAGGTGTGTTGGGCTTAAACACTATGTATTTTTTCGGATGACTCCTACTTCCGCGAAGTAATTAACCTTTGGCGGCCATGGATTACAATGCCTGCAAAGGGAGATCAAACTGCTTGGGATAGGGTATGTCAAAAACCTGTCTTTTTGAAAGGTTCTTCGTTTGGGATTGACGCTCTCTCACCCGTAAGCAAAAGGTTAAGAAAGGGTATCGGCACTTATGATCAAATGGTGGTCGGCGTTCACATTCCATTAGCGTGCGAATAGAATGCGTGGGTATAAAGTGACTAATAGTTGACGGGCAGAATGTCAAAAAAAGTATCCAATAAGAGAAGATGTTTGACACTTTCCTTGCAAAACCACGAGGTAAACGTGAGAGTTCAGAGTGAGATGTTACCCCCGTATTTCTAATATCGGAAAACATAGAAAGGCTTCATCTACTCTGTAGGACATCTGCGATCAAGGGAGGCCAATACCGCTCCCTTCGTTCACTATAACATAAATGTTATTAATCAGTTTTCAAGTCAGGGCGCCAATTGCAAAACATAAGCACCATTTAACTTAAAAGTCACACTCGCCGTAACAGGGATTGAACCTGGACCATATGATTACAGCATACATATGATAACTCCTACATCATTTCGGGCATATCAGGTATGACCTAACTTACAGTAGTTTCTGAGTCAAAACAGGATTTGAAACACTGTATTGTACAAAAAAAGTAAATGTACAAGGTTAATTTATATGCTCAGTCTTTCTGCGATAAAAATTTCCGTAGCTCTTTTACTGTTTACTTTAAGATCAAGTGTACTTGAAAAGAACTACATACTCGAGAGAGTATTATTCTTCTTCACTGTGCAAGCATGATGGAAGAAAGACGAAGTTAGGAACAAGCAAAATAAGCTCTTCTAGAAAGAAGATCAACACCCATGATGGACTGACTCAACATGAGAATAGTTTAATTAAAACCAGTTGACTGCATGATAAGAAGAGTCTCAAATATATGTTCTTTAAGAAATTTATTTACATATAAATTGATTCTTTAAATTTGTGGCAATGTATTTTAATATGCGTTGCATAAAAACACATTTTTCATCATTTTAAGAAAAGTTGGTAAGTGCATTGTATTGAATATTTGTTGTAGTAGGTTTACGCTGAAGATAATTTTGATCCAAAGTGCTCTCATTATTATTTAAGTTCAAATAATATTTATTGGATGCATTTGTATTTGTAAATTAAATGTTACTTTTGCCCAAAATTAGACAGCACTTTTAGGTGTAATTCAAAATGATACTTTCAACAGGATATATTACTCATTACTGTAAGTATGCCAAAATATTATTTTGAACTGAAAATAAAGAAGAGAAAGAGTCAAAATGTCAAAATGTCTGTAAATATTCCGCATTGATGCTTGTAAGTCAAAATATTACAAAATGTATTTGTACATTAATTAAAGAGCCAGGGTTCAATGAATATGTTGGAACTGATTTTAAAATATTGTGCGACAACCATTCTTCAACTAATTTTTCTAATAATTTTGTTTAAAACTATTCTACCAGATTTCTATGGTTTTCATACTAGAATCATCAAATTTTAAGCAGCTTGTGGGTTTATACTTTGTTTTAAATTTTACAAGAAAATTTTTGAAAAATCAGTATTGTTGGTCCATATAATTACAATTATAACTTGTTACCCTTCGCTTTAAAGGGCTTGGGAAAATCTTTTGATTAATAACATACTTGACAATGCACCCCTGGGGGGGGGGAATTGCCTCTCCCCGAGGGGGTTAATAAAGTCACGAATACAAAAATTGTATCTCGGCGATTTTCACGACAATGATTGGAAGTCTCGTGATTATTGCACTATAAATATTTCCTTTTATTCATGATTATGTCAAATTTTTTCCTATGCTTCTACGTTAAAAAAATATAAAATTTCGAATAAATTTGTGTACACAAATTGTGTACACAGAATTGTGTACACAAAAAATCGACCACAGACAGACATACATACAGTTACAGAGCCATCACTTCAAAAATATTTTGGCATTGAAATCTCGAAGTCAAAAATGTTCGTGAAAACAATACTTTCTCTATACTAAATTACACAGTATGAGGAAGTAAATATATATCTAACCATTTTTAGGGAATTATTTTAGTGCAGCAATTCTTGACGTTTTAAACAGCAATAAGAACTTTTCAGCCAATAACCGTCAAACGTGCGGACAGCAACAAGCCCGTTTTAAAGATCAGCTTTTAAGATCTGTGTTTTGAGACTGTCAAAATAAACCATACGATGTTTATTTTGCAAGCTAACAGTTTATGTTAAAACAATTTGTATCAGTTTAACAAATGTTAGAACTAGAATTGCGTGAGATTAAAATTTGTCGGAAGGAGATGTTTGCAAAGTTGTGTTAATACTTCAAGACCATCAACATTAGGGCTAGGGACAAACTGGTTCTGTGATGCTATATGTTGCATTAAAAACATAACGTTGTGTCTATATATTAAACAATCCATTTCCGAGTCATAAGATGAAGTTGGTTATATATCCTACATTTTAAATATGGAGTTTTGTAGTATTATGATGTAATAAATGAGTATTGTAATATAGCATTATGACAAAGTAAAGAAGCATTATAATGCAATAAAGCTATTTATTATTAGTTCTGCGTGGTAATTTTATGTTTTAAATCCAAAGACATATCATATTCATAATAAAATTTTCTACTATTCCTGTTAAAATATTATGAGATTAAGAAAAATTCAAACAGGGTTCTAATCTATTGAAAATTTAAACTGTTGCCATTAAAGGTGGAGTATTTTTTTTTCAATACAAAGAATGTGTTCAAAATGGCATAAGAAAATAGAAAAAATAAAATAAAATAAAATAATTGTTACGATCAATTTCAATGCATGTTTAGTAGGTTATGTTACGCTTTAATAAGCTTGATATATTGCTTTGTGTTAAAAGGAATATACTATAACATTTCAAGCAGCGTAAGTAACTCAGAACAGACAAATACGTTTGATTTTGTAATGCAAGTCATGCGCTGTTTGTTCACATAATATTCTTCCGTTTTTAAAAAATTACCAATATCAATATTTGATTTCGAAACTTATTCTACATAAATTGGAATTTCACTATCCTATGAAATAAAATGACAGCATTCCTTTGATTTTTTTCTTGTTCTACAATAAAATGAATATATCTCACTCAATGAGTATAAATAACAAGCACGAGACACGCAAACTCTATAGGAAAAATAAGGACTTTCCGTGACATATATTTTGGTTTATTACAGGTTTCTTGTATCGCTATTTGATTTCAAAACATATTCCACATAAATTTAAATTCCACCATCTCACGCAATATAATGCCTCAACATTCTTTTGACCTTTATAAACTATTCAGATAGGATTTTTCCAGTTTTATAACTGCCTTTTATACAGTAACACACATAAATCTAAACATAAGCTCGATTCATAAAATTTTATTTGAATGATGAGGCATGCGAAAGTTATGATAAGTGATAGTGGGAACTATAAAGCATTGTTCCCGAGACATATTATAGTAGTTCCACGCAAACATGGTTGTTTATATGCAGTGATGAAGCGTGAGGAGATTCCTAAATGATCATTATACATTTCATCACATATCTCAGGCATTTCACATCATTTGCATCTATATAAAAGGTTGGAGATGCATTTTGAATATCACGCAGGTCACTGATTTATGTTTGCAGACAACGTAAACCTTAATGTTTTAAACATGCATTTTCCATTATAGAAGCATATAACACCTAACTTAACATATAAATCCGAAATTTGCATTAGATAAAATCGTAGAACACAGTAACTGATAGTATCTGGAATGGATATTAAATATTACGGTATTAGACAAAAAACAAGAATTGGAAGTTAATGAAAATGATATGCTTTGTCACAATTAAAAAAATGGAAAGATGTGACTATGCTATATCTTGCCGTCTGAAACTAAAGCGAATTAGGGTATTCAGCTGCGGGCTAAATAACTCAGATGTTTATTAAATGAAATTAGTTAAAATCTCAAAATATTAAATCCAAAATATTAATATTAAATGATTAATGTACAAGACAACGTACTTGAACAACTGAAAAAGTTATATATAAGTTATACAAACAAATAGAAAACTAGGTTTGGAGCAAGAATTTTTTGAAACTAATTTTTCTCCTTAGACTTAAGATTATCTGATCTTTGACTTTGAATATTTCAGAGTACGTAGATCAATAGTTAAAATTAGGGCTTCGTAATGATCTAAAATCTGATTAGTTCAAATTATGAACATTTTTTTTTTCGAATCAGTTCAGTTTTATTTGTCAATGAAACTTTCGCAGACAAGTGTTAAGGAAGCTTCAGACGGAACTTGCTTTGTTTTAATTATTAAATTTTAAATATCAAAAATTAAGTTTATTTCTTTGAAGTTGTATAAAATATAGCAGAAATGCACTTTGGGAAGCTAGGGCATGATTTCTGGATCTAAGCCACTATTAATTCTATATTCAATTAAACCTAAAACCCCATATTTAAGGTCTGAGCTAAAATATGATATGGTGACAGCAAAAGTAAGTTGGGGTTGACTCTGCCCTTATTTATAAGACAGAAAATGTAAGATAATTCAACAATTTAATTTCTCACACAGCCGAAGTGGTGTAGTTTGTAGCATACTGAGCGAAGTCTAAGAAACCGGGCTTGATTTTTGCTCCCTATCGACTGTTGCTCGTAAGTCAAATTATATTTTGTACTCTCCAAGTAAATCAAAAATACTCTTGGACAGACTAAAGTTATGTAACGTGTAAGGTCTTTGTAACAGAACTTTAACATACCGGTTACTCAATTCTGATGACGGAATCTCAAACTGTTCTTATTCCTGAATTTAAGGTAATTGTTGCCGAACAACTTTAACAATAATTTATTTTTATATTCACAGCAATACAGACTACATGCTTCAGGAAAGTATTGGGAGAGATTTAAAAATTGAAATCGAGTACCTTGCTAATTTCCAAATATATGGCGGTTAGAACATTAATTTGCTATTCGTTGCATTTTTTTGTTTGTGTGGGTGTCTGAATATTCCATATACTCACCAAGTCACGCTTAAGAGTTTTTCACCTAACTTTTTTTGCAACATTTAATCGTTAAGTTTGTGTTTTATTGCTGAAATTATATTTCAGAAGAAATAATAAAAATAGAAAATTGTTTTAAAATAATCAGTCATTATATAAAGTAGAAACAATATGGATACAACGTATTTTTATAATGCTCACATGTAAATTTTAAAATACATGTTACTTTAAACAAATGAATATAATTTATGTTATATATAAACTTTCAAAATATATTGACTACTACCATATTGGATTCTTGTTGGACAAAAGAATTCTTAGGATAATTTCGCTTTTTGGAGTTTTGAAGAATATACTTCTTTTGAAATCAGCCAAGTAGCCATACAAAAGCTGAAATTATTGCAAATCAGCGGTTTTGAATGAATTTTAAATAAGCAATGATTTTATATAATTTTTGGGAGAATATATCTCATGTAAAGTGGATTTCAATGCATAAAATATATAAGCAATAACGCAGAGAAAACGCAAATATGAGCATGGTTTTTCAGTACCCGGGAAGGACTCGAAATTTTAAATCTATTGATTTCAAGACAAGCACTTTACTATCTGATTTTATAAAGTCCTGTGATTCAGATATTCATTCTCCTGCTCTGAATAAATGAATTCTTCTCTTGGCTTTTATTCGGTCTAAATATCGTCATAAATTTTAACAATTCATTCCGCTCCTTTTGCACCAAGTTTGATTTTGAAAAAACAAAGCAGAAATCGATCGCAATAGAATATTCTTCCCAGGATAGAACAGCCTCATTTAGAATAATCTACTGACCCCGATCTATTCAAGTAATCTATTGATTAAAATACACCGGTTTAGGATAGATCACAGCCGTTACAAACAGCCTTGCTGTCTCATCCGGACTCCATCTGCGAATATTCGCAATGGTCAGCTGCTGTTTTCCCAACTGAGTTACTGTCACGAAATGGGAAATTCTTACTGTCAAAGTGAACTATGCTTAGTTCTCCGTCTAATGTAAGATTGCCGTGCAGATTAACAATCTAAGTTGACCACTTTCTTCAAATTCTACCCCTAGGTATTTTCTTCTGCTGCTATGTTTATCATCTAGGTAAACTTCCTGTGTGGTTGTCTGCCTTGAAATCGGCGCTCAATATGCTGAGTCCACTGAATCGTTTCTAGTTGTACTAGGGTCAGTTTCAGACCTTTGACATCATTGTATAAACTGAAGGGTTAATTTATTCGAGTGTCATTATAGGAAATCTTGATGTTCCAGCCAGAGAACAAAACGCGAATTTCACAGAGCCAATTGTGGCTCTTTTAATTGCGCTATTGTGACAGAATTGCAAATTCTAATAGTCGAAGTGGACTTTGCACAGTATACAATATTTACCCAGTTTTACATTTTTTATTAAAACTATATTATCATTCGGTAAATTTAAAGTTAATTTAAAACTAATTTGAAGAAACATACTTATATAGAAAAAAAATTCAAATACTATCAAAAATAGACTTTCTTTTGAAACAGTAAAGGTGGATCTAGAAATACAGTATTGCTGATATTATAACAATTCAACTTCTATATTCCTAAGTTATAATAAAAATAAGACGAAGTACTTCAAGCTTTAAATATTCAAGCCCAGAAAAAGGAAAACTGAGAAAGCAACTCATCCCCTTGAGAAACGATTCGCTGAGTTAAGTAAATATAAGACAAAGTAAGACCGTGGCGTAATTAACCTCTTGAGTAAGAAGGAAAAGAATAGATAGCCGTACTCCCGCAAATAAATAGTTTAATTAAAAGTTAATGCACAAGCCGAAGAAAGGAATGGAGTGCAAATATTTTACAATATATAAACAGATAATTGTATTTGCTCAAATTTATTCCGCATTTCTGTTATATTTATCAAATAGTTTCAGCATATTACATATGGCTGTTTAATGTAAATTATCTAATTATTTAAAAAATTAAATACTTTTTATTTTTTTACCAGAATTGTTTTATAATACAGTTTAATGTGTGTATATAATCAGAAAAAAATTACGTATCGGGATTATGCAATGAGTTCGACAGTGGAAGTATCGTAGCACTTCCGTTAAATAACTTTGTTTCGTCCCGTCATATTTTTTTATGAATTACTAAGACACTAACATATTTATAATTCACTTTTACTTGCATCATGCCAACAATCCACCCAAGTGAAGGATTACGAGACCTGCCGACGAAAGATTGAACATGCCACCCTCTGTGAGGAGTGTTTCTGGTAACTTGTGACATTTTTAGCTAGTCTTCAAATTTCGAAAAGTTTCCAGAATCCGCTAAAAGTCGACAAGGTGGCATTATTTTGTTAAATTAGTCTCCAAAGTCATGCGTCATGGACCCTTACATTATAGCAATGGTTTCTTGTTAGGTATTCGAAACAATATGGTTGTTGTTGTTGAGACCCAGACAGTCCGACCTACCAGAAAGGTGTAAGGTAACTGTTTGGACGGCCGGGAAGTGCCACCCAATTTAGACCGGAACCCAGTGAGGAGGCATCCACAGGGACCGTACCCTCCTTTTCCTACCACCAACCTCTCGAAAGGACTTACGGACCCACAGGTTTAACGTGATCGTACTCCGCGTGAACACGGCGGCAGTTTTGGTAGTGGCTGGAATCGAACCCGGGCCTACCAAGTGCAATTCCAGAGCGCTAACCACTGGGCTACCGCGCCCCGTAACAATATGGTGTCATTGTCGCTACATACGTTTCATCTCTGTCACATTTCTTTGATTGTCTACGTAACCCGCCCTCCGCCCACGCTTAAAATGTACTACCAATAATCACATCTTCATAATGGGATTATATATGTCAATCTAGCCATTTTATACGCACTTCGCGTATTCATAATGGCAAGTAGTCCCCATTTGTGACACCTACATAATAAAAGTTGTAGCAAATAATATTATATTAGTTTATTATATCAAAATTTATATAAACGTATAAATGCAGTAGAACGTATTACCCATCTTTTCCTGGACCCGAAATAAATGAATACTTACAAAACATGAAAAAAGTTCCTTTATCCCAGAAGTAAAATTAAAAAAAACTATTGGTAGCTAAGCTAGTTTTCATCCAATTTAAGTCGAATGTTAGCACAATACTCATGATGATAATATAATGTCAGATTAAAAATTTGAACAACATATTTTTAAGTTCGCAAAGTTAGAAAACCGATAAATCACATCCATTTGGTAAACAGCTGTTTTTTGGCTTCTTTTGTCAGAACAAAATGTCTGCCATTTAATAGAAGCACCTACTTTTGAATATCCTCTGCAGTGGAAATGAATGAATAGATTTAATATATTTAAATGTTTAAAAAATCTCGCCAAGCGGTCCGGAGACCAAACATACTACTGCAATGAATTTCGCAGATGTCTAAAGATTCGATTTTCCGCCATAGACGACGCAGACAGAAATACAAATATATTTTTTCATAATTTACTAGAAAATTTAATATATAAATCTTAACCGGCGTCACGTAACCGGCCTTTATTAATTATATTTTACCGTCGTCACGGAAATAGAAATAAACAAATATATTGAAGTCGAATTAGAGACGACTTACGTACAGAAACTTGATTATCCTAAGTTATCCTATTGACATAATTACAGGGTTTTAGATGTCTGGACTAGGCCCTTGTTTCATTTTTTTTGTGCAAATCATCGATTCTGTGAAATTTCTGAGGACATGTTAAACTATTTGGAATGTGAGTTTTCATTGACGCAAACTCGAACTCATCTTGAGAATTGCTGAAGTTCGGACATAATAAGTTGAGAAATTTTATTCTACAAAAATGTCTTATCCGAGAATATAACCTCTTTTGCTGTTCAATATCTTACTAACTACTAAAACTATGCTGGGAAATATTTAAAAATAATTTTATTGATTATTAATTTTTACAGAATTTTTTTAATTCGATTTTACTCCAAAGTTAAAAACAAGTGAAAGTTATATGACTACTTTTTTTACTCAGAAATATATTAAATTCTTGCCCTAGAGCAATATCCATTACTTTTCTTGACTTTAAGAGCCACTAAATATTTGATCATCTTTTTCGTATATATATATATATATATACAGAGAATTCATTGAGGTGAAATTTACTCTTTTGTCGAATTCTATTTTCTCTGAATTATTGATAGTCCGAATTTTTTTACGTGGAACCGGGAATATATGCTTTATCAAAATATCAAATTTTAAACAATAGGCAATACGTTCAAACTTTTTTAAAATATCTGAATTGTTCACGATATTTCTGGAAAATCTTCTTCAACTAGTAAATTATAAATCACGAAATACTTTTAGTGTCATGGGAACAATAATTCATCATAAATTACGGATATTTCTATGCTGTTGGTATATTTGCTGTATCTTAATGCACTGAAGTTCAGAGTTTCAATCTATAATATCTATTTTCGAATCAAGGATATTCTATTTTCGAATCAAGAGAAAACGAAAATCAAATAAATAAAACAATGTATTTTTATTATTACTTTCCATATGTATTATCCACATTATAATACATATGGAAAGTATTGGTGCGGAGTTAAATTTTTGATTACCAGTTTTAGATGGAATAGCACGGTTTAATAAAATATTTTAATACTGTGTGTATGTACGTGCGTGTGTGCGTGTGCGTAAGGAATACTTTGAATGCGATATCTAATGAAAGTATAAAGCGTTTCGATCGTAATTTGGTACGAATTTTACAATCAATGAATGTCGAAACCCTATTGGATTTCAACGCGATCGAGTGTGCGGATAATACCAAAATCTTTGAATGAATGTTTCCTGTCCTTGTGACTATTCCTTGAGGAATGCCAGAAAGCGTGAAACTGCTCCAAGGATGATTGCAACGAGGGTTCTATCTCAGCTTAATAGCATTGAACCAATATTGGAAAACTACTGGGGTTATTACTTAAAATAGTGCACATTTGCTAAAAGGAAAATGAAATAAAATACAATCTACAGAATCGAAAGACGATCTAGGTATAATTTGCAGTTAAAACGGAAAACTGTTTATTAGTAGAGATAGTCGTGTTTGAATTCGTGCTTGGCATTACGATATTACGTCATATTGGCGTTACATTAGAAATATTTCCAATGTTTGGAATATACTGGCAACGGATACTATCTAAATATTGGTTCTAAATGGACATTCAGTATTGGCTATGAATAGCGAAACACTTTTAAGCGAAACAATTTTTACTGAAAAGGAAATTCTCTAATAACTTTTGCACACATATTACATTACAGAAAGTATCTCATAAAACTAGCATTCCTGTTAATAGAACATCGTAAACCTCCTAAATGCCTGTAATTAGTAGTAAGGCTAATTGGGTTGATTCTCTAGATAACTTTAAATATTTATTCCATTGGAGACAAAATTGCTTCTTAGGTACTAAGCTTTAGTGGAATATAATGAATATTTTCTCTGGTATAATCAGCAGTGAATATATATATATATTGAAATAGTTTATAGATATAATCTATCTATTTATTCAGAAACATACATATTTTGTGTTTGCTTCGTCAAAATACTTGGACCCGAGGAAGAGTTTTGCGAAGTGAACAAGTCCATTTTTTAAGGTTTAGCCCTTGTAGACATGTATAGCAATAATGCTTGATTTTTTATGTTTTTCTATTATCGTTTCCATACCATTGAAATTTGTTAATTTTCTTTAACTTGATGACTCGTAATTTGTATTTTTTTCCATTTGATTGAAGATTTGCTGTTTTATACATTTATTTTGTAGGTGTTTTAGAAAGTTAGGTTTTCGAGTTGCGGCTTCTCACTTTTCTTTCATTAGACTCTCAAACTAATATATATATATATATATATATATATATATATATATATAATATGAAAATCCAATGATAGAATTAGAGAGAAGTTGTAACTCAAAAAACCCTAACTTAAAATATGCCTACAAATTACAAAGGAGTATTAAATAGAGAACCATCAATCATGAGAAAAATAAAATGCATATTTCTAGTCATCAAGCTAAAGATAATCAACAATTATCAATGGTGTGGATTCGAAAAGAGAAAAAAAATATCCAAGCATTAAAGCTATACACGCGGATAAGCACTAGGCCTAAAAATTGGTTCATTTCTAAAAAATTCCTTTCCAACCCCAAGTATCTAATCAAAATGAACATAAAATATGTTTGTTTTTGAAATAAGAGATATATTATATCTATAAACTCTTATTACTTGGACTACAAGCATACAGAGTGAAAAATTATATAGGAAACAAGAATATCTGAAATACACTGCAAATGTCCTATCCATTCGAACAATCAAGGTAGAGACCAACGTTGCCAATCGCAAAAGATAAAAGTAGATATCCACTGTTGCCTATTGTGAGAAATAAATAACAGTATTGCGAAAGGCAATAAATTGTGATATATTTATTCTACAGTAAAAGTTACAAAATAAAGGGGCGTGTAATATAATAGAAAACATAGAGGCTAAAGTATGAGGTGATGTAAATACATTGAAACGCTTATTCAAGAAAATGTTGATGTTGGTTAATATAAGATACTAAGGATAGAATTTTAAGAATATTCAGCTAATCCAAACTTTTTAACTATACCATTTACTAAATATGTTGGATATTTATATAATTTACTGGTAATTTATCGGTTATTAATGTACATAGCATGAAATATTTTATCTGATAATCTGTAAATTCTAAAAAGTTGATTAAGTATAATATTTCTAAACAATTGAGTCGAGTTGCAGGAATTAAATGGTAATAATTTATTAATGTTAAATTTAAAATAGTCTTTTTTATCATATAAATTAGCAACCGTCCCATTAGTAGGTTCAATAATTAGATTTAAATCCAAAAAAATAATATTATTACTAATAGTGGCTTCATTAGGAATTAATTCTAAATTATCCAGATAGAAATCTATATCTAAATCTATGATATATATATATATATATATATATATATATATATACATACATACATACATACATATACCCGCCAGGAGAAAGTTGTAATGTGAAAGTGGAAGGCCATGTCTAAATTCTATAATTGAATAAAACATTCGATTGTCTATTCGATTCAATTTTTACTAATTCTTTAAATTAATTAAATAGCACTTGATGTATTTTGAATGCAGTTCAGCTTGTGGTTATCGTTTCTTATATTTTTGACGGATTTCCTTTTCATAATTCTTAAGTTTGCAAATTTGGAGGACATTACTATTTATGATTGGCAGCACCTTCTCTGCGCATCATGTTAAGCTGGTATTTGGTAGTTGATCAACTGGAGACATGTGAGTCAATTCTGTTTAGTTTTTCAATGTAAGCATCTTTATTATGTAAGATTTCGACATTGCACCCTATCTATATAAGTAAAAATGAAAATCTGTCTGTCTGTCTGTTTGTCCCGTCATCACGGGAAAACAGCTGAACCGAAATTAATGAAATTTTGTGGGTAGCCTGGAAATAGTCTCACTTAAAATTTAATCTATGTTTCAAGCTTCTACGATTAGTGGATCTTGAGATATTAGTAAAAAACGAAATTTTCGTTTGTCTCATCATCACGGGAGAACGGCAAAACCAAATTTCAGGAAATTTTGTGGATAGCCTTGAAATAGCGCCCCATAAAGTTCCTCCAAGTTTCGAGTATCTAAGACCAGGAGTTGTTGAGATATTAATGAAAAACGAAACTTTTTCCTAGGAGTTCTACTGTCCATGGTTTATCCAAACCGTGGTTTATCCAACTCCGTGGTTTATCCAAACGAAAAGTTTGAAAATCGTTTGAAAGTGAATTAAAACCTTATCTCAGAGTTTGATGGGAGATTTTTACTTTAATTAGTTACTTTCTGAAAACATGAATCCTTTGAAACATGATTTAAATGGGAAATCTATCTCCATGGTTTATTTTCACCTGCTTTTACTGAACAATGAAAAGTACAAAGAAATAAAAATGGTTATTTAATTTCGCAGTTTATGAGGAAGATTCTATCTTATATCACGTTGCTCAGAAACGCAACTAAATTAAATCTGTCTGTTAAATTTAATTATTATTTTTTCGATTTGAATAATAACTAAATGGATATAAAATTATATTTTAGAAAAGAACGATTTGATTTTTCTTATAGCATTTTTGACTGGATAATATCAACTACGGTCTTCAGGTTTTATTATTATTGATATTTCCGGGGATTATTGATTCAGGAATTATTGATATTTTCAAGTTATTATGCAATTGTTTTATTATGTCAAAAACTGTTTAAACTCATGTATTAATTACGGTCTTCAGGTTTTATTATTATTGATATTTCCGGGGATTATTGATTCAGGAATTATTGATATTTTCAAGTTAATATGCAATTGTTTTATTATGACAAAAATTGTTTAAACTCATGTATTGTATGTTGTACGAGTAATCTTCTACAAATACACGGGTATATCTTCTAATCAACGTGAATATAAGTAGTACAGGTACATTGGAGAATGTTTTGACATATATTGGCATATATTGGAATCAATTACGACTTTGTGGTATAAAGAGCACGAGGATTATTGATATTTTCAATTTATTACGGCATCTCTTTTATTTTGGCAAAGATTTTTCAGACTCATATTGTAATACGGGTACTCTTCTACTAACTGGCATATTTTCTAATCTGCGACAATATGAGTAGTACGGGGTTGCATATATTGATTCAATTCTTTTTTTTTTTGCAAATTTGCTTACAAAAGGGGCCAGGATGTTTTATTCTTCAGATCTGCCCGTGAAGATAATTTTGCATAGTGAGAAGAGATATTCTTAAACTTCTCTTTAGGAGCAATAAATTTAATATTTTAACAGAATTTGTACATGATTGTGAATTATAAGTTTCTTTATATTATATACTCCGTACGAAGGACGGGTATGCTGCTAGTTAAATATACGAATATAGCAATAATAAAACAAATTCATAAACATTTTACAACTATGTTGGAAAGTGTTAAAAAGACAAAAAAATTGATTGTTTACATTCCATTTATCTATTTCTATTTATTTATTTTGTAATCAAAATATTCGTGAAATTAAAGGTTTTGATTTGGGTTTAAGATGGAAAATGAACTTAATACATTTTTAAATATTACAATTTTTTTTAATCCTATTCTCATTTAACTTCCTCTTTGAAAACAATATAATTAACAAGAAAGATCAATCATGCTTAAAACATTGATTATGAAACACTTTCCAACTCCAATGCAATTTTATTTAAACAAGTCTAAAATGCTATACATTCCTCGGTAATATTTTAAAACTTATCACAATACTACATTAATTTATTATATTTGAAAACTTAAACCTTCATCGAAAAAAATGAACTTCATTCAAATATCCGCATTGAAATATAAATTGCCTGATTACACATCTCGAAAATGCGATACATTCCTCGGTAATATTTTTAAAATTATCATAATACTACAATAATTTATTATATTTGAAACCATCATCGAAAACAACTGACATTCATTCAAATGACGTCATAGAAAAAATAACTCGCCTGGCTCTCTCTATAAAAGCAGCATTTCATTCATAACATTTTCTCATTCATTTCATTCATCACAGTACTAAAATAATTTATTTTATTTAAAAACTTAAGACCATGGAGCAACCAGTATTTAAACTCTATGCTTAAAACTTCATCGATAAAATCGCCATTCTCTCTGAAAAATCAATGAATATTTCATTCATATCAGCTATGCAGACTCCATGAGCTAAATATTTTTGCGTTAAGGAAATGCAGCAATTCTTATATAACTCATCCTACATATTTTGCTGTTTGCATTTTACATAAGCGAAAAATAGGCTTCGTTGAAGAAAAAATTTGGATGATCATTTAAACTCAAATATATTGTAATTGCGTTGTTTCAGTATGTAGAAGCACAGAATTTAAGCAAAAATAAAGCGGTTTTAGGACGGATATAACACTCCATATGTATTAGAGAGAACTTTAAAAATCACGACTTTGAGACAAGATGGATGCCATATTTCATTTTGAAGTGGGTCACGTGATCTTTTCATATTATGGTCACGTGATCGCTTCATAAAAGAGGTGTAATTAATATTTTAATCTTTATTTAAAAATCTACTGAATATACTTTGCTGAAATTTTTTTTATATATTTTATGGAATAATTTAAATATTACCTAAAATTTTCGAAGCAATTTGTGATTTTAAAATTACATTCTAAAATTTCATTTTGATTAAGTCATTTTTACGGAATGATGGGGTTAAGAAATAACAGAAAAACGTAGCTTTTAAAGCGTGATACAGGCTTGATATTTGGTATATGGGCATTGATGTATTTTTACCAACCATTGTATTTTTACCAATTAGACAACCATTGTATTTTCGTGACAACCATTGTATTTTCGTGACAACCATTGTATTACCATTGTATTTTCGTGACAACCATTGTATTGTCGTGACAACCATTGTATTTTTAGACAACCATTGTATTTTCGTGACAACCATTGCATTAGACAACCATTGTATAACCGATTAGACAACCATTGTATTTTTACCTATTAGACATTAATTTTACAACCATTAATTACCAACCGATGTATTTTTACCAACCATTAATTACCAACCGATGTATTTTTACCAACCATTAATTTACCAACCATTGTACCCAACATTTGGTATAATTCTCATTTGATGAGAACACCCAAGTCAAAAGATTCTTTCAAAAATGTTCGCTTAAGAGGGTGCTCCAGAGAAAAACGTTCGAAAGGTGAAATGACGAAAAACTATGCTTCGAGATAGGATAGTTTTCTATTTCAGTTTTCCAATATTCTCTACTTTATGGAGTGCCGCACAACAGAATGTTCGATTTTTCGAATACAAGCTCCCCTTTTAAATGTGATAGAGGCTTGATATTTGGTATATGGGTCAATCATCTGATAAAAAACCCAAGGCGAATAGAGTTTTTTCTAAATGTCTATTTATGGCTGTGCTCCACAGAAAGACGTTCGAATGGGGAAATGATAAATTAGCATGCTTCGGGATGAGATAGAGACTTTAATTTTGTGTATGTGTAGATAGTTCGAAAGGCAGAAGTGTGCAATTTAAGTTTTCCAATATTTTCTTCTTTAAAAGTTTCTGCACACCAAAATATTCGATTAGCCGATTAAATGTGAAACTTGATTTATTCAAAAATTTGCATTATTCGGGGGGTTGCTTATTACGAAACCGTTGATTTTCAACAGCTATTCGGCTGATATATACTAATTGACATGTGTCCGTCTGTGTGTCACGTTTTTTAGGCACTTCCCGAATAGATAAAGACTTGCAATTTGGTATACGACTCGGTCGTTTGATGAACCCCCATGGAAAAATTTTTGGAACCCCCCCCCCCCCCCCCGAATTTTTCGAAAACGTTCTGCAGAGGACGTGCTCCACAGCAAAATGTTCGAAAGTATGAAATGATAGGAAAGTATACTTTGCAATAAGATAGATACTTCAAATTTGGTATATGGGTAAACCATTCAAAAGGACGAAAGTGTGCATTTTCAGATTTCTAATATTTTCTACTTAAGGGTTGCCGCACACCAAAATGTTCGATTTTCCGAATAAATGAGAAACGGCTCCTTTAAAATTTGATAGATGCTTGAAATTTGGTATATGGTCTAATTATTTGATAGAAACACCGAATATGAACATAGTTTTTTTTTTTATAAATTTTCGTTTAAGGGGGTGTTCCAGAGGAAAACGTTCGAAAGGTGAAATGACGAGAAACCATGTTTCGAGATGCGATAGAGACTTCAAATTTGGTGTTAAGCGCCTCCTTTAAAAATGTAATAGAGGCTTGATATTTGGTATATGGGGAAATCATCTGATAAAAAACAAAACAATAGATTTTTTTCAAAATTGTTCATTTTAGAAGGTGGCTACTCCACACAAAAACGTTCGAAAAGTAAAATGATAGTAAAAATATGCTTTGCAATGGAATAGAAACTTCAAATTTGGTATATAGGTAGATAGTTCAAAAGAAAGAAAGTGTGCAATCGAAAATTTTCGATATTTGTAATTTTGAGGGGTTCCGCACACCAAAACGTTGGAAAAGTGAAATGATAGTAAAACAGTGTTTTGCGATGAGATAGGGACTAATTCTAATTTGGTATCTGGAGATATCGTTCGAAAAGAAGAAAGTGAGCGATTTCAGATTTCTAATATTTGTCATTTTAGGGGGTGCCACACAAAATGTTTGATTTGCCTAATAAATGAGAAACGCCTATTTTAAAATTTGATAGAGGCTTTAAATTTGGTATATAGGCTAATCATTTGATAAAAAAACCAAGACGAATAGAGTTTTTCATAAATGTTCATTTAAGAGAGTGCTCCACATGAAAACGTTCGAAAGATGAAATGATAAAATTGCATGCTTCAGTATGAGATAGAGACTTCAAATGCGGTGTGCGGGTAGATAGTTCAAAAGGAAGAACGTGAGCAATTTCGGTTTTCAAATATTTTCTTTCTTAGGGTGTTATGACATTAGGGGGTTATGAACATTTTCACCTGGAATATATAACCACAAATAAAATGTGTAAATTGGAACAAAAGTGTAAACTATCATCTATTTTTTATTTGGCACTTTACAACAAAGTTGAAAAGTGTTTATGGCTTTGTTCATTCTGTCTGTGTAAATTGAAGCAAAAGTGCAAACTATCATCTATTTTTTATTTAACACTTTACAACAAAGTTGAAAAGTGTTTATGGCTTTGTTCATTCTGTCTGTGTAAATTGGAGCAAAAGTGCAAACTATCATCTATTTTTTATTTAACACTTTACAACAAAGTTGAAAAGTGTTTATGGCTTTGTTCATTCTGTCTGTCTGTCTGTCCATTAGCACGATACCTGCGTAAAAATGACTTAATCAAAATGAAATTTAGGGGGTTATGACTTTATCAAAATGAAATTTTAGTATATTGGTCAGACGGCCTGTGGGACCTATGACCCTATCGACACCAAAATTCGATTTAAAAAAATTTGAAACATGAATTGTTCCAAGATTTATGCTATTCAGAGATTGCTTATTGTGAGACCGTTGATTTTCAACTGGTATTGGGCTAGTAATTAAGAATTGTAATGGAATATTTTCCACAATGGACTTTCAGCAGATGATTTTTCATTATCTAATTGACTGTTAGGGATGCTTCCTATGAGAACAAAATAGTTCAGAGTTTCTCAATCTGCATTTCGTGGAACCCCAGGATTCTGCAACAATATTCTAGAGGTTACACAACGTGATAGTTTCCCGTAATTTTTCTTAAAATTTAAATGAGTAAAATTTAAACCACAATAGGCTTTTTCTCAATTTGGAGTTCCATCAGCAGACTGAATTTTAAAAATGTTTAGCGACCATAAATGTTTAAAAAACACAGAGCAAGTGGGTTGTCCTCGACTGTAGAAGTTGAGTTTACGCATTACCTGCAGTCTTTCTGGCAAAAATATTCTACAACCGGCAGATAATTTTCTGATTTGAGATGCTTATATGAAGATATAGAAAACTGAACTTAATCTTAAGGTTTAAAGTTGTAAATTATGCTATATGTTATATCATTGAAGAAATTGCGCGTATGTCGTTGTGCTCTTAAAATATAAAATTGAAGAAATTACTTGTATTCCAATGCTCTTAATGTATGTAATTGAAAAAATTGCTTATATTTCTATGTTCTTTGAATAGAAATATCGCAGGTAATTAAAACAGGGCATAAATATATCGTTAGTCATCCAATTAATTCCACTAAATTTATTCACTTTTGCAGAAAACATAAAAAAGAACCTCATTCTGACGTAATCAACGTTCAGATTAAAAGGATAAGATACAATTTACTTTCCCCAAGCAGCAAACAGCATCATAATTAAGTTTGATATAAGGATAAATCAGAACAAAATATTTCCAATTAGATTAATTAAATGGCTTTGTATAATAAATTGTAAACTTTAAACGAAATATTTAAAGTTTCTATTGACAACGGCATCCATTGTCGAAATATGATATGTAGTAATTCTGTTGATGTCGATTTTGATTAATTTCCAGTTTTTGTAGTATACTTAACAGATTAATCATCTCATTTATTGCTACTTATCAAATACAATGAGTAATAATATTGTTAAAAATTGTTTCTGATTAAAATACAGTGTAATTCTGGTTACTTGGCACTACAAACATTAGCGTGTTTTGGAAATGGAATTGAAAAAACAAAAAAAAACAAGAAAGATCAATCATGCATAAAGCATTGATTTTGAAACACTTTCCAACTTCAATGCAATTTTATATAAACAATCTGTAAAATGCGATACATTCCTCGGTAATATTTTTAAAGTTGTCACAATACTACATTAATTTATTATATTTGAAAACTTCATCGAAGAAAATGAACTTCATTAAAATGATGGCATTGACATATAAATTGCCTGGTTTTGACATCTCTAAAATGCGATACATTCCTCAGTAATATTTTTAAAATTATCATAATACTACAATAATTTATTATATTTGAAAGCTTCATCGAAAACAAATGAACTTTATTCAAATGATGTCATCGAAATATAAATCGCCTCCATATAAAAGCAGCATTTCATTCATCACGATACTATAATAATTTATTTTATTTAAAAATTTGAAAAATTGTTATCTACCATATTTATTTTAAAATGTGAAACCTCTCCAATATATAAAACAATGAAACTCGTGGAAATATATTTATTATATAATATTTCTCTTTTTTTTTTCTGGAGGATATAGCAAAAGTCAGAATTTAATTGAATTTGTTTTTCTCCCTATATTAAATAATTTTTATTTAAAAAACTACCTAACATATTTTACTGAAATTTTTTCTATATATTTTATGGGATAATTTGAATATTTTCTAAAACTTTCGAAGCAATCTGTGAATTTTTAATTCGCTTAAAAATGTTTGAAAAATTAGGTCCCATAGGGTTCAATGTATTTCATTTTTTCAACCCGGGTTGAATCCAAAACCAATTGGGTGATATTATAGATTTATATTCCCATAGGTCCCACAGACCGTCTGAATAATATACTAAAATTTCATTTTGATAAAGTCATTTTTACGGCAGTTATCGTGCTAACGGACAGACAGACAGACAGCAGAATGAACAAAGTCATAAACACTTTTCAACTATGTTGTAAAGTGTTAAAAAGTGATGCTTGGTCGATGAAGATTATAACTTTAATAAAAATATAGACAGTAAATTAAAACTCATGCTAGATAAAGGAAATTCATTACCCCGAATGATTTTTTCATGTTTAGACTTATTCTAAAATCTATGAATGTTTTACAGAATATATAGATATATATTTTCAAATAAAGGACCAAACAATGGCACAAGATAAGAATCTCATATTACTTCTTTTCTTGTTTAAAACGGTCTGCTCAGTGTAAAATAAAATATTCTTATTATTCCGTTTAATTCTCATGTAAAAGAATAAAATAACATATTCGTATAGACATAGTCACATTAAGTAAGTATTTGAAAATATACCCTTTTTAAAAATGTCAATCTAATATGAGTAAACCCAGTTTTTTGTGTGTTTTTACCCATATGCTTTGTCTACATATTGGAGTTGTGCAATTTGATATTTCAAAGATAATACAAGGTCCTTTCAAATATAGAAGAGGATATAATTACCTCAGTAACTCAATGAAAAACGTTTCGTCTGGTCAGAAGGAAATCGGGAATTTGTTTTTCCTCTTTCTCAGCGAACAACGCTTTATAAAAATTAAAGACCTTTGAGGCAAAACACGTTTGTATTTTGATTGTACGTGCTTCTATGACAAACTTACATGTGCCACTAACGATAAATTTTCAGATGAAGGAAGTACGCAAATATCCCTATTTCTGCGATCTTTGTAAAGAAATATCTTTCTCAATCGAAATATTTTAAATGTGGAATTTTTCTTAAATTGTACTTTTAGCAACTAGGCGTATTAATATATTTATATACTTCCCAAACCTGACTAATATACAATGTTATTCATAAAGGTGTTTTTATGCATTAGACATAGATAAAAATTATTTGGTTATAAATTTATCTCACACCATTTTTGAAGTTCTGCAAGGAATGTAAAACCTAAAGCTTTTTATGATTCAGTGCCTTCAATGTCATTTCCACCAATGTCTCAAAGTTTATTTTATTTCGACTCAACCTCGAACGCCATTACTAACACACACTGTTTTCTCTTTACTTTATTCCTATTTAGCTTAAATCCTCTTCATATTAGCCATGTATGATTCTTTGGTACATGGAAACAAAAGTTTGTTAAAGAAATGCTGTAATTTGCGAGCTGTAATGCTGTAGGGCAGGCTTTTTGCAGGAATAAAGTACTTCTCCCAAAGGTGTACGGAAGTTTCATGGCATTGTTTTGCTCTCTTCATGTTGGGAGAAACAAGTTCTCTAATGGATTGGCTCAAAAACAGTGCTATTATTCTTGTACTTTAGGTTCATGTTTCCACCAAATAGAGTTTGTTCTATGGTATTCTATTTCCTTTTATTTTTTGTAAGAAAAACCGTAATTGGAACATTTTATACGGAAGATCTGTGAGTGAGGAAAAACATGTTTCAAATATAACGTTCTATGCATTGTTTGTATCCTAACTTGTACGATCGATATATGCTGCATATAATGAACGTAGTATATACAGTTGAACACCGCATATATGCTTATAAGTTTATCCACTACATACGTTATTTTACCGATTAAAAGTCACGATTAATCTAAAACAAGAAAGATCAATCATGCTTAAAGCATTGATTATGAAACACTTTCCAACTTAAATGCAATTTTATTTAAACATGTCTAAAATGCAATACATTCCGCGGTAATGTTTTTAAACTTATCACAATACTACATTAATTTATTATATTTGACACCTTAAACCTTCATCGAAAAAAATTAACTTCATTCAAATGACGGCATTAAAGTATAAATTGCCTGGTTTAAACATCTCTAAAATGTGATACATTCTTCGGTAATAATTTTAGAATTATCATAATACTACGATAATTTATTATATTTGAAAACATCATCGAAAACAACTGAAATTCATTCAAATGACGTCATAAAAAAATAAGACGCCTGGCTCTCTCTATAAAAGCAACATTTCATTCATAAATAATTCCCCCATTCATGTCATTCATCACAATACTATAATAATTTATTTTATTTAAAAATTAAGACCATTGAGCTACAAGTAAATAAACTCAATGCGTAAAACTTCATCGAAAAATATCGTCCTTCTCTTTCTAAAATTAATGAATATTTCATTCATATCAGCTAAGCAGACTCCATGGACTAAATGATTTTGTGTTAAAGAATTACAGCGATTCTAATACAACTCATTCTACATATTTTGCTGTTTACATTTTACATAGGTGAAAAATAGGCTTAATAGTAGAAATAATGAAATTTGGAAGAGCATTTAAACTGAAATATATTGTCATTGCGTTGTTTCAGTATGTAGATGCACAGAATTTAGGCAAAAATAAAGACGTTTTTTGGACGGATACAACACTCAATATGAATTAAAAAGAACTTTAAAAATCACGATTTTGACACAAGATGGATGCCATATATCATTTTGAAGTGGGTCATGTGATCGTTTCATATCATGGACACGTGATCGCTTCATATAAGAGGTGTTATTATTATTTTAATTTTTATTTAAAAAACAACTGAATATATTTCGCTGAATTCTTTTTTATATATTTTATGGAACAATTTGAATATTGCCTAAAATTTTCGAAATAATTTGTGAATTTTAAATACGCTTAAAAAATGCTTGAAAAATTAGGTCCCATAGGGCTCAATGTATTCCATTTTTTCAACCCGGGTTCAATCCAAAACTAATTGGGTGATATTATTCATTTATATTCCCATAGGTCCTATAGACCGTCTGAACAACATACTAAAATTTCATTTTGATTAAGTCATTTTTACGGCAGTTATCGTTCTAACGGACAGACAGACAGACAGACAGACAGACAGACAGACAGACAGACAGAATGAACAAAGTCATAAACACTTTTCAACTTTGTTGTAAAGTGTTAAAAAGGTTTATATCCACGAATTTTTTTCTTCAATGCAGTTTCTGAAAAATTTCCTTTTACTGTTTATTCATCCTTCTTTGCTTTCTATTAAGAGGACATTTTTGATCACAAAGACCTAAATAATCTTCCATTTGTTAAGCGATATATAAAATAGCGATACGGAAATTATCACATAAACGATATTTATAATAGCAATATACAAATAATCAGTTAAAAGATATGCAAACGATCAGTTAAATGCTATACAAACGATATATCTGTAATTCAAGCAAAGTATAACGACAGATAAAAATCGATGATTTTTTGGGGCATAATTAACAAGAAAGATCAATCATGCATAAAGCATTGATTATGAAACACTTTCAAACTCAAATGCAATTTAATTTAAACAGCTCTAAAATATGATACATTCAGCACTGACACTTTTTTATTTATCACAGTATTACAATAATTTGTTATACTTGGAAACATAAATGTTATCAAATAGTCAATGCTCTAAATCGTCAGCTTCTTTATGTAAAACCAATGAATGTTTCATTCATATCACTTATATTTCAGACTCTAGTGCTACAAATTTTACGTGATAAAAATTCAGCAATTTATACAATTCATCTTACAATCGCTTGATTTGTTTACATTCTGCATGATATAGAAATTAGGCTTCGTTGCAGGAATAATCAAAGTTTAGTGATCAGTTAAACTAAAAAGTAATGTAATTGAGTTAGCACAAAATTTAGATTCGCGGATAACATGCAAAAATAAAGCAGTTTTAGGACGGATGCAACACTAAATATAAATTTAAACGGTATTTAAACATCATGATTTTTACTCGAGTAAAAAAAAGCATGCCATATTTTATTTTGAAATGAGTCACCTGATTTCTTCATATAATAAATGTGTAAATATTATTTAAATTTTTAATAAAAAAACAACATAACATATTTTGCTGAAATTCTTTTTACACATTTTACGTGATAATTTGAATATTTCCTATGATTTTTGAAAAAATGTTTGAAAAATTATGCTCCATAGGGTTCAACGTATGTCATTTTTTCACCTCGTGTTAAATCCGAAACTAATTGGGTGTTATTATTCATTTTCATTCCCGTATTTTCTACAGACCGTCTCAACAACGCACTAAAATTTCATTTTGATAAAGTCATTTTTACGGCAGTTATCGTGCAAATGGACAGACAGACAGAATGAACAGAGCCATAAACACTTTACAACTATATTGGACAGTGTTAAAAACAATTACTTGCTGAGCCCTAGGCGAATATGATGGTTTAATTTAATAAATATATTCTACTGTTTTTCATTCCTTCTCTCCCCGTCAGTGTGCTATATTTATTCTCCGAATATATTGAATGTTCAAATAAATCATGCATGCATTTATGTTTTTCAGGAAATCGAAGCAATCTACTATATTGTTCTATTTCTGGGGTAAAATCTACAGCTCTACAGAAGACATGTTAATGCCCTGAAAATTAAAATTAAAATTTCCAAGAAATATATCATTGCTTAAATTTTATTATATCAAAGAAAGGCGGTGTTATTATAAGGTTTGAATTACGTTTGCAGAATATCTAATATATTTTGAGCAAATACCGAGAAATTGATATATGCAGTGATGAATTTCAAAGAATGGTATCTTATTGGATATTTTAGTTAAAATCACAGTAAACATTATTAAACTTTAAGAGCAATAATATGAATTTATTTTGAGTCTGAAATGCATTTCATAATTTATTTCAAAGAAGTTCAGATGTGTTTGCAGACTGAAGCATTACACTGAAAGTAAATATTGTCTTAATGCATAGTGGAAAATGTGTTCTTTTTATTTAAGGAACTTATTGATATGAAAGCTGGCAATCGCAAGTATGGTAAAGAAAATATTTTGTACGTTACTGAGATATGATAAACAAGAGAAATATTTTATATGGGCTGAATTTTAATGCAGAATTATTCGGAGTTAAATTTCATTTTGTAAGTAAATAAATTTTCCTTGGAAAAAAAATCCATCATCATTCTCAACAGTATTTCGACTTATCATTAAAATGCAGTTTAAAACTGGTGCATTAATATTTATTTACCTGAAATTGAAATTTTAAAAAAGTCAGTAATGCTTTTATAAATTACAGAGTTTGCCTCAAAAAATGTTCAAAAACAGCTGAAAAAATTCCCAATAATACAAAATTTCGTCAAAATGCAGTACACACTAAATTTTAGGGGTCAACTGGTTTTGAAGTTGACCCCGAGTTCACATAACCTCTCGAGTCCACCTCCTACTTTTAATTTTATTTTTAACACAACAAATATTTTCCTGCTTTTTTTTAAATACAAGCGTACACCAAATTTTCAGTCGGAAACGATATGGTTGATTCAACAATTGACGAACTTTTCTCGTTTCTACAAATACATTCTACGGAAAAATAAATACTTTTCCCGGAAGTACAGTGGCAGTTTATTGATTTATTCTATTAACCATTCGAAAATTTATAATCTATTGTATTGTTTCAGAAACATGGCTATCTTTTCTTCTAATAAGGGAATCTATATATACTAATTGCCAAGTGGTCGTCTGTCTGTCACGCTTTTTCTAGGCACTTACTTCTCAAATAGACAGAGTCTTGCAGTTCGGTACACGAGTGAATGGTTCCATGAAACCCCCTAGAAAAATCTAATTTCAAATTTTTTTATAGAGGGGATTCTCTACGCCAAAACGTTCGAAGAGTGAAATGATAGGATAACGTGCTTTGTGATGAGATAGATACTTCAAATTTGGTGTATCGGTATATTGTTCGAAAGAAAGAAAGTGTTCAATTTAAGATTTCGGATATTTGCTAATTTAGGGGTGTCACACACCAAAATGTTCGATTTGCCTAATAAATGAGAAACGTCTACTTCGAAATAGAGGCTTGCCATCTGCTATAGGGGCTGATCATTTGATAAAACACCGAAGACGAATAGAGTTTTTTTTTTATAAATGATCATTAAAAAGAGCACCCCACATAAAAACGTTCGAAAGGTGAAATGATAAAATTGTATGCTTCAGTATGAGAAAGACTTTAAATTTTGTGTACGGGCAGAGAGTTCGAAATAAAGAAATTGAGCAAATTCGGTTTTCAAATATTTTCTTCTTTAGGGGTTCCGCATACCAAAATTCGATCTTAAGAAGAAATGCGAAACATGAATTGTTCAAAATTTTATGCTATTCAGGGGTTGATTATTATGAGACCGTTGACTGTCAACGGGTATACGGCTAGTATTCTAAAAGCACACATCGTTTTATCTCCACATTTTGTTTCTTTGAATAAAATTTGACAAATAAATTTTAAGTATCAGCAAAAGAGATAATTTCATATAACTTTCTTCTTACAGTGTATTCTAATCCAAGACAAGACATTGCTTCTAAACATTGAGTTCTTGAGATAATAATCACGATTTCTATTTTTGAAGTCGACACAACGTTGTCATTCCTTACGTGTCAGATCAGAGCACAAATTTAATTTTTACGAAATCCTCCTCCCTCTGTTTTCTTAGTAAAACCTGCTTGAAATGGAACACTGTCATAAGCGGAAACTAATTGTAGTTCCATCCAAAAATAAAGGGCATTTATGTTATTTCCCCCTTGTGAAATGGAATCTGCACAACATAAAACGGACTGCCAATTTAAAGTAATTTATTACTAAAGCACCTGTTGTAACGTTTGAGGTTTAATAGCCTTTCGATTGTTATTTCCCTCAGTTTGCATTATAATTTACGTTTACTTAGACTAATAAGTCTAACTGGTTCGGTTGTTAGACGAATCGCCGAACTAATCAGCATTTTCTGCGTTCTTACTGTAGAATAGAAATATGTTTCGGATCTTGAGGTTTCAGTGGTTTCTTGAGTAGTGAGTTTTTAAATGGAAGAGGGATTTTTTAGAAGAGTGAATAGAAGGAAAATCCATTCGATACAACGATGACTAGGAAGAATATAGTATTAAGGGTGTGGCCGCAATACTGGGCGAAGTAACATAATGCCGGGGGAAGCATGTAAGCTTTGTAAATGCATATCCATGTAAGCATTATCACCAGCCTATTATAATGTAGTGGCTTGTATTTTTGTCATTTATTCTGAGCGTGGGCAATAACAATTACTATCTATGTTGTCCGTTGCTTTAAACAGCAAGCTGCTATAATTTTTGTGTAGTTCCCAATAAACTGAATTTGATTTAAAACTGTGCAGTCCTGTGTTATTGCCCCTGGACCGAAAGGTCGAAATATGAAATACTCGAAATTTGAGTTACATAAGTCACCTCTGACAGCTTAAGTAAAAATCCTCCATAAATTAAAGAGGATAAAAAGACCTTTGTTCTTAACAAAGGAACTAAAAAACGAAAAAATCATCCAACTGTTTTAGCCATGTATTTCCGAGGGAATGACGAAGCGCCATTCGTAAATAAAAACTGTACTACAAAAAAGGGACATTTTTATGAAATCATGTGGCAATTTTCTGAAAGTTGTTTTAGAACTACTAGAATTATTTGTTAATCAAGAAGATTCTGAAATGCTAGAAATATTAATCAATTCACTATTTTTGACTGAAAGTTACATCATTAGTAAGACATGTACTAAAAATCATGTTGGACTATTTTGAAAATGTCTGTTTTTGTTTAGTTATTTGTTTCATGGTAAGCAGTATTGTTTCATGGCAGAAGTTTTATGGTAAGCAGTAAGTCAATTTATCTATATTTTAAGGTATGATAATAAGCAAACCGTCAAAGACATGGGTTATACTATTTTTATATTATCATATACTTCTGTGATCGCAATATGCAAAATTGTACGTATATACATACTAAGAATAATTAAATTAGCTGTCGTAGTATAATACAGTATTAATTTGTAAATACATTTTCAGAAATTTTAAAGACATGCATAGGTAGGCAATTACATATGGACTATTTAAATTTTGAGCTAAACTTTAAATTTATCTTTTCCTGAAATAATCTGCATAAAATGCAAAGTTTTCAAGACAGAAAAATCTTAAGGTCGCCTGAAATTCTGTTCAAGTCCGGTTCGACTGTAAATGGTTTCTAGTAAAGTCCTTAACCCCCCCTATAAATTTATAGGAAAATATGCATTAGTTTGCACTCTAGACCTATCTACAGAAAAGCGACGATATCTGATTGAGTAAAAGAGATTGCAGTGCTCTCTAGCAAAGAATTTAAAATTTTAGGAGAACAAACTCGGCAACAAGGCAGGATAAACGAAAAAGTACAGTTACAGAATTGTAGAGAATTGTGCTGCGGAGTAAGAATCGGTAATAAAACTGTTACAGAAGGCATTTATTTAGAATAATATGGTTATTGACGAATTACTGTCCAGGAATGCCAAAATAAACACCATTTGCATGCACAGAAGTTAAATGTACACTGTACATTTAACTTCTGGGTGGGCCGAAAAAACATATTTTTCGAGTTTGCTATTCTAATAGAGCGGAAAGGGTGTTATAAAAATAGTGTAAAATATTTTTTCGATTGCGTAATATCTTCTGCCCTCTCATTGCACTTGAATTTTCGAATTTTTGGTTAAAAAGTGAATTTTTCACCTATTATAGTCAAAATAATTATTTTTGAAGATAGCTATTCTAATAGTACGGAAAGCGTGCCCACTAGGGTCAATAAAAGCGGTGTAAAATATTTTTTCGATTGAATAATATCTTATGCCTCCGCATCGCACTTGAAATTTTGGAATTTATGTAAAAAATGTACTTTTTTACCCGTCATAGAAATAACACATGTATGCGAAAAATATGGTTTAAACACTGTTTATTTCTGTATTACATCATACAAAATATGAAAATGGTAGAAAACTATGTTGTGGGGGGGGGGGGGGCGGGGTTACAGTTCGTGAAAGGCATAGGCAAAGAAAAGCATATTAGTTTAGACCATTTCACACAATAGTATTGTTCTTGGGCGTCTTGTTGAAATCATCACAAGTCTCTGTAGAGGAGTCAAATACTGATAAACCTACAGCTTGTACTTTAGCAAGCATTGCAGGTGTCATTGTGTTACAGCTCCTCATAATACGACTCTTGACGGGTATATATTGGTTTATAATACTTGTTTAGTACTTTTATGATGTCGAATTCCACGCTTTGTTGCCATTAATTATCTTAACTTTTAAAATAATGATAAACTGTTAGAGACGCTGCAATAATTTCATGGACCTATCATTACAAAGTTAGTGTGGTGCTTAAGGATATTACTAGGATCACTGTATATGATGATAGCATCTTATTCGTAACAGTCTGTAACTTCAAACTGCCACTCTAACTCTGAGAGCCAAGAAAAAATTCCAATGTCGCAGAAATTCAGAACTGACTTATCTGCTGCATCTAACTAAAACACTTTGTATATATATATATTATTATATATATATATATATACATATATATATTTATATATATATATATATATATATATATAAATATATATATGTATATATATATATTATTATATACATATATATATATATAATAATATATATATATACATATATATATTTATATATATATGTATGTCAGTTACTTGTTATCTGTATCTTTTATAGGATTTAATTGTGGAATGCCTAAAATTTAATTAAATTCTCATTTTATGAAACCCTTAAATGGAATTTTTGCTTGAAACGGGATATTATGTTCTTGGAAAATGTTAGATTTTGTCAAAAATTGAAAACTAACAATAAAAGCAAAATGAATTTCTGTAAGGACAGAGTTCTTTCTGCAGATAATAGCATTCGTTACTGGTTTCGTATTTTTCGTGCGCTCGTCAACATGGAACTCGTAGTCAATAATGCAAGGATACATGGTGTGAGCCACAATTTTGCAAACATCAAAAGAGATCGACGAATTTTGTCCCACCAAGCTGTTGATTTTAAACTTCTTAAATGACAAGCTCAGGCTGCAAAAATACCGCAAGTACCAAGTTATGCTTTCAAAACTGTTTGATACTAACAAGTACATGTACTCTCCGAAAACGGTCCAAGGATGTTGTCTGCAATGAAAGTGCTTTTTTATCCTTGAAAACGGCTCCTATGGTAGGTTCTAAGAGCATATATTTCTATAAGTCGTATAAACTAAGGAAACTTACGTCGTTCTCATTTAAAGACAATATGTTCTATTTCAGATTAATTTTGGATAGAAGATAATATCAGTGAACCGAATGTAACCTAAATCAAAATAGTTGTAAACGTCCCCCATAGGCGCGTTTTGCGAGAAAATATTCCTACAAATTGTACAGACGGAGGAAACTCAAATCTTTCACATTTAAAGACAAAATGTTCTATTTTAGATTAGTTTTAGAAACATGTTAGTATCAATAACTGGATGTAGCCTGACGTATAATGTGTGGCTAAACAAATTTTGTTTCTGACTTGTACATTTTAATACTTTCCATAGGAGAGAAGTGTAATTATCTGAGATTTAGGGATATTTCATTGCTCTGATATTTTATCCGCATTTTCTATGAAAACAAGTTAGTTAATGGATTCCCTAAAAGCGTTGCTATTTGATTCAGCATAGGGAATAATTCTCCTAATAAACTCAGCCTTTTTATTTCAGTTCTCAGTAACATTTAGAAGTATATATAAATGTTGGTGTGAATCTGTAAAGGGTTTCTTTAAATTGATATTTTACATAATAAGGGGAGATATCTTTGTGTGTGTGTGTGTGTGCGTGCTGTTTGTAGCGGGAAATGTAAACGTTGTACGGCCATCAAATTTGATACATAGGTATTTTAGGACCCGTGAAAGTGCACTTCGGTGAGATTAAAAATGAATTCGTTCTTCTGGTTTTTTTATTTAGTTATTTTCACGATTTTGAGCGATTTTCACATAAATCTGCTCTTTAGCGACTAAAGATATTATCACAGAATTTCCACCTGGAAAACATCGAAAAGATCGAGAACTGTTCTTTTTCACTGATTTTTGAATCGAATCCGTAGGATTCGGTTTTAACAATGCCGTACATCTTTATTAGGCTGTGACAAAACAAAGTTACTGAATTATGTAGGGGAAATCATGCGCTGCCTACATCAGATTTTTTTTCAGGCAATGAGAGTGAGTCTAGAAAAGACTGTAACGTAAGTTTCATTATACTACAACAAAGTGCGGAATAAGAATAATTAGAAACATGTTCCTGTTTGTTAGCCAATTTGTATATCAAGCTTAGAGAGCACAAAATATTTACATATTTTTTCCTGATTTATTAAGCTTAATAAAGACCAAGTGTGTTGCAAAAGTATTCCTCATTTTGCACTTTTTAACATGTAAAAGTAAAACTTCCAAAATGCGATCTAAGCTGAAGATCTTCTGAAATTCATGATGGATTTCAATATCATCAGTATCTCGACAGCCCACTGCGTGCCTTGATTTTTTCCAGACGATGTTTGCAAGCTGTCTTGTTTGGAGCAATGTTTTTCCAATTTTAGTGTTTAACATCTCAACGTCCTTTTCTACATAATCGATCCGTCTCAATTTCTGTCGTCCGCTACGTTTTTCCTCAATCGGTGTAGACATAAAAAAAATTCATATGATTCTTTGTTTATCTATTCTGAGCAAATGTGTTGCCCATTGCATTCTGTTAATTCTAATGTATTTAATTATGTAAGAATCTTTGTATAATTTGTTCACAATCGTATTTTCTCCCTATATCGTTTTCCTGAAATCTACCAAAAATACTGCTCAAAACTTTTCGCCCAAAGATACAAACAGCTTTATCATTACGTCTTGTGAGAGTCCAGATTTCTGAAGCATAAATTAGAGTACTTTATGTTGCTGAAATTTTGTTCTTCTACCAATCAAGTGTGATCTGAAAATAAATTCTTAATCCACGAAAACAGCGATTATGATGGAATTCAATAAAACCTTTTATCGCAGTAAGACTTGGGTACAAGGAATGTGTTTAAATTTCTTCTACATCTGACAGCGAAACAAAGGAAAGTAAAATGCTTTGTATGTCTTTCATAACCCTTTATACCTTCAGGAAAATATATTTTCACTTGATGTGTTAATATTCATTTGTAGCAGATCTATGGCTGAAATTATATAAGTTGGATTATCAGTGTGTTTTTATAAGATTGCAGGGCTCATTTAATGATTGGTAGTTAAACCCATGTTTCCAATTCAAGAAATACTTTAATTAAGGTAGACTATCATCGCACGGAAATGTTGATAATGCGACACCTTTTTATAAAAAATTACAAACATTTTCTATGGGCTTATTAAAAATATATATTTCAATTGTAATAATATTTTCTATAGTCGGAGTCTGAAAGTCTATTGTTCTGAAAGCTTACTGTTCGGAGTCTCAAAGTCTGTTTTATTTGAAGCATTTCTTAACTTAGTGTTTAAAAAGGTAAGGTTACATCACAAATACCACTGCGAAAGTGATAATGGTATAAGAAACTATATGATAAGTTAAAGTTTTGAATTTAATCCGATCTCTCTCTCTCTTCTGTGAAAGTACTTCATCCAATAAAAGTGACTTATTATCCAATAACCCTCTAGTGAGCCAACGCATGCGTCCAAGACAGGGTACAGTGTTTCCCATTTATAGTTCGATTTATGAAGAAATCTTCGTTAAATCTAAAATATAAAATAATAAGAAGTTACTGAATTCTCGCTCTTAAAATTTAATGTTAATTTTAATATGCAGTAATAAGTATTTTAAAAACTATTCATTTTGTTTAATGAGTATCAATTTGTTGAATAATGTTATTTTTAAAATAAATAATTTGTTGAATAGAACATCTTTTGATTTAGACTCTAAAACTTAATAGTGCACTTTACAGATTTCTTAGGTGAAGCAGCGTAAGTATACATACATTTAAGGGTAGATTTTTAATACACAACGTACATTTTAATAATAACTTTAATCACTTTAATTATTTCTTGTGTACACATTTTAATGCTAATATTCAAATCTATCTTAACATTTTGGTGCCGATCCATTATAGTTAGCACATTTTTCTGTTGCTCAAGTAGGATAAATTCTTTATTCCGACTGATTGTCTTTTGAGGTGAAATTAAGTCTACACAATTGGAGCTCGAACTAATATATGGTGGTGGATGGGGCACTCTCCGTTCTACTTTCAAAGAGGGAGAATGTAGGATAATTAATTGTATGGCTTATGTTATGTAGTTGGCACCATAACTTAACCCAACAAAATGCAGTAGGTCCTGCATCGATTCCTGGTTTAGGAAAAATACTCTTTTGAGTTATATCAAATCTAGTATCCTCAAATCTTATTTGCATTAAGTGCGACGAAGACATTAATCACAAAATTTAAAAGATATCTCATGAAATTTAACCAGTAATCGACAATTGGAATAAGTATATACTGTGAGGGCAGAGACATGTCATAATTTTGATCATTAAAATTGCAGTAACATCGAGTGATGCAGAATAGCCCTGACACAACGGCGCCGAAATTGACACTAAACCGGACTATGTTTTATGACTAGTGAATCTAAATGAAAACCGAAACGCAATTTGAACCGACACTGCGGACCAAGCCGTAGCTTAAAGTGAAGGTGAACCAGTATCTAATTAAAAACCAGTCCCTAAACCAGCTTTTAAAAATTTAGACAAAGCAACGGCCAATCAAGTTACTGAGGTTCAAGAAGGAAGTATTGTTTCCCAGAAGCACATTAAAGAAGGTACTTACAAAATGAAGATATAGTTGCTGAGTAGTCGCTTGAAAAACCCAACATCAGCAAAATTGGTATAAAAACTCAAAAAGGGAAGTTATTGAAAATTAAAATGAACGAGCATATGTATTAAAAAGTTAATTGTGTATCACTTAGAGAGAAAAGTCAAGATTGTGGCAACAAATCCCAAGCAGTATCGATGTATGTTCTAATCTCTATATGTCGAGTATTGAAGTAATAGTTGGAAGTATTGAAGTAATAGTTTGTAGTAGTATTGAAGTGAAGTATTGAAGTAATAGATATTCGGTTAATTTGGCTGATCCCTAGGCTATAGTCTCTCGAAATAATAAAACTATGGTCTCAAACAGTAACACTGTTCTAGAAGAAAAAATACACATTGTTCAAAATAATGGAGATATACTATAATAAGGTAATGTTTGCAAATTACAACGTAGGGTGTCAGTATAATTAAAAGAAAGAATGGATTTTAAATATTACTAAATGGTATTTAATAACCAGATGGATTGTATATTACTTTGCAGTAACGGCAAGTAGTAATCCAACACTGTAGAAGAAATTGAAGAAATACTGAATTTTGCATTTACAACGCAGCTTAATAAGTTATCACGTTAAATATAAATATTAAAAAATCACTTATGCTGCTTTAAGCAGCGTACATGACAAATAAAATGCATTATGTATAATTTCAGAAAATACAAAATTTTAATCACCACATAAACTAACAACTAAGATACGGAAACAGATAAAATTCCTTATATTCCCTTTTCAATTTCAGAATGAGGCTTCAACTAAGCCACATAATCAGATTATTGATTTTTCAGAATTTCTCGTCAGTAGTACAACTACTTTAGTTTGGATCGCACTTTCACTGCATATAACAACAACAAAGGACCCAATTTCACATTTTCATATGCTACACAGCATGGAACACAAGAACAACTATAGTCCTACCACGCGACTGTTTTAAAAATTTCAGAAGTCGAAGTTGGATGTCTGGTAGGACTGTCTCCATAAATCTTCGCAAAATTGTTGCACACAGCAATCTTTCGTTCTGCCATTGTTAGCATCGGCTATGTTGACGAGACTAAATTATAGCAAAACTGCCATATGGACGCTGTTATATACACTAAGAGAGCGTTTGGTAAGGCCTGTTATAGGCGAGTTTTGTGAGTAAATTTTTTATTTTAAATTAGAAAAATGTAGCGATTGAGAATAATTAATATTACGTTACGCAAAAAACAAGTTTGGATTAAAGCTTGTTTTAGTAAGCAGAAGATTGCATGAAGTATCTGACAGGAAAAACAACTTTATGAAAAAAGTCATATGCCATGTACAAATCGCATTTGTAAATATATGACTAATTTTACAGAATTTAAAGGTGTAAATTTTAAATCCAGTATTGAAATTACGATATTCCTGAGAAAATAAATAAAATTTATTATCTACGAGATTTCCAGTGTTTTAGAGGTATTAGTGTCTTTACTAGATTTCATCAAAAAATGAAGCTAGTAAACACATTTTGATAAGTCATCTAGAAAGTAGAAGATGATGTCTAACTCATTGTTTAATGCAAAATATTCTTTTAAAGCTTCTTTTTAAATACAAGCTGATATCAAATTAGGTTTACATGATTCCGTTATAGCTTGAAGCTAAACAAATTCCGCACACGATGTATTCCGTTGAATTATTTCCGTAAAGAACAGTAACATTTCCCCCTAGGGTACATGGCTAGTATATTGGTTTTTTATTCTATCCTCATGTTCTCTGAGTACTAGCTCTCTGGTGAATAATGTAAAATCGTTGCTATTTACTTCAATTTAGTTAATATTTCCTCTAAGATAGGCTCATATTTGTATATTTCTTGTTCTGTGTGTATGGTAAAATGAGAATACTAGTGCATAAACTAAAATACAGAAATTTGAGTTGATCAGATTAGCGAGTAAACATATATGCATTTGAAGATATGTAATGCATTTTCATTAGGCATAAATTATTTATAACACTGTACAATACATTTTAACTTTTTGTATGTTTCTGAAACCAAGCTATCTCTATGTTAACACATTCAGTACTTTCTTAAAGAAAGCAGACATATGAAAATTAAGTGACAGCAATTATTTCAAAGGATTTTTGATCTTCCATGTTCACAATTCCCCCGAAACAATTGTCTTAAGTTAATTTTTATATGACTGTTTACTTTAACAGAGTATTGAATGTGCTATTTTTACAGAGATTTTTGCGGAACCTCTATGCTGTTTAGTCTGCTGAACATCAAAATGTCTATCGAAACATCAGGTTAGCTCTAGTTATTGAAATATCTATAAAGCAAGTTTTACACATTTGCGTATACTAACCTGTTGCTTGCAATTTGCTACTGAAGCATTTCTCACAAAGGTATAACAATATTATGCCCAACTATAATTACTTTCCAATTTTGCATTTCATATTCCTCGGTACCATTTTTTCAGGAAAATATGTCCTGATGGAACCGTTCCGAGTTTTTCTTACTGTCAGCTCCACAATTAGATGGAAATAAATACAAATAAAAATGTAGAATGTATATTTTCATTGATATTTACTCTCTCTAGATGTATATTAGTCTCTCATAACGTAAAATAGGAATTTTACAAGTAGTCCAGTGTTGAGATCCAGACCGTCCGGCCTACCAAAGCAGTCCAGTGTAGAAATATCACACAAAAGTTCATTTGACATTTTGGTATGGGTTATCCATTTTATACTTTATGTTTGACAGAGAACACAGGGTCAAATTGATATTAGAAACCCTATTCTATTTGGTGATCTAGAAAGTTTTGACCTTCTGATTTTTCGATATAACTTTCAAAGCTGGTGGCAACGACCACTAGAACCTGGGTATTTGAGAGACGTGAGATGTGATTTTCTTGTAGAGACGTGTATTGTAGAGACGTGATTTTCTTGTCTGTGTTTTCTTCAATTCTTGTTTAATGGCGAGGCGATCGAGTAGCGGATTGAAGTATTTAAAGCTGATCCTTTAAGAGGATGCTGTTAACAAATGTCACACAATAGGTGAGTTAACATGGCTTATGTAAGTGCGGTTGGAATTAATATTTTTCAATTTTTGTATATCTTATATATGGTACGCCTGTTTATACCAATTGTTTTTAAAGTGACATTTACCAACTTACAAAAAATACAGAAATTTGTATGTTTTACTGTGTTTATACAAATATTTAAAAAAAAAACTTACATCAGTTGTTTAAGATTGATCTGTTCATCAATCTTAAAATGTAAAATTTTTCATGAATACTAACGGAACTATGGCTGACGACAACGACCATTGAAGTATGAATTAATATTAATCTCTATTTTTACTGTATTAACGGTATATACGAGTACGGTATATACGTATTTTTAGTATGATCTAAATGTTGGTTTAGTACTTTTTGCATGTTGCATTTACTTATATGTAATGGATTATATTATTTATTACTTATTGTTTATTACATTTCTTAATGTGCAGAAAAGGTACTGTGTGATAGGGTCCAATTTGAATGGGTAATAAGACTTGAACACCCCTATGATGCCTGTGTTTATGTGAATTTATGTGCCTTATGTATATATGTGTGTACTTGTCATGTCTTAAAAACGACTAAAGCTAATTGTACCAAATTTAGCACGATTATCACAAACTGTAAGTACTGAAGTATGGCTTTAAATGTGATAGAAAAGACGAAAGACGCCACATTATGAAAGATTTTCTTAAAGAGTGATAAGGATATCTCTACGTTTTATAAGCAATCTTTGAAACATAATTTATTATTAGAAAACAGAATGAACTCATTCTTGAGATATTGCATGATTTTGGAATACATTTATTAAACAGTATGTACACAATTAGAAAATAAATGTATTTAAATAAGTTGGCTTTTAATTTCCATAATTATGCAACAAATGCATTGAAACCATTCTCGTTGACTTCATTATTTTCAATGACGACAACATATATTTTTGTATCAGTTATGCATTTCGAAGCCAAAAATTTGCCAAAATATTTATTTCTCGCGATTTATTTCTCGCAATTGTAAATGACATTTTAATGTGAATTTTGCACGTGAGAATAAATAAATATTTATTTTGTGCCAAAGTTTGGCCAAAGTGGTTAATTTAAATATACGATTGTTAATTAAGTACCTATAACTTTGCGATCTTAGGATTTAAGCATCAATGAGTGGAAATATGTGATATTTTCAACCAAAATTATCAGAAGTAAATTTGTAAGATACATTTATTTCCACAATAAGAGATAAGAATTTATCCCTAGTGGTTTAAAGGTTAGAGCATAGTATGGATCGCTTAATTCATGTTAGAACTTGAGTGCCTTGAACTTCTATGCCTGGAAAGCTTACCCTAGCAGGTTAGAGGCAATGATTATTGAGGTCTGAAAAAGGCCCCAAAGCAATTTTTCCTATGACCTTGCTATTTAGTGCAGCCATTTTTGCAATCTACGCGTATTGTGACTCATGGTGTGACACTGAAGATGCTTGCCTGTATAAAAACACATAAAATGATATTTTATTATGTATGACGAATTTGTTCATATTAAGTACAAAGTGACAGTAAAATGATTGGTTAGACAAATGTTATAACTAGGGCTCAATATACTGGGATTCTGAAAGGATTGGTAAACTCAATGATTATGGTCTACTGTTCCTTACTATCATTGTTTTTAAAATTCATAATAATGTAAAAAATAATGTTACTCATTGCATAATTTTGTGGAAAGTGTCGATCTATTATTTCGTTATTAGATGAATTTTTGTTTATTTGGAACTATATTATTAATTTACCCCGTTTAGCTTCAAAGAAATATTTTTTTCGCACCCACTGTGTAAAATAGCGTGTTTGGTGAACAATGTGTAACACAGTGGGTTTAGTGATCCATGTATAGCGTAATTTGTTTATCAAAACAATGTGTAACATTGTGTGTTTAGTGAGTAGTGTGTGTAACATGGTGTGTATAGTGAGCAATACGTGTAACATGGTATGTTTAGTTACAAAGATCATTTTCAAAAATTATATTTCTATGTATTCATTATAATGTTAATTCGCATTTTGTCACTTCACCGTTTAAACAACTTACTTCTAAAATTAATTTGAAATCCAATTTATTTCAGCATAAAATCGCTAATTCGCTAAAATGTTTCATCGTGTCAGTTTTTGTATCATGTTTGATATTTGACACTACTTTAATAAATATGTTTGTCATTCTGTAACTATCATGGAGAATATATGTTGTCTACTCGGTAGTTAATTTTATTTACATGTTGAGATAGGCTTTAATGTCATCATTATCGTACTAGAACAATACACTGACGTTGCCTCCTTGTAAAAAAATGCTTGCTACTTAAATAATCCATTTATAAAAATCACTAACCATTTTTCAGCAAATAACCTTCGCCAATTTCATACGCACGTTTCCGCAAAGCGTAAAATAGATTCAAAACTTCTAGGAGAGAAACATGGCAGGAGATCTTGACGGTAGTTGCTACGTCATATCTGTAGCTGGAGAGTCTGTCGCTGTTATATCGTGATAGTAGCCATTAGATTGTATTGGTACCTGGAGAACAGCAGACGGTAGCTGGAGATTAACATATTTTAGATTTTAAAAATTGGTTAAAATATCTAAAGAAAAATTTGGGAAAAAGTCTTCGAAACGCGAAGTGCAGTATATATCGTATGACATTTTGGATAAGAAACAGATAGACAGATATATTCTTCTATTTATTATTATAGATTATTACTTAATTGATTATTCTTGCTAGTTCTTATTTAATTAGATAAATAAAAATACTTTATTTTTAAAATTGAGTTATATTACAAATGTTGTTTTCATTTTAGCTTTCTCCATATTTTTCTCAGTGTAAATTGTTGATGTCTGAAAATCTAGATGCAGCTGTATAAATGCTTGAATTTAAATACGCTGAAATATTGTATTTTTAATCTTTTCCTTGTGTTAAATTCCCTAGCTGTAACTAACATTTCTCTAACGAATACATTTTACAGAAAAGTACTTTCTTCTAAGAAGTAGCGATTCGCCAATGCTTTTGTTTTTATCTGCATGTTCTTTTATCTGCTGGTAATGGAATAGTTAAACTTTTAACTATTTTCTTCTATAGTGGCGCTAAACACAGACACACAATTCTTTATTTTTCTTCATGTTTAAAGTAAAACGTATTCCCATGCCATAATTAAAAGAAAATTGATGTGGGCAATACAAAATGTCATTTGCTCATTCTCATGAATTATTATGATATATTTAGAAAAGATTAATTATTTTCATTTTCATTCATTCAAATGTTAAAAAATCTGTACCATGAAATTAAAGTATTGAGCTTTAAAGGACTTTATTGGCCAAATGAAATTATTCACTTATATCAATTGTGATATGGTTTTAACGTGCAAAGACGAAATCAAAATATCATTAGTGTTTAAAAATTCTGACAGTAAACACCACTGCAGCTTAAAAAATCCTCGCCAAGTAGAAAAAATGAGAAACCTCTTATCAAAAATGTTAGAAACTTCCAAAATGTTTTGCGCCAAAAACTTAGGTTGTACTTTCAGGGATAGTTCAGGTCTATACTTTGTTGAAGAATCAAAAATCACAGGGTTAGGATAATAATAGGTATCGGAGATCTTTAATAGGGTATCTCAGATTTTTAATAGGGTATCTCAGATCTGACGGTGCAGACTCTGTTATACAGGAACTTGAGACAAACCATTTTTTTAGATTTCATAACTTTATTGGAAAGAGGTTTTCGTTTCATATACCCAGAGGTAGCGGAAAATCCCATATAAGTCAAAAATTCCACTTTCTTTATAACATATTTTATGTAAGAAATTTATGATCTTTTTTGTGAAAAAAGCACATGAGTCAGTTAAGATTCCAAGATGTTAAAAAAACTCTTATTAATTTTAAACACTTATTAAATTTTGTACGCATAGCAGTGTGGTAAAAAATATAGATTAAGAAAATTATTACTTATTTAGATCATAAATGCATAACACACTCCATATAAAGTAAATCTGCATTCTGAAAACAAAAAAATAAAATTAAGAAAAATGTCTCCTGAAAGCATCAAAATTTTCTTTCCTCGATTTTTCAAAATCCTTGTTTTTGACCTTTTTCCCGTCAGGTCTAGAGGACATTTTTTTTGCATGAAGTGGCTTTTCTGTAAGATTTCAATAGTTTTGTCAAAATGCAATTCAAAATGATTATGTTACAATGATATAGTATGCACTGCAAATTATACTTCAGCAGTCGAGCTCCATTTATTTACGCTTCTTCAAATTTTGAAGTTCTAAACCAAATTTATAGTTTGATAGGAAAGCATGTACCTACCAGAAAATACAAAATGAGTCATTAAAATGGATTTAGTAGCTTATTTTGTACCCGTCAACATAATTTAATTGATTTTTAACAATTACAAAAGATTTACTTGATTTTTAACCAAGCTTTTCAATTTATTTTTAAGGGGCCAAAATTGACGCGTCTCATCAATTTCAGACGCCGATTGTTATGCTAGATTTTTGTATTTTTCTAAAATGAGTTAAGTATCTGTAATTGCTTACGCGAAACATTCGAAAGTTTAAGAGATTAAATACATTTTATATTATTTAAATGGTTTTATTTAAATAGTTTTATTAATTTGATTTTATTCTGTGGTACGCCAACGGATGTAGTTTCGTTTTAGGTATATTTAGATGCCTATTTAGCGGCTATCCTCTTAGCGGCCTATGCGTCCGCAAGTCAAAGCTTATTTAAATTGGTACATATGCAAAATTGCTATTCATTGCTGCAGTAATGGGAAACTGATATCTTATCTGAGAGCAGGAAAACAACTTGCTAAAATTTTGCAAATCTCTGTGATGGCCGTTAGAATTGGCTAAACAACGCAACGGACATATTTGCTTTTACTAGCGCTATATAGAGCTCTAGTAAATGACTATGGCCATACCTATTAAAGCCTCCAGTAGATGTGATATCATCACAAAATTTAATCACACTTTTTTTAGCACTTTACAACATAGTTGAAAAGTGTTTATGACTTTAGTCATTCTGTCTGTCTGTCCGTTCGCACGATAAATGCCGCAAAATTGACTTTATCAAAATGAAATTTTAGTATATTATCGAGACGTTCTGTGGGATATATGAGAATGTACATGAATAAAATTACCCAATTAGTTTTGGATTAAACCCGATTTGAAAAAATGAAATACATTGAACTCTATGGGACCTACTTTTTCAAACATTTTTAAGCAAAATTAAAATTCACAAATTTCTTCTAAAATTTTAGGAAATATTCAAATTATCCCATAAAATATATGAAAAAAATTCAGTAAAATATGCGCGGTAGTTTTTAAAAAAAAATTAAAATAATAATTGCATCCATCTGTTTTTTTCCAGAGTAAAAATCGTGATTTTTAAAGTTCTTTTAAATTCATATTTAATGCTGTATCCGTCCTATAACCGCGTTATTTTTGCGTATTTCCTGTGCATCTATATTCTGCGCTAATGCAATTACAATAATTTTGAATTTAAATGATCATCAAATTTTGATTATATCTTCAATAAAGCCTAATTTTAATGGATGCAGAATGTAAACAAGTGATTGTAAGATGAATTGCATATTCCTGAATTTCCTTCCCTGAAAGAAAATAATTTACTCTGGAGTCTGGAAAAATGTGTTTGACCGACATGTTCACTGCTTTTACATAGAGACCCAGACGATTTATAATTCAATGACGACATTTGAATAAAGTTCATTTTTCTCGATGAAGTTTTCAAGTAAAATAAATTACTGTAGTTATGTGATAATTAAAAAAAAAACCACTGAATGTATCGCATTTTAGAGATGTTTAAATAAAATAGCATTTCAGTTGGAAAGTGTTTCGTAATCAATGGTTTATGCATGATTGATCTTTCTTGTTGTTACTGCAGAGATTTGCAAAATTGCGATTCAGTATAAAAACGTTTCTGTTGGTGATGCAATTATCTTTAAACTTTAAATATGTTATTTATGGTGGTGGTAAGAACATATATGCCGAATATAATTTTCATCTGAATTAGTTAAAGGAATCCATAAAATTATTTTCCTTCAAACTTATTTTCTTACATCAAAAATACTTTTACTAAACTTCAAAGAGCCCTCTCTTAAGTTTTTTTTTACTCTGAGGTAATAAAAATGTAAAACTTATTTACATTAATTTAAAAACTTTGATAACAGAATAAATTGGAAAGAGAAAACTGGTTATTTTAACAAGGATTTCATTCTGAATTAATAACGTAACATGGCATTGCAATATTGGAAACCAATGGGATACAAAACCGTTATAAAAAGGGGACAAAAGAAAATATATTATTCATTCTCATTTTAATTGAATTGTGCTTCCGAAAGCATAAGTAACACTAGCGCCTTAGAAAATCTTTATTTTTGGTTAGACATTTTATGCAAACCTTTTTACTGTTCATTATTTAAGACAAAAAGAAAGACTTTGTGGAATAACAAAACACATTCCATTATTATAAATCATGTTTAAATTTCTAAGAACTAATGTACTACAGCAATGTAGAACGTAAAATGATTTTTTCGGGACAATCTTTTCTCTCCCGTAAGTAGTTGTAAAAACTTACGAGAATGGAAATAAAAATAAAAATTAAAGAAAATCTTGTTTCATGGGATCAAAAACGTTTTTGACACTGTTAGCTAGCTTGTATTTGAAATTATTTCAGCATGTCTGTATATAAGTGTACGGATAGATACGATTGAACGAATATTTTATAATAAAGTTAATTTAAATATTTTTATAAAATAATAAAAAAAAATCGCATTTTATAGGAATGAAAAATATTAACACAATTAGCCAGCTTGTATTTGACATTATTTCAGTAAGTCTTTAAGAAAGTGTGTGGGCAGCATATGATTAAAAAATACTTTATTATGAAATTGATTTATATAAATTTGATAAATAACTAGCAGCATAACCGTGTTTCGAAAGAAGTATATAATATAAAGAAATTTAAAATTCACAATCATGTGCAAATTCCTATAGTATACTAAATGACATTGTTAATCAAAATATTCTGTTAAAATATTAAATTTATTGCTCCTAAAAAGAAGTTTACGAATATCTGTTCTCACTATGCAAAATTTTCTTCACGGGCAGATCTAAGGAATAAAACATCCTGGCCCCTTTTGTAAGCAAATTTACAAAATATAAGAAATTGAATCAATTTAGTATGCAAAATAGAAGCATTAAAATTTTATGGGACCCGTACTACTTATATACACGAATATTAGAAGACATAACCTGTATTAGTAGATTATATGTATAAATTGAAAATATCCATAAATCCGTAATATTTAAACTTGAAGGCCGTAATTGATACTAATAAGTGCCAGAATGAAAGCGCTGAAATTATAAGGGAATATATATATATACTCGTACTACTTATATTGTCGCAGATTAGAAAAGATGCCAGTGTGTTAGAAGAAGATTACCTGTATCATACTATGAGTCTAAAAATATTTGCCAAAATAAAAGAGAATGCGTAATAAATTGAAAATATCAAAAATCCCCGTAATCTTTATACCAGAAGGTCGCAATTGATTCTAATATATGCCAGTATATATCGTATATATTCCAATATATGCCAATACAAAATATATGCCAATATACCTGCAATACTTATATTCTTGTAGATTAGAAGATATACCAGAATATAACTCGTACAACATGCAATGGGTTTCAACAATTTTTGCTATAATAAAACAATGACATAATAACTTGAAAATACCAATAATCCCCGAAAATATCAATAATAATAATGTTTAAACCCGAAGACCGCAATTGAGATTATACAGTCAAAAATGCAATAACATTGGAATTCATTTTATATGCATATTTTTATTATTCAAATCGAAAAAATGTAAAAAAAAGTCGTATGCCGCATAAACACATTGGATTTAAATCCGCTGCTAAGCGACATGATATCATTTGCTTCAAATAAAATGGTGCAAAAAATATCGTCTCAATAATGCTATCTCCCTAGGAGGTTTGGCCACATTTTCGTCAATTTAGCGACATTTTAAAAAAATCGCCAAATGTATCTCCAAGTCAGAGTGTAGAACTGGTAATCCAACTTAACGAAAAATTGACGAAATATCATCACAATACTATCTCCTAACAAAAAACAATTATTTTCATTTAGTTATAGCAATTTTATCAATTTCATGATATTTAGAGAATTTTTAAAATGTCACCAAATTGATAAAAATTTTTGTAAATCCAAAAAAATGTGTTACTAAGTATAACGGATGGACTGACAGATAAATGCTACCGAAACATTATTTTAGTACTCTCTTCTAAAAGAACAAATTTAATTTCATTGATTTGTGTCGTTTTTATCAATTTGGTGACATTTCAGGCAATTTGGCAACTTTTAAGAAAAGTTGCCAAGTTAGCGATATCCCGCCAAATTCGTAGCTCTTTATTAGCAGATCTGAAGAATAAATCATCCTGATTCCGTTTGTATATACTAAATGAAAATACTAAAATTGTATTAGAAGATCTACTATTTCTCTGTTTCAACAATCTGCTAAATGAGTTTATTGGCTAAACACAATATATGAGTTTATTAGCTAAACACAATATATAAGTTTGAAAACTCTTTTCAAAAATAAATGAAAGCGATGTACGCAGTCCATAATTAATATAATTTAAAGAAAAATCGCACCTTTCATTTATAAGATATATTTTTATATCACTTTGTTTATTTTTCAAATCGAAAATATAATAATAAACATTACCAGACACATTTGATTTAATTGAGTTGCTGAGCAACGTGATATAAAAAATAATCTTTCTCATAAAATGCTGATACTTAAATAACCATTTTGATTTCATAATGCTTTTCATTAATTTCTTTTAACGAAACACCATCACGATACTATCCAATATGAAAACACAATTAATTTCATTTATTTAGCTCAATTTTATCGATTTCAAGATATTTTTATGGATTTACAAACATTTTTATCAATTTGGCGACATTTTAAAAATTCGTTAAAGGTGTTACTAAGTAGGGTGGTTCAATTGACAGACAAATACTAACGAAACATCATTTCAGTACTTTCTTCGAACAAAGCAAAATAAATTTAATTGAATATCGTCGTTTTTAACAATTGGCAATATTTCCGTCAATTTGGAAAAAAGAAAAGTTGGCAAGTTAGCGATATCCCGCCAAATTCGTAGCTTTGAATTTGCAGATCTGAATAAAACACCCAGATTCTGTTTGTATATAATAAATGACAACACTAAAATTGTATTTGAAGGTATACTCGTTCTACTCCTTTTTAGTTTCAACAATCAGCTAAATGAATTTATTGGCTAAACACAATATATGAGTTTATTAGCTATACACAATATATAAGCTTGGCTAAACTGACTAACACTCTTTGCCAAAATAATTGAAAGTGATGTACGCAGTCCGCAATTAATAAAATTCTAAGAAAAATCAAACCGTTCATTTATAAAATAGTATATTTTTAAATCCATTTATTTATTATTCAAATCGTAGAAATAATAATAAACATTAAGAAACACATTTAAATTTATTGCGTTTCTGAACAACATGATATATCCTCATAGAATACTAAAAATTAAATAACCATTTTGATTTCTTAATACTTTTCATCGTTGAGTAAAAGCTTGTGAAAAATAAACCATGGTGATATTTTCCATTTACATTCATGTTTATAAACAATCCATGATTTCAGATAGTGACTATTTAAATCAAAAATTTGCCACCAAACTGAGATAAAATTTTAATTCATTTTCACGTTTTAAACAAACGGTTTTCAACCTTTTTGTTCGCAGGAACCAGGGAGTTTGGGAGTAGAACTCCTAGGAAAATGTTTCGTTTTCAAATGATATCTCGATAAACCCTGGTCTTAGGAACTCAAAACTTGGACTAAATTTAAGGGGGCTATTTCAAGGCGACTCACAAAATTTCATTAATTTCGGTTCAGCCGTTCTCTCGTGATGATGAGACAAACGAAAATGTCGTTTTTTGCTACTATCTCGAGAACCACTGGTCGTAGAAACTCAAAATATATACTAAATTTTAAGTGCGACCATTTCAAGCCTACCCACAAAATTTCATCAAATTTGGTTCAGCCGCTTTCCCGTGATCACGGGACAAACAGACAGATGCACAGACACAGACAGGTTTTCAATTTCATTTATATAGACTAGCAGCATAGCCGTTCTTCGTACGGAGTATATAATATAAAGAAACTTAAAATTTACAATCATGTGCAAATTCCTATATTATACTAAATGACATTTTTAATCAAAATATTCTGTTAAAATTTTTAATAAAATGCTCCTAAAAAGAAGTTTAAGAATCTCTGTTATCGCTATGCAAAATTATCTTCACGGGCAGAGCTGAAGAATAAAACATCCTGGCCCCTTTGTAATCAAATTCATATAAAAAAAGGAATTGAATCAATATATGCAAAATCAAAGCATTAAAATTTTATGGAACCCGCACTACTTATATACACGAATATTAGAAGATATAACCAGTATTAGTACATCGCATGTATAAATTGAAAATATGAATAAACCCGTAACTTACACCAATATATGACAGAATGAAAGTACTAATATTATATGGGAATGTATATATATATATATATATATATATATATATATATATATATCCGCGTACTACTTATATTGTCGCAGATTAGAAAATATGTCAGTGTGTTAGAAGATTACTCGTATTACAATACGAGTCTCAAAAATCTTTGCCAAAATAAAACAGATGACGTAATAAATTGAAAATATCAATAATCTCCGTAATCTTTATACCAGATGGTCGTAAAGGATTCCAATATATTACAATATATATCAAAATATATGCCAACATACCTGTACTATTTATATTCTCGTAGATTAGAAGATATGCAAATGCATTTGTAGAAGATTTTTTGTGCAACGTACAATATATGAGTTTAAACAATTTTTGTCGTAATAAAACAATAGCATAATAACTTGAAAATATAAATAATCCCTGAATCAAAAATCCCCGAAAATATCAATAATTATAATGTTTAAACCAGAAGACCCTAATTGATATTATCCAGTCAAAAATGCAATGTCAATGAAATTTATTTTATATACATATCTTTATTATTCAAATCAGAAAAGATTTAATAAAAATCGTCTGCCGCATAACAGATCGGATTTACATCCATTGCTAAACGACATGATATAATTTGCTACAAGTAAATTGATGGAAATCATATCGTCTGAATAATGCGATCTCCATGGAAGGTTTGGCAACATTTTTGTCAATTTAGCGATAATTTAAAAAATCGTCAAATTTATCGCCAAGTGGGAAACTGATAGTCCCATTTTGCGACAAATAGATGAAACATTATCACTATACTATTCCCTAACAAAACACACACACACACACACACACACATATATATATAATATACCTACATATATATTTCTATATATATATATATATAATACACATATATATAATTTATATATATTTATACAATATATACATATATATATACTAGCAGCATACCCGTTCTTCGTACGGAATATATAATATAAAGGAACTTATAATTCGCAATCATGTGCAAATTCTGTTAAGATATTTAATTTATTGCTCCTAAAGAGAAATTTAAGAATATCTGTTCTCACTATACAAAATTATTTTCATGGGCAGATCTGAAGAAAAAAACATCCTGGCCCCTTTTGTAAGCAAATTTACGAAAAAAAAAAGGAATTGTATCAATATATGCAACCCCGTACTACTTATATTGTCGCAGATTAGAAAATATGCCAGTGTGCTACTAGAAGATTCCCCGTATTACAATATGAGTCTCAAAAATATTTGCCAAAATAAAAGAGATGACGTAATAAATTGGAAATATCAATAATCCCCGTAATCTTTATACCAGAAGGCGTAATTGATTCTAATATATGCCAATATATAACAAAATATATGCCAATATACCTGTACTACTTATATTCTCATAGATTAGAAGATATAATGCATTTGTAGAAGATTACTCGTACAAAGTACTATATATGAGTTTCAACAATTTTCGGCATAATAAAACAATGGCATAATAACTTGAAAATATCAATAATCCCTGAATCAACAGTCCCCGAAAATATCAATAATAATAATGTTTAAACCTGGGGACCGTAATTGATATTATCCAGTCAAAAATACAATGCCAATGAAATTTATTTTATATACATATCTTTATTATTCAAATCGGAAAAGATTTAATATAAAATCGTATGCGGCATAACACATTGGATCCGTTGCTAAGCGACATGATATCATTTGCTTCAAATAAATTGATGGAAATCATATCATCTGAATAATGCGATCTCCATGGAAGGTTTGGCGACATTTTAGTCAATTTAGCGATAACTTAAAAAATCGCCAAATTTATCGCCAATGGGACTGTAGAACAGATAGACCCATTTTGCGACAAATTGACGAAACATCATCACAATACTATCCCCTAACAAAATACAATTATTTTCATTTATTAAGCGCGATTTTATCAATTCCAGGATATTTTTATAGACTCACAAATACTTTTATCAATTTCGTGATATTAAAAAAATTCGTTAAATGTGTTACTAAGTAGGATGGATGGATTGATCGACAAATGCTACCGAAACATCATTTCAGTACTCTATTCTAAAAAGCAAATCAATGATTTGCGCCAATTTTATAAATTTGGAAACATTTCCGCTAATTTGGTAAAGTTTAAGAGAAGTTACCAAGTTATTTAGAGATATTCCGCTAAATTCGAAGCTCTGAATTTGCAGATCTGAAGAATAAAATATCCTGATCCCGTTTCTATATACTAAATGAACACACTAAAATTGTATTATAAGATACAACCGTTCTACTCTTTTTCTGCTTCAATAATCGGCTAAATGAATTTATTGGGTAAACACAATATATGAGTTTATAGCTAAACACAATATATGAGCTGGAAACCACTTTGCTAAAATAAATGAAAGTCATGTACGCGGTCGCCAATTTATATAATTAAAAGAACAATCAAACCGTTCATTTAAAAATATATTTTTACATCCATTTATTTATTTTATTCAAATAGAAAAAATAATAATAAATATTAACAACACATTTAATTTCATTCCGTTGCCGAGCAACATGATATAAGATAGAATCTTCCTTATAAAATGCAAAATTTAATAGCCATTTTGATTTCTCTATACTTCTCATTGTTCCGTAAAAGCTTGTTTTAAATAAACCATGAACCATGGAGATAGATTTCCCCTTTAAATCATGTTTCAAACAATACATGTTTTCAGAAAGTGACTAATTAACGCAAACAATCTCCCATCAAACTCAGAGATTAAATTTTAATTCACTTTCAAACGATTTTCAAGCTTTTCGTTTGGATAAACCACGGAGTTAGGGAGTAGAACTCCTAGGAAAAAGTTCCGTTTTTCATTAATATCTCGACAACCCCAGGTCTTAGAAACTCAAAACTTGGACAAAATTTATGGGGGGATATTTCAAGGCTATCCACCAAATTTCATTAAATTCGGTTCAGCCGTTTTTCCGTGATGATGAGACAAACGAAAATTTCGTTTTTTACTAATATCTCGAGAACCACTGGTCGTAAAAACTCAAAACACGGATATAATTTTAAGTGGGGCTATTTCTGGGCTACCCACAAAATTTCATCAAATTCGGTTCAGCCGTTCTCCCATGATGATGAGACAAACAGACAGACAGACAGACAGACAGACAGACAGACAGACAGACAGATTTTCATTTTTATTTATATAGATATACTAGCAGCATACCCGTTCTTCGTACGGAGTATATAATATAAAGAAACTTGAAATTCATAATCATGCCCAAATTCTTATAGTATACTAAATGACATGTTTAATCAAAATATTCTGTTAAAATATTTAATATAATGCTCCTAAAAGGAAGTTTAAGAATCTCTGTTCTCGCTATATAAAATTATCTTCATGGACATATCTGAAGAATAAAACATCTTGGACCCCTTATGTAAGCAAATATAAAAAAAAATATGGAATTGAATCAATATATGCAAAATAAAAGCGTTAAAATTGTATGGGACCCGTACTAATTATATACGCGAATATTAGAAAATATAACCTGTATTAGTAGATTACATGTATAAATTGAAAATACCAATAAACCCGTAATCTTTAAATCTGAAGACAGTCATTTATTCCAATATATGTCAAAATTAAAGTGCTAAAATTATATGGGAAGATATAAACGTACTACTTATAATGTCCGATTATTAGTAGAAGATTACCCGTTTTGCAATATGAGTCACAAATGTTTTTTGGTAAAATACAACAGACGACGTAATAAATTGAATATATAATTAATCCCCTTAATCTTCATACCAGAAGACTGTACTTGATTCCAATATATATGCCAATATATGTCAAAATATATGCCAATATATGTCAAAATATATGCCAATATACCTGTACTACTTATATTCTCGTAGGTTAGAAGATATACCCGTAAATTCCTAGAAGATTACTCGTACAACGTACAATATGCGTGTGTCAGCAATTTTTGCCGCAATAAAACAATGGCGTAATAACTTAAAAATATCAATAATCCCTGAATCAATAATTCCGGAAAATATCAATAATAATAATGTTTAAACCTGAAGAGTATAATTGATATTATCCAGTCCAAAATGAAATGGCAATGAAATTTATTTTATATACATATCTTCATTATTCAAATCGGAAAGGATTTAATAAAAATCGTCTGCCGCATAAACACATTGGATTTAAATCCGTTGCTAAGCGACATGATATCATTTGCTTTAAATAAATTGGTAGAAAAAATATCGTCTAAATAGTTATATTTCTATGGAACATTTGGCGACAGTTTCGTCAAATTAGCGACATTTTAAAAAATCGCCAAATTTATCGCCAAGTGGGACTGTAGAACTGACAGTTCCACTTTGCGACAAATTGACGAAATATCATCACAATACTATCCCCTAACAAAAAACAATTTATATCATTTATGTAGCACAATTTTATCTATTTCAAGATATTTTTATAGATTTGAAAACATTTTTATCAATTTGGTGACATTTTAAAAATTCGCTAAATGTATTACTAAGTAGGATGGTTGGTCTGACAGATAAATGCTAACCAAACATCATTTCAGTACTCTCTTCTAACAAAACAAAAAAAAATTTCATTGATATGTAGAAGACCCAAGCCACACGACCAACCCGAAGGTTTATGGCAGCTGTGTGTGTGTCGTTTATATCAATTTGGCGACATTTCCGTCAATTTGGCAAAGTTTAAGAAAAGTTGTCAAATTAGCGATATCCCTCCAAATTCGTAGCTTTGAATTTGCAGATCTGAATGAAACATTCTTATCCCGTTTCAATATACTAAATGAAAACACTACAATTGTATTAGAAGATATACCCGCTCTACTCTTTTTCTGTTTCAACAATCGGCTAAATGAATTTATTGGCTAAACACAATATATGAGTTTAGTAGCTAAATACGATATAAGCTTGAAAACTCTTTGCCAAAATAAATGAAATTGATGTACGCAGTCAGCAATTAATATAATTAAAAGAAAAATCAAACCGTCCATTCATAAGATATACTTTTATATCCATTTATCCATTTATTTATTATTTAAATCGAAAAAAAATAATAAAAACATTAACAAACACATTTAATTTAATTGCGATGCCGAGCAACATGATATATCCTCCTAAAATGTTAAAATTTATTAACCACTAACAGCACACCCGTTATTCGTACGGATTGTATAATTTAAAGAAACTTAAAGTTCGCAATCATGTGCAAATTCTGTTAAAATATTAAATTTATTGCTCCTAAAGAGAAGTTTAAGCATATATGTTCTCACTATGAAAAATTATCTTCACGATCAGATCTGAAGAATAAAACATCCTGCCCCCTTTTGTAAGCAAATTTACAGAAGAAAAAATAGGAATTGAATGAATATATGCAACCCCGTACTAATTATATTGTCGCAGATTAGAAAATATGCCAGTGTGTTAGTAGAAGATTACCTGTATTACAATATGAGTCTCAAAAATATTTGCCAAAATAAAAGAGATGACGTAATAAATTGAAAACATCAATAATATCCGTACTCTTTATACCAGAAGGTCGTAAATGATTCCAATATATGCCAATATATATTAAAACATATGTCAATATACCTGTACTACTTATATTCTCGTAGATTAAAAGATATACACGTGTATTTGTAGAAGATTCGTACAACATACAATATATGAGTTTAATCAATTTTTGTCATAATAAAATAATTGCATAATAACTTGAAAATATCAATAATCCTTGAATCAATAATCCCCGAAAATATAAATAATAATAATTTTTAAACCTGAAGACCGTAATTGATATTATCCAGTCAAAAATGCTATAAGAAAAATCAAATCGTTCTTTTCTAAAATATATTTTTATATCCATTTATTTATTATTCAAATCGAAAAAATAATTATTAAAATTAACAGACAGATTTAGTTTAATTGCGTTTCTGAGTAACATGATATAAGATAGAATCTTATAACATGTTAAATATGTCATGTCTTATAACATAAACTGCGAAATTAAATAACGATTTTGATTTCTCTATACTTCTCATTGTTCCGTAAAAGCTTGTTTTAAATAAACCATGAACCATGGAGATAGATTTCCCCTTTAAATCATGTTTCAAACAATTCATGTTTTCAGAAAGTGACTAATTAACGCAAAAAATCTCCCATCAAACTCAGAGATTAAATTTTAATTCACTTTCAAACGATTTTCAAGCTTTTCGTTTGGATAAACCACGGAGTTAGGGAGTAGAACTCCTAGGAAAAAGTTCCGTTTTTCATTAATATCTCGACAACCCCAGGTCTTAGAAACTCGAAACTTGGACAAAATTTATGGGGGGATATTTCAAGGCTATTCACCAAATTTCATTAAATTCGGTTCAGCCGTTTTTCCGTGATGATGAGAAAAATGAAAATTTTGTTTTTTACTAATATCTCGAGAACCACTGATCCTAGAAACTCAAAACACGGATATAATTTTAAGTGGGGCTATTTCTGGGCTACCCACAAAATTTCATCAAATTCGGTTCAGCCGTTCTCCCGTGATGGTGTGACAAACAGACAGACAGACAGACAGATTTTCATTTTTATTTATATAGATAATACATATATATTTATATATATATATATATATATATATATATATATATATATATAATACATATATATTTATATATATATATATATATATATATATACTAGCAGCATACCCGTTCTTCGTACGGAGTATATAATATAAAGAAACTTGAAATTCATAATCATGCCCAAATTCTTATAGTATACTAAATGACATGTTTAATCAAAATATTCTGTTAAAATATTTAATATAATGCTCCTAAAAAGAAGTTTAAGAATCTCTGTTCTCGCTATATAAAATTATCTTCATGGACATATCTGAAGAATAAAACATCTTGGACCCCTTATGTAAGCAAATATAAAAAAAAAATATGGAATTGAATCAATATATGCAAAATAAAAGCGTTAAAATTGTATGGGACCCGTACTAATTATATACGCGAATATTAGAAAATATAACCTGTATTAGTAGATTACATGTATAAATTGAAAATACCAATAAACCCGTAATCTTTAAATCTGAAGACAGTCATTTATTCCAATATATGTCAAAATTAAAGTGCTAAAATTATATGGGAAGATATACACGTACTACTTATAATGTCCGATTATTAGTAGAAGATTACCCGTTTTGCAATATGAGTCACAAATGTTTTTTGGTAAAATACAACAGACGACGTAATAAATTGAATATATAATTAATCCCCTTAATCTTCATACCAGAAGACTGTACTTGATTCCAATATATATGCCAATATATGTCAAAATATATGCCAATATACCTGTACTACTTATATTCTCGTAGGTTAGAAGATATACCCGTGCATTCCTAGAAGATTACTCGTACAACGTACAATATGCGTGTGTCAGCAATTTTTGCCGCAATAAAACAATGGCGTAATAACTTAAAAATATCAATAATCCCTGAATCAATAATTCCGGAAAATATCAATAATAATAATGTTTAAACCTGAAGAGTATAATTGATATTATCCAGTCCAAAATGAAATGGCAATGAAATTTATTTTATATACATATCTTCATTATTCAAATCGGAAAGGATTTAATAAAAATCGTCTGCCGCATAAACACATTGGATTTAAATCCGTTGCTAAGCGACATGATATCATTTGCTTCAAATAAATTGGTAGAAAAAATATCGTCTAAATAGTTATATTTCTATGGAACATTTGGCGACAGTTTCGTCAGATTAGCGACATTTTAAAAAATCGCCAAATTTATCGCCAAGTGGGACTGTAGAACTGACAGTTCCACTTTGCGACAAATTGACGAAATATCATCACAATACTATCCCCTAACAAAAAACAATTAATATCATTTATGTAGCGCAATTTTATCAATTTCAAGATATTTTTATAGATTTGAAAACATTTTTATCAATTTGGTGACATTTTAAAAATTCGCTAAATGTATTACTAAGTAGGATGGTTGGTCTGACAGATAAATGCTAACCAAACATCATTTCAGTACTCTCTTCTAACAAAACAAAAAAAAATTTCATTGATATGTAGAAGACCCAAGCCACACGACCAACCCGAAGGTTTATGGCAGCTGTTTGTGTGTCGTTTATATCAATTTGGCGACATTTCCGCCAATTTGGCAAAGTTTAAGAAAAGTTGTCAAATTAGCGATATCCCTCCAAATTCGTAGCTTTGAATTTGCAGATCTGAATGAAACATTCTTATCCCGTTTCAATATACTAAATGAAAACACTACAATTGTATTAGAAGATATACCCGCTCTACTCTTTTTCTGTTTCAACAATCGGCTATATGAATTTATTGGCTAAACACAATATATGAGTTTAGTAGCTAAATACGATATAAGCTTGAAAACTCTTTGTCAAAATAAATGAAATTGATCGCAGTCAGCAATTAATATAATTAAAAGAAAAATCAAACCGTCCATTCATAAGATATACTTTTATATCCATTTATCCATTTATTTATTATTTAAATCGAAAAAAAATAATAAAAACATTAACAAACACATTTAATTTAATTGCGATGCCGAGCAACATGATATATCCTCCTAAAATGTTAAAATTTATTAACCACTAACAGCACACCCGTTATTCGTACGGAGTGTATAATTTAAAGAAACTTAAAGTTCGCAATCATGTGCAAATTCTGTTAAAATATTAAATTTATTGCTCCTAAAGAGAAGTTTAAGAATATATGTTCTCACTATGCAAAATTATCTTCACGATCAGATCTGAAGAATAAAACATCCTGGCCCCTTTTGTAAGTAAATTTACAGAAGAAAAAATAGAAATTGAATGAATATATGCAACCCCGTACTAATTATATTGTCGCAGATCAGAAAATATGCCAATGTGTTAGTAGAAGATTACCCGTATTACAATATGCGTCTCAAAAATATTTGCCAAAATAAAAGAGATGACGTAATAAATTGAAAACATCAATAATATCCGTACTCTTTATACCAGAAGGTCGTAATTGATTCCAATATATGCCAATATATATCAAAACATATGTCAATATACCTGTACTACTTATATTCTCGTAGATTAAAAGATATACACGTGTATTTGTAGAAGATTCGTACAACATACAATATATGAGTTTAAACAATTTTTGTCATAATAAAATAATTGCATAATAACTTGAAAATATCAGTAATCCTTGAATCAATAATCCCCGAAAATATAAATAATAATAATTTTTAAACCTGAAGACCGTAATTGATATTATCCAGTCAAAAATGCTATAAGAAAAATCAAATCGTTCTTTTCTAAAATATATTTTTATATCCATTTATTTATTATTCAAATCGAAAAAATAATTATTAAAATTAACAGACAGATTTAATTTAATTGCGTTTCTGAGTAACATGATATAAGATAGAATCTTATAACATGTTAAATATGTCATGTCTTATAACATAAACTGCGAAATTAAATAACGATTTTGATTTCTCTATACTTCTCATTGTTCCGTAAAAGCTTGTTTTAAATAAACCATGAACCATGGAGATAGATTTCCCCTTTAAATCATGTTTCAAACAATTCATGTTTTCAGAAAGTGACTAATTAACGCAAAAAATCTCCCATCAAACTCAGAGATTAAATTTTAATTCACTTTCAAACGATTTTCAAGCTTTTCGTTTGGATAAACCACGGAGTTAGGGAGTAGAACTCCTAGGAAAAAGTTCCGTTTTTCATTAATATCTCGACAACCCCAGGTCTTAGAAACTCGAAACTTGGACAAAATTTATGGGGGCATATTTCAAGGCTATTCACTAAATTTCATTAAATTCGGTTCAGCCGTTTTTCCGTGATGATGAGACAAACGAAAATTTCGTTTTTTACTAATATCTCGAGAACCACTGGTCGTAGAAACTCAAAACACGGATATAATTTTAAGTGGGGCTATTTCTGGGCTACCCACAAAATTTCATCAAATTCGGTTCAGCCGTTCTCCCGTGATGGTGTGACAAACAGACAGACAGACAGACAGACAGACAGACAGACAGACAGACAGACAGACAGACAGATTTTCATTTTTATTTATATAGATATATATACAAAACTCATTTTAAAGAAAGTTCAAATAATAACAAGGACTAACAAATGCATTTGAGGCTTTAAGAAAAGTTCGTAAAGTTCTGCTGTGGCTTTATCAGACTTTTTTCCTCTATGTTGGTTTCAAATAATGCAAAAAAGAAGGTATTAAAGACAACATTCACCTTAATAGGGGGAGTTTGCTTCTTTAAACGGCACCTTCCTTATCTGTTAATTGCATTTGGAACAATATATTTTGTGAAAGAACTCCATTTGAGTTTCATTACAATGAGTGTCGAAATTACATTCTAATTTTAATTTATCAGAACTTGTTCATTCTATTGTACGGTGAAAAATACATTTAACGAGGTTGGATTTTTATCTTTAGAGCAAATTAACACATCTGAAAATCGCAAAAATAGGTTGAACACTCCACAAATTTTAATTGTACTTACATTTGTGTCATTAGACTAGAGCGATGTAAAAGAGAGAAAAATTCAGAGGGACATAGTTACACGAATTTTACATTGTGCTAATGCAACTATTAGTTATAATGTAATGCTCTTTCTGTTTTGAATGGAGAGAATAAGACTTTGTTGTTTTGTAATTGGGAAAACGCTCGGCATTGTTAAGAAAGAAAAGGAGATAAAATATATTATATATACAGCTAAGAAATATTTAAATATATTTATTTTCGTAAATATTTAGCTATATAATATACATTGCAGTGTGCACTTCGACTATAAGAGCTTTCGTCTCAGTAGCTCAACAGTAGAGCGTTGGCTGACAAGTATAAAAATTTAGGATTCGATTCCTGGTTGGGGCAGCATGGTTATTTACAATGGCGCTCGAATAAATCAACCCTGTAGGTGCAAATATATTGGAGGTTTGAAAGCAATTCTAGTACGACAAGCACGGATTCAGTGGATTCTGGAAATTTGAGCGACGATTTCAAACCAAGAGGACAACGACCATGTAGTAAGCTATCTTGGAGGATAGAAATAGCACCAGAAGTTTAACCTGACATAAAAATAGCGGGAGGTGGTCAGTTGGATTGTCCGTTGCACTCTAATCTGACATTAGAGGGTGGAGAATACAGAGTCCACTTCAACGATAAGAGCTTGCAATTCCGTCTCATTATCTCAACAGTAGAGTATCAGCCAGTATGAAGATCCATGGTTCGATTCCCGGTTCAGGCAACAAAGTTCTTTTCAACATACAGCTGAATGAGATTGACCGTATATATCAGCAGTCCAAAATACTGAAGATAGAAATTTGAAACTTTGAATGCACATTGGATTTCACCTCTGAATAATGATAAAAATCTGCAGTGTTGGAATTTTGCTTGAGAAATTTATAAATTGCGGAAGTTTGGGCTTTCTCTATGTAAAACATATGAGTGAGTCTTTACTGACTAATATTTGAACACAGACAAATCTGCTGAAGGTAGAAACTGGAAATTTTGCATATATGTAGAATTTGACCTCTAAATATTACGAAAAATCTAAAATATTGGAATATTGTTTTATATATTTCTAAATCGAATTTTTTATTCTAATATTCTTGCAGCTATAACTGACGAAAGGCTAAACGCAAAATTTGTTTTTATATCATTATTCTCAGAAAAAAATATATTAAATATTATTAGTTATCAATATGAATATACAATCAATCGTTCTTGAGATATTTTAATTTATAGTTACAGCTGACAATTTTTTTCTATATTTCATCAATGGTGAATTTTTTTATAGGTTTCGATTCTAATGTGGTCACTATGGTAATCGAATTACGTTTCAAAGAACGAGATATTGTGCTGTTTATGTCATAAATCAAACAAGTGGAAAATAATGCTTTAATTAAATGATTTGTTTGATAAAATGTTGAAAAATGGCTTTGTATAGTGATTGGAGATATACAGTGGCAATATACGAGATTGTTGCTGAACGTAGTTGGATAAAAATTGCACGTACTACGCCCTATTCATTGATATACTTCGTCTGAGATAACGCCTCTGAACCTTGACTTAACCTTTATAAATTTGGATATATGGTATAATCTAATATTTTAGAGGCTTAGTTAGTTGCTGAACGTGGTCAGATAAAAATTTCTTGCGTTGTATTCCACCTCCTTTATTAATAGACATTGTCCGACGATAACACTTCTAAAACTTAACACATGTTTTTAACTATTTTTCTAACCATATTTTAAACTATTTTCCTAACCATATTTTAAACTATTTTCCTAACCATATTTCAAGATTTGGATATGTGGTATAAATTAATTTTTACAGGCCGAGATTGTTGCTGAACGAGATTCGATGAAAATTGCACATGTTATGCGCTATTTATTGATATATTTCGGGGAGATAACGGCTCTGTACTTTAAACGAATTTTTAGAAATTTGGATATATAGTGTAAACCAATGTTTAGAAATTTCGATATATGATGTAAACTAATATTTAGAATTTTGGATATATAATGTAAATTAATATTTTAGCTGGTTAGATGGTTGCTGAACGTGGCAGATAAAAATTGTTCCTGTTGCGTTCCATTTTATTTAATACCTATAGGTATTATCCATTTGTTACGCCTCTAAAACTTAATAATTATTGTAATTTCAGCTATGTGATATAAATTGATGATTTATAGATTGAATCATTTGATGAATGTAGTCTGATGATATTGCACGTGCTCCGTTTCTATTACTTCTGTTTACTGTCCGACAATAACTTCTGTAGGACTTAATTGAATATTTATAAATTTAAATATTTGGTGTAAACTAATGGTTTACATTGGCCTAGTGCTTGTTCGGGGATTTTGCTACTCATCGTAATACCCTCAGGAGAAGTTACAGGTAGAATTATATTATATTATCAGTACAAAGTTATATCACGTCCCTCAGGAAGTAAATATTTAAAAAAAAAATTAAACATATGAAAAATAAAACTCTGATAGAATAAAATAGAACGATAAAGAAAAAATAACAAACTTTCTCAGTGAATAAAACTACAAATTTACGTTCCTTATGATAAAATAAATAGAAAATATACCATTTTTGTTAAATTCAAGGGAAACACCCTTGCCTAATTTAATGCAATATAAGCTTCATGACGTATTTCACATAATCTGCTATTTGATATTTCTATATTAGTTATTGTTCCCTTTTGCCATTTTACTCTAACAACTAGATAATTATTAATAATTTGCTGAAATTGGGATTTCAATATGAGCAGTTCGGTCTTTAAAGGTTGATATAATGTAACCATGACATTCTAGGTGATACGCAGTGTCCCTTTATTGAAGAATATTAATATGCATCTAAATTAAATGCTTGAGGTTTCTCATTAAGTTTAGGGTAATTCTACCTAGCGAGTTTCTATTAGGATTAGACATGACCACCATGTTGATAAATTTCCTATAAATATTCTGATCAGTTGCTATGGAGCTTAGTTTCAGTGTATGATTGTATATACCGCAATTGTATTAAGTGAAGTTGAAATAAACTTTAATTAAAACTCTAAGAAGAACGGAAGTAAACTGTAGAAGGGTTTAAATATTTTTTGTAGGGAATAAAATTACGAAGTAAAATATTTTCTATTCTATTATAAAATAAATACGGTGTCAATATAATATGTATACAATATGGGTATACAATATGTATATATAACATGTATATACAATATATATACAATATGTATATACAATATGTATGTACAATTATGCAATATATTTTCTAAGTTACATGAGCAATATTATAGATTAACATGGAAAAAGATATGGAAAAATCATTGTAAAAATATTGTGAATTAAATAGTACAAATTATACAATGCATAACAAATACAAATATTATGCTGGTCATATAGCTCCCGAAACCGGTTGTTTTTCTGAGCTTTTTATTGTAAAGCTATGTAGCTTACAGTTTATTTTACTTCTTGTTTAATCTTCCTATTGTTCAGTTTCCTTCTTACTAGGTTTTCCTTTTCATTTTTCCATTTATCATTTGACAAATATTTCTATTTAGGGTCACTTGAAACAATTATTTATTAATATACACCTACCTACATTTGGTAGATAAGTTGCTCTGTCTTTTTGCATCTTGAAGAAGAAAATTGATTTTGCTTCTGAAATCTGTTGATACTTTTAATTAGCCTGCTTATACTGTCCCCAATACAGTTATTTTTTTTTTATTAAGAAAACTATTTCATTTTTTAACGTAGAATCCTTCAATTATATTTTTGATTGCTACTATACTGAAACCGCGTTTTTTCTTTTAATTTTAAGTTTCGACCGCATGTGCCAAGCTGTATCCTCAGTACAACATTTTTCCTATCTTCTGATTTTTGAAATACTAAATCATTTACACTATTAATAGATGTGGCCGCATCTATATACAGGGTGTTTCAGAAAGGTCTTCCTAACTTTGAAATGAAACAACTTGGAAATGGTGATTGATAGAAGACTGAAACAAGTGATATGTTTATTGGAAAAGCCGTAAAAATCTTATGCAAAAGTTTGAAAATTAGTTACAAATGTTGCTGACTGGTGGCGCTGTACGCTGTAGTCGCAGTACGAATCCCTATAAAGAGTGCTCTGAAGCACAGAGTGATCAATATTTGGGCGGTTCGGCTGCTGAAACGTGATAGGAGGTTAGCGTACTGAAGGATGTGAATGAAGTCATGTATTCCGTGGAGCAACGTGTTTTTCTGGTACTCGAGTATCACCGATTAAATCACAGTCCTACAGCAACAAGGCGAAGTTTTCAATCCCGATTTAAAGTTGTCAAAGGTCCTGATGTGGAAACAATTCGCCTGCTTTTTGACAAATTTCAACAGACAGGCAGAGTAGCTAATGAGTTAGTGGGACATGTTGGTCCCAAGCAATCTGCAGTTACACCTGAAAATGTTGTGACAGTTGCTGCAGTTATTCAGTCTAATCCGAGGAAATCCATCCGAAGTGTTACAGCTGAATCCAGATTAACATCATCCAGCACGTACAGAATCCTGAGAAAGACCCTAGACATGTTTCCTTTCAAGATCCAATGTCACCAAGGCATAACAATTTCAACTGTGCTACAATGAGAAGAGTTCGCGAACGATGTGCTCGCCATGATTGATGGTGATGAATTTGAGGTTGGCTGCAGTTCATACGTGAGGCTCATTTACACCTAGATGGTGTCGTGAGCAAACAAAACTGTCGTTTTTGTGGTACCAATAACCCGCATTTGTGTGAAGCACGATCACTACATTCCCCAAAAGTTATCGCTTGGGCTACAATATCGAGCAAGGGCATCATTGGCCCGTTTTTTGCGAGAAATGATTACTACTGAACGGTACATTGCGCTTTCGGAACAATTTGCCACAGTACAAGCGTTGGAGGATCGCACAGGCACTTACTTAGTGGTTCATGCAAGATGGGGTCCAACCAGACCGTACCCAAGCCATTGTTGTCTTCCTTGAGGGATTTTTCGGTAATAGAGTCATTGCTTTAAACTATTCTACATTTACTGGAGCAGGCATGGATTGGCCTCCATTTTCACTCGTTCTTACGCCCTGCGACTACTTCTTGTGGGGCACATTGAAGGACACTGTTTTCCGCAACAATCCTGCAACACTGGATAAGCTTAAAGAGTTGATCTGTCAGGCATGTGCTTCCATTTCTCTTGACACACTACAGAGGGTGACTGCCAATTTCATTCGTAGTTTGCACCATCTCTGCGCTGTATAAGGAGCACATTTTGAATCGATTTTGATGTGATTGAAATTACTGCTTTCCCAAGGACAGTCTCACCACTATTTATAGCATAATTTTTGGACTCCGTACTGCGACTACAGCGTACAGCGTTACCTGTCAGTAACATTTGAAACTAATTTTGAAACTTTTGTGTCATATTTTTACGGCTTTCTCAATAAACATATTACTTGTTTCAATCTTCTATCGATCACCTTTTCCGAGTTGTTTCATTTCAAAGTTAGGCAGTCCTTTGTGAAACACCCTCTATTTGACTATATTACTAGTTTACTTTATCGAATGATTTATCTAGTAATTGGTATCTTTACAGGTTAACCGGTATCTTTACAGGTTATTTTAATAATGAGGATTCCCTTTTTAAATTACAGAAAAAAAAAATATAACATTTTCTAGATTTTGTAATTTATAGAAGAATATCTCCTTAAATTTAACTTTCACTGAATGGTCAGTTGTCATGGTAAAGAAGGGATCGCAAGGGATCCAGTTTTTAATCCGAATATTGAATTTTACCCGGCGCATAGAAAACTTTCTTGGCACATAGCAAGACTTTTTTTGTACATAGTAAGCTTTCTTAGATCACAGAAAGCTTTTTTGTCACATAGCAAACTTTTGTGATACCATTTTAGGTTTCGGTTATTTCTTGCCAAAGACAGCCAAAAAGCTCAAAACCAATTTGGGGATAATTTTTGTGAGACCAGGAGGGACTATATGAAGATTTTGATGTTTATGATGAAACAAACGCAGACGTTTAGTCACTGCTTTATGGCAGTCTTGGACCGGACAGTCATGACCCCAACAAATACACGTCACACAAATAGCATGTGTGGTTGGGGCACAGTATCCTTGGGCCAAGACTTAAACCGAGCTTAATTGAAAACTGAAAGAGCCATAATGCAAAGGTACAACGTCGCATTGAGGAGCATTCAGTTAGAGCAAGGTGAGAGTATATGAACCCCAGACCAAATGATGTGGCTGCACGGAATAAAGTCAACGAATAGAATTAAATGATTATTAAAAAGCGAAAAGAGAGATTCGCGATCACAATTAAATTGTTGTTCAAGAATTAAGACAGAGAGTTGTGATTTCAAGCAGTGTTATTCCGAGAGGATAGTTATTCATTTGAGTTTTGAGAATGTTATAGAAAAAGACGAAGTCTGACTCCAAAGTTCAGAAAAGAGCGCGAGCTTAGCTTTGGAAATGCCCTTTTTAGGCGGATACCGTTAGTATGAATTACCATTAGTAGATCTTGCAGGAATTTTTATGTACTGATTTAAGTATTATTTATAAATATATTTTTTTTATGTACTGTATATCAATTATGTTCCATGCTTGCATTTTATTCTAACAGTTAGCTGTAAATAACGATTATCTGTAAAATGAGACCGCGAAATAGCTTATAATGTCCTATTCAAAGTTTGATTCATTATTAATCCGGCAAGATGTGTGGTAAACATAGTTCCTTAGAGAATATTAATAAGCCTGCATTGAGACTACGCGTGTTTGAATTCTACCACAATAAGGATTATTTATTAGGATTACGGGTCTTTATGTGCTAATAAGTTTTCACTAAATATCCTGTTCGGTTCTACTCTATGCTAATAAGTTTTCGATAAATATCCTGTTCGGCTCTCATGTAACATCGCTTTATTCCACAGTTTAATTGCATGTGGATGAAATTAAAAATAAAATAAATATCTGAAGTAGGCAGCACATGATTTACCTATATTCACATTTTCTTTATTTCTTCAATAATTCATGAAATTGAGTTTAATTGCACAAATTAGGACCCATAATTATTTTAAACTAGTAGCATACCCGTTCTTCGTACGGAATATATAATATAAAGAAACTTAAAATTCACAATCATGTGCAAATTCCTATAGTATACTAAATGACATTTTTAATCAAACTATTCTCTTAAAATATTTAATATAAGGGTCCTAAAAAGAAGTTTAATCTCTCTTATCCCTGTACAAAATTATCTTCACGGGCAGATCTGAAGAATAAAATATCCTGGCCCCTTTTGTAAGCAAATCTACAAAAAAAGGAATTGAATAAATATATGCAAAATGAAAACATTAAAATTGTATGGGACCCGTAGTACTTATATAAGCGAATATTAGAAGATATAACCTGTATTGGAGTACACACACACACATTACATGTATAAATTAAAAATATCAATAAACCCGTAATTGACTTCAATATATGCCAGTATGAAAGCACTAAAATTATATGGGAATATATATATATATATATATATATATATATATATATATATATATATATATATATATATATATATATATATATATATATATATATATATATATATATATATATATATATATAATTGAAGATTTTTATGATTACTTGTAATATATAGGTACCCGAGAAATACCAAAGAAAATTGCTTGTAAACTGTAGGTAAAGGTAAAAAAATTGCGAATCAGAAGCCCAGTTTAGCACGATGAGCTATGCAAGAAGTTTGGAAATTGAATAAATGGAATCTAGTGAATATAAAAGGAATAAAATGAATATGAAAAGCATTTCTGAAACCATGTACGTTATATATATATATATATATATATATATATATATATATATATTGTCATACAACTTATATTATCGCAGAAAAGGCAATATGCCAGTGTGTTAGTAGAAGATTAACCGTATTACAATATGAGTCCTAAATATCTTTTCCAAAATAAAACAGATGTCGTAATAAATTGAAAATATCATTAATCCCCTTAATTTTCATGCCAGAAGGCATTACTTGCTTCCAATATATGCCAATATATGTCAGAATATATGCTAATATACCTGTACTACTTATATTCTCGTAGATTCAAAGATATACCCATGCATTCCTAGAAGATAACTTGCACAACTCGTACAATTTTTGCCGCAATAAAACAATAACGTAATAACTTGAAAATATCAATAATCTTTGAATCAATAATCTTCGAACTTACCAATAATACTAATGTTTAACCTGAAGATCGTAATTGATATTATCCTGTCAAAAATGCAATGGCAATGAAATTTATTTTATATACATATCGTCATTATTCAAATCGGAAAAGATTTAATAAAAATCGTTTACTGCATAAACACATGGTATTTGAATTCGTCGATAAACTGTATGATATCACTTGTTTCAAATAAATTGGTGTAAAAAATATCGTCTGAATAATGCTATCTCTATGGAAGGTTTGACGACATTTTTGTCAATTTAGTGACATTTTAAAAAATCGCCAAATTTATCGCCAAGTTGGACTATAGAACTGACAGTCCCATTTAGCGACGAATAGACGAAACACCATCACGATACTATCCAATAACAAAACACAATTAATTTCATTTACGTAGCACAATTTTATCAATTTCAAGATATTTTTATGAATTTACAAACATTTTTGTCAATTTGGTGACATTTTAAAAATTCGCTAAATGTGTTAGGAAGTAGGACGGTTGGTCTGACAGATAAATGCTAACGAAACATCATTTCAGTACTCTCTTCGAACAAAACAAAATATATTTTATTGATTTGCGTCGTTTTTATCAATTTGGCGACATTGCCGTCAATTTGACAAAAAGAAAAGTTGCCAAATTAGCGATATCCAGCCAAATTCGTAGCTCTGCATTTGCAGAACCAAATGAAACATATTGATCCCGTTTGTGTATACTAAATGAAAACACTAAAATTGTATTATCCAGTTCTACTCTTTTTCTGTTTCAACAGTATGCTAAATTAATTTATTGGCTAAACACAATGCATGAGTTTATCAGCTAAACACAATATATAAGCTTAAACTCTCTCTCAAAACAAATGAAAGTGATGTACGCAGTCCGAAATTAATATAATTAAAAGAAAAATCAAACCGTTCATTTATAAGATACATTTATATATCTATTTATTTATTATTCAAATCGAAAAAATAATATAAACATTAACAAACACATTTAATTTAACTGCGTTGCCGAGCAACATGATATATCCTCATAGAATGCTAAAAATTAATTAACCATTTCTTAATACTTTTATCGTTCAGTAAAAGCTTGTGAAAAATACACCATGGTGACAGATTTTCCATTTAAATTCATGTATTCAAACAATTCATGATTTCAGAAAGTGACTACTTTGCGCAATTTGCCACCAAACTCAGATATAAAGTTTTAATTCACTTTCACGTTTGAAACAAATGCTTTTCAACCTTTTCGTTTGGAGGAACCTGGGAGTTGTTGAGTAAGCCTGTGAAAAATAAACCATGGTGATAGAGTTTCCATTTAAATTCATATTTCAAACCTGCGATTTTCAAAAGTGACTAATACGTTCAATAAACTCAGAGATTTAATTGACTTTCACGTTTTAAACCAACGATTTCCAACCTTTTTCGTTGGGAAACATGGAGTTAGAGAGTAGACCTTCTAGGAAAAAGTCTCGTTTTTCATTAATATCTCGACAGAATCTGGTCTTAGAAACTGGAAACCTGGCCTAAATTTAAGGGTGCCTATTTGAAGCTTACCCACAAAATTTAATTAAATTTGGTTCAGCCGTTCTCTCATGATGATGATATAAACGAAAGTTTCGTTTTGTACTAATATCTCGAGAACCACTAGCCGTCGAAACTCGAAACATGGACTAAATTTTAAGTGGGGCGTTAAGGCTACCCATAGAATTTCATCAAATTCAGTTCAGCCGTTCTCCCTTGATGATGGGACAAACAGACAGACAGACAGACAGACAGACTGACAGATTTCCAATTTTATTTATATAGATGACCCTGAATTTGCCCTTTTAATTCAATTTTTGTTCTCATTTGGTAACTGGACTTATTTTCGAAGGTGGTGTAGCACAAATGCGAAAAAACTAAAATATCTAAAACTAAAAAACGGCTAGATTTAGTGTAATTTGGTTGATCTCATTCTTTTTATCGTCAAAAATTATGTGTAAAACAAACATATAATTGAAATTTTTGAGCATACGTTGTCTTTTATTTTAGATTTTGTCGATTTTTGCGAGCCATTTTGCAAAAAAAAACGCAGATTATTTTAATTCAAATCATACCAAAATATAATCAGCACCAGGGTCACCCACAAGGAACTCACCTACCAAATTTTAGGAAATTAGGTCAATTAATTTTTTAGTTAGAGTGAATGCACGCATTGCACAGACAGACAAACAGACAAACACATAGACACATACACAAACACATAAACAGACATCATGCTAAAACTTATTTTTCGTACTCTATAGGTGTCAAAAGGTGTAGATCCATCGAAAACTCGAGTTGCGATTTTCGACATAATTCCGATACTTTCCCTATATATTACCATGTATTGCAGGGACAGTACGCATTTTAATACGTTTTATCATGTATTTTAATACTGTTTAACACTTTACAACTTTGTTGAAAAGTGTTTATGACTTTGTTCATTCTGCGTGTCTGTCTGTCTGTCCGTTTGCATGATAACAGCCCTAAAAATGACTTTAGCAAAATGAAATTTTAGTATGTTGTTGTGACTTTCTGTGAGACATATGGGAATGTAAATGAATAATATTACCCAATTAATTTTGGATTGAACCCAGGTTGAAAAAACGAAATATAATGAACCCTATGGGACCTAATTTTTCAAACATTTTTTAAGCGAATTTAAAATTCACAAATTGCTTCCAAAGTTTAACTGCCGCAAAAATGACTTTATCAAAATAAAATTTTAGTATATTGTTCAGACGGTCTGTGGGACCTATGGAAATATAAATGAATAATATCATCCAATTAGTTTTGGATTGAACCCGAGTTGATAAAATGAAATACATTGAACCCTATGGGACCTAATTTTTCAAACATTTTTTAAGCTAATTTAAAATTCACAAATAGCTTCGAGAGTTTTAGAAAATATTCAAATTATCCCATAGAATATACAAAAAATGTTTTCAGCAAAATATGTTCGGTAGTATTTCAAATAAAAATTAAAATAACAATTACACCCATATTATTTGAAGAGATTATGACCCACTTCAAAATAAAATATGGCATCCATCTTTTTTCCCAATGTCAAAATCGTGGTTTTAGACATTCTTTTTAATTTGTATTTAGTATTGCACCCGTCCTAAAACCGTTTTATTTTTTCGTAATTTCTGTGCATTTATATTCTGCGCCAACGCAGTTACAATATTTTCTAATTTAAATGATCATCAAACTTTGATTATTTCTATAACGAAGCTTAATTTTAGCATATGCAGAATGTAAATACATCAAGCTGTAAGATGAGTTATATAAGAATTGCTGAATTTGTTTAACGCAAAATTACTTAGCTCTAGAATCTGAAATATAGCTGATATGAATGAAATATTCATTAGTTGTACATAGAGAAGCGGACTATTTTATAGCATTGTCTGTTCCGATGAAGTTTTAAGCATGGAGTTAGAAAGTACTTATACCTCTATGGTTTTAAGTTTTTAAATAAAATAAATTATTGTAGTATTGTAATAATTTAAAAAATATCATCTTAGAATGGAAGGAATGGAATAAAAGTGTATCAATGAAATATTCATTGCTTTTCACTGATTTATATTTCAATGACGTCATTTAAATACAGTTCATTTTTTTTTCGATGAAGTTTAAGTTTTCAAATGTAATAAATTATTATAGCATTGTGATGATTTTAAAAATATCATCGCTGAATGTAGCGCATTTTAGAGATGCTTAAATAAAATTTCATTGCAGTTGGAAAGTGTTTCACAATCAATGAGTTATGCATGATTGATCTTTCTTGTTTATATATATATATATAATTTCTAAGACTTTATATGGATATAAATATTGAAATCATTAGGATGCATTTTATGAAAAAATGAAATGAAAATAAATTTGTCTAATTATTAATATTTGCTTATTGTTATATATTATATCAAAATATATTTGACAACTTTTATTGAACCTTTCTGCCCCAACAGGGAATCAAATCACGTATTTCGGAACTGGCCTTTCGGTGTTCTACCGTTAAGTTACTGGGACGAAATTGCAAGCTTTTACAGCGGAAGTGGATTCATTCTCCACCTTCTAATACCAGATTGTCCTGCAACTGATAATCTAGCTGACCTTTTACGGCACTTTTTTAAACCCAGTTTAGCTCTTTGATCTCCTTTTTATCCTCCAGGTTAGCTTCATGCTGCGTTAAAATTATAGAGATACTAAGAATACACACATTCTCGAATTCTAAGAATAAAACCACTAACCTTCAGAATTCATCAAAGTTGGAACTCGAGGTAAATTGTGAGTCGTCAGCAAAACAGAAAACCACTGATTTACACCATTCTTTTGATATGGTAACTAACTAGTTCAGTTTGGTAACTAATTAATGAAGTACAAGTTTTTTTTTTAATTACTGTCCCAGTTCTTTGTTACCAGCTTCAAATTAACAGTTAGGTGCTTTACTGCAAGCGGCAGTAATCCATATATCCTCTATCAATTCTCTATGCAGGAGATTTGACTAATACTAGGAAATATACGAAAGTGGACAATGTCTACGTACATGTCCCAAATAAAACTCAATTAACATGAGCTGTCTGCAGGCGATATCCTTAATTAACTAATGGAATACCCTCAACTAAATTAAATTGGATATAGGTTTAACAATATGCTGGTGTTGAAGAATATTAATTTGTACTTTGGAGGATACTAGTGATATAGTGATATCATTATTATTATGAGTTCATGTAGAAAGATAACTACATAAATATATCCTCAAATGTTTGCATTATTTTTCTCTCTTTATGGAAACAGTAGAATTAGTCAAAATGATAAACTCAAATTGTGCAGAGACCATGAATTGGATAACTTTTTCAATATTATAAAATCTCGCCATTTTTTTTAATTAATGAAGTGAGCAACAGAGGTGGAAAGTTTATAAACTGGGCACAAAAGTTGGTCATTACAAGGATTGTAAAAGCAAAGGATTATATATGTTTTTTTTTCTTTTTATAAAACTAATAGTGGTTTTGTAATTTTTTTTATGAAATGTCTTGTAAATATTTCTTTTAATCCTTTCAAACTATTAATTTCAAATGACTTGAAGCATAACTTTCTGAAAAATATTGTCAGTTGTTAATTGTTAACAGATTAATGTTATCTGAAGTGAATAAATGGGTCTAGTAAACAGAGAGCTAAATCTGTGTTATTTTGTTTTTCCAACGGGGATACTAAGGGCCTGTTCAGATGAAGAATTAGGATAATTTATTTTTTAAAAGTTGATAAAAAAAGGCACTTTAGATTATCATTCTTTAGATATATTTTAGAATACATTTTTATTATTTGCAGAGTTCATTACGACGATAAGAGCTTGAAATTCCGTCCTAGTAGCTCAAGGTAGAGCATCAGCTGGCCAGTACGAAGATGTGTGGTTCAATTGTAGGTTAGGGCAGTAAGATTTTTTATATATATAATTAGATCATTCTTGATCCAAAATATACAACTTGACTATATAAATATACTTTAATAATGTTAAGTAATTTGTTGTTCAAGTAATAAAAAATTTGTAATTAAGTAATAAGTAATTGTGTAAGTAATAAGTAATTTGTAAGTATAATGTTAATACTTTAATACTACTAATAATTTTTAAAGTATATATTACTAGTATTTATTTTCAACAGTATGTATATATACACAACATATGCTGTACCACATATATATTGGAGTAAATCACTTAGATACAAATAATAAAAATAAACTGTAAAGAAATAAGCTCAACAAATTACAACTGAAAACATCAGCATCATGCTTGGATCTATATTAACGATCTATATCTGGAAATAATTTGTATAAATTTCTCAAATGAATACTATGATTACTTCGCACATGGATGCTAAAAGTCCTAATTGCTGTTACATTCGTATGTGTGTTTTTTAACAATTACTCAACCCGAAACGTCTTTTCATGCATTTCTCGTGTTGTTTATTTAAAGATACTTTCTTTGGCTATTTCCCTGAAAGCATATACCAAATTACTTATTCCCTTTTAGGCTGAGAGCATTCTATCCATCGCAAAATCTACGCAGCTGCTCTTAAGCTCTTCTCCTTAATTACCACCTTAATTTCCTTCCGATATTTTATAGAGTACATACCGTATTGAAAATACAACATTCATGGTAAGTTTTATTGTTAGTAGTGTCAGTATATATTAAATGTATAGTAACAATAAGGATTATATTTTTATTTGCATAATCTAGATTTTTTATTATTTCATGGTAGCGCGCATATATTATAAACTGCTGTCGGATAATTATGTTGTATTAGAAATTGTATTTCTCATAAGTGCTTAAGAAGAATATAATATTATTTTATTATAGCCGTCTAAATTTTGCCGTATTTTCTGCATTGGTATTGTTTATAGAAGTTTGTTCTAATGTTTCTTCTTAATTTAGTAGAATGATGAACCATTAATGTAGCTTATATAGCTTCTGAAACCTACCTGTTGTTTCACTAACTATCAAATACTACTAATAATTTGCTTTGCAGCACGGTGACAGATTATAAAGTGCTGTAGTTCGTGTTTGGATGCTTAAGTTTTAAAGTGACACATATACGAACTTTAGTTACAACTCCAAGTAACCTCTAACGCCCAAGACAAACACATAGACTCATAGGATTTGAATCCACATTTTTTATTTACTTAATAAAATCAATGCTGCAGCTGGATGTTAATAAATGATGTATGTATAATTGTAGCAGATAAAAATATTGCAATGTTCCATTAAGTAAAGGATTATAAAATCAGTTATATGCAGCTCGGTGATATAATCTATTTCTAATTCTCGTGATTGACTATACCAAAAAACGTTCTTACCCGCTCTCACTAGAAGGATTTGGTCAGAATCTGGGATAATTCACTATTGTACATTTTTATCTTCGTCATAGATGCACTCATGTCACTTTTCATTCATCACTTTAAAACTCCTATATATACAGGCTAACGCAACCACTATTTTGTTCCAACTGGTCCAGTCATTTATTGCCTGTTTGTGCTATTTCAATGGCTAGCGCATGCTACATAGATGATACTTAATTCGCAATTTAGTTGTAAAATGAATGCTTCCGTATTCAAGAAATCGTACCAATCATTCAAAAAATTAGCCTAGAATGTTTTGATTTTCGAGACCGGCAGAAAAAGATGAGAAAGTAACGGTCTTTTCGCCAGATACCGCCTGCATATAGAAGTTTTACATCGCCGTACTGCCGGCTATACGACAGTTCCTAATTAAGGCTGGGCTATTTTCCAAAGCAAATATGAACGCGAATCTTTTCTAAATACAGATCCAAAGCTTTATATTGTCCTCTTACCAGCATTGCAGAAACTTGTTAGGCGGTTTTCTGAATGGTCTACTTAACCGTACCAATAAAAAGTTTTTCAGTACGAAATAAATGATACTTAGATCGTAAATTGAAGGATATCATAACCAAAGGTTATGTCGACTTTATAAGGTTTGTATTTTTTTTTGCAGAATCAAATTAGAGAGAATACGTCCATGCCTTTAAAAGTGCGGAAGTGTATTTAGTCAATTTATAAAAATAAATCCCCAAAATTACTATTCACTTAACTGTAATATTAATTATAGTACTTAATAGAACATAAATGCAACACAAAAATATTTGACGGTTAATAGAATAAGTCGTGTTATTGAATGAGAAGCCATTCTCACCTAAGTAATTTGATTAAACATTAAGAATTGTGTTCCATTTATTATAGCATAATTTATAAAGTTTAAAATATTACCATTCATTAAAATATAGATTTAATTATTGTATTTATTATTATACTATAATACATTTTATTAGCTGCGTTATTGAATCAGAAGCTACTATCACCGACGTAATTCAATTCAGCTGAGACAATAGTAACCCTTTTATCACTTCTCTTACAGCAGAGCGTTATTGAATGAGAGCAATTCTCACCTAAGTAATTTAATTAAACAATAAAAATAGTTTTCCGTTTATTATAGCATAATTTATAAAGTTTAAATTATTACCATTCAATGAAATATAGGATTAATTATTGTATTTATTATTATACGACGATACATTGAATCAGCTGCGTTATTGAATCAGAAGGAGAGAACTCTCACCAAGGTAATTGAATTCAGAGGATATAATAGCAACCTTCTTATCACTTCTCTTACAGCGCAGTGTCAAAATGTCAGAGCACCAAATGCAACCCTGAGAGCTGGAAATCCTCATATATAATCGCAGACTGAAGGCGTTGCCCAACATAATGTAATTTCATGGTCATGAAACTTTAATGGATGAAGAAACAAGAAAGATCAATTATGCATAAAGCATTGATTATGAAACACTTTCCAACTTCAATGCAATTTTATACAAACATCTCTCAAATGCGATACACTCCTCGGTAATATATTTAAAATTACCTCAATACTACATTAATTTATATTTGAAAACTTCATAGCAGAAAATGAACTTCATTCAAATGACGGCATTGAAATATAAATTGCCTGGGTTAAACATCTCTAAAATTCGATACATTCCTCGGTAATATTTTTAAAATTATCATAGCACTACAATAATTTATTATATTTGAAAACTTCATCGAAAACATATGAAGTTTATTCAAATGACGTCATCGAAATGTAAATCGCCTCTATATAAAAGCAGCATTTCATTCATAATCATTTTTCCAATCGTTTAATTCATCATATAATAACTTATTTTATTTAAAAATTTGAAAAATTGTTATCTACCATATTTATTTTAAAATGTAAAACCTTTCTCATATATAAAATAATTAAACTCTTGGAAAGATATTTATTATATAATATATCTCTTTTTTAACACTTTACAACAAAGTTGAAAAGTGTTTGACTTTGTTCATTCTCTCTGTCTGTCTGTTTGTCCGTAAGTACGATAACTGCCGTAAAAATCACTTAATCAAAATGAAATTTTAGTATGTTGTTCAGACGGTCCGTAGAACCTATGGAAATATAAATGAATAATATCACACATTTAGTTTTGTATTGAACCCGGGTTGAAAAAATGAAATACATTGAGCCCTATGGGACCTAATTTTTCAAACATTTTTTAAGCGGATTTAAGATTCACAAATTATTTCAAAAATTTTAGGTAATATTCAAATTGTTCCATAAAATATATAAAAAAAAATTCAGCGAAATATATTCAGTAGTTTTTTAAGTAGAAATTAAAATAATAACACCTCTTATACGAAGCGATCACGTGACCATGATATGAAAAGATCACATGACCCACTTCAAAATGAGATATGACATCCATCTTGGCTCAAAATCGTGATTTTTAAAGTTCTTTTTAATTCATATGGAGTGTTGTATCCGTCCTAAAACCACTTAATTTTTGCTTAAATTCTGTGCATCTACATACCAAAACAACGCAATTACAATATATTTGAGTTTAAATGCTCATCCAAATTTGATTATTTTTACAACGAAGCCTATTTTTCACCTATGTAAAATGTAAACAGCAAAATATGTAGAATGAGTTGTATTAAAATTGGTGTATTTTTCTAACACAAAATAATTTAGTCCATGGAGTCTGCATGGCTGGTATGAATGAAATATTAATTGATTTCGTAAAGAGAAGGACGATTTTTTTCAATGAAGTTTTACGCATGAAGTTTAATTACTTGTAGCTCCATGGTCTTAATTTTTAAAAAAATAAATTATTATAGTATTGTGATGAATGACATGAATGGGAAATTATTTATGAATGTAATGCTGCTTTTATAGAGAGAGCCAGGCGTGTTATTTTTTCTATGACGTCATTTGAATGAATTTCAGTTGTTTTCGATGAAGTTTTCAAATATAATAAATTATTGTAGTGTTATGATAATTCTAAAATGATTACCGAGGAAGGTATCACATTTTAGAGATGTTTGAACAAGGCAATTTATATTTCAATGCCGTCATTTGAATGAAGTTCATTTTTTTCGATGAAGGTTTAAGTTTTCAAATATAATAAATTAATATAGTATTGTGATAAGTTTTAAAGTATTACCGAGGAATCTATTGCATTTTAGGCATGTTTAAATAAAATTGCATTGATGTCCGAAAGTGTTTCATAAACAGTGCTTTAAGCATGATTGATCTTTCTTGTTCTTTCTGGACGATAAAACGAGAGTCAGAATTTAATTGAATTTGTTTTTCTCCCTATATTAAATAATTTTTATTTAAAAAACTACCTAACATATTTTACTGAAACTTTTTTGATATATTTTATGGGATAAATTGAATATTTCCTAAAATTTTCGAAGCAATTTGTGAATTTTAAATTTGCTAAAAAATGTTTGAAGCATTAGGTCCCATAGGATTCAATGCATTTAATTTTTTCAATCCGGATTCAATAAAAAACTAATTGGGTGATATTATTCATTTATATTCCCATAGGTCCCACAGACCGTCTGAAAAACATACTAAAATTTCATTTTGATAGAACCATTTTTACGGCAGTTATCGTTCTAACGGACAGACAGACAGACAGACAGAATGAACAAAGTTATAAACACAACGGTAATAAAAGGGAAAATGTATTCACCTCGTGAAGTTAGAGATAAGACCATTTCCATGAATCACAAGAATAGGAAAGTTAATATTGAGAGGTTATGCTAATTTAAAAATTCAGAATATGAATAGTTAAACCATGGAATTAGAGATACTTGCTTCTTTCTCTATCTTAATTCACGTTTTATAGAATGCAATTAATGCAAGCTTTGTTCATACATAGATTGGTTGGAGCTGAATTGTATAACTCCGAAATTTAGAAAAAGTTTATCCCTTTCCTTCTATGGTTATAGTATGACCAGAAATTAAAAGCTTGAGGCAAAACTTTTGCTGTATTAAACTTGAAAAATTGGTTTGTCAGAAGGTCTAGGGAAAAGTAAAATTAGAGGTTGGTATAGTAAGTATATGTTTTGTTAGAGTCATATAAGAAATAGTAATATTGAATAGATGTATGGTTCTCATGTGTTTGCAGATATTAGAAGTGGATAAAAAGGTCAGCGGGAGTTTATTGCCTCCGGTTCCTGTTCTCCATTCATGGCAGTGATGTACTTGGACGTGCGTAACGTATAAAACACGCGGACTTTGTTGGTTATAACATAATTGACATACACAGTAAATGACAAAATATGTGACTGCTACGGGTAAGAATGCAAATTTCTCGCACTTCCTCTGTAGAAACAGAAATATATGTTACTGTGAGACCAGAAATAGATCTCACATTAGATGAGACAGTTTTATGTTAAATTTTATTGTGGCCAAAACGGCGAACAGTACTTGTAGTCTGGCTGGCACGGAATTTTATCACCCTGAAGCTAAAGGTCAGAAGACCATAAATTTAGGGGGCCATGACAGAGGGGCTGAGCTGGGCCTTACGAGATGTGGAATGGTTCCATTGGTTCAAGGAGTAACCAATAAAAAAAGAAGATTGTTACGTCAAACTCAATGCTCCAAATGGAAGAAAAGGAGGAGTTCCCCCCCTCCCGAGGGAACCACAACCGGTGACTCGAGACCGAGAAAAATTATAATGAGGATTTGACTTAAGGAGGACGTGAGCAGATTTGTGCAACTTGTGCACAAATAGCTTGTACAACAAGACTTAAAGATTTGTGAAAATGTTCCAAAAATACTGGCTAGATCTATATAGGTGAAGTGCAATCAGATTCACGAGAAAGAGCCACACACCAAAGAGTTATGGCGGTGCAAATAACTGATGCAAGCATTTGATATATGATCAAAGCCCAAGACAGATTTGAAGGTATGTGCTCATTAACAATCACAGGTCATAGACACATGATAGTAATTTTAATAGTACTGGTCACATATGTCCCCTTCGCTGCAATAATTGATGAGAATAATTGTTGTTAAGCATATAATCTATATAAAAAAATTGAAAAACTGTCTGTTTGTCCCGTTATCACGGGAGAACGGCTGAACCGAATTTGATGAACTTTTGTGAGTAGCCTAGAAATAGCCCCACTTAAAATTTAGTCCATGTTTGGAGTTTTCACAGCCAGTGGTTCTCGAGATATTAGTGAAAAACGAATATTTCGTTTGTCTCATCATCACGAGAGAACGGCTGAATCGAATCTAATGAAATTTTGTGAGTAGCCTTGAAATAGCCCCCATAAATTTTGCCCAAGTTTCGAGTTTTTACTACCAGCGGTTGTCGAGATATTAATGAAAAACGGAACTTTATCCTAGGAGTTCTACTCTCTAACTCCGTGGTTTATCCAAACGGAAAGGATGAAAATCGTTTGTTTAAAACGTCAGCGTGAATTAAAACTTCATTTCTGAGCTTAGTGCAGGATTTTTGCATTAATTAGTCATTATCTGAAAGCATGAATTGTTTGAAACATGCATTTAAATGGAAAATCTAACTCCATGGTTTATGCTTCACAAGCATTTACTAAAAAAAGAAAAGTATAAAGAAATCGAAATGGTTATTATTTTTGCATTTTATGGGGAAGAGATCAAACTGGTTATTTAATTTCGCAGTTTATGAGGAAGATTCTTTCTTATATTATCTTGCTCAGCAACGCAATTAAATGTGTTTGTTAATATTTGTTATTATTTTTTCTATTTGAATAATAAATAAATAGATGTAAAAATATATTTTGTAAAAGAACGGTTTGATTTTTCTTTTAATTATATTAATTACGGACAGTGTACATCACTTTCCTTTATTTTGGCAAAGAGTTTTCAAGCTTATATATTGTGTTTAGCTAAGAAACTCATATATTGTGTTTAGCCAATAAATTTCTTTAGACGATTGTTGAAACAGAAAAAGAGTAGAACGGGTATATATTCTAATGCAATTTTAGTGTTTTCATTTAGTATATGCAAACGGGATCGGATGTTTTATTCTTCAGATCTGCAAATTCAGAGCTATGAATTTCGAGGAATATCGCTAACTTGGCAACTTTTCTTAAACGTTGCCAAATTGACGGAAATGTCGACAAATTGATAAAAATGACGCAAATCAATTAAATTAAATTTGTTTTCTTAGAAGAGACTATTGAAATGATGTTTAGGTAGCATTTGTCAGCCAGTCCATCCATCCTACTTAGTAACACATTTAGCGAATTTTTAAAATGTTACCAAATTGATAAAATGCTTGCAAATCCATAAAAATATAATAAAATTGATAAAATTGTGCTTAATAAATGCAGATAATTGAGTTTTGTTAGGGCATAAAATTGTGATGATTATTCGTCAATGTGTCGCAAAATGGGACTGTCAGTTCTACAGCCCCACTTGGTGGTAAATTTGGCGATGTTTTAAATTGCCGCTAAATTGATGAAAATATCGCCAAACCTTCCATGGAGATAGAATTATTCAAACGATAATATTCCCATCAATTCATTTGAAACAAATGATGTCATGTCGTTTAGCAACGGATGTAAATCCAATGTGTTTATGCGGCATACGATTTTTATTATATCTTTTCCGATTTGAATAACAAAGATATTTTTATATAAATTAAATTTCATTGACATTGCATTGTTGACTGGATAATATCAATTACGGTCTTCAGGTTTAAACATTATTTTTATTGGTATTTTCGTGAACTGTTGATTCAGGGATTATTGATATTTTCATATTAATTCTATGCCATTGTTTTATTATGACAAAAATTGTATAAACTCACATATTGTACGTTGTGCGAGTAATCTTCTATAAATGCACGGGTTATTTTCTAATCAACGAGAATATAAGTAGTACAGGTATATAGGCATATATTTTTATATATATTGGCATATATTGGAATCAATTACGACATTCTGGTATAAAGATTACGGGGATAATTGAAATTTTTAATTTATTATGTCATCTGTTTTAATTCGTCAAAGATTTTTTAGACTCATATTGTAATAAGGGTAATCTTCTACTAACATACAGGCATATTTTCTAATCTGCGACAATATAAGTAGTACGGGGATATATATATATATATTCCCATTTAATTTTAATGCTTTCATTCTGGCATATATTGGAATCAATTACGGGTTTATTGATATTTTCAATTTATACATGTAATCTACTAATACAGGTTATATCTTCTAATATTCGAGGATATAAATACTACGGGTTCCAAACAGTTTTAGCACTGTTATTTTGAATATATTGATTCAATTTCATATTTTTTGTGTATTTGCTTTCGAAAGGGGCCAGTATGTTTTATTCTTCAGATCTGCCCGTGAAGATAATTTTGCATGATAGGAACAGATATTCATAAACTTCTCTTTAGGAGCAATAAATTTAATATTTTAACATAATTTGCATGTGATTCTGAATTATAAGTTTCTTTATATTATATACTCCGTACGAAGAACGGGTATGCGGCTAGTTAATAATATGAATAATTGGTGTAATTAAATAATTTAGATTTGATGTTGTTAATAAATGTTTTATTGTTAAAGTTTATATGGTGCAATCATGATAATTAATTATTCCTTTACAGGACTCACACGAAAGGTAAATAATTGGAGGGTTTTATATAGCGGCACAACTAGCAATGTACGATTAAATAATAATTCCACTATGTATGAAATAACGGCCATGTCAATCTTAATGAATTTAACATTTAAAAGTTTAACTTTAAGCTCAATATTTTAAATGTGTCCCACAGTTACTATAAAAAAAATGAAATTTGTAATATTAAAAAATTTTAAATAATTATTATTAATTTAACTAACAAATGTTATCATTTATTCGATTGATCGAAATAGTAAGTATTTTTAACAAGTACTAAGAATTGATGGTAGAAAATAACATCAAAATAAGTCATTTTATGAATGAAAATGCCTTTTAAAATTTTGGAAAAGTTTGTACAATTTTATATACAGTAAGTGATTTAATAATTTTAAATTCAGTAACGTGGTAATATAATAACTAATATAGCAAATACGTATGCAGCAAATATTTATTTTTTGACATTCTGAAAACATTGTATCTTTCGCAGGATCTCAGAGCTGCTCTTATCTCTTACTACCTAATTACAGTCTTGCTTTACTGAAATAATTTATTGAAGTCACATTTCGTAGAAAGAAATGAACCTCGGATAAATTTTGCTGTTTCGAATAGCCAGAGAAATGTTTGTGTAACAAAGAACACACTTTATTTCTTTTCATTTTGTAACAAGTACCAAAATGTTGAACATATTTTATATAATTTTTCAGGTATGCATATCGGCCCTAAAACTGCTTTAAATTTTTCGGTATATTTTCCTAAAAAATGTTGCTTATAGCCTATAATGTTGTCTGTAGAATATTAAGAAAAATTTTAAAAAGATTATGTATTCTGTTTTTATTTGTAACAACTATTTGCAGATTTTATTTGTGAAATTTACATACACATTTTTACGAAGGTAGATAAGGTTATAATTATGGGACGTAACATTTATAGCAAACATGTCTTGCAATAAAATTGCAAAACTTTCATTATTGGTATTGCTGGCAATATCTAAAATATTATCACAGCATATTGTCTGTTATCAAAAATACGACATTCCCAGACAATCATTCATATAATTTTAAGGTCTAGGTTGCTTGATCTTGACGACAAATTTGGTTACCTTGGCAGCAAATTTGGTAAAATATTACCCCCACACCGGAAATGTTTGAAAACTTCGTAGATTTTTCTTTGGAAATTCTATAGATTTTTCTAGAACTTTATGAGTTACGTGATTTTTTCGAGAACTTTCCACAGAGCTTATCCAGAGTGATGGACTTTTAGTTAGAAGTTGGAGTGATACGAGTAAAAGTGTCAGTGCCTTGAAAATCTAATCTTCTGTTTTGTAAATAAGTTCATTTAATTGCTTTGTTAAATTATAATTACTAAATTTTTTATAATGACGGAAAATGGCCTTGCCAGCAAACATGCCACGCCGTAAAATCCAACCCCTTCAGTCATTGCCCTAAACTCTAGTTCCTTTTATGGACTTCAATTGGTGTCGATATGTGTTTCGATAACGTGTTCATAATAATCAGATGAGCAAACAAAATAGTAACATAGTCTATGTTTTGATATAATGTATGACTCGCATTCTGATATGTTTTAGCAGATTTTACCAAAAAGATGCTGGGGTAGGCTTGGCGGACACTGACTTTTTACTTTCTACTTTTTTATTTAATCTGTATTATGGAAACAAACATGTCTGAAATTTGTCTTTGTTATTGTATCAAGTAGAATGAATATTGGAAACGCACATTAAATGTACAATACTAATAGTGAATAACGTGTTCATATGAGAGCTTTCCAATAAACAATATTCGATATTTAGCTGGAATATGAATGAAATTATATTTTTATTGTCCTACTCAGGAAAAGAAAACACTGCAATTCTCAGTCACCTTTCTCTGGAAACATTTTTTTCGTTATTGTTTTCATATGAAGTCCTTGTATGGATACAGAACCCGTGTATTAACCGAAATGGTTAAGAATAGCTTTGCATTGTCCCCAAACCCTCTTTATCAAATTAACAGAACTTTTCGTCAATCTTATTAATAATCAATTAACACCTTGTAAAGTTATTTCTTAACATACTATTCGTAAATACTCTAATTTACTATATATATGCCAGATAAATTTTATTTGGATATGTTATAGGTCAATAGTGACTTAACTCAAAGTTTGGGATTTCGACTTTTCGGTACAAGGGCAATGACACAGGAATTCAATAGATGGAATAAAACTAGCCTTTATTATGAAATACAACTTTTCCTGTGTTATTGGCTTTTAATGTTCGGGCGCCACTGTAAACTTTTATTGGCCCCTTCCTCAGCATAACATTTTTACTCATGATCAGTTCACGAACTCACGCCAGACAAAAAGCACTCCATCCAAGTCAACTCTTGACTTACGACCCGACCAGACTCTCTCTTGAAAACACTTAGACTCTCTTCAATAACACCTTTTCCCAGCAAATTATCCTACTCTAAAAGTAGGAACACAGAAACTGCTGATTAGGCTGGTGATTCGTCTAAATAACTGAACGAGTTAGGATAATTAGCATAAATAACAAATTATAATGAAACTGAGGGAAATAATAATTGAAAGGTTATTTAGACCTCACAACCTTAGCAACTGCTCTAGAATAAGACTTAAAATTAAGCTCAAAATCTATGACCCGACGTTGCGTGGTTTACACCAACAATCGTAACTGCTATCTTGTGCCCGAAAAACATTTTATTTTCAACCTATTAATTAAGTTTGCAATAAAATTATCAAATTATCAACCATTAGATTATTTATAGTATAAGTTATTTAAATTATTCTGGTAGTTATAGTTTGCTATTTAACTTTTGCCGCAGGAATAACATGAGGGATAAAATTGCTTGCCGCAATACCCCACATACGAAGAAATAATAAGCATAAGACATTCCTCACACAAATCAAAATTAAATGTACTAAACACATGCATATCGACGAAATCATATATACCTGGGATAAAGAAGAAGAAACATACTTTTATCGATATAATCGAAAAAGATGGGAACTACAACAACTTTTCAAAATAACTTTGTTTTGTCGTATAGAGTATTTTATAAATTACACACGGTTGTACAACATATATGCAAACTATTTATTTCATATGCTGAGGAAATTATACAGAGAGGCATATCTAATGATTCTATTGTTTATCCCAGGGTAACTCGGAACAATTTCTTTGCAGAATTTCCGCAGCTGCTTTTATGCTTTCTTTTGTACTCACCGATGTGTTTTCTTTGATATTTCATTGAAGTCACATTCGCGAGATAAAGAAGCACACTTGATAGGTTTCCAGTAATTACCTAGCTCCTGGTAAGCTGGGAACATTTTTCAGAAAGATCTCCACAGCTGCTGTTTTGCCTTCTTCCCTAAACACACGATGCATTTTCTTCCGATATTTCATTGGAGTGGTATTTGCGTGAAGAGAATTGTCGATGACTTTACAGTGATTATTTATACCCAGGTCATTTCGGAACATGTTCTTTGTAGAATCTTAGTGGCTGGTTTTAAGCCTCCTTATAGAATTGCAGTGAATTTTTCAGATATTTCGACGAATCACATTTGTGAGAAGAAAAATAATTGTTGATAAATTTACAGTAATTATTATTTATCCTTGAGCAAGCAGGGAACATTTTTGTTGCATCTCCGTAGCTGCTCTTATGCCTCCTTCCGTTAATCACAGATGTGCTTTCCTCCGATCTCAGTGGCTGGTTATAAGTCTGCTTATAGAATCGCAGATGCTGTTTTTTCAGATATTTCAATGAATCACATTTGCGAGAAGAAACATATTTATTTTATAAGTTTACAGTAATTATTATTTATCCCTGAGCAAGCAGGGTACATATTTGTTGCATCTTCACAGCTGCTCTTATGCCTCCTTCTGCTAATCACAGATGTTATTTCATCGAATCTCAGTGGCTGGTTTTAAGTCTCCTTATAGAATCACAGATGCGGTTTTTTCAGATATTTCAATGAATCACATTTACGAGAAGAAACATATTTTTTGATAAGTTTACAGTAATTATTATTTATACCTGCGTGAAATGGGAACATTTTTACTGCAGAATCTAATGCCTCCTTCAGCTAATGCCTCCTTCCGCTAATGCCTCCTTCAGCTAATTTCATATGGGCTTTCTTCCGATATGTAATTCAAGTCACATTTTTTTTTGTTAGAAAGAAGAGCATAGTTGATAAATTTTGTTGTTTTCGCAATTTCAGATCATAATAAATGTCAAATATACCCATCAAACATTACATATCTTGATGTCTGAGTTATAAATTTATAAGCGGATGTCTTCATATACAACTCTCATCTGTTGCTTTCCTTTAATACCTCTTAGAAAATAATTGCATAAATTTTTAGTAGCTTCTTTGAAGAAGACATATGCAATTTAGGTGACGTATGAAAGTTGGGTGACGCATGGGAATTAGTGACATAATTTTGATATGCCAGCTTTAATAAGAAAGTACGAAAACTTTCCTCATAATAAGAAGTTATATTTATTATAGCATATAATTGAAAATAGTTCAGCACAGGCTGCGGTAACTATAGGCTTTATATATAGTTTTATAAAACTTTGTTTAAAAATGAAACTTATAAAATAAGAATACTTTTTTTAAAAAATAAAATGATGAAATTCGACAATGCTCATAATACATTGTGCATCAGTTCTAAAACTAAACAACACATTTGGGCTTATTTGCAAGCCAAAATTTTTTGTTAAAAAATACAAAACCATAAAAATTTGTGGTATACAATAGTATACGTTTGGGATAAATTCAGAACAAATACATGGTTATAAATTGAATTTTCAGTTTTACTTTCCTTATATACATATTGTATAAGGAAAGTATTGTGACGGGTTCGAAAATTCGAATTCGAGTTTTCGACGGGACAGCACGTTTCAAGTATTCCTGATCACGAATCAAACATTTTTGAGGTGATGTCTGTGTGTGTGTGTATGTCAGTGAGTCTGTGGAGACGGTATCTCACGAACGAATAGAGCGATTCGAATGAACTTTGGTACAAAAATCACAATCCGTGAATACTGGAAGCTTATTGTTTTTATATGTAATCGAATGTTCAGAATCTCCCTAAATTTTCGAGTGAAATTTTGAAAAAATCATAAAATCAATACATTTAATAAGTTACGCAAATAGATATTTCTTACGTAATTTTTCCTTAGAAAATGATTGACATAAACTTTAGATCGCTAGCATGAGTTCCCAAAATATTGCACATTTTAAAAATAAATTTATCAAACAATCCCATAAATTAAATAAAATCTATTAACTGTTGAGAAATATGTTCACTTTTCATATGTAATATTATGTGATGTATTAGGTGGCATTATTCTCGTGGATCTAGCTCGTTCCATTCATGAGAAAAGGTACTTTTTGAGTAATACTTTTGCATTTGAACACCAATAATGATTTATATGCTATAAGAATAACTTATTTCTTCGTCCATAACGCTTGGCGAGATTTTGGCGACGAATTTGGCGGAATGTCGCCAACTTGGCGACTTTTTTAAATGTTGCCAAATTAACCAAAATTTCGCAAAATGGATAAAAATGACGCTAAATCAATGAAAATGACAACTGATTGACGAAAATTCAATATCTTGGAAAGAATATAAGTATCTACTAGAAGAAAAACCTATTTTGGTTACTGTAAAAGTAGTAAATTCATTGTATTAGATAAGGAAAGTCATGTGTTGCCCACATCAGATTTTTTTTTATTTAATCAAATGGTTGGTGCTAAATTTTTGGTCTAGAGTTTTCGTTTAAGATTAAAAGCATGATAATCGTCAAAGTAGATTCTAAGCACACGCTGTCGATAGATGCAATCAATAAATAGTTGTAATTCAAATTTGACCGTTTTCTTGATGTAAGAAAAAAATTGGACTAATACTCAGATCTAGAGCTTTAGTTATACTTATATTCTTTCCAAGATATTGAATTTTCTTCAATTAGTCGTCATTTTCATTGATTTAGCGTCATTTTTATCTATTTGGCGAGATTTTCGTTAATTTGGCAACATTTTAAAAGTCGCCAAGTTGGCGACATTCCGCCAAAATTGACGCCAAAATCTCGCCAAGCGTTATGGATGGAGAAATAAGATATTCTTATACCACGTAAATGACTATTGGCGTTCAAATACAAAAGTATTACTCAAAGTATCGTTTTTCATGAATGGAACGAGCTAGATCCACGAGAATGATGTCATCAAATTTAACGCATGATATTACATATGAAAAGTGAACATGTTTTTCAACAGTTAATATTTATTTTTAATTAATGGTATATTTTGATAAATTTATTTGAAAACTGTGCAATATTTCGAGAACGGTTCATGCTGCCGTTCTAAAGTTTATGCCAATCGTTTTCTAAGAAAAAATTACATAAGAAATGTCTACTTGCAAAATTTTATTATATGTTTTGATTTTTTGATGATTTTTTCAGGATTTCACTCGACAATTTAGGGGTTTCTGAACATTCGATTGCGTTTAAAAACAATAGGCTTCCAGTATTCATGGATTGTGATTTTTGTAATAAATTGCATTCGAATCGCTCCATTCGCTCGTGAAATATAGTCTCCACAGACTCACTGACACCCACACCCATACACATACTTTCACACGAACGCACACATACACACAGACACACACACACACACATACACACACATACTTTCACACACACACACACACACACACACACACAGACATCACCTCAAAAATGTTTGATTCGCGATCAGAGATGCTTGAAACGTGCTCTCCGGTCGAAAACTCGAATTCGAATTTTCGATCCCGTCACAATACTTTCCTTATACATTTACATATACGGAAAGTAATAACATCTAAAAATTGGCCAAGAAACACTGCTGGAGACAGTAATGTTGTCAAAACTTAAATATATACAAAATTTCATCATATGTTCTTATGCATGTCTTCGACTATCGATTGAAGTGTTCCAAAGCTTTAGCAGTATGGTTTACTGACAGGAAAGCGACTATGCCATATTGAATTAGAAAGTTTACAGTACCTCTAGCGGCAAATTGAAGAAGTGAGAAATCCCATCTAGTGAACGAAATAAGAGAGCCGAAAAATTTCAATTAAAGTTGTAGAGCTTTCGCAATTTAGTATTAAGAGACGCACGGTGTTCACATACATATACTCAGACGATAATAAATTAGACCAACCATAAGCGATAGTTATGCAAAAATCTAGTTAACTGAAGTATTTTTGAAAGAAATGGCGAGGAATACGCAAGGAAAAATAATAATCCCCGCGATAAACTAAACTTAATTTATTTCAAATGCTGCATTCATTTATTTCCTTCTTTCTTTTAATTTATTTCCTTTCTGGAGTAAACAATACATGTTGTATAAAAATCGTATACAAATGATGCAATACAATAATTACACTTTTCTGTTGATCATATTTCTATTGTCTGCATACATGTTAAGACCAAACCGCTCGTTTTCCATAACGGATAGAGTTTGATTTTACAACTTTATAGTGGAAAAAATTTGCATATTTTACTTCTATTTCGAGATAGAAATTTTAATTTCTTCCATTTGCCGCTAGAGATGCTGTAAACTTTATCAACCGATTGTGTATAGTCGCTTGCTTATCAGTAAACACTGTTCCTGCAGCTGTTTCTTTATTTCAACCCAGGTCGTCCGTCCTACCCGAAGGTGTAACGTACCGATTTAGACGGCTGGGAGAGTGCCACCCAATTTAGAGTAGAGCTTAGTGATAACGACATCCATAGGGGCCGTATCCACCTTCTCCTACCACCAACCTCTCTGGAAGTATTTTTGAACCCTCAGGTTTGACATGCTCGTACTCCATATAGACACGGGGGTAGTTTGAGTAACATCGGGAATCAAACTCGGGACCTTCAAGTGCGATATCTGTGTTCTAACCACTTGACTATTCCACCTCTTCTGCAACGATCTTTTACTCTTTCGACTCAGATGGTCCGATCAAACCTAAGGTGTAAGGAATCTGTTTGGACGGCCGGGAAAGTGCCACCTAATTTAGATCGACATCAGTGGGGGCGACATTATAAGGGCTTCTAATTCCGCCCCAGTAGCTCAACGGTAGAGCGTCGGCTGGCCAGTCCAAAGATCCATGATTCGATTCCCGGTTGGGGCAGCAAGGTTCTTTATAAGTTAAAGGAATGCATCAGGACTTCCGTAACAACACTTCAGATGCTAAACAAAGTTCAACCGCTGCATTTTATAAAGATTTGGTATCGATAACAAAAGTTATGTGAAAGTATTTGTCAATCATTTCTATAGATAAAGAGAAAAGACATGGCTTACAGACTCATAAATGTATCCCCAAAACCCATCGAACTCGAAACCTGAATGTTCACAGGGATGTTCATCATAGGTAACTACCAAGAAGCAATATTTCTGTAACCCATTCCTAAGGGTTTTAATATGAAGTGGGATGTCAAAGAGGCACGTTTGTGGGATTTTTTTAAACCTTCGAGTTGAAAACCTGAACATTTAACAGAGATGTCTCGTATGGGTTATATTTCATGACTGGGAAATAAATATTTAAATTACCCACGCCCAAAGTATATGAAAAAAAGTAGTATGACTGAGAGACATGACCATCGTATTTCAAAAATTCCTTGAATTAGATATCAAAATTTTACATTGGTGCCCCGAGCGCTTTATAGGTTTAATACTTAAAAGAGATATTTTCTTAACCTTCGGGAGAAAGGGTGCCGCGACAACCGTATTTTCTCATTACCTGCTACTGGAAGCGTATTTTGAAATAGGGATGTTACGGGTCAGAATAAAGTAAGACGGGTAATTTCAGTAACTCATTTTTATATTGCTTTCTATAAGTCAACATGCTGTTTTTTCTGAGTCTTCATTCAATATCAGAGCCCAATATCGAACAAAAATTTTCACACAATCTTGACTATTGTCACGAAGACGTAAAATGCAGGTGCTCTTTTTCCCCTCAAGGAGAAGATACTTATTCAAACATTTCTATCGCGTTGTTGCTTGAAAGTAGGGTATTAGTAGGGAAAGTAGGTATAAAGTAGTAGCACTTGGCAAAATTCAGTCATAAGAAATATAGGGATTTGATAGCGAAGTAAAGTGATTTGACGAAATATAGTGATACATGGTAACTCTTGGTGAGTTTCGGAATCCGGAAGAACTTTCTAGAAGTACCCACTAGTTTCGATGATATGCCCTCTTTTTAGAAGTGTAAATAAGATTTCTGTGGAGTGTATATAAGGAAGTCCTTGTTCAGTTGAAGAGAGTCGACACAATGTGAGCCAGATTGAATTGTTAGATACGTCAATGTGTTGGGAGCATGTTCTGCTGTTTTGTGAATCAGCAGAGCACTTAATTACTGCTTTATTGCACTTAACAGTTGTTTAGTGATCGTGTAAGCTAGCTATAGTGCTTTAGCTGTATTTCGCTTATCTTTAGGATTATTGGGTTTTTAAATGTAAACATTAGTTATCCAGAAATTCAGACTCATTTTTGTATCCTGAGAGTACACCCACGATATGAGAGGATACGTCGTAACAGTATATATTTTTTTCATTCTAGATTGAAATACCAGATATTTCACTCGCGTTTCGTGGAGTTTCAATGGCTTGTGATTACTAAATGTGACACCTATACAAAAATTAAGAATAGTAAAGAATATTCAAATTTAAGTATAAAATCGATCTAGCACACATTTATGAGTTTCAAAGTGATTGAAATTTTTTGAAGATCCCTTTGTTTTGCCTGTAATGATGCATGATATATATTTGGCACTTAGTGCAAGTATATTTCATGCCCCCGTGTTAGCCCAGGAATGAAAGGGGGCGGGAGTAGCAATTACTCAAAATGTATATACTGTGTATGGTATATGTTCCATAGCGATGCCTTCTCACAGACAGGATGGGACTGATGTGGCCCCATGGGTTGAATACTCATTGACACGGGTTGAAAACCCAGGCCGTCCGACTCATCCAAGGACTTGAGCAACTATTTGGACGGCCGGGCATTGACACGGGTTGTAAATGTTCATAAAAGAGAGTGTTACAAATGTCAAAGCACAAAGCTACAAATCTCTAGAAATTTATAGCCCCTGTTAGGTGTGGTTCACATCGGGGTCCGTTCCAGGACCTTCAGGCTGTGGGAACCCCTCCGGTTGTCATTTTTTAAATTGGAACGCATAAGAAAGGAGCGTCACTTTGCGGGCCAGTAAAAATTGTCGAAATTGAACCGCCCTTTTCTCTCACATCGTGAAACATTGAATGAGAAGACGAGGTGACTTCCAACCTAATTTTGTTCCTCCGTTTCAAAAATCTGAAGGGATTAGATTGTGAAACGTAAAATTAGACTCAATTCTGACTTCGTGAGGAAATGTCTTCAAGTGTGGCTGTGCATTTGTTTTAAAGCCGATGCAAAAAATTGCAACGCATCTTTAGGCGATATTCTTTGCCACTTGTCGAACGGCAGTCCCATGCCAAAAGTACGGAATTGGCGCCTTTTATACCTGACTACGAGTACCTATACTCTAGGGTAGCTCGTAACCAGACGCAACTATTCCGCAATTTACATCTATGGCCGCTCTTAGCAAAATATAATTAAGTCTATGGTTGCTCTTAACAAAATCTAATTATGTCTATGGCCGATCTTAGCAAAATCGACTAGGACGAAGCCCGACCGAGTATTGCTTTCGTCGGATGGTGGCGATCATTGAAGCAGCGAGGAAGTCGTCACTTGTGCAACGCAGTACCTTACAGCTCTGTATCTAGACGGCTTAGATTGGGCTACCCTTTGAACCCTCCGACTACATATAAGCCGTGAAAACTGTGTGGATGCAAGAACGGGATCGACCGTTCAGCGTACATCTTCTCCCTTCACAGATCGCTGATCTAAACCCGACAATTGGGAGGAGGACATTGTTGAGAACGCTGTCGATGAATCCTGGCAACAAACCGTTCGTCCGTACGAACTGTGTTTTTAATTGAATGACCGAGACCTCTTCACCAGGATCTGTGACATATAGAATGTTGGATTTGGATTACTAGGCATCTCATCTGGGAGGAGATATTGTAAATATTAAGTTCAATTGTATTATCCTGTGTTATTTGTGTATAAATATAATCCAAGTGTTAGTATTAATTTAAGCTGTGGAAATTTCCCGTACTGCACTACTTGCATTTGAAATTACTGAAAAATTAATAGCACCATATTAATTAGCCCGTACACCTCGAGGTCAAGCTGGGTAGATTCAGTGTAATGTAACTGTGTATTTTATTATTATTATAGTCAAAGTTCAATATTTCATGTGTTTAAATAAATGTGTAGTGGCCACAAATTGACTGGTTATTTTAGTGTAATGTAAATGTACTTTGATTCTTCTGGATCCTACTATACGTATTAAGGTTCAACTGGGGAACACTATGGGTAAGTAGTAGTAGTGTATTCATGTAAATTTCACTTCACCACGTAGTCTCCGGCCAGGTTTACTTGGTGCAGTTCCCTTTCGAGACGCAGCTGGATTATTGCTTAATGTATGCTGTTAGTGTGTAAAGTGGTAGACTGGGTTACTTAACAAAGCGGGATAACGTTAGTAAAATAACAGCTCCAAATTAATCAAATTAATAAAAGTAAAATTAATGCTGTATAAAAATTTATACATATATATATAGGATCTAAAGTATGTGTAATAATGTATGCAAAGAGTATGTTTTCCTTTTCTTTAAAATTATTGTGTTTAAAAAGTATACTGTGTGTGCAAATTGAAATTGTGCTGTGGAAAGCAGAAAAGCGGTAAAGCAAAGCTGTTAATATTTTAAAATTATAAAACTAAGACTAGCAGAAAGTAATGATTTAACTTAAACGTAGTTTCTTTATGTAGGGAAATTTGACTAACAAGTTCGGAGAATAAAACAAGTAAAATAAAATAATATAAAATTGGAATTAAAATATTCTGCAAATGAATTGGATGAAGTAAAGTACTAATGAACAGAAATAAATAGTAAGCGTATGCAAATTAATGCAATTCAAAACGTAAGAGCCATAAAATCTAAAATTAATGAAGAAATTATTCTATAATATTTTTTGTGTTAATATAAAATGTAATTATAAATATAAGAAGAGTAAAATTTATGCATATAAATTTATGCATATAAAGCAAACAACTAAAATAAATGAGGAATAAGGAATTTCTTCACAAATAAGTTACAAATAAGAAATTGCCGCAAAATGTTTTAAAACATATGGCAAAATAAAAGTGTATGAAGTGTACATTGATATTTTTTATGTAGTGTATTATATGTGTGTGTAAATTATAGTGTGAGGATAGGCGTAATCATTATCCAAAATGTAGTGCGATGACAATCGTGTAGCCGACAAATCGCAAAATCGCAAAAATAAAACTTCAGGGAAGCAATTTTCCAGAGGGAAGTAGTTTAACGGATAGTAATATATAATATAGGAAATTTCTGCAACCCAATGCAAAAAAAGGAAGAGTATAAAAAGTTATCAGCAATTATCCCCCCCCCAATCCATTGGGGTTGCAGTTATGGAGCGCCTGGCCATATTAGGCCGAATCTCCGAGTTGTAGACTTAAAGATCATGTACTCTGAAATGACATAAAATGCTCCAGAAAAGGGGGATGAGAGTAAAAGAGAGATGAAAGATCACTATTAGGCTGTCATTTAAGTTTTTTTTTTTTTTTTTTTTTTTTTTAAATAAATATACATATTTATATAAGTATTTTAGGATGTGCAGCTGTGTACACGAGAGTGAGTATTAAGAAGTCTTGTCATTACTATTTTCATTTAACGAGATGTTGAATTTCTAGAATGGTGATTTCTGATTGACTTACACTAGTATTGTAGAGGCTCTTGGCCTTTTTCTGAACTTCCAATGGTGCGGATCATATTCAGGGAGATTACATATCTCTTCATTTGGGATTCTGTTTAAATTTTTGAAAAATTTTGTAGCATTTTTGGCGATTTGATAGTTGACTTTAGAGATTCCGAAGTCCCGATGAATGACGTCATTCCTAAGATATCTGGGAGCTTTCCTTATGTGACGCAGGGTTTTATTTTGGGTTCTTTGGATTTGGATTAGGTTGCTGGCTGCGGTGAAACCCCATATCGTAGAGCCATATAGTAAGATCGGACGTAATACAGTTTTATAAAGTAATGTTTTGTTTTGGTAGCTAGCAAAAGGGGAATGAAGAATGGTGGACAACTTGTTTCGGGCTATATGGAAATTCTTGATTATGTTTTTAATATGTGGTTTCCAAGTCATTTTTGTGTCAAAGGTTAGCCCGAGATATTTGGCTGTGTTAACATAAGGGATGATTTTGTTATTCACTTTAATTTCTTTAGGTTTCTTATTCTTTTTTGAAAAGAGTAGACATTTGGTTTTGCTTTCATTTATTTTTATTTTCCAGTCTCGAAACCAGGCGGAAATTGTGTTGATGTGTTTTTGAAGTCTGGAGCGAATTACGTATCTTTTTGAGCTTCTAGTGTAAATGGCAGTATCGTCCGCGTACATTGCAAGTTGGTTATTAGGTGCTCTGGGTATATCGTTTATGTATAGATTGAAAAGGGTCGGAGCCAATTGCGAGCCTTGTGGGACTCCTGCCCTGAGTGGTTTGTGATTGGAGTATTTGTCGTTGTGGCGGACGATGAATGATCTGTCCCGAAGGTAGGAGTTTATTAAGTGGATAAGTGAGTCTGGCATGTTGTGCTGAATTAGTTTGTATATTAATGCGTCATGCCATAGTTTATCAAATGCCTTCGAGACGTCAATAAGGAGAAAACCAGTGGAGAGGCCGATTTCAAGACCTTCAGAAATGAATTCAGTGACTCTGACCAACTGGTGTGTTGTGGAGTGTAGGGGCCTAAAGCCAAATTGTTCGGGTTTGATAATGTTATTTGTTTCGATGTGTTGTCTGATCCTATTGTGAATAATTCGCTCCGTAAGTTTGCTTAGAGAGTTTAGAAGGCTGATGGGTCTATAATTTTGAGCTAGGGTGTGGTCCTCGCCTGGTTTCGGGATACCGATTACGACAGCTGTCTTCCATTCTTTTGGGAAGTAGTTTAGTTTGAGGATGGAGTTTATGATTGTTGTGAGGTAATAGATGATATTAAGGGGGAGGGATTTAATTGCTTTATTGTTTATATTGTCGTTGCCCGGTGCTTTTCTATTTTTAAGTTTTTTGATTTCATTAATTACTTCTGAGGGTGGGGCATGGTTGGTAATGGATCTGGGGGGGCTGTTAAGAAAAGAGGCTAGATTGGATGTTACTTCGTTTTCAATTTGAGGGCTGCTTAGATTGGGGTTTTCTGAGAATTGCTCTTCATATTTATTTGCAAGGGCGTTGGCTATTTCTGTGTTAGTTCGGGCAATGCCTTGATTGGTAATTAGGTGGGTTATGCGAGTTTTAGGAGTTCTGATTTTTTTGACGAATTCCCAAAGGGAGTAATCTGTGGGAGCAAGTGTGTTGATGAACCGTTTCCATTGAAATTGTTTGTGTGTATGGATATGAAATTTAACTTGCTTGTTCAGGTTGTTTAAGTGAGTCTTTAAGGGGGGGAAACGGGTGGTTTGCCATCTGTGTCTGGTTTCATTACGTTTCTTAATTAGTTTTTTAATATGAAAGGGAAGTTTGTGATGTGAGGGAGGGGGGGTGTTGAAAGAGGTGGCCGTGGCAATTGCCGATTTAATTTCATTGGTGAGCTTGGTAACGCTGACATCTATTTCATGGGTGTTATTTATGTTTGCAAATAATAGCGGGGATTTTGCTAATATTTTTTGAAATTGTTTCCAGTTTGTAGATTTACAAGAGGGAGTAATGGGAAAGTTAGTGTTGAAGTACAGAGTGAGTTTTACAGGGAGGTGGTCGGAGCTTAGGTCGTTAATTGTGTAGATTTCATGAGGGGCGGGGATGTTGTTAAGGAGAGCAAAGTCTATTATAGATGCTGTTCTGGTGTTGTGTCTGGTGGTGGTATTTGGGTAAAGGTGTCTGAGACTAGTGTTGTTTAAGTGTGAGTTGATGTCTATGCCATATTTGGTTCTTCTGCTGCAGCCCCAATTAGTGTGGTGGGCATTATAATCCCCCATCATTATTGATCTGTCGTGAAGGCCAAATAAGGCAGAGAGATCGTCAGTTATGTTGTGTCTTGATCTATGTGTGGCGTATATGGAGCCAATAAGAATGAAATGGGAGTTTGGTAATTTAAGTTTAATTAGTGTGTGTTCAATTATGTTTGTGTGTATTGGAGTCATATTTATGTGTTCTAGGTTATTTTTAATGTAAATGGCAGTGCCACCGTGCTGGTGTTGTTGGGTGTTGGTGTTGTTTTGGCGAGGTGTGTGGTAAGACGAATAATTAGGAATGCGGTATTTGTTAGGGGGGTCTTTGATCTTTGTTTCTTGAATCAATAGAACATGAGGTTTATGTTCTTCGACGAAGTCTCTGAGTTCGTGAATCTTGTTTTTGATTCCATTAGCGTTCCAAGATAAGATGGAGAATGCGTTTGGGGGGGGGGGGGGAGGGATCATGTTTGGGTTTTGGGGTTCTGATTAAAATGGTGATCTAATAATATTAGCACTTGGAGGCCTTTATCGACTACAGGGATGTTGGATTGGAAGATTTCACCAAGGTCTTTTAGGAATTTTAGTATTTTATTTATGTTCAGGTTTTGAAACATTGCTTTGGCTTCTGTGTAAATTTTTAACAAGTCATTTAGGGGGGAGGTGTTTTCCTGGTTGATGTTTCTGTCGGAGGGATTTCTTATTACTGCATTGTCCTTTGTGTTGATTGTCCTGGCGTGGGAGTTTGTGTCAGTGAGGGGGGGGGATTTTCCTGAGTGCTGGAATGTTGAGTTGTGCTATTTTCACTGTTTGGAGCTATAGAGTTAGAGTTCTCGTGTTTTTCGCTGCTTTTTATGCGATTGCTGAGGGTACCACTGTTTTGGTTTTCGGTTCTCGGTGCGTGGGGAGGGGGGGGAGAAGAGATGGTGAGCTGATTATTATTTGTCATAGTGCTGACTTTGTCAGTTTCAAGTTGATTTCTTACTGAGGGAATGTTTTTACACTGAAGATTGCTACGTTGGGGATTCCAAGCGTTTGGGGGAGGGGGAGGGAACCTATTATGGGTGGATTGGCTGTATGTTTGGTTCGTTTGTTGTGCTTGGTAATTGTTTCTAATCGGAGATTGGTTTCTTGAATTTGGAACAGAGTTTAGGGGAGAATTGTTGTAGTTGTACCATACGGGGGGGGGGAGGGTTTCTTTTATTTTCGGGATTTTCTGGGCAACCTCTGTAGTTCGCTGGGTGAGGGCCTCCACAGTTGACACAGGTGGCAGGGGTGGTACGAGGCTTAGTGCACTCTCGGGTGGGGTGGAATCCTGCACATTTCAGGCATCTATGATCATGTGAACACCGGTCTGACGAGTGTTGCCACCCCTGGCATCTATAACATTGGGCATAGCCCTTAGAGATGAAGGGAACAATTTCCGCAAAGATATAATTTACATGCCTAACTTTGTATATGGCTTCTAAGTCTGTAGTTGGGGGGAGGTGCATGAGAAAGTTGGGGAGGGGGAGTTTTGTTCTTAGACTTTTCATGGGGTGAATTTTGATTGGCTGGAATCCGTTTGCTTCGAAAAATTCTTTTATGTCTTCTGGGGGGTAGTGGGGGGGAAGCCCTTTAATTACTACTTTTTTGGGTCTTTCTTCTTTTAAGTTTATTGAGTGGAATTTTAGCTTGCTTTTTGTTAGGTAATCCTGAACTGTTCTATAGTGGTTTGAAGTTTTGGTGTAAATCCTGAGTATTTCACCAGTCAGCTTGGCTCTGACCTGGTCATCCGTAAGTTGGCTTAGATCGATCATTAGTTGTTTGGGATTTTCATTTATTTCTACGTAGAATGGGTCGGGATACTGTTCACGGTCAGTTGTTTGGGGGGGAGGTTCTGCAGAGGTGTTGTTGGAGAGAGGGATGTTTGTTTTGCTTTTGGTTGTTTTTTTATCAGCAATTATCAATACAGTGCAATTAAAAAGTCCTAGCGCTCAGCCCATGTTATGCAGATGAATATTCGATGTAATGAACGGACAATGATAAAAGAGAAATAATTAAATGGAAATATAAGTAAAATAAATATTTTCATGGCCGTAAGAATAAGTGAGCTCTCGAGATAAGACAAAATGCTATTTTAATAGATAAGACAAAATGCGAGATAAGACAAAATGCAAAATGCTATGCAAAAAAAAAAAAAAAAAAAAGGTTAAGGCTGAGAGAAAATAAACATATAAAATATAAGCTGTGAGCTTTACACGACAGTATAGGACATTTTATTGTGCCTATCGAAAACGCAGCACTTTCACCTCACCACATTGCTACCCCTAATTCAAATTTTCAAATTATTAGAATTTTTTTCGTTGATTTGGATGCTGAGCCTGATCTAATGAGACTAAAACTACAATAGGTGAACTTAATAATTAAGCAAAGTAGCTTTGATTTTTTTATTATTCTTTTGCACCGTTATCTCTAAATCGAATATTTGAAATGTTGGACTTTTCCTTTAGTCTTGAAGCTGACACCGATCGAATGACACCAGAACCTAATGTCTAGCCTTAATGGAAGTGATCGCTAATTTTGATACACCATCCGTCACTCACTCACTCAGTTAATCAGTTCAGTGCATATTACATAGATTATTAAATATATTTTCAAAGTGGAAAACATTCCACAAGTATTGGTCTTATATTGGCTTGGTGTTGGATAAAAACTACGGTTATTTGCAATACAAAGACAGTATTGTACAAATATTATAATAATCTGTTCGAGTTTGTTTCAATGTAATTTGTGAGCGGTTACAGATATATATTGACGCTTCTATAGATAACGCAGAAAAGATGCAAATATATTTTGTTGCAGAAAAATATATGTAACCATTAGAAATTGAGTTACAGCCTCGAAGCTAGGAATATATATATTAGGAGATGTGCAAATGGTTGGAATCTGGGTACAACGAAACCTTTTATTAAGAAATTTTGGGAACAAGAATGTGACATTTTAGTAAATGGTAATTCCTCACGCGGCTGTTATACAGGCCAATATTTGGTGCGACAGAGGGTCAATAAGGTTGATCATGTCCCTCTGCGGAAGATTTTGCCACAGATGTTGCAACTGGGCAGCTAATTCCGAAGTAATTTGAGAAGTCTTCAATTGCCGTCCCAGAATGTCTGAGACGTGTTCTATTGGTGATAGGTCTGGGGAGTTGTATGGTCATACGAGGGTGTTAAAATCCTCGAAGACATTTTTGGGAAAGCCGTGCAGTATGTAGTCGAGCGTTGTCGTGTTGGTAATTGGATCATGGGTAGCTTGATATTATATGCAGAGGAATTAACCGCAGAATATCAATGACTTACAAAAGAGCCTTTGCAGCACAACTAGAGGAGATCGGCTGTTCCACGAGATGGTTCCCTACCACGTGTGACGGCTGTGTGCCGCTTGATATAAAATGCGGGCTCAGAACGTCAGTCCTCCTCGGAAACAATAGACCGGGACAACAAACACCTTATCCTACCTTCTGTCAGTCGTCTCCGATTAGTATCCCCTGATATAGGATGTATGGAGGATGGAAAATTCCTTTGAATGGCAGATGACGACGCTTTTAGTGTACATGTGGCTTTTCTCCTGACTGCACGATCCTTTCTAACAGTTATCTGTCTGGGTTTTCCCGAATTTTAGAGACGGTTACATTTGTTTTCTCTGATCCACTAATGCCAACAACTACCATATCGCTCCTGCCAAGATGGCGACTGATACATCTTTAAGATCAATTAGCTACCCTTAGGGCTATGATGTGACCTCTATCTAAATCCGACAATTGTTTGTAGCACCATCGAGTACGTCTCATCTCTGTACAGAACGTGCAGTATCAAAGCCGAAAATAATCCAGTTCAAATTCCTCGTGAATGCGAACACCGGTCGTTTTAAATGCTGCACAATGCGTCGTTTCATGCGCATTGCTTGAGCCCTATAACGCCATTGGCGCTGATGATCATTTTCATAACTTTTAAAATAATATTTGCACGCCGATTTTAGCGACTGTAGCTGAATATTTTTTATGGATGCATATATTTATTTTGCAGGAAAGTGTATATGTTATTTATCCCTTCAAAAACTTTTATTGCACATTATTTATTTCGAAATAAAAATAGAAAGGAAATAAAAGAACGGATGAAAAGGAAATGAAAAAGTAGTCAAAAATGTAGACGATGTCGAAACATTACTCCCCGCGGTAATGCCTTCATATCTTTACATTTTTACGAATTCTATGAAATGGCAAAAATGTAGTCTCTGTTTGGGAGATAGAAAGCATGGAAGAGAATAAATTTTTGTACTTCTCGTTTTTTTATAAAATGAAACCTCTTGTCAATAGTAAATATAACACTAATATTAGGTAATTATTATTTATAAACAATGCGTGGATATTTGAGTTTACCTTCTAGCTGAAGCTACCAATCGAATTGAAATTTGTAGATATAACTTACGATAGCTCCGATATGTTTTAAATAAGTCCGTATAGGAGTTTACATGGACGCTTCATGAGCGGTGTCCACCTGCAACGTGGGTTTAACAAGGTTAATTGGTATATAACAAAATTGTTTTTAAACATTCGCAAATATTACATATCGCACTTGATATGCAGTGATAGTCTAATGTAGAATATTCACAATCTGAATTTGATTTTTCATGATCATAAATTAAGAATACTAAAGTGCATTATTTTGCATGAAAGCTATAAAATGGTATTAGGAGATATATAACCGTACCATTTGCATTCTATTTTAACAATTGGCTAAACATAGTATATGAGTTCGAAAAATATTTGCCAAAATTAAACAAATGACAAAGAGATTGAAAATATCAATAATTTTCGTAATCTTTTAATTGATATAATCAACAAAAATAAAACTTATTTGACAAGTATTTTTCAACTAGGTTAACACAGTATGTACAGTGCCTACTTTGCCTACCTACATAAGTATTTATTTAAAATACTATAACTAAGGACAAATTATTTAAAATCAGAAAATTATTTACCTTATCAATAGTTCACAAATAATAAGCACAGGGTCGACTCTCTAGTTCTGTAAATAAGTTGTAGAGTGGGTCTTTTTAAATAAATCACTAGTATCATTAATTTACTAAAAGAGAATATCACGGACAATGAAAGTTGCGCATCAAGAAGGAAGCATAGGATGGACCTGAAATTTTATTGATGGAAGAATACAGATGAATGATATACATGATTAAAAAATAGCGTATCAGAACACGTACAGAGAGAGCTGTGGTACACAATCCGGTCATCCTCAATAACGCCTCGCACCGCCACGTGCTGCGATACAAGCAGCAATACGGTCCGACATGGTGTCGAACAGGTGCCTGATGTTGTCCTGCGGCAGACGAGTCCACACCTGTTGGACATTGCGTTCCAAATCCCGAAGAACGTGACAACTAGGCAGCTGGCGTTTCAACTGGTCATACACATGCTCGATAGGGGACAGGTCTGAGGAGAAGTCAGGCCATGGAAGTGTCTGGATATGACTCAGGCAGGCCTGGTCGAACCGAGCCGTATGCGGCCGGGCATTATCCTGCTGGAACTGCGTACCTGGAATTCCAGCAACGAATGGGAGCACATGGGGCCGTAGAATCTCATCCACGTATCACTGGCCCGTCAATCTTCCAGGTACCACTACTAGAACGGATCAGTTGTCGTAGGCTATGGTTCTTCAGCCCATGATGCCTGCAGTGGGGTTGGTGTGGCGTTCGATAACGAGCTTGAGATTGTGGCGCTGTGCAGGGGATCTCCACATCCGGACACGCTGATCACCGGTCCTCAAAACGAAGCCGCACTCATCGCTAAACGCCATACATCGCCAATCTGTGGCGTTCCATGTTGCTGTGGCCCGGCACCACTGCAACCGGAGCCGCCGATGTTCCCGTGTTAACGGCACCACACGTAAGGGAAGCTGGGATCGCAGATTTGCTTCCTTCAGGCATCTAGATATGGTTCGTTTTTCACACAGGAGCCACTACGTGTGCCTGTATCGCGGACAGGGTCGCCGTGAGCTGTGTACGTGCCTGCCGCCCGATCATTCGATCCTCTCCACTCGTGAGCCGTTCCTCCGTGTCTGGGTGGCGTCCCGTTATCAGTGCTCCCAACATCGTCGGACGGTGTAGTACGAACGATCAACGTGACGGGCTATCCAGCGTGCTGACCACCCTGCGGTTTTCAGCCCGATGATCAGGCCTCTCTCGAAGTCTGTCAGTTGCGTATATCGACGTTTCTGGCGTCTATCTATCATTCTTTTCACTCCGTACTCGTGTCGGCGTCGGCTGAAGTTCCTTTCATTGATGGGGCGCCAACTACACGACGGTTAATAAGGCCGTTGGCTCATGCTTGCAGTGCCACTCACGAGTGTACGGTCATGCGCAATCATTCCAAACTGGGATCATTTGAATACCAGCCACACATAATACGTTGTGAAACGAAGATGTATTTTTCTGACAGTAAATGGCATTAAAAAACTTAGATGATAAATTTTAAATTTATTAGTTAATGTATCCTTCCACCCCCCTAAAATAAAATCCGTGCTTTTTTATTTACAAGGAGTTTGTTCACAAGAAGAAATTAAAATTATTTCTATACCGTAGTATGAGATGGTAAAAAATAAATACGCATACATATATGTTTCAAAATCACGTAATAACAACTTAATAACCCTAGAAGGTGCTGCAAAACTGCAATAAGATCAAGCTCAGTCGCAGGATGTTATCCCAGTGGAAGCATGCACTTTGTGATAAACTTCCAAATACAAGTACATTACTATTGTACGAGTATATTTTCATTCATAATTTTAATTTATATTTTATCAATTTCTCTTGTCAAATAAAGAATCCAGGGTTTTTACAGACTCACTTCTTTTTGAGTATTGTAAAGATGTTGAAAAATGAATTTCATCCTTCTCTAAAACTTTTTATAGACATTACCTATTCAGATGAACAATAATATAATAGAAGAGCAGCGGGAAGGTATAGAAGAAGAAAGTCAGAATGAAAAGGAAATGAAAAATAGCCCGAAATGTAGGTGATGTTGAAACATTACCCTTGAGGTAAGACTTTTTGATAAAGTAATAATTTTTTATGAATTCTATAAAATCGTTTAGTATTCTGCATGTTTGCGATAAAACGAATTTGGTTCAGGAAAGAAAATAATCTGGTGTAGTTTTAAAAATTCGTAAAATTTACTCAAAATTGAGGCTACAATAAAATTTGAAATATTTTTTTGAAAGGTGTTTTACCCTAATGAAAGTTTGTTGAAAGATAAATTAAAAATTTTTGAAACGACATATATTTATAGGAAAAGTATTTCGAAAGCGTATAACTTCTGTGGAGTATAGTTCTGTATTTGTCAACAAACTGCAATATCTTCTGTAGCAGAACTTTTAAGTTGAAATTAAATAAAATGGAACTTTTAAACATATTAATAGATATTACATGTTGCAATATTCAGTGAAAAATGTGACTATATTTATTCAATATCATTTTTGTTTTAAAAGTTGTCATAGAAATAATTTTTTAGACTTGCCTTTAAAAGATAAGACAAGTTTTCATTAGGCTATGCTTGTTTTGTTATTGTCCTGTCATTGGTAGCAAAAGTGTTGCCATACCACTTTGTTTTATGGAAAAGTTTTTCTTTGAGATATCTCTTTCTCATTATCTGCTATAAAAAGAAGTCGAAGATCACTGATTTGGATTCAGCATCAAATTCCACTGTCGCAGGAAAATTCTATCAATTTCCAGTTGAGATTCTATAATGATTCAGATTTGAATTTAGGTTAGTATGTCCGGGGTAAATCTTGTAATGCTAGTCTTGTAAATATATTGTATATAGATTTGTATGTGATGTTATATACGGGGTTGTTGTTGATGAAACCCAGACCGTCCGACCTACCAGAAAGGTGTAAGGTAACCGAAAACATTGACCTCGGCTTTTATTCCTTAGATATTGATCTTAGACATATATAGTAAATTACAAAGTTGCGTGAAAAATGGTACAGAATTTTATGAAATTCGATAAATATTTTTAAAGGATTAAATTTGAAGAAATACAAAATTTAAATTTTTATACGGCTCCCGTACAGAAAACATTTCCAACGAATAAAATGTGCCCCATACACTAATAAGGTGATGTACAGAATTTCAGCATTTTATAATAAAAAGTCCCAGAGATATGTTTAAACGAAGTTGGTGAGGAATTAATCACAAATTAAAATGTAAATGTTTACAGCAAGAGTGCAAATGATGCAACGTAGAAATGCATCATAGGCAATTAATATCTGCCTCTTATCTTTAATGGATCTTTGGCATGGATGGAAAACATGTTGAACAAGATTTGTAATCTTTGTCTAAAGTTATTATTTCTACACAGTGTAGATACTTTTGTACCGATAAATAGCAAAACTATTATTTATTTATGTAATCCTTATTTTCTTTCATAATTTATGTATGACCTCTGAAACGCGATCTGCCGACATGATATTTCCGCTCTGAGAACCCATGTCGATGCATCGAAAAGTGGTTTAAGTCAGAATTTTTGTTTTTTCATATCTCTGGGACTTTTTATGATAAAATGCTGAAATTTTGTACATCAACTTATTAGTGTATGAGGCACATTTTACTCATTGGAAATGTTTTTGTACGGGGGCCGTATAAAAATTTTAATTCTGTATTTTTTAAAACTTAATCCCTGAAATTTTTTTTACGGAACTTTGTACTTTAATATATATGTCTAAGATCAATATTTCAGGAATAAAAACCGGAGTCAATGCTGTTTTGGGGAAAAGTGGTTAATGGGTTGAAGTGTCGTGATTCTCTCATAAAATCATAGAATTGTAATCGTTAGGTAACTGAAAGTTTAATTTAGATTGCAGTCAATTTAGAGTGTTAACACAAGTCACGATATTGAGTATTATATACAAAATGGCAGAGTGAAAGTAGATTCGTACTTTACAATGTCAGATAAGAACCATACACATTGCCAACAAATTTAGACCGAAATTCAGATGAGTCGACGTCAGTAGAGACCGTACCCTCCTATCCCTGCTATCGGAAGAACTTTCAGAACTACAGATTTAACATTCCGCTCCCCGCAACGATACGAGGATATACGAGGCAGAATCGAACGAAATCGGACTATATTGAAGTTGCCTATCGAAGTTGAAATATCCTTCACGTCCAATCTCTCTACCCTAATCACTGGTCAGTTCCAACCCTATCCGACATTCTATATTTATTGACTAAACCTCTTGTAATTTTATACTATAATACTTAATTGTCTTCTCTGAGCAATAGTCGACTGGCTGATACTGTTCAGTCAGTCATTTGATACTGTTATGTAATAGCGTTTCCATCTTCCTTGTTAAAGAAAAACCACTTAAAAGTTAAGGGTTTGTTCCCTGCATACATGCAAAATAAAATGTCGAAGTTGATATCTTTTCAAAGCATAATTTTGATCTTGTATATTCAGATTGATTCAATAATTTGTAGAAATTTTTGTAATGTGAAATATCGTACAGATGTAAATCGATGCTTTTATATATTTTAGATTCTTATACAAATTTGAATATTTTGCAACGTTCATACCTTCAACAATATTTATATAGATACTTTTAATAAAGTGAAAAATGCCTTGTTTCCTAAATTTCATTTTATCCACAATTCGTGAAAATGGTAAATTAAAAAAAACAGGTTTTTATTCATATAATTTGTAAAAAGATAAATGTATTACAAACTTTTAATCAAATCTTAAACAGCAGATTGTCAATAAAATATCTATTTTTCAAAATGTTCTTTAATTAAACTTGTTTCATTTTATCAAAATTTGAAAATTGTTGAATGATGAAAACTGCTATTGCATGTTGATTTTGAACACATAATTAAATTCGAAATTTAATGTACATTACCTTAAAAAAGCGGAGGCTGCTCACGTTGCAAGGTGAATTTAATATTGCACAAGACGGATTTTTTTATTTTCAAAGTCTCTTTGATTTATGTGCACATATGTTAGTGTATTTCAAATTTTTATATTAGCTGTTTTTGAATGAATACTGTTTCAATAAAATGGAAAGCCTTGCGTTCGCAAATATAATATTGATATAAGTCAATTTATATAAACCAAATTCGTCGTCGTGAAAACGAGGGAATCTCATGGGAAATGGAATGCTATGATAAAAATTTAAATTTTATTTTATATTCGCTATTATGCATCCATTTGAGTAATAATATAATATTAAGAACTTTTAAACATTAAACTCTCGAAGTTTTAAGAATTATTTATTAATGTATCATTTTAAGATTGTTTGATTGGTTGATTCGTAGCTAGGGATATTTGTGTCGTATCTATCGACATTTCATAATGCGGCTCAAAAAGTACGTTTCTCGAGCCATTTTTACAAATTAACTCCTTGTTTCCATAGAGAAACATGGAATTTTCGAGTTTTGTTCACCAAGCATTCGTTTTTTATTTTGGTTCATTTTTCTGGCGCTATTGGTATCTGGTTCTGACGTGTGAATGCGGCGTGGAGCGAAACGTCATTTTTGCAGAGATTTGATGTCCAATGAGACTAGATCTTGTGAACTGATATTAGCGATTGTAACGGTAGATGTGAGGCTTTTTTCTCTCGAAGATTCGGAGCTGAGAAAGCGCTGGTGGAGCTGTCGTTAGAAATAGACAGAAAATGGATTAGGCGTAAAGCCTGAATGCCTGGATTATATTGGGGATTCACTGACAATTGATGTCATGAATCTAATCCAGTGGAATATTGCTCCTGGTTATCACGAAGTTCTCATAAGAATAATTATTAATGTTCTGTTTTTAATATTTTAGGAAGATAAATTCTGTTCCTGCCAGAATTAGAGCCGTTGCGTGCTTGCGAGGAAGTACTCTGATATCGTTAGTCTTAAAGACTCTCTGCAGGTCTGAATTCTAAAAGAGGTTACCGGAATTCCAAATTATACTTCGCCTCTATGACGAGTCACTTTCTACAAATTGTAGGTCTTCTAAAAATTATTAATTACAAAAATCGTTCCTGATGATTTTGAAGTATAGGTAACTCATCAGTTTATTATCGAGAACTCTAACTGTAAGAAATGAAAGATAAAAAAGTAATAGATAAGAGAATAATGATTGAGAAGTATTAATATCAATAACAACTTCTTAATATTGTGTAAAGAAAAGAATTGAATTTAAATACTAGATTGAAACTGTTATATATTGTATCTGAAAATAATCTTATATAGTATGAAATGTGAAATTATGTTTACATTCGAGCATATTGAATTGAGTGTTGTTACTGTGTGAAATGGTTATTGAAATTAACTGCTCAGAAAGTATTGTTTTAGAATGAGAAAATTCAATTAAGTCTGTCTATCTTATTATCATGCATCTTATTATCATCTGAATAACAATATTATTTCGAACTAATGAAGGTGTCATATTGTCAACAAATTTGTTTGTGTGTGCTGCATTCTTCATCCTATAGTTTCTATGGCTGACCATCCTGTGTTTCACAGGACAGGAATTTATTTATCTGGGTTTGTAAATTTCACAACGCAGAGGTAAGTGCCGGTTTGGTATAAATTTATTATTATTATTATTATTATTATTATATTTTGAAAAATTTGCTAGAAAATATTTGTAAAATCTATATCATTGGTCCAAATGATTACAATTATAGTATTACAATCTTTTCATTTTAAAATGATTGTGGAGATCTTTCGATTGATACCAAGTTTGGCAATGTGTCCCCCTCGGGAAACTAATGATGTCCCGAACACAAAAAGTGTATCGCAGCTAAAGATGTTTCACATAAAAAATTATATTTATTATACCATTTTCATAACGTTGAAATTACATTATATTTTATTATTATATTACATTTTGCATATATAGTACTGTAGATAAAACACGTTTTGAATATCTTCCCTTCTATTATTCTCATCAATAAATACAAGCTGACCAATATACTTATCTAAAAAATCTGATGTAGGCAGCACACGACTTTCCTTATATAATGCAATGGATTTACTAGTTTTACAATAAAAAAATAAGGTATAAGATCCACGGCGCTGTGTTTTTATCGTTGAATTGTACATTGGGCGATTTTCAGGATGATACCCTATAAAACTATTTCAAAATACTCAATTAACTTATACTTCGCGCAACTCTAAACAATAATCAATTTTGATAGCATCGTCAATAAGCGATATAGTCCATATATTAAAATACTTTAATAATTACTTCATCATCCAGTCGTCATTTTCATTGATTTAGCGTCATTTTTATCAATTTGACGACATTTTCGTTAATTTCGCAACATTTAAAAAGGTCGCCAAGTTGGCGACATTCCGTCAAAATCTCGCCAAGCGTTATGGACGGAGAAATAAGTCATTCTTGCAGCATATAACCGACTATTGGGGTCCAAATACAAAAGTATTACTGTCTTTTATCAAGTATCTTTTATCATGAATGGAACAAGCTAGATCCACGAGAATGATGTCACCCAATTTATTGCATAATATTACTTATGAAAAGTGAACATATTTCAACAATTGGTAATATTTTTTTTAATTTTATATGATTTTTTGATAATTTGTTTTTAAAAAATGTACAATATCTCAAGAACGGTTTGCGCTAGCGTTCAAAAATTTATTTTAATCGTTTTCTAATGAAAAATTGCATAAGAAATGACTATTTTAGTAACTTTATTAAATGTTTTAATTTTTTGATGATTTTTTCAATATTTCACTCGAAATTTTAGCGGTATTTTGAACATGCGATTAGGCATTAAAACAATAGGCTTCCAGTATTCATGGATTGTAATTTTTGTACCAAATTTCGTTCGAATCGATCCATGCATTCGTTCCTCAGTTATCGTCACCACAGACTCACTGACACACACACACACACATACACACGCACATACACATTATCTCAAAAACGTCTGAGTCGTGTTCACGAATGCCTGAAACGTGTCCTCCCGTCGAAAACTCGAATTCGAATTTTCGATCCCGTCACATTACTTTCCTTATACATTATATGTATATAAGGAAAGTAAAAATATACATGGCATTTTAAAACCAACTCAAATTACGTGACAGCAAATGTTTCGAGGAAGTTTTGATCCCTCTTTATGGGGTCAAAACAATGTCTTTACTTAGCAAGTGCCAAGCAAGTTCTTGCTTGGCGTTTCCTAAATAAAATCACTATTTTAAACTGATGAAGAGGGATCAAAATAGTTATAAAGACAAGAATATGTATCTACACGTTAATCAATCAAAAATTGAAATTGAAAATCTAGTTAAAGCAATGTATAAACAATCTGGAATTGGAATCGGAAACATTAAATTCCCTTATCTCACGCTCATTCCTAAACTGCATAAGAGTCCCATGAAATTTCGGCCTGTAACAATAGGATGCATATCTTACTTAACCAATGCAAACAAAAGGTTACTAATGTTGCTCAGGCCAGTTATTGCAGGACTTAAAAAACAAGGATCTTATTTTATTAAAAATAGTTTTGAAGCAATTAATAAGTTAAAGAGCATACCGCGTAATGGCGTATATAAGAATTTTGATTTTAGCGATCTTTACAATAACATTGATATAAATGATTTGTTTAAAATTGTGATTGAATTATACTACACACATAAATTACAATTTTTGATGTCGCTGACTAGGTACACAGAACGGGTGAAACTGGTCCTTTTCGAAACAGTACTTTATAGCGGAATAGGCTATTACAAGCAGATTAAAGGCATCCCTATGGGAGGAAGTTGTTCTTCGGTTCTAGCAGGCATCTATCTAGATAAGTATGAAACAGGAACCCATATATTAAATGAAATGGTCTACATGCGATACGCGGATGATGTGATTTTATGTTGTAAGGATGCAGATTTTAAAATGGATTTTCGTTTTTATCCACAAACTTTAAACCTAAAAGAAACTCCTAGCAATTCAGATGAAAGTTTAAATTATTTAGACTTATGTATAGATAAAGTTTATAATGAAACGTTTTTCAAAATTTTTGATAAAAGAAAAAAATTTCAATTTAAAATAAACTTCATTACACCTTGGTCAAGTAATTTACATAAAAATGTTTTTCGTAATATTTTCATTAACCAATTGACTAGAAACAAACTATTGAATAGTAGGGAAAGTGATCAAAAGCATCACGATACAGAGTTTATAAATGAAGCTGTAAAACACGGTTACCCCATGGGCTTTGTAATCAAAATACTTTCAGAATTCATTGGGTTAACTCTAACTGAACGTAAAGGCAAATATTTAAACAGTTGAAACATAAGTCATAAGGAAAGGGACGACTTACGAGAAGCAAGAATGGATGGTGCTGAAATGGACTACAAATTGGAGTTTTACATATCGGACAGTTTTGGTAAGAATTTTGAAATTTCTAGAGACGGGTATTTTATAGGCACGTTCATATGTAAGCACAGTGAGTGACTTGGAAAGTTTTTCATGTGTCTTCCATCTAGAGATTTTGAATTTTTGCTAAAGGTTTTTGCTGTTCGGTTGTTGATAGTAATAAGGCCATTCTATGTATAAGTATCGGCTTCCGGGAGTGTTGCCATGGCTTAAAGAATTGCTTAACCGGAGAGTGGGGGTCACAACTCCCCCCGGCTACTTGTGATACTTTTAGTTTTTCACATTCATCTTTTGCTTTTCTGTGTATTAGGTATTCCTTTTAGAAATTATATATATATATATATATATATATATATATATCCCCGTACTATTTATATTGTCGCAAATTAGAAAATATGTCCGTGTATTAATAGACGAAAACCCGTATTACACTATGGGTCTCAAAATACTTTGCCAAAATAAAACAGAAGACGTAATAAATTGAAAATATCAATAATCCCCGTAATCTTTATACAAGAAGGTCGTAATTGATTCTAATATATGTCAATATATATCAAAACATATGCCAATATATCTGTACTAATTAGAATCTCGTAGATTAGAAGATATACCCATGCATTTGTAGAAGATTACTCGTGCAACGTACAATATATGAGTTTAAATAATTTTTGTCATAATAAAACAATGGCATAATAACTTGAAAATATCAATAATCCCTGAATCAATTATCCAAATTCATGTTTTCAGAAAGTGACTAATTAGTGGAAAAAGTCTCCCCCCAAACTCAGAGATACAGTTTTAATTCACTTTCAAACGATTTTCAAGATTTTCTTTTGGATACACCATAGAGTTACAGAGTAGAATTCCTAGGAAAAAGTTTAGTTTTTAATTAATATCTCGACAAGCCCTGGTCTTAGATACTCGAAACTTGGGCTAAATTTATGGGGAGCTTCTTCAAGAAGACTATCCACAAAATTTCAGCAAATTCGGTTCAGCCGTTTTTCAGTGATGAAGAGACAAACAAAAATATCCTTTTTTACTAATGTCTCGAGAATCACTGATCGTAGAAACTCTAAACATGGACTAGATTTTAAGAGGGAATATTTCCAGGCTACCCACAAAATTTCATCAAATTCGGTTCAGCCGTTCTCTCGTGATGACGGGACAAACAGACCGACCGACAGACAGACAGACAGACGGATTTTTAATTTTATTTATATATACTAGCAGCATACCCGTTCTTCGTATGGAGTATATAATATAAAGAAACTTATAATTCGCAATCATGTGCAAATTCTGTTAAAATATTAAATTTATTGCTCCTAAAGAGAAGTTTAAGAATATATGTTCTCACTATGCAAAATAATCTTCACGGGCAGATCTGAGGAATAAAACATCCTGGCCCCTTTTGTAAGCACATTTACAAAAAAAAAGGAATTGAATCAATATATGCAATCCCGTACTACTTATATTGTCGCAGATTACAAAATATGCCAGTGTGTTAGTAGAACATTACCCGTATTACAATATAAGTCTAAAAAATATTTGCCAAAATAGAAAAGATTACGTAATAAATTTAAAATATCAATAATCCTAGTACTCTTTATACCAGAAGGTCGTAATTGATTCCAATATATGCCAGTATACATCAAAACATATGCCAATATACCTGTACTACTTATATTCTCGTAAATTAAAAGATATATCAGTGTATTTGTAGAAGATTACTCGTACAACGTACAATATATGAGTTTAAACAATTTTTGTCATAATAAAACAATTGCATAATAACTTGAAAATATCATTAATCCCTGAATCAATAATCCCCGAACATATCAATAATAATAATGTTTAAATCTGAAGACCGTAATTGATATTATCCAGTCAAAAATGCTATAAGAAAAATCAAATCGTTCTTTTCTAAAATATATTTTTATATCTATTTATTTATTATTCAAATCGAAAAAATTATTATTTAAATTAACAGACAGATTTAATTTCATTGCGTTTCTGAGTAACGTGATATAAGATAGAATCTTCCTCATAAACTGCGAAATGAAATAACCATTTTGATTTCTTTATACTTTTCATTGTTCAGTAAAAACTTGTTTAAAATAAACCATGGAGATAGATTTTCCATTTAAATCATGTTTCAAACAATTCATGTTTTCAGAAAGTGACTAATTAGAGCAAAAAAATGTCCCATCAAACTCTGAGATTAAATTTAAATTCACCTTCAAGCTTTTCGTTTGGATAAACCACGGAGTTCGACAGTAGAACTCCTAGGAAAAAATTTCGTTTTTCATTAATATCCTGACAAATCCTGGTCTTAGATACTCGAAACTTGGGCTAAATATATGGGGGCTATTTCAAGGCCATCCACAAAATTTTATCAAATTCAGTTCAGCCGTTCTCCCGTGATGATGAGACAAACGAAAATTTCATTTTTCACTAATATCTCGAGCACCACTGATCGTAGAAACTCCAAACATGGACTAAATTTTAAGTGGGACTATTTCCAGGCTACCCTCAAAATTTCATCAAATTCGTTTCAGCCGTTCTCCCATGATGACGGGACAAACAGTCAGACAGACAGACAGACTGACAGATTTTCAATTTTATATATATAGACTAGCATCATACCCGCTCTTCGTAAGGAGTATATAATATAAAGAAACTTATAATTCGCAATCATGTGCAAATTCTGTTAAAATATTAATTTTATTGCTCCTAAAGAAGTTTAAGAATACCTGTTCTCACTATGCAAAATTATCTTCACGGGCAGATCTGAAGAATAAAACATCCTGGTCCTCTTTGTAAGCAATTTTACAAAAAAAGAAATGGAGTCAATATATTCAATCCCGTACTACTTATATTGTCGCAGAATAGAAAATATGCCAGTGTGTTAGTAGAAGATTACCTGTATTACAATATGAGTTTCAAATATCTCTGCCAAAATAAAAGAGATGAGGTATTACATTGAAAATATCAATAATCCCCGTAATCTTTATACCAGAAGGTCGTAATTGATTCCAATATATGCCAATATATATCAAAGCATATGCCAATATAACTGTCCTACTTATATTATCTTCGATTAGAATATATACCTATGCATTTGTAGAAGATTACTCGTACAACGTACAATATATGAGTTTAAATAATTTTTGTCATAGTAAAACAATGGCATTATAACTTGAAAATATCAATAATCCCTGAATTAATCCCCGAAAATATCAATAATAATAATGTTTAAACCTGAAGACCGCAATTGATTTTATCCAATCAAAAATGCTATAAGATAAATCAAATCGTTCTTTTCTAAAATATATTTTTATATCCATTTATTTATTATTCAAATCGAAAAAATGATAATTAAAATTAACAGAAGGATTTAATTTAATTGCGTTTCTGAGCAACATGATATAAGATAGAATCTTACTCATAAACTGCGAAATTAAATAACCATTTTGATTTCTTTATACTTTTCATTGTTTAGTACAAGATTGTGAAATATATACCAAGGAGACAGATGTCCCATTTAAATCATGTTTCAAACAATTCATATTTTCAGAAAGTGACTAAATAGTGCAAAAAGTCTCCCCCCAAACTCAGAGATACAGTTTTAATTTGGTTCAAACGATTTTCAAGATTTTCGTTTGGATACACCATGGAGTTACAGAGTAGAACTCCTAGGAAAAATTTTCGTTTTACATTAATATCTCAACAACCCCCTAGTCTTAGATACTCGAAAATTAGGTTAAGTTTATGGGGGACTATTTCAAGGCTATCCACAAAATTTCATTAAATTTAGTTCAACCGTTTTTCAGTGATGATGAGACAAACGAAAATATCGTTTTTTACTAATATTTCGAGAAAGACTGATCGTAGAAGCTCCAAACATGGACTAAATTTTAAGTGGGACTATTTTCAGGCTACCCACAAAATTTCATCAAATTCGGTTCAGCTGTTCTCCCGTGATGACGGGACAAACAGACAGACAGACAGATTTTAAATTTTATTTATATAGACTAGCATCATACCTGTTCTTCGTACGGAATCTTCTATATAAATAAAAATGAAAATCTGTCTGTCTGTCTGTCTGTCTGTCTGTCTGTCTGTCTGTCTGTCTGTTTGTCACACCATCACGGGAGAACGGCTGAACCGAATTTGATGAAATTTTGTGGGTAGCCCAGAAATAGCCCCACTTAAAATTATATCCGTGTTTTGAGTTTCTACGACCAGTGGTTCTCGAGATATTAGTAAAAAACAAAATTTTCGTTTGTCTCATCATCACGGAAAAACGGCTGGACCGAATTTAATGAAATTTAGTGAATAGCCTTGAAATATCCCCCCATAACTTTTGTCCAAGTTTCGTGTTTCTAAGACCTGGGGTTGTCGAGATATTAATAAAAAACGGAACTTTTTCCTAGGAGTTCTACTCCCTAACTCCGTGGTTTATCCAAACGAAAAGCTTGAAAATCGTTTGAAAGTGAATTAAAATTTAATCTTTGAGTTTGATGGGAGATTTTTTGCGTTAATTAGTCACTTTCTGATAACATGAATTGCTTGAAACATGATTTAAAGGGGAAATCTATCTCCATGGTTCATGGTTTATTTAAAACAAGCTTTTACGGAACAATGAGAAGTATAGAGAAATCAAAATCGTTATTTAATTTCGCAGTTTATGTTACAAGACATGACATATTTAACATGTTATAAGATTCTATCTTATATCATGTTACTCAGAAACGCAATTAAATTAAATCTGTCTGTTAATTTTAATAATTATTTTTTCGATTTGAATAATAAATAAATGGATATAAAAATATATTTTAGAAAAGAACGATTTGATTTTTCTTATAGCATTTTTGACTGGATAATATCAATTACGGTCTTCAGGTTTAAAAATTATTATTATTTATATTTTCGGGGATTATTGATTCAAGGATTATTGATATTTTCAAGTTATTATGCAATTATTTTATTATGACAAAAATTGTTTGAACTCATATATTGTATGTTGTACGAATCTTCTACAAATACACGTGTATATCTTTTAATCTACGAGAATATAAGTAGTACAGGTATATTGACATATGTTTTGATATATATTGGCATATATTGGAATCAATTACGACCTTCTGGTATAAAGAGTACGGATATTATTGATGTTTTCAATTTATTACGTCATCTCTTTTATTTTGGCAAATATTTTTGAGACGCATATTGTAATACGGGTAATCTTCTACTAACACATTGGCATATTTTCTGATCTGCGACAATATAATTAGTACGGGGTTGCATATATTCATTCAATTCCTATTTTTTCTTCTGTAAATTTGCTTACAAAAGGGGGCAGGATGTTTTATTCTTCAGATCTGATCGTGAAGATAATTTTGCATAGTGAGAACATATATTCTTAAACTTCTCTTTAGGAGCAATAAATTTAATATTTTAACAGAATTTGCACATGATTGCGAACTTTAAGTTTCTTTAAATTATACACTCCGTACGAATAACGGGTGTGCTGTTAGTGGTTAATAAATTTTAACATTTTAGGAGGATATATCATGTTGCTCGGCATCGTAATTAAATTAAATGTGTTTGTTAATGTTTTTATTATTTTTTTTCGATTTAAATAATAAATAAATGGATAAATGGATATAAAAGTATATCTTATGAATGGACGGTTTGATTTTTCTTTTAATTATATTAATTGCTGACTGCGTACATCAATTTCATTTATTTTGGCAAAGAGTTTTCAAGCTTATATCGTATTTAGCTACTAAACTCATATATTGTGTTTAGCCAATAAATTCATATAGCCGATTGTTGAAACAGAAAAAGAGTAGAGCAGGTATATCTTCTAATACAGTTGTTGTGTTATCATTTAGTATATTGAAACGGGATAAGAACGTTTCATTCAGATCTGCAAATTCAAAGATACGAATTTGGAGGGATATCGCTAATTTGACAACTTTTCTTAAACTTTGCCAAATTGACGGAAATGTCGCCAAATTGATATAAACGACACACAAACAGCTGCCATAAACCTTCGGGTTGGTCGTGTGGCTTGGGTCTTCTACATATCAATGAAATTTTTTTTTGTTTTGTTAGAAGAGAGTACTGAAATGATGTTTGGTTAGCATTTATCTGTCGGACCAACCATCCTACTTAGTAATACATTTAGCGAATTTTTAAAATGTCACCAAATTGATAAAAATGTTTTCAAATCTATAAAAATATCTTGAAATTGATAAAATTGCGCTACATAAATGATATTAATTGTTTTTTGTTAGGGGATAGTATTGTGATGATATTTCGTCAATTTGTCGCAAAGTGGAACTGTCAGTTCTACAGTCCCACTTGGCGATAAATTTGGCAATTTTTTAAAATGTCGCTAATTTGACGAAACTGTCGCCAAATGTTCCATAGAAATATAACTATTTAGACGATATTTTTTCTACCAATTTATTTGAAGCAAATGATATCATGTCGCTTAGCAACGGATTTAAATCCAATGTGTTTATGCGGCAGACGATTTTTATTAAATCCTTTCCGATTTAAATAATGAAGATATGTATATAAAATAAATTTCATTGCCATTTCATTTTGGACTGGATAATATCAATTATACTCTTCAGGATTAAACATTATTATTATTGATATTTTCCGGAATTATTGATTCAGGGATTATTGATAACTTTAAGTTGTTACGCCATTGTTTTATTGCGGCAAAAATTGCTGACACACGCATATTGTACGTTGTACGAGTAATCTTCTAGGAATGCACGGGTATATCTTCTAACCTACGAGAATATAAGTAGTACAGGTTTATTGGCATATATTTTGACATATATTGGCATATATATTGGAATCAAGTACAGTCTTCTGGTATGAAGAATAAGGGGATTAATTATATATTCAATTTATTACGTCGTCTGTTGCATTTTACCAAAAAACATTTGAGACTCATATTGCAATATGTGGGTAATCTTCTACTAATAATCGGACATTATAAGTAGTACGTGTATATCTTCCCATATAATTTTAGCACACTAATTTTGACATATATTGGAATAAATGACTGTCTTCAGATTTAAAGATTACGGGTTTATTGGTATTTTCAATTTATACATGTAATCTACTAATACAGGTTATATTTTCTAATATTCGCGTATATAATTAGTACGGGTCCCATACAATTTTAACGCTTTTATTTCGCATATATTGATTCAATTCCATATTTTTTTTTATATTTGCTTACATAAGGGGTCCAAGATGTTTTATTCTTCAGATATGTCCATGAAAATAATTTTATATAGCGAGAACAGAGATTCTTAAACTTCTTTTTAGGAGCATTATATTAAATATTTTAACAGAATATTTTGATTAAACATGTCATTTAGTATACTATAAGAATTTGGGCATGATTATGAATTTCAAGTTTCTTTATATTATATACTCCGTACGAAGAACGGGTATGCTGCTAGTATATAATATAAAGAAATTTATAATTCGCAATCATGTGCAAATTCTGTTAAAATATTAAATTTATTGCTCCTAAAGAGAAGTTTAAGAATATCTGTTCTCACTATGCAAAATTATCTTCACGGACAGATCTGAAGAATAAAGCATCCTGGCCCCTTTTGTAAGCAAATTTACAAAAGCAAAGGTATTGAATCAATATATGCAACCCCATACAACTTATATTGTCGCAGATTAGAAAATATGATAGGGTGTTAGTAGAAGATTAACCGTATTACACTATGAGTCTCAAAAATATTTGCCAAAATAAAAGAGATGACGTAATAAATTGAAAATATCAATAATCCCCGTAATATTTATACCAGAAGGTCGTAATTGATTCGAATATGTGCCAATATATATCAAAATATATGCCAATATACCTGTACTACTTATATTCTCGTAGATTAGAAGATATACCCGTGCATTTGTAGAAGATTACTCGTACAACGTACTATATATGGGTTTCAACAATTTTCGTCATAATAAAACAATGGCATAATAATTTGAAAATTTCAATAATCTCTGAATCAACAATCCCCGAATATACCAATGATAATAATGTTTAAACCTGAAAACCGTAATGGATATTATCCAGTCAAAAATGCAATGTAAATGAAATTTATTTTATACATATATCTTTATTATTCAAATCGGAAAAGATTTAATAAAAATCGTATGGCACCTAACACATTGGATCCGTTGCTAAACGACATGATATCATTTGCTTCAAATAAATTGATGGAAATCATATCGTCTGAATAATGCTATCTCCATGGAAGGTTTGGCGACATTTTCGTCAATTTAGCGATAACGTAAAAAATCGCCAAATTTATCGCCAAGTGGGACTGTAGAACTGATAGTCCTATTTTGCGAGAAATTGACGAAACATTATCACAATACCATCCCCTAACAAAACACAATTAATTTCATTTATTCAGCGCAATTTTATCAATTCCATGATGTTTTTATGGATTTACAAATATTTTTATCAATTTTGTGATATTAAAAAAATTCATTAAATATGTTACTATGTAGGATGTATGAACTGACAGACAAATGCTACCGAAACATCATTTCAGTACTCTATTCTAAAAAAAACAATTTAATTTCATTGATTTGCGTCATTTTTATCAATTTGAAGTCATTTCCGCTAATTTGGTAAAGTTTAAGAAAAGTTACCAAGTTAGCGATATTTCGTCAAATTCGTAGCTCTAAATTTGCAGTTCTGAGGAATAAAATATTCTGATCCCGTTTGCATATACTAAATGAAAACACTGAAATTGTATAAGATAAACCCGTCCCACTTTTTCTGTTTCAACAATAGCTAAATGAATTTATTGGGTAAACACAATATATGAGTTTATTAGCTAAACACAATATATGAGCTTGAAACCTCTTTGCTAAAATGTACGCAGTGATGTACGCAGTCCGCAATTTATATAATTAAAAGAACAATCAAACCGTTTATTTGTAAAATATATTTTTACATCCATTTATTTATTATTCAAATAGAAAAAATAATAATAAATATTAACAACACATTTAATTTCAATTCGTTGCCGAGCAACATGATATAACGTGGAATCTTCCTCATAAAATGCGAAATTAAATAGCCATTTTGATTTCTTTATACTTTTCATCGTTGAGTAAAAGCTTGTGAAAGATAACCCATGGAGGTAGATTTTTCAATTTAAATTCATGTTTTAAACAATTCATGTTTTCCGATAGTGACTAATCAATGCAAAAATCCTGCACCAAACTCGGAAATAAAGTTTTATTTCATTTTGACGTTTTAAACAAACGATTTTCATCCTTTCCGTTTGGATAAACCACGGAGTTGGAGAGTAGAACTATTAAAAAAAATAGTTTTTCATTAATATTCCAATAACCCATGGTCCTAGAAACTCGAAACTTGGACTAAATTTATGGGGGCTATTTCAAGGCTATCCACAAAATTTCATTAAATTCACTTCAGCCCTTTTCCCGTGATGATGAGACAAACAAAAATTTCGTTTTTTACTAATATCTCGAGAACCACTGCTTGTAGAAACTCAATACACAGACTAAATTTTAAGTGGGGCTATTTCCAGGCTACCCACAAAATTTCATCAAATTCGGTTCAGCCGTTCTCCCGTGATGATGGGACAAACAGGCAGACAGACCGACAGACAGACAGATTTTCAATTTTATTTATATTGATTGCCAATTCCTTGATGTTTAAAATTAGGAAAAATATTTCATTTTATAACTTCAATAAAATAAGTTAAACTTCAATACAATAAGTAAAACGTACAGATACCCTTTTAAAGTTGGATTTAAATATTCCTAAGTTTAAATAGATATAATTATAATTTAGTATCAGCATCAACAAACAGCATAAATGTACTATCATTAATAACGTCATTTTTACGTGCTATTTTTCTCAAATATTTTTTATTAGTTCTGTATACACAGTTTGTAAAAGTTCTTTACCATTTACCGTTTAATGCACATTCGACAAAGTACCCTAAAAAGGCTACCGAAAGAAGTTTCAAAAGCAAAAATATTCTGAAACGATAATGCGTCTCTTCTGTTATCTTGATGAGTGCACATGAAAGAGATAGAGAAAGTAAATTAAAGCTTCTCCTTTCCTTCATTAAGAACATTCACGATTCGATGATATTACAATAGCAAAAGATACAGCGATGAAAATGCGCATTAAATTAGAATATTTCGTAAAGCTGGCAAAAATTGGAATTTTCACGACAGCACGCCAATGCTTAATGTTCTTGTAAAAACACGTGTTGTTTTCGTTTTGGGAGAATTTTTATTTCAAAATTTAGAAATGCATTAGTGAAATATGCTTTTAAACCTTAAAAATTCGCTTTCAACACCATGCAAAGAATTTGTACATGCAAATTTGATGTTATTATATAGTGTTAAAAATGTAACGATGTAGACCAAATTAAAAAAAAAACATGCTTCCATTGAAAAGGTAAATAGTACAGCTTCACTAAGAGGGTCTGATACCTATTGTTCTCAGAAACATATTGACAGTTTAGGGCCTTACGTAGGTAAATGAAGTATATTTGTCCCGAGGAATGGAGCTCATTTTCTTTCTAAAAACAATTATTGAAACTTTTATTTAGGCTAAATTAAACGGCACATATTTTCACAGATAATTTTACATTTTTTAAATTTTGTGCAAGACATTGTAAATATTGCGAGCCCAGATTTAGTTATACAAATTATAGCAAACGTTACAAACACAATTTACATTTTCCTTCAGGACGGTCTAACGGTTACTCCAAACAGAAGTTGAAGGTCATAACTGCATTGGTGCATAACTTTCCAGTTAAAGAGGGTGGAGCTTTGGGGCTTACCGAAATGATGCAGAAGTCTTAGATATAGAATTTAAAAAGAGACTTGAGAATAATACCTCTATATGAGACTTCGAAAAAAACGCCTACGACTCTCTCCTCTGAAATGGACTGAAATGATGAAATTCAATCTCTCTAAATTGTCTCCTTTTAACCGGACAATAGTTTCGACAAATGCCATTAGAATACATCTACAGAACAGTGTTAAGTGAAGCAGTGTTAAGATTCCAGTTTCATATATAGTCAGATTGTCTTAATTAATTAATTAATTATATCCATGAGTAGAAGCGATCTGGCAGCCACACTTTGGATAGAAAACTTGGGATTATTCTCCTCCATTTATGAATTCTAAATACTGTGAATAAAAACAATATTTTAATAGTAAATAATTTAATCTAAACAATTGAACTATCTTATAATTATAATTTCACTTTTCATCTAGGTAAGTATTTTGATGCAGTAATCCAAATGGCGGGTTAATTAAAATACACAACTCAATGCTTAAAGAGATTTAACAAGAATTTTGTCAATTTTTTACTAGTAATTAAGCACCACATAATGGCATTCTCGTGCCATAAATTTTACTTCACAAGTGTATTAATAAAATATATGGATGATGGTAAAATTTAGACTAAAAGATTTAATTAGATCTACGCATTTAGGCATACAACAATACAAATAATATGTTTTTTGAATAATACTCGAGAGTCATCTAAAAAAGGAGGATCAATGTAGCCAAAGAATTTAGTACTCCTACAGAAATTGATTAAAATTTCTGAAAAATATTGTGAGATGAAATTTAAGGCATATATGGTCTCTATAAAAGACCATATGACCATATTGCATTGAAGCAATGAAGGTTACATTGAAGCAATTTTTACCATGTAACAGGAAATTGCATGAAATGAAAAAAAGTTCAAATTTAGCCATCCAAAACCATCCTTTGACCATGGTTTTGGGGCCATAGCTAACCTCTGTGTATAGATGAATAGCGACAAACGCTGATCATAGAGCATAAAACTCCCTAATGATAGGATTAATGTATTGTTATTCGATCCGAAGTAAATATATATATATACGAGAAAACATATTCCTTAAATGATTTTATGCTTATTGATAACATCTGATTTTTTGAAAATAAGTTAATTTCTGTGACATCATAGTCCACGAGTGGTGATGGTTGATTAGATGAGCACTTTCTTTTCTTTCATATGTGGTTCCTATTTCCCTTTTACACTGACTAATATTTCAATACGAGCTTTCCATTATAAAACTGCATGTTGCAGTATCGTTAATATGTTGTAAAATGTGTATGACATAGACTAATGATTGTTATTTGATCAATTTTATTCAGAAAATCAGTTCAGTATTCAAATAAATGTTAAATTCTAATTTTGTACCAAATGTAATTCTGATCGTCTGAGTTGTTTCGGAGATATTTCAATACAGTGTGCATACGCGTAGTTACGCATATTTTTTTGTAAAATGTCATGACGATGTGTAAGTTTCTATGTCTGTACCAAATTTGATTTCAGTATTTTCAATATTTTGAAGTTGGTATTTCTGCATCGATTATACAGACCTTGTAATTACGGATGTCTCTTTCTCCTCCTTATATTCCTTTTAGAGACGTTTTTACAGTAGTGATATGTCAGTAGTGGCTAAACTCAAACTTTGGTAATTCAACCTTTCGGTCCAAGGACAATAAAACAGGAATGCAATGGAAGGAATCAAACTAAAATTTATTATGAACTTAACGTAAGGACAGCATCTGGCTGTTTAAATCAATGGATGATCTAGACAATACATCTTATTGTACACATCTAGACTAAATTACACCTTATACATTATACGTTCGATCGTATGTCGTGCATCGTATTTAGTTGATACTTCATAAAACTCATCAAAAGGTCTCGGCACTCTGCTAAAGAAAAAAAATCTTGAACCGATGTTCTCATACTCTCATAGACTAACTCAATCATGTTTTCTTAACTTATTTCTAATTCTAATCTATCCCTCAATTCAATTTACCTCATTATAAACTCCTTCACGGATTTTGTCAGCTGTTGTTTTACACTTGCCTCCCCCTCTGGGTTCCGGTCTAAATTGGGTGGCACTTCCCGGCCGTCCAAACAGTTACCTTACACCTTTCTGGTTGGTCGGACGGTCTGGGTTGGTCGGACGGTCTGTTAGATCACCAAAGTCAAGCAGCATCGGGTGCGGTTAGTACTTGGGGGGGTGACTACCTGGGAACACCGCGTGCTGTTGGCACATTTCGGGCGCGGTAGCCCGGTGGTTTGCGCGCTGGATTTGCCCGCTGCCACAACTGCCGCCATGTTCATGCGGAGTACTATCTTGTTAAACGTGTGGGTCCGTAAGTCCTTCCAAGATGTTGGTGGTAGGGGAAGGAGGGTACGGTCCCTGTAGATGCCTCCCCCACTGGGTTCCTGTCTAAATTGGGTGGCACTTCCCGGCCGTCCAAACGGTTACCTTACACCTTTCTGGTAGGTCGGACGGTCTGGGTCTCAACAACAACAACACTATACAATTCTGTTTCCAGTTTAACTTTGTTCCACTTTTCCGGAAAGTTTCTTTCTATTTTCTTTAAATTCCACCCATGTTTTGTATTTCTTTGTCTGCGATAATATTCCACCACCGCTTAGCGTCGTCGTTTAGTGTATCTCCTACTACGGCTAAATTTTGTTCGTCACTTCTCGAAGTATTTTGAAAAAAAAAGTCTAAGTTTTTCACATATGCTTTTGCTCCGGTCACTCAACCAGCTGCTCATACCCTAGGGTGAGTCGGGTTGCCTGGGTTTTTCATATATGCTTTCGCTGATCCTTTCCCATTAAAACTGAATTCTGGCTTCCTTGTCATCGCTAACGCTGGGAATAACTGTTCGAAAATATTTTCCATTTCTATCTTGTTTAAACCAATTTATTTTGAACAAAACGTTTATGACTACAATTTTCCTATGTTATTGACTTTTTTTATGTTCGGGCGCCATTGAAAAGTTATCATTGGCCTCTTCCTGAACATAACATTCTTACTACACTATCTTCTGTAATTCTAAACTGGATACCTTATTAACCACTTCTATTTATCACGGCCATACTGATAATACAACTATATTAAATATTATCCTTTACGTGGTCTGGTGATACATATCATATGGATATGATCGTAAAGCTATTATTCTTACTATTGGCCTCTTTCACGGCAATGCACTTAAAGCCACGATCAGAACACGACCAGAACGAACTAGCTCCATACAAGCAGCATGCAATACAAACCAACTCTCTTGAAACACGACCCGACTAGACACTCGTCAAAACATTAGAACTTTCTTCCGTTCCGAAACTTATCCTACTCTAAAAGTAGGAACGCAGAAAATGCTGATTAGACCGGTGATTCGTCTAAAGAAGTGAACCAGTTAGAATCGTTAGCATAAATAACAAATTATAATGAAGCTGAGGGAAATAATAATTGAAAGGTTATTTAGACCTCAAAACCTGTCATGCCAAACATGGGTCAAATTCTTAAATTTGGACTTTCTTTATCAAGTTTCGATCCTGTTTTCTATGAAGACGTGTAAGGTATAAATTTAGTAACAAAAAGTGTTTTCGACGCGAAAACAATCCTTTCCTTATATGACAAAAGTAAAAGTTTCGGAAACGGAAAGTATACTGAAAATAAAAGATCTTCATTTTTGCTATCTTAGTGAGCAAACACAGAAGAGAAAGAGGAAAGAAATTAAAACTTTTCCCCTTCATTAAGCTTATTCCTTGTTCTTTCAGGTTGGAAAAGAGAAAAGAACCAGCAAAAAAGATTGGAACAATGAGATAAATGAAAGTGAGAGCCATACTTACAAACATTTAAATTATCATGAAAGTAAATCGATATTTATAACAATGTTAGATAAATTCATTAAACTATTGATGCCTAGCATTCTTAAATAAAGGCAATCGTACTGTGCGGATAAGAATATTAGCACTTTATAAATACGGAATAATTTCATTACGAATTATAGAATAAGATTTTGCTACAATTCCTACATCAAAAATTCGTTCGAAAAGTGTAAGTTAACCATACATGGTACTGTTCTATTTAGTTGTTATTTTGCGTTTATATACGTATCTTATGCAAGTTTAACATTAATGCATGGACTAATTATTGATGATTGTTGTTTAAGTCTTAAAAAGATAGGAAAAAAACACTCTTAAAAATTAAATTTTTATTAATTTAAAAAGACGATGTGACAGCATTTCTTTATTGGTTAAGTAACAAATCCCATGGTTTCATCTTTAGTCACCAGTAACTTTTGTAACAACACCTGTAACCGAAGCCCCATTATTTATAGCTCTCACGACCTCCCCGGTCAGGGTTGCAGTAAACTGGCGCATACCAGTCTGGGCCCATTGTATATCTTGTCAGAAATAATAAATCTTTATACATTATACAGCTATTATATATATAGTATCCTGGTCTCATACAAAGATAGGAAAAAACACTCTTAAAAAATTAAATTTTAATAAATTAAAAAGCAATTCTTTATATAAGTTTTATTTTGTTTAACAGTGTATGGCAAGTAGCTGCGAAAACAGTGTGTTTAATCAAAAATTGACTTAGGTGCATCCGCATGCTTGATACTATAAGTATACAAAGGTTTAGCCTGTTAGGCCACCGAAGAGCTTCTGGAGAATCTAAAAATACTTTTCGATAAAATTTATTTTTTTTTGTTCCCGAGAAAGAAAAATAGTATATCCAGTTCTGATAAGGTTCTGTCTCGTAGTCCAGTGTAGAAATAGCCAGCTCTGTGTTTCGACTGGTATTGAAAAACTTAAAAAGCTTTGTCAGCTCCACCCGCGAAAAAAGTGAAAATCTGACTACGTGGCTCTGTTTTGTGTTCGATACTATAAATATGTGCAAAGATTCTGTCGTCTACGTCACCAAGGGACTTCTGGAGTACCCGGAAAAAATATGTTATAAAATTAGTATATAGATAAATAACAAAAATATAGATTACATTGTGTGTTTTTGTACATTCGCTCTAAAAACTGAGACGCAAAGACAAATCAACAAATGTTTAGTAAATACAAAGTTTTTTTTTCCACGAATCTCTTTAAGGTTCACTTTGGGTTAGGAGCCTTATTTATATCTGAGTACGAGTGGAATATTCCGACGCAGAATGTGTGCTTACATTACTGAAAAAAAAACACGTCTGCTCTTCAGAAGGCTTACATGTAGTACAAGTGATATATGGTGAAACGTGATGAGATTACAGATTTTCATTGAGTTGTTATTATAAGATGTCATATTAATAACCCCTCAGCGCAAATGCAATTACATTTCGCCTAAAATGTAGTTATTCTTCACATGTTTACGAATCTCTACAAAAAGAAATTTCTTGCATATGTACGTAACTCTTGTCATTCATTTTAATTAGCTTATATGAATATGCAGTTTTTGATATTTGGATATAATAACAGCAAATTTGTTTGTTATTTCTGTAAAAAATAAAAACTGCAATATTTTGTTTCAGTTTAGTTTGGAATGATATTGTTTTACTTGGTGCTGTTTTCCAAGCAAAATGTGTTATTTATGATTATTTTACAGTTATTTCAGCAAATTATTTAATATTAATTTAGCAAGATGCATTTTTGCATTTAAAAGCTGCACATAATAACAATAACTTTTAAGATATTTGCTAATATATTGAAAGTGTAATGCAATATGATAAATTCAATATCATTTTAGTAAGATGTATTTTTGCATTTAAAAGCTAAACATAATAACAATAACTTTTAAAATATTCGCTAATATATTGAAAGTGTAATACAATATAATAAATTCAATGTCATTTTTCTCCTCAAGTAGTATAGAAAAATAACATTCTCATTTGAAATAAGTGTATATATATTCTGATTCTCTTGCATGTTTCAATAATCTTTGAATGTTGCAATTGATAGTTTCCACTTTTCAAGATGCAATAATCAAATATTTATGCGAAATTTCTCGGAAATATTGACAGAGCTAGCATTAGTTTGTTTTCATTTCAAAGTTTAATACGCATTTGCAGATATCAAAAGGTCGTTTCAAATGTTAGATTCATTTTAAGCAATTTAATAAAATTTGCAAACATATTTTTATGCATTATAAATGCAGTGCATTACGTTAAATTTTAACATTATTATTTTTATCTCTTTAACGGTTAAAAGGATAAAAATTGATTTGGAATGTATGAAAAAACAGTTAGGATGCTATTTCACTTGATAAATAAAAGGAAATAAATTTCTTGATTGCTCATATAAGTCATTCATTAAAAAAATATAATTAATAAATTAGAATATATATATATATATATATATTCTAATTTATTAATTATTCTATATGTATATTACATAATTAATATATAATGTATAAGTGGTGTTAAAAAAAAAAATAACAGGAAAATGTATTATATACAATATTTAGCCTATTTCTTAACATAACCATTCTGTAAATTAAGACACATTTCATAGTGATGCATTAATTTCTATGTCCACTCATCAAAGACAGTTCCGATCTGAGACAGCATTCCTAACACCATCCATCAGCTAGATCTTCCGTCATTCGTGTTGAAACAATTGGTTCCTACTCACACTTTTGTCCGCGTGACAAGATGAAAATCGCTTCGAGTGCAATCCTACTTACTTTCCTTATATACATAGTATATTGTATAAGGAAAGTGTTGTGACTAGGTTGAAAATTCGAATTCGAGTTTTCGAGGGGAGATCATCCCTGAACAAGAATCAAACATTTTTGAGGTGAGGACAATATGCGTGTGTGTGTATGTATGTGTGTGTGTGACTGAGTCTGTGGAGACGTTATCTGGCGAACGCATAGAGCGATTCGAACGACACAAACTTTAGAACGCTAGCATAAACCGTTTTCGAGATATTTCACCTTTTCCAAATAAATTTATCAAAAAATCACATAAAATAAAAAAAAATATTAACTATTGTGAAATATGTTCAGTTTTCATATGTAATTGTGAGACCAGGAGACATTTAGGCAGTGGTAATGTACAAATATTTATTATATCTACCGAGCAAAACAGAAGTGCAGACGCATAGGCACCAGTTTACGATTGTCATGACCCGGGAGGTCATGAAGACAATAAATAAAGGCAATTAAATTACAAGTTGAGTTGTGTCAGAAAATCTACTGGAGGCAAAGCTGAAGCTCTGCATATTGTTTAAAGAATTAGCCAATGAGGAAGCGTCGCCCTGAGGACAACCAATGAGATACGGAGGGTGTATCTGGATCTCAGGCGAAACGATGTGGTAACAGACAGAAACATTTCGTAAGTCCAATTCATTTCAATAAGATATATAGTCATGAAGCAGTCTGCTTTAGAGAGATGATGAAAAAGTCACCTAAAAATGACCGGATAAAAAGAAAGGTTGTGCTTCAAAAATGATGGCAAGCAACGACTTCCAAATTGCGATAGCGTCCGATACTTAGAGTGTGGAAACCCCAGGCCGTCCGACTCGTCCAGAGGACTTGAGTAACAATTTGGACGACCGGGAAGGATACTTAGAGTGTGTTTGAGTGCCTATAACAAAAAGCAATAAAGGTCCAGCATGTGTTTCAATGTCCAAAAACAACAGAGGTGTGTGCTAATTAACATTGCATTTACGTCTAGCTGATATTAAGCAAACAAATGGCTGGTCTCACACTCCCAGTCTCCTCCTTATATATATATATATAATTAATGTGAGTTAATCTTAAATGTATATGTGTAATAAATAATATTTATTTTAAATTTTAAAGTTTACAATGGTGAAAGTTAATTGTGCAGTATGTTAATATATTTATATTTTAGGAATTCACACAAGGAATAAATTGTATGTTTTAATGCGGCAACGGTGCAATGTACGGTTATACGATTTACGGGGAAGTTAAGAATGATAATATAATTCAACCCAAAGATTTAATTATTATGTAAAAGATAAAACTCCGAGATAAAACTCCGAGGTTTACTTTGTTTCATCACAGTAATATCATGCGATGAACTTGGACTCATCATTCTCGTGGATCTAGCTCGTTCCATTCATGGGAAAAGATACTTTGGGTAATACTTTTGTAGTTGGAAGCCAACAGTCATGTATCTGCTATAAGAATAACTTATTTCTCAGTCCATAACGATTGACGAGATTTTGGCGACGAATTTGTCGGAACGTCGTCAACTTGGCGATTTTTTTAAATATTCCCAAATTAATGAAAATGTCGTGAAATTGATAAAAATGACGCTAAATCAATGAAAATGACGAGTAATTGACGGAAATTCAATATCTTGGAAAGTCTATAAGAATCTACGAGTGTTATAAGAATAACTTATTTTTCCGTCCGTAACGTTTTGAAAAAAATTTAATGAATATATAATTTTCGTAATATCTCCAACTTGGTGACTTTTTAAATGTTGCCAAATTAACGAAAATGTCGCCCAATTGATAAAAATTCGCCAAATTGATGACCGACGCTGAATCAATGAAATGACGACTAATTGATGAAAGTTCAATATTTCGGAAAGAATATAAGAATAGACTATAAGAATAGCCCATTTCTCCGTTTGTTCGCCCGTATCATTAAGTGAAAATTTTGGCACGATTTCGCAACTTGGTGACTTTTTAAATACTGCCAAAGTGAGGATAATATCGCTAAATTGATAAAAATGACGCCATTTGGGAGGTAATGATTCTTCAAATTTTGGTTTTCGTCATATGACGGGCATACCTTCTAGTATATAAAAAATGCTCTTCTCTCCCTTTGTCTGTAACACTTGATGATGCATTTGGCGAACTTGACAAATAATTTAGCAAAGTGTCGCCATCTTGGTGATATTTTGCCCTATATTCACGAAAATTCCGTCAAAATTGCAAAAATGACTCTAAATTGATGAAAATGATGCCTAATTGATGAATTAATTATTAAAATATTTTAATATATGGACAATATCGCCTATTGAGGATGCTATCAATATTAATAATTATTAATTTAGAGTTGTGTGAAATATAAGTTAATTGGGTACTTTGAATTATTATTACATGTTGTCATTTGAAAAATAGCCGAATGTACAATTCAACGCTAAAACACAGTACCCTGAATCTTATACATTATTTTTTGACTATGAAAGGAGTAAATTTATTGCATTATATAAGAAAAGTCATGTGTTGTCCACATACGATTTTTTTGAGGTGGGTAAACAAACACGCGTAAATAAAACTGCGGCAATACGGCTTGTGTGTGTTGTGTGTGTGTAGCTATGTGTGGACGCGCGTAGTCATGTAAAAACACACTGCACTCATTCTGTAATTAATTACTATGGGCTTCAGCTTTAATTTCGCATTGAAATATGATGTCAAAAAATAGAAAACGGCAACAGGTTCTGTTTTTCCTTTTATAAAGAGTGTTTTATGTTTAAATGCCAACATAGTACATCTGATTTTCTTTGAATAAAGAAATACGATTCACTCTGAATGCCGATAAAAGTATTTTGTTACCCTTATCCCCTAACAGCTTTTTGTTAAAAATGCTTCCTAGCATTACTCTTAAAACCTTACCATTATGAATTTGGTGTTAAAAATATTTTCTGTATTGAGTTTGTAGCGACACCATCGGCAAGATCGAAGAACGATTTTTTTCAACAAGCTTTTAGCCAACCCGTAGGACATTTCCTTCATATTTAAATTTTTTGAGCCATCGAAATATGTGTAATTCATGTAATTTTATTTTTATTAGCACATCGACTAATTGAAACTTCCCACGATTCTTATATTTGGCATGAATATGAAGTGATATCTTTGCATTCTAATAAAAAAATAATTATTCCATATCTGAATGTTCTATGAATTTTTAAAATGTGTCCATAAATGCTATAATTTTAAATTTCGGTCGCTATCGGGGAAAGGGGGTGGAACAACATCTTATTTACTGACGTCACAACTTGTGGCGTGTACAGGTTTGATGAAGAAGGAGAAATACTTGGGCTTCTGAAGTCGGAACATCATATGTTTTGTCACTTTCTGTTCTAAACTTTTGTATTTTTATAGCTTTCATTGGTTTTCGATCTCGCTGCAAGTTTCGATGGAATTTTATTCAAAGGTTTCCGTCTTAAATCCTGTATATTCGTTCTAGTAGAATATATAATAATATGCAATGTTATATATATAATATATTATTTAATATTATACAGTCGAACCTCTCATTTACGGTCACTTTCCGGACAGAAAAATTTGTTCGTAAACGAGGGGTGACCGTAAAAGAGGGGATCGTTCTAAATTAGATCAAATATTACACTTTAATCGTTTTAAATTCCTCATATTGAAACATACCTATTTTTGAGAACATAAAACAATTTTAAGGTAACGGACAAACCCGTAACCGAAATTTGATTTCGGGGGGGGGGAGGGGGGAGGAGGGGAGGTTGAACATTGTTTTTGATACTATACCTGATTGGATCTTTACCTTGTACCTTTTCAGTGTTAAATTTTTCTTTCATCGGGATGTTAACTCCCCCCCCTCCCAGCTGCGATCTTGGTGACGAACGTGCACATTTGTTTCATAAAAACAATTAAATTCACAACATGTAAGTTCATATGCAATAAATGTACAGTAGTATACATTGAATTTATTTACCTTCGGGGAAAGAACTGATCAATTGATGTTTGGTGGGTTTTAGCCACCAGTCTTTCTCCTTCGAAGTGTATTTTAAGTTGTGAGACTAAATTTAATGCCTTTCCATCATTATGCTTACAGGAAAATGTCTTTAGTCCGTCTAACACTTTAAAAACTTCAGAGTAATTTCTGACGCTGGCTTCTTGATCTTCACACTCGACTTCTTCTTCCTCACTTTCTTCCTCTTCAGATGATTCTGTTGCAAATTCCCTGACGATATCAGATATTTCTCTGTTGCTTTCTTCTATCATCACATCTGCATCCATAGGAGCTTATTCTTCAGACGACATGCCCAAGAATCCGGCCTTTTCCATCAAGCTCTGTAAACTTTTAGATTCTTCATCTAAATCAGTCGGAAATGTTGCAAACTCCTTAAAACCAGTTTTTGATAACAGTTAGAAATCGTTTCTTCTTTTACACTATTCCATGCGGATTTTATCCATCCAACTGCATCCAAAACGCTGATCGACTTAAATAGTTCTGTGGCTGATTTAGCTTCTTCCATTTTGTAGATCAAATGCTTTAAAAGTAGCTTGCGGTATTGAACTTTAAAAGATTTGATTACACCGAGATCCAGTGGTTGACACTTTGATGTCGTGTTAGGGGGAAGGAAAATTACCTTTATGTTTTTCAGGCGAACGTCTGTTGGATGGGACGTGGCATTATCCATAAACAGCAGGACTTTTCTTTTTTCCTTCATGAAGTTCTTGTCTAAGTTTATCAAATATTTCAACATGATTTCAGAAGTCATCCATGCTTTTCTATTAGAGTGCCATTCGACGGGTAAGCCACGTATATCCAGTCCCTTAAAGCAGCGAGGCTTTGCTGCTTTTCCAATCACCAAAGGGGTCAACTTTTCACCTTGCATGTTTGCTCCCAGCAGTATTGTCAATCGCTCTTTAGAAATTTTTCCTCCATTGCAGCGTTCTTTTTTTAAGCAAAGCGTTTTATCAGGAAGAGCTCGATGGAACAGTCAGTTTCATCGATGTTATAGATATCCCTTGCTGAATATCCTTCAATAATTTTTGGTATTTTTTCAATCCAATCTTCACACACACCATTGTCGACATCAGCAGATTCGCCGACCAGTTTCCTGAACGTGATTTCATGTCGAACGCGAAATCGATCCAGCCAACCATTCGAGGCTTTGAAGTCTGTGTATCCTAACTCTTCTGCGGCTTCTCTCGCTTTCTCTTGGAGAATTGGCCCGGAAATAGGGAGATTTTTGTTTTGCAGAAACAAACCAATCGTAAACAACTGTATCTACAGCAAGTCCAGGTGTTGTAGGAAATTTATTTAGGAAATTTATTTTTCTTTCTTGATTTCCGTTTTTCAACCATTGGTTTCGCCAATATTCTTTCTTTTTCAAAATGCAGCATATTTCGGTTCTTCCTACATTAAATTTAGTTGCGAGGGTACGAACTCCGACTTTATGTTTTTCATTATACTCAATAACATTAATTTTATCATTCAGAGACAGAGCACGACGATTACTAATGCTGGCCATTTCGAAAGAAGGGTGACTATACATACAGGTATGAACTCTACGACCTCAATGTCGATGTGACTTCGAATTCTCGAAAAGTAATGCATAAAATGTTAATTTAACGACCATGCGCACTCCACGTCCGTGCTCTTTGTGGAGTTTTTCCCTTGAAGTTGGATCTCACTCCTTTGTGACTGAGGGATGGGGGAGTTCCCGTTACTCCTTATCTCCCTTTTGAATTGCTTGCTCTTAATGTCCATAGAGAATGACCATTGTTGTAGGCGCAGGTGTTTTTCTTACTCAGGTGAGTTGCAATTTTTTCTGGGAATTTTCTTTGGTATAGAAATTTCATATTTTGATTGTGTCCGTACAGAGGTTTTAGTCTAATGGAATGAATCATTGAAATAGTGTCCGCGTCCGTATCTGAGGGTGACCGCTAATCAGGGGTACAAAGTGCATATTATGAATGAGTTTCCTGCCGGGGAATTTATAACTGACCGTAAAAACGGGGTGATAATATCTCAGGGGTGACCGCTTAGAGGGGTTTGACTGTATTATTATATAGGAAGTAATTTTAGAATAATAGTAGAGATGCATTAGTTATTTGTCTACTCTACAGAGTATACATAAATGCGATGGTTATTCTAGAAACAATTTCAAAAAATCTGATGTGGGCAACACATGACTTTCCTTATATAATACAATAAATTTACCACTTTTGCAGTAAAACAAAATAGGTTTTTCTTTTAATGGATACTTATATATTCTTTCCGAGATACTGAATTTTCGACAATTAGTCGACACATTCAATGATTTAGGGCCATTTTCACCCATTTGGCAAGATTTTCGTTAATTTGGCAACATTTCAAAAAGTCGCTAAGTTGGCGAGATTTCACCAAATTCGTCACCAAAATCTCGCCAAGCGTTATGGACAGAGAAATAAGTTATTCTTATAGCAGATAAATGCCTATTGGCGTTCAAATAGAAATGTATTACATAAAGTATCTTTTCTCATGAATGGAACGAGCTAGATCCACGAGAATGATGTCACCAAATTTATCGCATGATATTACATATGAAAAGTGAACATGTTTCTTAAAAGATAATATTTTTTTTAATTTATAGGATTTTTTGATAAATTTATTTGAAAAATGTGCAATATCTCGAGAACGGTTCATGCTAGTGTTCTGAAGTTTATGTCAGACGTGTTCAAAGGAAAAATTACATAAGAAATGTCTATTTGTGTAAATTTTTTGAAGGTTTTGATTTTTTCAAAATTTCACTCGAAAATTTAGGGGGGGGGGGGTCTGAACATTCGATTACGTTTAAAAACAACAGGCTTCCAGTATTGTGATTTTTGTACCAAATTTCATTCGCATCGCTCCATTCGTTCATGAGATATCGTCTCCACACACACACACACACGTACTTTCACACATACACACAGACATCACCTCAAAAATATTTGATTCGTGATCAGGGATGCTTGAAACGTGATCTCCCGTCGAAAACTCGAATTCGAATTTTCGACCCTGTCACAATACTTTCTTTATACATTATGTATATATGGAAATTAATAGGTATTTCATTCTTATTAAAAATTATATATTTATTTGCAACTATTAATTAGTTCGGATTAAGAATAAATTTCGCTATTCATATATGCATGTTTATACCTAAATGGATTTTAATACACTGTTCAATAAACGTGCTCAATAGACAATACAGTCTAATCTTTTACCACCTGTCACAGATGGTAAAATATTGTACTGTCAGCGGATTGAAGTGTAAAGAAAAATTGCTATTGGCCCTTTTGACCCGATTTCAAATATATTATAACTTCAAATGATAACATTTGAGATTGCAAATTATTAATCGTGTCAATAAGTTCATGCGGGGAGATTCATATGTCTCGACAGCTTGTATTTTATCGATAAACGATATACGGAAAGCAACACTCTTTTTTCGATTTGCAATTCATCAAATGTTGAATTTGAAGTAGGATATATCAATAGCTGTATTTTCCCTATGGCATTACAAATTACAGTATCTTAACATAGAATATTTAAGTAATTTATCATTTCGCTGAATTAATATTCCGTTTCCCGCATTCAATATCTGATGCGATCAACACAGGATAGTGTCCACATATTGCCAAATTTTGGTAGAATGATATATGTTGTAAGGTAAAATCGCACTTTTTCTCACGACAGGAAGAAACTCAAAATATGTAGGTTCATCAAAATACGAGGGTTGAATTTTTGATCTCATCACTACTTTTCCTTTATTAATTTCCTTATATACATAGTATAATGTATAATGAAAATATTATGACGGGTTCGAAAACTCGAATTCGAATTTTCGACCCTGTCACAATACTTTCTTTATACATTATGTATATAAGGAAATTAATAGGTATTTCATTCTTATTAAAAATTATATATTTATTTGCAACTATTAATTAGTTCGGATTAAGAATAAATTTCGCTTTTCATATATGCATGTTTATACCTAAATGAATTTTAATACACTGTTCAATAACCGGCTCAATAGACATTACAGTCTAATCTTTTACCGCCTGTCACAGGTGGTAAAATATTGTACTGTCAGCGGATTGAAGTGTAAAGAAAAATTGCTATTGGCCCTTTTGACCCGATTTCAAATATATTATAACTTCAAATGATAACATTTGAGATTGTAAATTATTAATCGTGTCAATAAGTACATGCGGGGAGATTTATATGTCTCGACAGCTTGTATTTTATCGATAAACGATATACGGAAAGCAACACTCTTTTTTCGATTTGCAATTCATCAAATGTTGAATTTGAAGTAGGATATATCAATAGCTGTATATTCCCTATGGTATTACAAATTACAGTATCTTAACATAGAATATTAAGAAGTAATTTATTATTTCGCTGAATTAATATTCCGTTTCCCGCATTCAATATCTGATGCGATCAACACAGGATAGTGTCCACATATTGCCAAATTTTGGTAGAATGATATATGTTGTAAGGTAAAATCGCACTTTTTCTCACGACAGGAAGAAACTCAAAATATGTAGGTTCATCAAAATACGAGGGTTGAATTTTTGATCTCATCACTACTTTTCCTTTATTAATTTCCTTATATACATAGTATAATGTATAATGAAAATATTATGACGGGTTCGAAAACTCGAATTCGAGTTTTCGAAGTGAAAGCACATTTCAAGCGTCCTTGAACATTAATCAAACGTTTTCAGGCGATGTCTGTGTATGTGTGTGTGGTTACGATATCTCACGAACAAATGGAGAGATTCGAACGAAATTTGGTACAAAAATTACAATCTCTGAATCCTTGAACCCTATTGTTTTAAAACGTAATCGAATGTTCAGAAGACCCTAAATTTTTGAATGAAATTTTGAAAAAATCTTCAAAAAATCAAAATCTTCAATAAAGTTTCATAGATAATCATTTCGTATGTAATTTTTCCTTATAAAACGACTAATACAAAAATTAGAACGGTAGTATGAACCGTTCTCGAGACTTTACACATTGAAATAAATTTATCAAAAATTGCATAAAATTAAAAATAAATAACGATTGTACAATATCTGCACTATCGATACGAATCCATGAAGTCACAACTTCATGGATTTGTATAATATGTAATATTATACGATAAATTTGTTAATATCATTTTTGTGGATCTGGCACGTTCCATTCACGAGAGAAGATATTTCGGGTAATAATTTTTACTTGGATGCCAATAGTCATTTACCTATTATAAGAACAACCTAGCGATAAATCTTGGCGAGTTGGTGACTGTTTTAAATGTTGGCAAATTGATTAAAATGTCGCCAAATTGATAAAAATGACGCTAAATCAATGAAAATGCAATATCTTGAAAAAAACATAAGAATCAACTATAAGAATAACCCAATTCTCCGTTTGTCCGTCCGTAAGGCTAAGCGAAAATTTTGGCAGGATGTCGCCAACTTGGCGAATTTTTTAAATGTTGCCAAAGTGAGGAAAATGTCGCCAAATTGATAAAAATGACGCCACTTATTGAGGTAATGATTTTTAAAATTTTATAAGGATATAAGGAAGCATTATATAAGGAAAGTCATGTGCTGCCCACATCAGATTTTTTGTTTTACATAGAAATATCTTAATTTAATTATACGTATTACAATATACATTGAAAACAGTTATTTTATCCTCTTTTTTACTGTTCCACTTTAAGTCACTACTTCATGGATACGTTTAACTCATAATAGTTGTGCGAGTTTTTTAGTTCTCTTCTTCTATACAGATGTCGTTCTGGATGTTATAAGGAAATAATGAGGTCATTTAAATAAGTTTTGGTCACTACTTTTACAATGCTAAGAAAAGAATAATGCATTTGCTCATTATAGATTTCAAATTACGCTCTAACATTAAAATTCCATAATCATTTGTATTGATTACACACAAAGAAACTTTTGGAGAATGTAGGTTGAATTGAATTCCTAATAATTGTTTTCTGCACACTAAGCATATTTTAGGAACGTGGCTGCATTCCCGTTAGCCAAGTTCCAGCAAAATTATCATTTGTTGGAATGTGTATATTATACGCGACATGACAAAACCCTATTTGCAGGATTTTGTATCCCAGCCTTTAGGACTGTTGGAGATTTGATGCTGTTTTTTATGGTAATATGATCACGACGTCGACAAAAAAAAAACCCACCCAAAAATACATTTGGTGTGGTAGCACCCGAGAAAAAATAACTTTAAAAGTGCACTTTTGCAATTTTCGGCTATGATTTTTCTATATTTCTTTAATGTTGAAGGACCTACAGCCTTAACTGCTGAATCGAATTTAATGAAGTTGACTTGTTTTGTGTGTTTTGGAGGATGGTACATACTTTTTTCTTAAACTAGAAGAAAAATTTGATTTATAATTTTAAGATTTTTCGGTCATTTTTTTCAGTGGTGGGGAAACTATAGCTTACACAAACGATTTTAAGCAATGATGGCTCATTTCGTGCTTTTTGGTAGTAGGTACAGATAATTTTCAAAGTATTTCAAACTTAATTGTGCTTGGTAGTAAAGCAAAATTTGCAATGCCTGCTATATGATTGTTGCGAAATCGTGTTGTTAAATATTTCTACAAAGTATTGAATTTCACAAAAATACCACTTAATGGGAAATCAACTCTCTGTCAAGTACAAGAAACAAAAATTCCTTTAAAAAAGTTATGAAGTCTCAAAATGGTTTGCGCAACGTTTCTGCAGAATCGAAGATGTACTTTCAAGTATAAGTAACTCTGCGAAATCTTTCGGCAGGGCAGGTTACCTAAACCGGTCTAACCCTCCTTTAAATCATACGTAGCCATTTTTAGTCGTATTCAATTAAAATATTGATTACGATTCAAAAGGGATGCCTGTTATTACGTGTACGATCCTGCGGCAGGGTACCTCAGCCGAAAAATTTACCACGGTTCCATGGAAACCTTCCGCAAATAATTTTGAGCCTTCATAACTTTTTTGGAAGGATATTTTATTTTTTGTATTTGGCGGGGTGTTTTATACCATGAAGTGGTGTTTTTCTGAGATAAAATATAAACCTCGTCATAATTTCCCGTAAAAGCACATATCCTTGTCCAACCACAGCTATTTTTAAATGATTTTCAAGTAGTACATTAGAGCTCTGATTAACCTAGGCCTGGTTATGCGATGCTCCGTATTATTTGAGCTAGCTATATTTTCATTGATTCAAATAATAACCTTTGGTTATTATTTTCCTCAGTTGAGTTATAATTTATGTTGACTTTATATTAACAAGTTCTGCTTGATTCGGTTATGTAGTTCAATAGCCGAACCAAGAAACATCTGAGTTCCAGCATGGTGATAGGATAAGCTTTGAAACGCGAGAGAGAAAAAAGAGCTGCTTACGAGCTGTAGTAGTCTGGATGATGGTTCTGCTGGAGTTTGGTTGGAAGTAAGAAGTACCTAGGAGTCAAGGCAGTGTGGGAGTGAGAAGGGAGAAATTGCACGTTTGTGGAGCAGGCTGTAAGATGATGCCACTATGATCATAAAGATCTAGTATCACTAGTTGACCAAGACAAGGTTTAGGTGTCCTAAGAAGTTGGGTAAGCATTGACGATTTATAGCTTTTGCACTGATTACTTAAAAATAATATATCACCAGGCCCGTCAAAATTCATTAATAATCTGGTGTATTGAATAATCTGTATGCACAATACTGTCTGTTTGTATCTGTCTATATTTAGTTATGCAGCCAGTTGTATTTTGAGTGAGTACATAATAAATGTGTATAATTTAACCTAAAGCATCAGTGTGTTATTGCCCCAGGCTGTAAGGCCCTTTTGTATCCATTACTAATATGTTTAGAGTTAGGTCACTCTTACTTGACATATGTATAAGTCACGCAATTAGAGCCAATAAGTATTTTGCAATATACCATTACATATTGCACGCCATTATCGACTGTCAGAACAAATGTTTACGTAGGATTAAAAATTAGGAAGTCCCATACAAATTTCAAAAAAGGTTGTATGCATGCATTTTTTATTCGAGGAATAATATATGCAAAACATATCATTTAAAAAAAATCATGAATTTAACAAAATAGTTTACACTATGTTTTGAAAAAAGGGACGATTTAAAAATTGAAAGATCAAAGCTTCAAACAAGCATCCATAAAATCAACATCAAAGTATTCTAATAATTTAAAAAGTGTTCAGACTGTATTAAACACTAAATAGCACTGTTGTTATCTTAAAAGTTTGCCGCGGATGCTTTAATCTCGACTCAGAAGACTTTTTCTGTGGTGTAAAAAATGTTATGTCAAACTATACCTGATTTTTTTTTATAAGAACAAGAATTATGAGATAATTATGAAATATTTCGCAAATTCGTGAATTTGTGTAAATTTTTTAAATTGAAGGGACAGAAAGGTGAAGTATATATTTTTTAAAGGATGAAAGCACTTTCCTACGTTTGATGGATATATATAGAATAAAAAAAATCTGTTGTGTGCAATACAAGACTTTTCCACAATAATAGAATGGATTTATTTCTTACATATTGAAAAAATTGTGTATAGCGATGAAACACTGCTTTTGGCATTGAATTGACATCCATGTTATTGTAATTTGGCACTTTAGATACTTAGTCCAAACAGAAATAGTTATTCATATTCACATTCAAAATCCTCATTAAAATGTAATTGGCATTTCATTAATTTCTCGTGAAATAAATGGCTATTGTCAAACTCTTGGGCGACAGAATGCTAAACTGATACAGAAAGTATCTTTGTTCAGGAATGGAACGAAGTAGATTCACGGGAATGATTTTAAAATATGTGTTGCATAATATTGCATATGAAAAGTTCACATACGAGACAAGTGTGTGATAACAGGTTCACGAGAATAATGTTAAAATATTTATTGCATAATATTGCATATGGAAAGTCCACATATGAGTTATAGTGTGTGACGATATATACCACTTTTTTAATTTATATAATTTTTCATGATAAATGTATTAGGAAAAAGTGTCAAAACTCAATGGTTTATGCTAGCGTTTTAAACATCGCGTCATTTGATTTGTAATGATTATGTAATAATATTAAAAATCCTGATATACTTAATATTTTCTCAAAAAATGCATTCGTAAATCGTGCAATACCTCATGAAAAAATAATAATAGCGTTCTAAAGTTTATATCTTTCGTTTTTAATGAAAAACTACTTATGAAATAATTATTTATTTATCCTTATTGAAGATCCTGATTTTCTAATGATTTTTTCAAATATTCCTTCGAAAATCGGCACTCTTCTGAATATTCAATAACTTTTAAAATCGATAACGTTCCAGTATTCACTAATTGAAATACCCGCACTTATTTTCGAAACGCTTCAGTTCGTGAAATATCGCTTTCACAGAATTATGGGCACACACACTCTAACATACATAGACACACATACATCACCTTAAAAGTCTTCTGTTCGAGTTGAGGTATACCTAAAATGTATTAAGCATGTTATAATAGCTGAAAAGTTTAATAAGAACCGCTACTGCCTCAACTAAAGCTCTTAAATATACAGGCTGACGCAATCGCCATTTTAACCCCAACCGGTACAGTCAGTTATCGTCTGCCTGTGTTAAGTCAGTGGTGTGCTCATGTTATATGGCTGATATTTTACAAACTTCAAAGATCTGTTAGACAATTAGACTTAGCACTCGATATGTAATTGTGACATTAAAGAACTGATAAATAATAATACGAAGAATTATTGCTTAATTCTTTAATATTTTGCCTTCTCTGTGCAAAATGCTCGGCTATTAGAAGGAGTAAGCCAAAAAGAGATGTCGAAGGTCTGTTGAAGAAATATTAATTCAGAACCAAAATATAAATTATTTTTTTTTAACACAGTTTAGAAAAAAAGTAGTCACTTTTACTAAATAACTTGCTTTATTTCTTTGTTTTATACTAACCTTCACTGAAATAGCTCCTCTCGTTTTTATTGTTAAAACTATCCTCTAACATTACAAGATGCATTAAAATCGAGTTTCTGCCTAACGCTTTGGCATAAATGAGTGATGTGGTTGCAAACTTAACGGCACGCTTTAGATGTAATATAGTTTAGTATAGCTAACAGTAGATGTGACAGTCGAGATAACACAATTATCCACAGGATGTTTTAAAACAAGAAAGATCGATCATGCATAAAGCATTGATTATGAAACACTTTCCAACTGAAATGCAATTTCAGTTGGATATCATCATCTAAATGCAATACATTCATCTAAACATCTAAAATAAAATACATTCAGCGGTGACATTTTTGTAATTATCACAGAACTACAATAATTTATTTTACTTGAAAACTTAAAACTTCTTCGAAAGATATGAACTTTATTCAAATGACGTTATCGAAATATAAATCGTCTGGCTCTTTATATAAAAGCACTGAATTTCTGGATTCATTAAAGTTGTAGAAATAATCATTGTAGAAATAATTCGTTATAGAGATAATCAAAGTTTGATGATCATTTAAACTAAAAAATATTGCAATTGCGTTGGAACAGAATACAGATGCACACAAAATATATAAAAATAAAGCGGTTTTAATACAACACTAAATATGAATATTGAGGAACTTTAAAAATCACGATTTTGACACTGGGAAAAAGATGGAGGCCTTATTTTATTTTGAAGTAGGCCATTTGATGCCTTCATATAATATAATTGTAATTATTATTATAATTTTTTTTATAAGACTACCGAAAATAATTTGCTCAAATTTTTTTATATACTTTACGGAATAATTTAAATATTATCTAAAATTTTCGAAGCAATTTGTGAATTCTAACTTCTGAAAAAATGTTTGAAAAATTATGTCCCATTCGGTTTATTATATATCATTTTTTCAACCCGAGCTCAATCCAAAACTTATTGGATGATATTATCCATTAACATTCCCGTATGTTCTACAGACCGTCTTAATAACATACTTAAATTTCAATTTGATAAAGTCATTTTTTCGGCCCTAATTGTGCGAACGGACAGACAGACAGAGTGAACAAAGTCATAAACACTTTTCAACTACGTTGTAAAGTGTTAAAATTGGTAAGCTGTCAAATTACTACTCTGCAATACTAGTGGAAATTGGATGTTATGACAATCACAGTTCAGAACTCACCTCCTTTAGCGGGCATATTAATCTAGTGTTTGCGAATAAGTTGATGATCAATAGAGTGGTATGTTAGTCAACGTTTTGGCTGTCAAGTGTGAGTTCATTGCGCCATGTACAATGCTCTTCCAGATGGCCGGGTAGGACTGGTTTTGTAATCTAAGCCTAAACACGTTGACGACTGGGGCCTTGACTTTGTAGGTATTCTTAAAAACCTTATCCAGTGAATGACTCCATCGAACACGTGACAGATTATACGGATTTGCTGAGGGGGAGATTAATCCATAACGGCTGCCTCAATATCGGCATAAAATGTCGACTCCTCGTGGCTGATTCCCTCTTCTAAACTGCCATATGAGGTTATTTCTTGGAGATGCGGCCATCTTTCTTAGGGCGGACGGGTGATAGATCTATAGTAATGGGCTCACCTTTTTTAAGGGGCACAATCATCAAAACTTCAATGCTTAGTAAATTAGTTGGAGAACTAAGGTTGTGACCTCATAATGCAAACAAATTCTTTCAGGTGATGGGGCGGTATTGATTTTGTAATATGTTCTCAAACCTTTTGGGGACTGGAGATTTTGTTTGGTAGGTTTTCTTCGGTTCCTACATGGTGAATGAGTTCGTTCAATACTTTTCCATGGTTAGGGCTTTGCTGGATGAATGAAATGAGTACGGAGGAAAAGTAACGCAAGTACAGAATGTCGTTTCTGAGATGTGGGATCCTAAATTTTATCCTTGGACAAAAACCTTTTGTAACTTCGGCAAATCATACCATCATTCATTTATAGAAAAAATAATTTTGCAGCCGCATGATTGCAATTTTCATGATTGTATGATCTTTAGAGTTGTTTAATTTCAGCGTATAAAATATTGCATAACCACAGAAAGATGTATATTTTTTAATAAATTAAGAGTAAAAACAAGTTTTCCAATGTTTTGTTCTATAAAATTGTGGCTCATAAAAAGCAAAAAATAAGTTTCAATCATGTACGAAGTTGAGCTAAATTAAGGTTGTAGGCAGATACTTTTAAAACAATCTAATCAATATTCAAAATTGATATTGTATATTAAGAATTGGTATTGTAAGTTATCGAAGAAAATGAGTGTGTGTGTAGATGAACTATCAATAAGTATTCAATAAGATGGACTAACAATAAGTATCTATTACGTCGTTACTAATATAAAAATTCAAATAATAAAGATAAAAATGCGCAATTTTGGCAAAAAATAAATGTTGCAATATTGGGAACATTTAAAAAATTGAGATCTTATCACTGATATTGCATCTAATTTCTCAAATATTGCTCATTCTGAAAAAGTCAGTGATTTGAATAAACGGTGTGCAAACACCGTAGTCAGCCATTCTATACTTTTATTGTTTGAACATTAAATAAAATGTTTTACGGTTCTAGTTGGAAATGTATGTATTTCAAAATAGAGAACATTTTTCAGACGCAAAAGATAATGAAATAACTTTTCAGGTATAAAATGGTCTTTTGCTTATGTAAAGAACTTAAACCACATCTATTATATTGACAAGCGCTGACAGTCTTTATCGTTATTGATGTTTATCAGCATTTATAATGATGAAAGTTTTTTAAAACAAAATTTTAGTTTGTCTTTCTATCCAAGTTAACACGTATTTTGTTATTTGTTTTCCTAAGAAGCATAATTTTAGATCTTGACTAGAAAATGTTCCCGCCGTTGCCCGGGAGTTAAAGCCGGGATAAATTGCAGTCATTAGTCTAAAAATATAACAAAATAAATAAATTTTATTCATATAAATAACACTGAAAATTGCATATAATTCGTGTACACAACGATATGACCACACCCATAATCAAAAATTAAACCCTTACGAATACCGATACCCATTTGAACCTTTCATGAAAACGCGAAAAAACATTTTCCTATCCCGCGCGAGCATCATTCCATGGGCGTGCAGAAATGATCCTCTTCTGTAGGTGCTTTTTAAACCCATCTGCTGAGCATGCGCTGTTGATAGGTCGAAACATCTAGATTTCAGTCAGGGAGACGACAGCAGGGAGAAATGGAATCGAAAATTTTAAAAGTTCGCGCGTTTAATAAATTACCAAAATTAAAATTCTTAATCAATGTTTTTGTTAGAATCCGAGGATATAGTATATCCGTAGATACGTATTTTTTGAAGCTATAGTATTGTGCTAATCTTAGATTTTATATACAATGAAAATAATTTCACATAACCTACAAAATGAAAATTTCAATATATTTAAAGAAATAAATGTGAACTAACATGGTCTGGTTTACCACTGTTATCAACTATGCCAACATACTTGTTAAGGAATTATTATTATTTCCCATATGGAACAATATTAGGAAAATCTTATGTTTTGAATAATTTGTGTTCTAATCCGATGAAGTATTAAAAGTTTTTTCTGGTTCTAGTTTTTTGTTCAATGTTTTCACATATAAAATTACATCGCGGTTCATGACTTTGTTCTTGAGTTATCGTGACTACGCCTCTAAAACTTAATAACACCCACACGTACACAGACATATTTCCTTATGCACAGACATCGAAACATATTCGGGTGGTCATAGAACAGGACTTACAGGATTTTTGTTAAATTTCAAATTAAAAAAGAAATCTTTAGTAAAATGTTACATCCTATACGTAAAAGTCTAAGGGAGTAACATGTATTTAGTGCTTTTATGTTGAGGCATTTGGTCCCAGAAACTGAAAACATAGGGAATGATTATATGAAATTAAAACAAGAAAGATCAATCGTCATAAAGTATTGAATATGAAACACTTTCCAACTTCAATGCAATTTTATTTAAACATCTCTAAAATGCGATAAATTCCTCAGTAATATTTAAAAAATTATTTCAATATTACATTAATTTATTATATTTGAAAACTCAAACTTTCATCGAAAAAAAATGAACTTCATTCAAATGACGGCATTGAAATATAAATTGCCTGGTTTAAACATCTCTAAAATGTAACACATTCCTCGGTAATATTTTTAAAATTATTATAATACTACAATAACTTATTATATTTGAAAACTTCATCGAAAACAAATGAACTTTATTCACATGAGGTCATTTATTTTATTTAAAAACTTAAAACCATGGCGGTACAAGTAATTTAACTTTATGCTTAAAACTTCATCGAAAAAATCGTCTTCTTCTGTGTGTAAAATCAATGAATGTTTCATTCACATCAGGTATATTGCTGGCTCCATGAGCTAAATAATTTTGCTTTAAAGAAATGCAGGAATTCTTATATAACTCATTCTATATCTTTTGGTGTTTACATTCTCCGTAAGTGAAAATTAGGTTTCGTTGTAGAAATAATCAAAGTTGGATAATCCTTTAAACTCAAATATATTGTAATTGTAATTCAGTATGTAGATGCACAGAATTTAAGCAAAAATAAAGCGGTTTTAGGACGGGTGCAACACTAAATATGAATTAAAAAGAACTCTAAATATCACGATTTTGACACAAGATGGATTCCATATGTTATTTTGAAGTGAGTCACGTGATACCTTCATATAATGTTCACGTGATCTCTTCATATAAATGGTGTAATTATTATTTTAATTTTTATTTAAAAAACTACTCTATATATTTTGCTATTTTTTTTCATATACTTTATGGGATAATTTAAATATTTCCTAAAACTTTCAAAGCAATTGGTGAATTTTAAATTTGCTTAAAAAATGTTTGAAAAATTAGGTCCCATAGGGTTCAATGTATATCATTTTTTCAACCCGGGTTCAATCCAAAAGGATTTGTGTGATATCATTCATTTATATTTCCATAGGTTCCACAGACCGTCGGAATGACATACTAAAATTTCATTTTGATAAAGTCATTTTTACGGCAGTTATCGTGCTAACGGACAGACAGACAGACAGATAGATAAAATGACCAAAGTCATAAACACTTTTCAACTATGTTCTAAAGTGTTAAAAAAATGATCCATCACAAACTGTGGTTTTGCATACGGAACAGGCAAATAAACAAACAAATGCATAACAAATTATTAATTTTATGTATATATGTGATGAAGCAAGCAAGTAAGCCTAAATAATTATGTATGAAAAAATCAAGTGAAGGCTTACGCTCCTGATATACCTTTGACAAAGAAATTCCTACTCTAATAATTTTCCTTTCTATGATGAGCAGTGCGAAGAAAAGAATAAAAAAACCATTCTGCCGCAATGAGCTCATTCTTAAAGATACCATTTACTTCAATGTAAAAATACTGCTAAAAAGTAGGAATGAAAAGGAAATGAAAAGTAATACAGAGATAGTGTGGAAATATTTCCCCTCGAGGTAGCAATTTTTCAATCTTCTTTTTCTAGAATTCTCTTGAATTCATAAAATGGGAAACCATTTTTCTTTCGAAGTATAAGATTATTGCAAAGAATATGAGACGTATTTTTTCAACAAGTTTTACTCTATTATGTATATATAACGCTATTCTATAGAATGTAATCAAAACTTCGAATAAGTAACCAAAGGGCCTTTTTTTCATTTCAAAAGTGAGTTTCTTCTGGATTATTGATCTATGGTCTTCAAAAGAGTGTGATAAACTTAATTTGATATAAATTCAGCGGATGATACAGGAATGTCTAATGCAACGAGCAAACGTGTCTAAAGCTTTTGGAATAAGGGTGTAAAATGGACAAGCGACGGTCCTAATTATGAGCGTCAGGATTACGTCTTTTTCCGGTTTCGTATAGTCACCGGTGTTATCCGAGAAAGCCAGACTGGATGAGATCTAGATCACCCAATATTCAACCCCGTATTGTTAGGATATATAGCTATCATGTATATATATTTATATACCGGGTGGTCAGAATTAAAACACCCCTACTCTGAGCTCTCTATAGATCGAACTACTCAGTGTAAAGGCTCCAAAATTGTTGAACATACTATTCAAGACATGGGGAAGGGATTACGCGAAAAAAATTAGTTCCAGAAATACTGATTGGTGGCGCTGTATAACAGAAAATATGCTGAAAAGACACAAAATACACATTTGTAACACATTTTATTCGAACGTACTAAACATTCATATCACAAGGACCTTATCGAATGCTGTTCAATATGGTTCCCTTCTTCTTCAAGATGTAACATCTGCAGTCTGTGGACAGCTTGTTCAACTGCGGATCGTAATTGGTCGATTGAGATGCTTCTCACAAGCAGAGTGATACTGTCTTTCAAATCTGCCAAAGTTCTTCACTTTTTTATCTTCTTTTTTTTCATATCAGCAAAAGAAAGTAAAAAAGAAAAGTTCCATACCGCATGTGTTTATTTTTTGTGATTATTTTGTGTCTTTTCAGCATATTTTCTGTTGTACAGCGCCACCTATCGGTGTTTCTGGAACTAATTTTTTTTTCGTGTAATCCCTTTCCCCATGTCTTGAATACTAGGTTCAACAATTTTGGAGCCTTTACACTGAGTAGCTCGATGTATATATATATATATATATATATATATGTATAGTCTTCCTGGACACTTACAGGACGAACTGAAAAATATCTTTGCATTATTCAGAGAAAAGTTTTGCGCAGCATATTTTGTGGAATTCAGGATAATGAAATTTGAAAAGAAGATACAATTTCAAACTACACAGATCATATAAAGATTCTGATATAATCAAACACATTGAAGTTGACATAATGAAATGGGCAGACCATTTGCTTAGAATGGATAACAATAGAACCACAAAAAAATTGTATGCTCACATCAATCGAGAAAAACCTAGCGGATTACTGAAGTTTAAATGAATCGATTGTGTGGACAAGGATTTTGAGGTGTAAAATATGAAACATTAAAGAAGCACTGCTCTAAATAGGAGAGAACTTGAGGAAGGGCAGGTCTACAGCGGGTTGTCGAGCCATTGACGATGGTGGTGAACGATAGCCTTCTTTTTTCTCTTCCTTTGAAAACATCACCACTACTAACCCTTCTCCGAAGTTAATAGCTGCTAGATTTGGCGCATTCGAGCACGAATTTTGAGATACTGATGATTTAACACTGATCAAAATTTTCGATCACGTTTGTAGACCTAGAGAATGACTCTAAGATGGAATTAGAAAGTTATGAAATTTAATATTGCAGCACTTTATGCATTATTTTGCATTGAAAGATAAAAATTTACAACTCAGCACTGTTTACTATATATGCGAAATATGTTTCTGAAAGCCAAAGTACGAGAACACAATTCGGTCTATTTTACCTTATTTGCACAAAGACGCTTTATCTCGATCAAATTAAAGAAATCTTATTAGTTGAAGAATGTACCGAAAAGTAATGGATCAAGTTCTACCCTCTTCTGCAAACGTGATCGACAATTTTGATCAGGTTTCAACCATCAGTATCTCAATGTTTTATCGAGGTGTTAATGGGTCGACCCAAAATGTCGATTATTTTCTCAGAAGGGAATTAAACTCGGTCAGTTTTCTTCCGATATGCTGATCTTTTATACTTGACTCTATCACGATTTGAATTGATAGTGCGAACGAGGTAACTTTAGTAACTGTTGATGGGGTATTTATCCTCCTTTGTCATTTGAACCCCAGCACTTGTCCGCTTTTGATATCTTGATACCAAAAGACAAAGGTTTAAGTCCAATGTCTATAACTTTGTACATCTGTTTGCGATAAAGAAGCTAAAATGCTTTACGGTTTATTTTTCAATAACAAGAGTTTAATATCAGGAGTTTAAGTTTAAAATATTGCCTGATTGGGGAACATATTTCAACTTATAGCTGCGGAAAGGGACAGCCGTTGATCAGTTGAGAAAATCATTTTGATTGGAATAGTACACAAATTGTAAGTGTACTACTCCACTGTAAGTTCAACAACATGTGTAACTGCTTACCTCAAAAATAGATGAAAATCGACACAGCAAAAATTAATGCTTGCCGAAATTCCCTAATCTTCAAAAGGAGAAGGCAATAATTCGGAAAAGAGAAAAAAAAAGGGTTAAAAAGCAGCGAATCAAATTCTTCATGAAATTTCCCTGAATTGCCAGTATTGCACAGTGTAACACACACGTCAATTCATTTTCCATCTTACTTGCAATAAAATGACAAACAAACCGCTGTTGACAAGAAAGTAGACATAATTTTGTTTAGAATTTGCTTGCATGCGCGTATCCTGGACTACTGAATTGAAAAAAGTAATTTTTTCAGATAAGAAAACAAATCAGTCGCATTTGCTTTTGCTGGAATGATCGACAGGAAGAAAAGTACTTTCTCTCAGGCAGTACGGCGATGGTTCTGTAATGGTATGGAGTTTGGCTACAATGGATAAATAAACATTGTTTTTCTTATTATCCGTATGAACTCATTCAACTATTAGGATACTCTGGGGCACCATTTCTTACGATTGGGAACAGTAAATGAGGATAATATGGGACTTTTTAACAGGATAATGCGTCCATCCACTGTTCTCGTTTAAAAACTAATTGGTTGGAAGATAACGATGCAGCAATTATTGATTTTCCACCAAGTTGTCCTGATTTAAATTTTAAATAGGACTTATGAAAATAATTAGAGTGCAAATATTTTGATGCAGTCAAATGTATAAATATATACTTTAAGCTGAATCAAATTACTACATTATTTTTCCCATTCTAATTTTAATCTAGATACAAATAAACATAAATATTATATGAAACATAAATATATAAGAAAGGCGAATGGATTTTTGCACTTCAATTACTTTAAGTTAAACTATCTATATAATACATGTCAAAGATGTTTATGTTTCTTAAGACTCTCCAGGATCCCACCGGGAATTTAAATAGGCTAAATCAATCTACACTTATAGTATCTACCACAAGATAAAACACAATAGAACCGGATTTTCAATTTCACTTTCGAGAATGAGGGAGTGTGTGAATTATGAGGTCATATTTCTTCCACATGCCCTTGATGAAGATCTTCCACATGCCCTTCGAGGGCGTAGGAGACTGAATCTTTGCACATAGTATCGTCTATAAGACAGAATGTAACGGAGACGGATTTTCCAGTTTCACCGTTGGGTGGAGAAAAGGAGAGATGAGTGAAAATAATTTTCAGGTCCTCTAGAAGCCCCTCTGATGCCAACGAATCTTGAAGTTTTGCACATTTGTAGAATGTACTTTTAAACCACCTTTTTAATTATGCGACCCTACTGAAGTATTATTTTATTTAGGAGACCTTATATCAGCATGTAATTATAAAATGGGTTAGAAATTATAATTTTTTTCCAATGACCATGCACTTGATTCATCGTCATTCGTCCATAAATCGGCCTTATACGTGATCCATTTAGCCGTCCTAGGGACGTTGCCCCAGGCGCACCAGAGGGGGGCGGAACACACTGCGCCCACATCACAACATCCATGCCTTACGTGGGGCTCGAACCCACAACGTGGCGGTCGAGTGATTGCTTTGGAAACGCATGCCTTGACCACTCGACCACCACGTCGGCTGAAATTATAATTAAAAGTGCATTATTACAATGTCATGTATTTTACATTCGTCAACATTAGTTTCATTTAGAAATTTTAAATATTAAAATGCTTCATCAAGCTAGAAAGAGTATGTAGGGCATTTTTGAAAGAAGAAAATATTAAAGATTGCATAAAATGCTGGAGAGTCCTAATGTGGAATTTCAGCCTAAATCTATACATTGAAATGAAATAAATCTGAAGTGAGCAGCACATGACTTTCCTTACAGTCTCAAATTCATTTCCTCTTTTTTTCTTTCATAATTCTTAAAATTAGGTTTAATGTGCCAAATTACACGTATCAATTTGCAAAGTCCACTTCAACGATAGGAGCTTGAATTCTGTCCCAGTAGCTCAAGGGTAGAGCGTCCAGTTCGACTATCTAGGGTTCTACTCGTGGTTGGGGAAGTAAGGTTCTTTACAATAGTGTCCGACAAATCAACCCTGTAGGTTAGTGCAAAAATGTCGGAGATCTGAAAGTAACCCTAGTACGAGTAGCACGAATTCAGTGGATTCTGTGAGATGGAGCGCGGGATTCTGTGAGATGGAGCGTTTTGAATTCGGAGGATAAAAACCACGCAGTTCGACTATCTAGGGTTCTACTCGTGGTTTGGGAAGTAAGGTTCTTTACAATAGTGTCCGACAAATCAACCCTGTAGGTTAGTGCAAAAATGTCGGAGATCTGAATGTAACCCTAGTACGACTAGCACGAATTCAGTGGATTCTGTGAGATGGAGCGTTTTGAATTCGGAGGATAAAAACCACGCAGAAAGCTAACCTGGAAGGTAAAAATAACATCAAGGAGCTAACCTGAGGTAAAGATAGTAAAAAGTGGTCAGTCAGATTGCCAATTTCACGCCACTCTGACATTTGAAGGTGGAGAATGTGGATTCAAAGGTAAGAGCTTGTAGGAGCTTTCCCAGTAACTCAACGGTAAAGCGTCGCGTGGACAGTTTGAAAACCCAGGGTTCGATTCCCAGTTGTGTCAGTAAGGTTCTTTACAAATTTTAAGCTTCATTAGGCGAATGGATGTATTTTCAGAGGCAATGTTACAAAAAATACAGAAAATAACTGGAATATCTCATGAATGGTTAGTCCTAGAGTATGGTGGTTGGCCTTTTTATTTTTGTCGTCAAGAATTATGGATGAAACAAACATTTATTTGATACATTTGAGCACAAGTTTTTTTGTTTCAGATTTTGTCGATTTTTGATGACCATTTCACAAAAAAAGTTTTTTTTTGTCAAAATGTATCAAATTTTAATCAAAACCAGGGTAATCTAGAAGTGGATTACCTACCAAAATTTGTGAAATTTTGACTCATAGTTTATGAGCTATATTGGTTACATCCATTGCATAGACGCACACACAGATACACAGATAGATATGCATACAGAGACACAGACAGAATGACACACATATACAAACGTTACGCTAAATTTAGCATTTACGTGTTCTAGAGGTCTAAAAACGCATTGATTTATCGAAAACTTGAGTTCCGATTTTGATACGATTCCACTACCTTCACTTAACATTAGCATGTATTGTAGGGAAAGTAATAAACATAATTTTTCGTATCATCTCTGTCGACATTAAAAGAGACAGAATATATATGTATATATATATATATATATATATATATATATATATATATATATATATTCCATAGATAGAATAAGAGTGTTCATTTAGTGCGTCGGCAATTTCAAAGGGTTGTTAGTAGACATCAAGAAGAACAAAAAATTGAAATAGAACATGGTGTCGTAAATCACGTTCAGTCGGTGAAAATCGCGAAAATACGTATGCAGGTTCTGACGTCACGCGGGGACGACAAAAAGTAAGATAATAACTACAAAGTGATTTAGTTGACAGCATGTTTACAACACAGCTTGTGGTCCTTTCTGGTAGGTCTGGGTTTCAACAACAACAACAACACATCTTGTGGTGCACAGTACAATGCTAGTCCATGAATGATGAGAATGCTGTGAACGTAATTATTACAGTTTTTGTTCGACGTGGCGGAAGCGTACTGTCTACAACGACGTAAAACCGATCTCTGCATGCACTCGAAGATACCGGGTGTGCCATTGATATCTGCCCAGCGAAGATCCGCTCTGTGACATCTACAGGTGTGTCCCCAGGGGTCTCATAAACGCGCCATTAAGGTAACCCTGGAAGAAGAAGTCCAACGGATTGTGATCCGACGAATGTGGAGGACAAGCAACGGGTCCGGTGCGTCCAATCCGCTTTCCTTGGTATGTAGCACCAAGGTGTTTATGCACCATGCAGGAAAAGTGATCTGGGGCACCATATGCATGAACTACATACCTTGCTGCACTGCGGCGGTTACACTGTGCAGCAATTCCGGGAGGACATTTTGCAGGGAAACAAGGTACGTTGTGCTATTCAGGCGTTCTGTCAGAAGGTACGGTCCCAATAGATAATCACAATTGAACCATCACATTCCATCACGTTCATCCATTGAAATAATAATAGCACATTTTAGTTGATTTGCTGGATTTGTTTGAAAGATCTCGTTGAATTAGACTGACACAGGGAAACGTCATCGTAAAAAATTATTTGTATTTAGGAATTCTCAAGAACGAGAAAACAATCAAAATTCGAGAGTCGATTTTGGCACAATCTCAATACTTTCATCTTAGACATGTAGGAGGGATAAAAATTAATAAAATCGCGTTTCTTCTTTCTAACATTTCTTAATATTAATGACCCGTTTAAAGCCCACATAAGTAATTAAACTCTTTATTTCACACCGCAATGTTTTCTACATTAAATGCAAGTCATTATGAGAGAAATATTACACTGTAATTAACCCGTAAGTCATCTGAGCTATTACTGTTCCATAACCATTTTCCATTTTTCTCTTTAGACCCTGTTCTATCGTAGTACAAGGGAAGGCCTCACAAAATTGTAATAATTTCTTCTCAACTACCTGGAAGATAATGGATTCGTGGTGAAATCTGTCAGCGAATGAAGCAATTTCAATGGCTAATGGGTTCTTAAAAGATTGAAATATCAAGCGTAACAATTTTGGTGCAGTTTCGTTGCTAGAAGGAGAGGAATAAGGGTTCTTAGAATGAACGTTTGAGAGAAAGGGAAAAAATAATTTATCACGTTTTTCTTATCAAACAAATATTTTCTAAATTTGAAAACTTCGTGATGTATTGCTTTTTAAGGAGATACTGTTTAGAAAATTTAAGGAAAGGACATTTTTCTCTTTTGATAATATGAATATTGTTAAATATATTAAATACAATGTTTTATAAATTAGTAGAAACCTTATTTCATACCTTCAGAAATAAAAATGCGTAGATGAAACGAATTGGAAATTAAATAAAATGTAAACTATTGAATAATACGATAAAATAAGACTATTGTCTACTGGCAATGAATCAAGACGAAATTTTGCTTATAATTGTGTGATAAATACAGAATCTGACTCGGAGTAACAAAAAATGTACAAGGCCAATTTCTATGCAAGTAAAACAAATTATAAGTGGATTGTCACCTCGACAGCATTTATATGTCAATTTTCTCTCTCTGTATTAAAAATATCCTGAAAATGACTGTCTCTTCTAAGTTAATTGGTGGAAAAATATACAGTTATAAATTTTTCATATAGGTTAATATGAACCTACAGATGTAAAAAAAATAACATTTTAGTTCAAGCCATAGTTAGTAAATATTGATTATTTTATAAATGTAGTGTTTCCAGTATGAGAAAAAATTTTAGCGGTCGATCCACCACCAGCTTGAAGGGTCCTAACGACTCAAGAAGGATCCATTCTTTCATGCTGTTGTTTCCGTATTCTTATGCTAGCACTTGCATTATGTAACTGAAAACGTGATTCAGAAGATCCCATCACTCTTTTCTAATCTTTTAATGTCCAATTCATGTTTCCTTGAGCAAACTTGAGGCGTTTCACACTGTTTGCAGCAGATAGCAATGGCGTCTGGATAGCCCTTTTACTGCTGCAGTCCATACGATGTAATATACCGCGAACTGTTCATCGCGAAGTCATCTGCATAGACCCTGATTCAAATCATTCGTAATTTATTGCACTGCTGTTCGTCTGTTGGACTGAACAAGTCTTTTCACTCAAAATCCCTCTCAAGCATTCAGACGCCGTTCACGACCACAGGGTTTGCGCTCAGATCCAGTTTATTGCTTGGTTTTAGTCCTTGAGAAATTCACCTTTGCAGCCATTTTGTTAATACTCGCAACACTGCTGTGAGCTTCCACAATCAGTCCACGTTCAAAGCCTGTTGGCTTGCGTCAATTATTCATTATTTCGTGAATTTCCACTGCATTGGGTCTCTGAGCACAATTCCATTTTTATACTGATTCAAACATATCACGCCCGCATTCACTGCAGAATAGCTGTGTGAGACCAGATATAGATCTCACATTTGATGAGACACTTTTATGTATAAATTTATTGTGGCCAAAACAGCGAACAATACTTGTATCCTGGTCACGGCACCAAATGTGGGAAAGGAATCTAAAGTTATACTTTTAAATATCAAATTCATTAAGATTGACATGGCCGTTAATTCATACATAGTGGATTTAGTATTTAATATTGCATTGCTAGTTGTGCCGCTATATAAAACCCTCCAATTATTTAACTTTCGTGTGAGTCCTGTAAAGGAATAATTAATTATTATAATACTCATTGACTGCACCATTTAAACTTTAACAATAAAACATTTATTAACAACATAAATCTTAATTAACTTCAATTACACTATTTAATTATATTATTTCAGCGGAGGGGACATATGTGACCAAAACGGAAAATCCTAAATAGTGGTTACGATCCTTTAACCAATGGAACCATTCCACATCTCGTAAGGCTCAGCTCAGCCCCTCTGTCATGGCCCCCTAAATTTATGGTCTTCTGACATTTAGGTTCACGGGGTGATAAAACTCGGTGCCAGCCAGACTACAAGTATTGTTCGCCGTTTTGGCCACAATAAATTTATACATGAAAGTGTCTTATCAAATGTGAGATCTATTTCTGGTCTCACAAGCTGATTTTAATAATCTCCTCTGGTGGTCATAATAATTTGGTCACTTAGTGTGTATTATACCACTGATCTTCGGAAGTAAAGAGGTCATGAAATTCTAATGACACATTTTTAACTACACTGATTGACTATAACATGATATATTGCTACGACGATAATTTATTCGCGGCGAAATATCTCACTAAATGAGGCAATTCCAATAGATTATGAGCTCTTAAATGTCTGTTTCATTGCGCTTAACAGCTACTGTGAAGATTCCTGGCTTCATGAAGAAGGGATGGAAATTATGTCTTTGAATTTCTAGAGAAGAAGAAAAAATGTATTTGTCTTTCATGTTATTATGAATGAATATTAAATATGTATAATTGCTAGTGAAATAATTTTTGGAAGAGAAACAAAGTTTCTAAACATCGTATTAAAATGCAAAATAATACGATTATGTACTTGCCGCATTTCTGTCAAATATAATAAATACACTTTTTTCAATTTTAAATTATTTTTTATACATCAGAACTTAAAGACTCAAATAGTTGAAATATTACATTATAAATTTAAGTACACTATACGATGAATATGGAAGTAATAAAGTTAGTTTTATGGACTATACCTGATAGATAAAAAAGGGTTTCTTTCCATCTATTCACCGGTATCCATGTATTATGTAATTTATATCATTTTTGCTCCCATATTTCCCAAAACGAATCCATGTTTAAGAAACAATCTAAAACCGTGCAACTTGTTGCAGCCATTCCCTCGGGCGTAGGATGTGTATGAAATAATAAATATTTGTTAAACACATATTTTTAATGGATATTTTGTTTATAGAATGATTAAGATCATGCTCTTGTTCCATCTAACAATATCCTTGTTTTTAATGCGTGCTTCCTTGTTTTTAATGCATTCGTTCTTGATTTTAATTCGCTACTAATACGATCATGATAGCATGGAAAAAATATGTTGCAATTTTGCGAACCTTTACAGGGACTGATAAATACAGCTCTACCTGCCGGATTCAAATGCATTAAATGTTGAGATCAGGCTATATAAGACTGTAATCGCCCAGTTAATACTTACAAAAACCATATATGGGGGGGGGGGTCTTTTCCAGAGTCAGGATTGAGCTTTCAATGCAGATAATAGCATCTGTGACTGTCTTCTATGTGCACGCTAGTATGAGATTGTAGATACCGTCAGTGGTAGAAAAAACGTTATGTATCGCAATTCTGTGATCCTTTGTATATGCTTCCAATAGATGAGCTCTGTGGGTACGAAAAATTCAAGTGTGCAATATATCAGCCTTTTAGGTCAGGAAGGTGGTGTATGGAGAGTCTAGAAATAACTTTTAATCTCTTTATTTTAACGTAAAAACTCATTCTGCTTAGCTAAGTTTTATTTAGAAATTACTATAGGTATGAAAAGATTCAACCTTCTAGGTCAGCTGATAGACTTTTGAAAAATCTAAAAATCTTTTGGAAACCTCCTTCTCTCTTTCTTCGGGGGAAGGGGCATAATTTGTGCTGTGTTAACGTTATAGATTTTGTTACCCAATAGGTTTTTACAAACATCTTTGCAACGGTATATATATACATCCTGAGTAACTTTCAGCGACAAAGGGGAATCCATATTGATATCGAACAGAACTAGTGCAATCTTGAAAGGGGATGACATAGTGAATCTCGAAATTATTAACAAAATCACTACAGCACATCTACCAAGGATCGAAGTTACTTGTAGAACAAACGTCATGTTTCTATGTACACTGTAAAACATTTCGCAACCTTTGCTAATTTTTTGAGCTACATTGTTGAAAATTTCGCCTAGCTGATAAGAAAATCTACAAACACAGGCGTTTATGAAAATTCTATCTTCACTTCTGAAGTATTCTGCTAATTATCGGCTGCCGGAGCGTTATTTGTATATTTTTATATATATGTTATCATAACTATCAGGAACCTTACTCCCCATTACTTATATCTGATTCCCTTAAAACTTTTAGAAACATGTTTGCAACTGCTTTACAGTGAAGACAAATATAGTTGGTTCTTATAAGGGTAACTAGTGACACAATCCTTATAAAAGTACAAAGATTCAGTCTTGTAGGTAACTGGAGTAAGAGTTACAATTATTATATAAATTCTCACTTGATTTTAGTATTTATTCATGTTTAAAATTTATTTTAGGAGTTATTTATTTATACTTATACGCAGAAGCGAATTATTGAAGTATAAATGAAATATAGATTTGCTATCATAATTTAATTACCCTTTTCATTTTTTCCGTTATGTATCGATCTTCGGTAATACGGAAAAACTGTTCATGAAATTCTAATTCCTCCTCACAACCACTTACGGAATTTGAACACATAAAAATGTTATCGTTGAGATAATGGATTCACATTGGAATCTGTTGACGAATGAAGCTGCTTCAATGGATAATGGCTTTTTCAGAATACTGTCTTGTCGATTGCAGCAGTTTTCTAGCTTTAAGGGCAAAGAATGAAAGTCCTTAGAATAAATAATAAGGCTCTTTTATTTCCAATGACAGTACAAAATACAATTAAAAGGACAAAATCAAGTATCAAGAGAGCATGAAAAATAAACAACCGATTTTATTGCCCCAAAAGTTCTCTAGGTCAACAATACATGACGCCCCGTTGTCACCACAGAGCGCCCCATAGAGACGCAGGTGAGCGTTGTTCATAGGTTTCATAAAATTACAAAGTGGGCAAAATGGATGGTCGTAAATAGGTTCTATCAAATTGCAGATAGGACAAAATGAATAGTTGTAAATACCAATTTGGTGGAGATGCTCGTCTAGAGCCACTGTCTCGCGTCATGGTCTATCGGGTGTCATAGCAAGATCCGTTTATCTTGATTATATCCTGTAATTGTTCTTGAAATTTATGTTCATAATATGTTTTAAGTATGTATAACTTTATGGAATGACAAGACATGTCGTATTATGTTAGTTGTGGAATTATCCGAACGTTTAATTGCTGCTTTGTTGTATCTATCAGTTGTTTAGTGATCTAGAAAGACAGTTATCAAACTATTAGATGTATATTGTTCGTGTTCATGTTTTTTAGTGCTTTTTAAATAAAAATGTTAGTTATCCTGAAGTTTGGACTCATTCTTATATATTGAGAGTACACCCACAATTCCTGAGGATACGTTATAGAAATATCAATTCTCAAAACATAGTGAATTAAACCATTATCTCAAGGATGATGGAACTTCACGGCGACGATAACGGTGATGTGACTGTGCCAACACCTCACATGCGAAAAGTCAACAATTTATAATCAATGTATCATTCGAAAAAATACACAATAGTAACAGCAGAAACCTCGAAAAGAAAGAGAAACATATTATTGATCAGAGGACAGAACCTACGGAACAGATTTTTGATTTTCCCCAAGGGTCGAAAATCCTGCTATATAGGTTCGGTGAAAATGAAGTAGTTTCTAAAAGTCTTTTCCGACCCTCCAAACCCCAATACCGATGACCTAGAAGGTTGAATCTTTTGCAAACATAGCATTGACCTCGGGACAAAATTTATGAACCAAGATGTTTCAATCCTCCTTCCTCAGGGAAAGAAGAAATGAATCGTAAAATCTTTTCAGATCTTCCAGAAGTCCCCAGGTGTTCAAGGAGGATGAATCTTTGAACACTATGAGAATAAACCTGACAGAGCCTGATTTTTGATTAAAATGACTATTTTCGATTCAAATGGGGTACATTGTTAAATAAAACATAATTTATTAAAAACTATGCAACTTAAATTTTTATGAGTGTTACTATCTTTGCCAGTGTTGAATATTAGTTTTCTATAATCTCCAATAAGCACCATTTCATGTGTTATTTTGTGTAATAAAACACAAATTAATGTACTCGGAGAAAGAAATAAAACAAAATTCAATCTCTTGGGAAAGTAATAATGTATGTGTAATGCCCGAATCAAATTTTCCTTTCAAAGTCCTGATCTCAGGTAGTACAGGAGAAGTCCTCATGAAATTCTAATGATCTATTCTCAACCGCCTGAAATGCACAGAGTATAATGTCAGTGAGCAGATAATGGATATGCATTGGATCAGTAAACGGGATAGTTTCAATGAATAATGGGTTCAGCCAAAGTTTCGATGCAGATTCTTTGTAAGGATAAGGGATGGAAATTCTAGGATTTGGCGTTCAAAAAGGGAAAAATGACGAAACAAATAATCGCCGATTATGATAGCAAATGCATATACACTGTTTCACGACGAATGTCCGGAAGGAATATAAAACCAGAAGTTGGTCCTAAAAGTAAAGTGAGATATGAAAAATAATCAACAAACACAGAAAAATTTAGCTTGGGTGTTTATCGCCTGGAGCTGATAATTTAATGACAAGAAAAATCAATCATGCATAAAGCATTGATTACGAAACACATTCCACCTGAAATGCAACTCTATTTAAACATCTTTAAATTGCGATACTTTCAGAGTTAATATATTTTAAATTACCACAGTACTACAAAATTTTATTACATTTGGAAACTTGAAATTCATCGAAAAAAATGAACTTTATTCAAATGACGTTATCTAAATATAAATCGCCTGGCTCTGGTAAAAACAATGAATATTTTATTCATATCACTTTTATTTCAGACTCCAGAGCTAAGTAATTTCGCGTGAAAAAAGATCAAAATTAAATTTTCTGCATCAAATGCGTATTAATTTAAACTTTAAAGAATATCTTTTAATTCTTATTCAACATATGTTTTCGTTAATTAATACACATGACTTCTGTGGCGTTAAAGCAGATGTACAAATCAGAATAATTACCTCTGATTAAAGATAATTTTGAATTAAATAAACTTAGACATTTTTGACCATTTAATGGGCAATTATATAATACTTGATATTCGTTCTTCAAAATTATTTCCTACTCAAACTTGAAAGTTGTCTTTTTGCGGAATATATCGCATTTTAAATAAAAATACAATTTATTTTGTGTGTTTATATTTAGATTTTCATTTATATATTTATTTATATTTATATTTATTTTTTATATTTTTTTATATATTTGTGACAAGGAATGATTTTTCGACATTATTCTCTATTTTGAGTTTTCTATGTGTTATTCGAATATTGGATTGAATTATCTTAATTTGATTTATCGATAGCACGTTTACTGAGTTCCCATTTCCATCTGTTCTGTTTTGTGGATTTTGTCGTCGCTTATGCAAGCGACTGCTCTATTGTCTACCAATAACCTTCGACTATTTGCTAAATGTCGAAAATTGCCTACATTCATTTTGGGGGGAATAGTGACTGATGAGGACGTAGTTCAATGATCATTTTATATTTTTCAATTTTGTATTAGTTAGTACCTATCTTAAATAGTGCTAAAATTTTGCATCACTTCGAAGATTCAGTATTTTCAAAATAAATGTTAAAAATAGCGTAACAAACCCGAATATTGCATCTTATTTTTAGTGTATTAAACTTTATTTGAAAACTTACAATTGTCTTTGCAGTCTATCCATTTTTATGGAACAATAGAATGCGGAGGAATTTTTATGACACCCTTGCTGTGTGTGATCGAGCATTGTCCTATTGTAAAATGCCTCTTGGGAGCCCTGTCATGAGTGGTAACATATGTGGCTGAAGGATATCACGAACGTATCGCTGAGCTGTCATGGTTCCGTGGATCATTATTAGAAGTGACCGGGTGTCGTATGCGACGGCACCCCATACCATCACACCAGTCGAGTGCGGCAGCTCTCCAAACGGAGATGACGGTGGGTGGTTGTCATTGGCAGCACACGTAATGGGCGTCGCGATAACAAATGTCCTTCAGCCAGACGCAGCATTAAAATATACGCAGGCATCCAGCAACGAGTAAAGTTACGATAGTGTGCCTTCCGAAAGTTACGATAGTATGTCTTCCGAAAGATACGATAGTGTGCATTACGAAAGATAGATAGTGTGCCTTCCGAACAGTGTTCTTTCCTGCATTTTATGGACATGTGTAGTTCAGTGCCATCGTATAAGACTTCCTCAAGTGCACAGATGTGTCTCAGTGAACCGTGATAATAGTGCCTCAATGTAGAGATATGTGTTCAGTGCAAATAGTTTGTAACCGGTCTTCGTTTTTTTCACTTGCGGAGGGGGATATCATGTCGCACGATATAGCACGACATGATGACATTTCAATTACAAATGCCAATCAACAACAATGTCCATACAGATGCTCAGAACCACTTTAAATGCAGCAACGAAAACCAATTGGAAAGCACACATAAATAAACAGCGTTCATCCCCCTCCATCACAATCACCAAATCAAAAGAGGTGGTATGACACCTCAAGGGGAAAATAAAAAAAGTTTTTTCAGAGTGTTCGAGACGTTTCCACGAGATGCAATATTCGTCAGCGTCCTAGACGCACCTAATTTTTTATGCGTTTCAAAAAAATCTTCTGCGATCGCATAAAACAAACGCGGATCAGCAGAAATATGATGTGTGACCTAAATATGTGCACAGTGAAATAGGGGCGTATTAATATATACGCAGGCATCCAGCAACGTGTAACGTGTAAAGCTACAATAGTGTGCCTTCCGAAAGTTGCGATAGTATGTCTTTCGAAAGATACGATAGTGTGCATTACGAAAGATAGATAGTGTGCCGATAGATAGTGTGCCTTCCGAACAGTGTTCTTTCCTGTATTTTATGAACATGTGTATTTCAGTGCCATCGTATAACACTTCCTCAAGTGCGCAGATGTGTCTCAGTGAACCGTGATAATAGTGCCTCAATGGATTGATAAGTGATCTTAAGAATAACCAAGATCTATATATATATATATATATGAAATTAAAAATTAAAGGAATTGATCTATTTAAATAAGAGTGATTATTTTATATCTTGTGTGCTATTCTCTACGGGATCAAGAACCGGAGTTTCCATACTCCACCTTTAGTGAAGGTATCAACGGTAAGTCCTGTAGAGTAAATTTTGGGTAAGGACAATTTACCTTATTACACCTGGCATGCCAAGTTTCATTACGATCCCACAATTACTTCTTGGTGCGCAAATTTTTATGGCAATGAGTGTATATACTGAAGAACCTGTTTTATTGCATTTTGGAAAAATCTTTGACGGACTTTAATTATCAGAAACAACCATTTTAATAATTCTTAAACATTCAAACATCCTTTAAAATTGCATGAATTTAATCTAAAGTTTATTAAACGGAACAGAGAAGAATAAATGGTAGGTGCAATTTTGTCTTGAGTATTTTGCCCTATGTTTCGTTTGGACGGCGAAGGGGTACAAACATGTATGAACATGCGCCCGAGGGTTGGTAAGTTTTTTACTCTTCTTCAATTCTAGAATAACTTCACCGGCATCGGAATGTTTTTCAAAACCTTTGAGATCGGTTTTACTAGTTTCTTGATAATTTTCATCAACGACAACATCGAGATAGATTTCATTTAATTCTTTGGCATTCTTAGATTGCGAATCATGGTAAAAACATTCAGAAATTCCTTTTGGTGTGACTTTGTTTGTTTCTTGTTTCTTCCCATCAACGATATCATCGAGATCCGATGCTTTCAATTTTTTGCTATTTGAGGAAAAAGAATCATGACGAACATTTTCTGAACTTTTCTCTGATGAAGTATTTCTTGCTAGAAAATAAAATACATTTGTTACAGACACATTTTCTAAATTCCATACATTGACATATTAGAGTGTTTTAAGACATCCAGCAAATAATTTTGAAACATGTCCATGCGTGTGTGTTTTGGAAACGATAGCTTAAAAATAAATGCCCCTACCACTGTCAACTTTTATGTGTGAAGACATTATATGAACTATTAAAATTCGCTAGAATGTTTAGTAATTACCATGATTAGAAATCGCTTGACTAAATTTTTAATTCTTTTTACAGCAATGTCTTGTGAGAAGCGATAGCAATTCTTGGAAAAATGATGTTAGTATATAGAATATGGGGAAAATTGATAATTTGAATAACTCTATAGAAGTTAATATGTAGCAGCAAATGGTTTATATTAACACAGATAAGCCAACACACATCCATAATTGTTGCTTAGCTGTTGTCAACTTATAAAATGAAGCTTTTAGAGATTTTTTAAATGAAATATTTGAAAGATTTACTCCCGGATTCAAACTAATGATAATTACTTTTGTTTTGATAGTGATTCTAAATAATACTAAAGTAATACTGAATATAAATGTAGAAAAGAACTGTCAAGAGTACAGACTCGCACTTTGGACAGTTTTTCATAAAAGAGAAATTTAATACGGAATGTGTTCATTAAATTATCAAGATCCTAACCAACATGATTCGAATTCATCCTTTTAATTGAAATGCTAGAAAACCTCAATTTGACTGAAATGAAAGATCACATTTTTAAACTAATTATAAGTTTCAATTATAAAGTTCAGTTATAAAGTTAAATGTCTCCTTTTTTATATTTTTCAATTAGATAAAAGAGCATCGGTTTTTTTATGTTTAATTTTATTGAGTAGTAAGTATACAGACATCCTTTGCACTCTTTTTCGTTTCCCGATTTAAAGATAAATGCACAAATTGAATCACAATGCAGCATACGACTGTTTCCTGGATAACTGATTTCTCGCAGCGTTAAAAATTTTAACTGGTCCAAAGACAAAATGAGACATAATTAATTATTTGGCCAATTTTTTCTTTTTTTTATCATTTTGTTTACTTTTTAGCATTGACAATTTAGTCATATGTTTTCTTAATGTATTTTTATCCAAAAAATCGGTTTTTGGATAATTTGATATCATACTAGCTGAAATGCAGTATACAAGAATATCAGCCATAAATCTATTCATGGATCAATACAAGTTTTCACGACCAAGCTTTTGCTTTTTTAATGAATGTTGTCAAAATAAATTACATCAATTTGCTCGAATACAAAAGCAAGCAAACAAATCTGAAAATGTCCCAAATTATGAGAGGTACAAAACTTCTGATTTGCATGCTTTCCATTGAGGCAAAATTTTTGGACAACAGTAATGAAAGTAAAATGCTCAACTTTTAATAAACCTCTTTTTTTTTACGGGCTTTGTAAACCTAAATTACTATCCTCTAGATATGAAAATTGAAATGATTGACCTTCAGAATAATTTTGCACTGAAATGTAAATATAATTATATTTTTTCTATTTTCCCCAGTTCAAATTATGAGAAATTCTGAAAATTTATTTCAGTTCCTTAATTTTCAAGATATCTTTTTGTTACATTAAAGGACAAAGATATAACATTGAAGTGGGTTCCCATGCATGGCAATGTGGACGGTGATGAAATCGCACATAGTTTGGCTAAATTGTTATCCACTATGGGACCAGTCCCACAGCCGAAATTTCCACTATGAAACCAGTCCCACAGCCGAAATTAATCCACATTGAGACCAGTCCCACATCCGAATGTTACCCTCTCTAATGTTTCTTTAATCTCAAAAGAAAAGTTCGTGCGCTCTAGTGTGGTTCTTGGAATAAAACTGAAATTAATCGTCACCGTTTTCGTTTCCAAAGGAAACCAAGTGATCTTAATTATTTCAGAAATATCTCCAGAATGGTTGCCACTTTTGCTCCAAAGACTAGGGTAGGTCACATATTTACCCAAACTTGCTTGAACAGATTTCACCTAGCTGAGTCTAACAAGTGCCTTGTTTGTCCAATAGAAACAAACCCTGGAAGACATCTTGTTTTTCTACACTGGAGCCCTACCACCAATACATCGTAATAGTTTTCTCACTGGTCTGATTTCGATGTAATTCCGGTCAATCGTTTACGAAGAGATATAGTTTCCGTACCATGAACACTTCGTAAAGTGAATTCGTGAATATTTTCTGCACCAAGCTATACTGTGATCGAGGCTTTAAGGCGGAGCTTATTTAGACCAATCAAAAGCGGACATTGTACTGCTAGAATCGTCTGTTTTAAGTTTTCATTTTATTTCAACTGGTTCTTATACTTCGTTACTTCTCTTGGTTTATACATATTTAGTTTTATCATTTTATTAACATGGCTTCAAAAAGAACCAAAGTCAGCAAAGGCCAACTTGAAACCCTTATTTCATTCATGGAAAATAATCCGGAATTAAATAAGAGTTTACTCTCCAATTCTTTCACACATAGCCAAAGAAATCTGATGTGGAAAACTTTATGCGAATTGCTAAATTCTCATGGAGGAGCTAATAAAACTTTGGAGAAATGGCAAAAGGTAAGTTAACTTTCTAATTATTTTTTAATTTGTAAAATATATATAGTACGATGATTCATTTCACTTTATGAATTTGTTATATTTCATCGCCTCTGATATTCTACTAAATTTTGATTCTGATGCATTAGTTGTGCTGAGGCATGTGTAGTCGGTATTACTTTTACTTGTAATATTGTTTATTACAAATAAAACTATTTTAAGTAAAACTTATTTTTTAATTTTATGTAATTATTAACCGTTATGTTTCGTTATTTCAGTGGATGTATTACTAAGATGGTGTTCAAATCACATGGTTTTAAACCAAATTTTCCCTTTCAGGAATGTTTATAACCTTTATAGAGATATTCAGTCTTTAATATAGCATATTTATTTTTTTTATTTATCGAATTTTTATGGGCTTTTATACAAACTTAATATAAGTGATTGGAATCCAGCAAATAAATGGAACTTAGATACTGTTACTTACTTTTCAAGTAAACGTTTTAAGTAATAGTGTCACTTTTTTTTTGTCAATATGTCCTCTTTATGGAGTAAAATTACCTTATTGTAAATTTAAATTTATTGAATTTTATAGACAATTTGCAGTTTATAGATATATAAATGCTTTAATTTATTTAAATATTTATATAATATGCATTTTATCGTTTTTACTTGTAGAACAATATTATATACAGGGCTATAAATTTGGTACGTTCTTTTTTCCCAGTCCGATTCATCAAAGGCAAATAAATAGCAAATAGATTAATTATTTATTACCATTCGCATAAATAGCAAATAATATACAAAATTACCATAATAATAAATTTATTAATTTTTTTGGAGAGAAATTTTTTCAGAACTGTTGTGTTATAGAATCAAAAATGTGTTGTTTTATCTATCTTTGTCTATTTTATCTATCTCTGTCTATTTTATCTGTCTTGTCCAATGTACGTTTAATGTGCATTGTTTTTTTGATCTATAGAAAGCATCGTGAAATCGGCCGCAAATGAGCCTGACTTACATACTAAGTTGTATGTAGGTAATTTCTGCATTCACAGGAATTAGTACGGAGCTAATTATGTAGATTTGTCTCAACTTATGGTTGTGAACAATCCATTTTTGTCCAGAATACGATGTAAACTAAATATCGTTCACAATTGACTGATTCTAATTCGAATGATGTAAAAGTTTGCTTGTTTAAGAGTAAACCTAAACGTAAAGGACATTTTTCAACACAGGCCAATGCAAAATTCGCATTAAAATTTTATAAATTGCATTTTCACTGTATGATATGAAACATGTGTTACTCATTATAATGCTTGTTAAGAACGATATGTTAATAAAACTGATGTAAATGGAACTAATGTTGTTTTTATTAGAACCTGATATAAGGCCTAATTAGGAGAAAATATGTCCTAAGTGGAGCCCGGGTGTACAATAGCCTAAAGATGACACATACCATAAAATATTATTACGTATTAGTGAAACTAAAATTAAATGTTTACATTTCTAAAAATTATGGGAACTAATTAATACAACTTACAAATTTTTCACAAATTTTTTCGAGAAAACTAGACATCTTGGAGTTCAGCCGGGTCGAGGACGCAAATCGACTCGTTCAGATGTCGTTGCGATGTTTTTTTTTTTTTTTTAATTCAATTAACGTGGCAACAACAGATCGAAATCCAGTTACAGTAGCCACACAAGCCTCCATGCCTTATTCGGGATTCGAACCCGAGCCCTCCACACATCAGCCGAACACGCTATCCACTACACCACCTGGGCGGCAAAACACCACTATTGTTGAACTATTGTTGACCACCACTATTGTTGACCACTATTGTTGTCACCGCTATTGTTGAACAATCAATGGATAACGTTATACGCAGCATTCCCTGCATCGATAAGGTCCTTGTGATATGAATGTTTGGTACGTTCGAATAAAATGTGTTACAAATGTGTATTTTGTGTCTTTTCATCATATTTTCTGTTCTACAGCGCCACCTATCGGTGTTTCTGGAACTAATTTTTTTTCGCGTAATCCCTTTTCCCATGTCTTGAATAGTATGTTCAACAATTTTGGAGTCTTTACACTGAGTAGTTCGATCTATAGAGAGCTCAGAGTAGAGGTGTTTTAATTCTGACCACCCAGTATATACATTCCGTTTATTAAGGTTATCTTATATATACATTAACTATAAGTTTCGTTGATGAAGTCGTGTGAAATCCGACCAAAAATTTGACTCAAATACTTATAAAAGAGAAACGTTTGGTCGGAAAATATTATCATAGTTGCATGCTGTATAAATTTTAATAAATTCCTAAATATGTTATATAAATTGATATTATAAGGTACTTACAGTCGAAATGCTAGTGATGTCTGGTTCATTTTGGCATTCACTTCTTTTTAACCTTAAAAGCAATAAATATATTTCTGTCGCATAAATCGCAGTTTAAGACGTAAAGCCATTTTTGAAAGTGAAATATTATTCATTTTTGTACATTGTAATAGTAAATTTGTTTTCAACAATACATTTCTGTCAGCATTTATTTACATGGCTTAGATTTTTACATTGTTGGTAATTGTGTTTTTTTCCCCTTTATGTAGTATTGTTATAAAAATTTTATTGTTGCATGATATTTTAAGATCTTTGCTTAATGTCCAGAAATTTTCATGTTTGTATTTTTGTTTGAATTTCTGATTTTAAAGAGTCAGATAGAGATTCAATCATTTTTGCCCTTTTATCTTGCAATACTGATTTAATAAATCTATGTATATTCAATTGGCACAGAAATATTTAGTCATAAGTTATATTAACTATTTTTATAAAAATGTGAAGGGGGGGGGGAGAGGATAAACCAGGTTTTTCATGGTTGTTCTCAATAACATTCTTTTATAAGTATTCGTTATATTTTAAATTAACTACCATACAGGTTCCAATTTTATCCTATTTTATACTGTAGCATGAGTGCCAAAGTCAATCTGCTCTGTTAACTGAAGTTATGCAATATCTTTTTTCTCTCTTTCAAATACCACGATTCATATCACGATTTTTTTAGTTTAAGGTACCTTCCTAGTTTTTCTTACTAGATAAGAATATCAAATCATGTAGAAATCATCAAACTTTTCATTAGAAACGTACAACAATAAAATATATGAATGATTCTTTGAATCTGTATTATTATCGACACTATTAAAGCATGAGCGACCATGTATTTGTAAATGTATATCTCGCTGTCTAGCGCTTTCTTTCCAATTTACATTCCAGAAAATCGTTGAGACATTTAATTTCCAAGTTAAATTTTAAATTTTCACATATGGCAGACTTAATTAAAATATTGTCAAAAGTTCTAAAAATGATGCCAAGTTAACGAAAATGACGCCAAATTGATTATTTAAATATCTTAATACATGTAATCGATTGATTATTGAGGATACTATCAAGATCATAATTAAGAATTTAGATTTGTGTGAAATATAAGTTAATTGGGTACTTCGAAACAGTTTTAAATGCTGTAATGCGGAAAAAAGTACCCAATGTACAATTTGACATTAGAAAAACGGTGCCGTCGGTCTTATGCATAATTTTTTCACATTGAAAGAACTAAATTCATTACATTATATAAGGAAATGGATTTGTCTTCCAAATATTAGATTACGTTAAAATCAATACCCTTCACATATGGCACTTATCGTAATAATTGTACCATATAATTTTCAAAACGCTTTATTCTTTCGTGAGATATCGTGTCCACCGGCTCATACACACACACTAACATGCGCACTAAAATATACACAAACATACATGTATACAGAGACATCCCCTCAAAAATGTTCGAATTGAAGCAAGACGAAACGAAACCTGCTTCAGAATTGTTCAGAAACCTGCTTCAGAAATTGAAGAAAAGAAACCTGCCTTTTTTTACGAAATGGCCCGCCAATATCGCCAAAATCTAAAAATCTGATCTGGGCAGCACATGACTTTCCCTGCAGACTTATATCTACGTTCTCTTTATTTTAATTAAATTTAATTCACTTTTAATTCAATTTCGTTCTCATTTAATAACTGGACTTATTTTCAAAGGTGGCGAAGAGAAAATACGAAAAACTAAAATATCTCAAGAACAGCTAGTCCTAGTGTAATGGGGTTGGTCTTATTCTTTTCTTCGTTAAAAATTACGTATTAAACAAGCATTTAATGGATATATTTGAGCATACGTAGTTCTTTATTTTAAATTTTGGCGATTTTTGAGGCAAAAAAAGGCAGATAATTTTTTTTCGAATCGTACCAAAATCTAATCAGCACCAGGGGGACCCACAAGCAACTTATCTACCGAAAAACCTTTGTGAAATTCGGTCCATTAGTTTTCTGCTAGAGTGGATACATGCTTTGTCTGGCCATTTCGCAAAAAAAAAAAAGCGGGTTCTTTTATCTCGAGTTGTACCCAAAACTAATCAGCAGCAGATTCGCCCACAAGTGACTTACCTCCCAAATTTTATGAAATTCGGTCAATAAGTTTTTTAGTTAGAGTGGATACAAAATCTGCACAGACAGACATACACACAGACAGGCATACACACAGACGTCACGTTAAAAATAGTAATAGTTTTTTCGTATTCTAGAGGTCTCGAAACGCGTAGATCCATCGAAATCTCGAGTTGCGATTTTCGGCATGATTCCAATACTTTCCCAATACATTACCCTGTATTGCAGGGAAAGTAAGGAAAATATCTGAGGTGAGCAGCACATAACTTTTGCTGTAGTCTGACATTAATTTTCTCTTTACTTCTTTAATAATTTAATAAATTGAGTTTAATTGAACACAATAATACTGAATTTTCACTTTTAATTCAATTTTTGTTTTTATCTGGTAATTGAATGTTTTTTCAAAAGCTGCGTAAAAAAATACAAAAAAACTGAAATATCTTGAGAACGGTTAGACCTGGAGCAATGGGATTTATCTTATTCTTTTTCGTGTCAAAAATTAAGTATAAAATAAGCATTTAATTGATACATTTGAGTTTACACAGTCTTTCATTTTAGATTTTGGCGATTTTTGCTGGTCATTTCGTAAAAAAGACAGCTTATTTTTTTTACGAATCTTACCAAAATCTAAACCGCACCAGGAAATCCCACAAACATCCTATATACCAAATATTATGAAATTTGGTCAATTAGTTTTCTAGCTAGAGTGGATACATGAGATTTTTCCTGGCTATTTCGGAAAAAAAGGCTGGTTCTTTTATCACGAATAGTATCAAAATATAATCAGCGCTAGAAACCCGAACAACTGACTTGCGTATAAAATTTTGTGAAATTTGGTATATTAGTTTTAGAGTTAGAGTGAATACTCACATTGAGCAGACAGACACACAGACTGACAGACACCCACTCACAGACACACACACATAGACGTCACGCTAAAAATAGTTTTTTCGTGTTCTAGTCTAGTGGCCCCGAAACGTCTAGATCCTTCGAAAAGCCGAGTCGTGATTTTCCACAATTCTTTCCTTATACATTACCACGTATTGCAGGGAAAGTAAAATAAATTTATGTATATTAATTTACGTATAATACATTTTGTTTCACAGTTTGCTCTGAATAATGGCACTAATTTCCTTATGAATATTAATTTTTCCAAAGTAATGCGTACATAATATATTAATGAACACATAAGAATATGAGTGATATACCTCCGTGAAAAATATTTGCAGCCATTATATTCTATTCAATTTATTACGGATCGCTCAGTTTTATGCATTTTCCTGTATAACATGCTGCCCTCAAAAGTACAAAAGAAAAGCTCATGAAATTCTAATGATCTCTGTTTTGCTTACTAAAAGCGAATAGAGTGGATCTTTCGGGTAATATATTAGATTTACATTGGAATATTTCGGCAAATACTTTCAATGGATAATGGATTCTTAAAAGACTTCAATACAGATAGTTGTTAAGCTTAATATAACGTGGAATAAGAAATTGTGCAAAAAATAAATTTAAAGAAGAAGATTGCCATTATGTTGGTAACCCCCAAATCTCAAGGTTCTTTAGTTGGAAGTATGTATATATATATACGTATATATATATATATATATATATATATATATATATATATATATATATATATATAAATATATATATATATATATATATATATATATATATATATATATAAATATATATATATATATATATATATATATATATATATATATATATATATATATATATATATATGTATACAAGGTTGGATCAAAAAGTTCGGAGACTGTGCTGATATCTCCAACCCTGATTGGAGAAAAAGGGAACTATTTTACCCTGACATAGAGGCACATGTGACGCGAGATGTTAAAAGGAAGAAGTAAGTCAGCAGTGCAGGATTTTCCTTTTCACATATCGCGTCACCTGTGCCTCTACTCCATGGTAGTGCCTCAACTCCATAGTTCCCCTCTTCTCCAATCTATATATATATATATATAATATATATATATATATATATATATATATATATACATATATATATATATATGTATATATATATATATATATATATATATATATATATATATATATATATATATATATAAATAAATTGACGCACCAAGGAAGAAATTTTCAAATTAGGCAAAATTTGGTACGTGTAATGTGGATGTACAGAAACCGAAATGATTAGAATTTCAGAACAATTGGATGATTTACTGCACTGAAAGATCTGCACAAAGTGAGCACGTCAATATGGCGTTGATCCACCTCTGGCCTTGATACAAATTGTTTCCCGACGTTGCATTGATGCATAAAGTTGCCGAATAGTGTTCAAAGGGATGTCATTCCAAATGGCCTCTAATTGATGAACTAATCCATCTACATTCTGGGATGGTCACAGGCGACGCCCCATCTCAGCTCAAATGTGCTCAATAGGCGAGAGGTCCGAGGATCTGACTGGCTAAGGAAGTGTGTCGTAAGCACGCAGACAATCTATAGAGAGGTGTACCGTGTGTGGCCTGGCATTATCTTGCTGAAATGTTGGCCCTGGGTGTGTCGCTAAAGGAATGGCCATACAACGGGTCGTAGAATGTCGGCATCGCACCGCTGTGCTGTGATGGTTACACGGAGGACTATTAAAGGGGTGCGGCTATCAAACGAAACGGCACCCCAGACCATAACTCCGTGTTGTAAGAGCAGGATCCTAATGATGTCCGGGCTGTCTCCAGACTCGTCTGCGCTGGTCGTCAATTGCAAATGCTGTTGACGGTGCATACTGGTCAGTGGTAGGCGGCGTAATGGGAGACCCGAGTATAGATTCCGCTCCCGTAGACTTCTATTAATCATTTGGATTGTCACTTCAGTATTTGTGACGCGGTGGATGGTTGATAATGACGAATCTCGTGCTATCACAACTGCTTTGACAATCGTCCCATCTTCCTGTTCTGTCGTCGCTCTCGGCCCACCGCTGGCTGCTTGCCGCTGAAATCTGCCATTTCGGACCTATTAGTGCCAGCATTGTCTAATTGCTGCATCGCTCCTACCCAAATATCGAGCGAGTAGTCTGTGTGACCATCCAACCTCATACAGTCCGACAGCACGCGCTCTTTCAAGCTCTTTCGTATGCTCGTACTGGCTGCGAATTCACCAGCGAGGTTTTGTTACAATTAAGGTACGTATACGAAATCGAACTTCACTGCACGTTTTGCTCCTGAAATCGAGGTTCGCTTCTTATGTACACCACCATGGTGCTCAGTTTCAATGCTCTGTATTTCCGACTATTCATTCACTGGCTGTGATTTTTTTATCATTTGCATATTTGGTCGACAGGTGTTTTCATGAACAGTTTCATTACTATCAGATTATTTTGCGGAGTGCGTCGATTGGTTTGTCTTAGACAGTATCTTATTTGTATTGACAGTACACAAGACTTTCCTTATATAATGCAGTGAATTTGCTACTTTTACAGTAAAAAAATAGGGTTTTCTTATAGTAGATGCCTATATTCTTTCCAAAATATTGAATTTTCGACAATTAGCCGTCATTTCAATTGATTTAGCGTTATTTTTATCCCTTTGGCGAGATTTTCGTTATTTTGGCAACATTTAAAAAAAGTCATCAAGTTGGCGAAATTCCGCCAAATTCGTCGCCAAAATCTCACCAAGCGTTATGGACAGATAAATAAGTTATTCTTATAGCATATAAATGACTATTGGCGTTCAAATGCAAAAGTATTACTCAAAAGTATTGGCGTTCAAATGTAAAAGTATTAGTATCTTTGGAATTAGTATCATGAATGGAACGAGCTAGATCCACGCGAATGATGTCACCTAATTTATCGCATGATATTACACATGAAAACTGAACATATTTCTCAACAGTTAATATTTTTTTTTTAATTTATGTGATTTTTTGATAAATTTATTTGAAAAATGTGCAATATCTCGAGCACGGTTCATGCCAGCGTTCTAAAGTTTATGCCAATCATTTTCTAATGAAAAAATATATAAGAAATGTCTATTTGCGTAATTTTATAAAGGTTTTGATTTTTTGATGATTTTTTCAAAATTTCACTCGAAAATTTAGGGGGGGTTCTGAACATTCGTTTACGTTTAAAACCAATAGGCTTCCAGTATTCACGGATTGTGAATTTTGTACCAAATTTCATTCGAATCGCTCCATTCGTTCGTGAGATATCGTCTCCACAGACTCACTGACACACACACACACACACACACACACACTCACACACACATACTTTCACACACAGACATCACCTCACAAATGTTTCATTCGTGATCAGGGATGCTTAAATCGTGCTCTTCCGTCATAAACTCGAATTCGAATTTTCGACCCTGTCACAATACTTTCCTTATACATTATGTATATAAGGAAAGTAAAAAACAACGGCAAATGGGCGGGCGGAGGGGTTCACTGCTCGGCACTAATTGAAAAAGTTAACGCTAGAAAGGTAAAAGTTCATTACGGTTTCAAGCACAAGGTTCAGCCATCCCCCCCTCCCGAAATGAAAGCCTGGCTACGGGTCTGACAAGATATACTCAAGTATTCCTTCATTCATGATTATTTCTAGGATTTTCATCAAGTTTTTAATTTTTCCCACTTAAAAATGAATTATTTTCCTGTCAATTTTTAAATTGGAATTTATTGAAGTTTTTATATTATTTTTAAAAGCATTTTTAACTAACGATAATTTTTCCTTCACTGTCCGTTGAGAAATCTTTTTATTAATTTACTCTTATAAATAAGTTGTAAAGTCATTCTGATTACCTTATAGTGTCCTTTTAAGTACTGTCTTATAGGTTCAGCTTTATAGGGTCAACGACAGAAAATTTGAATATTGTCCCAGTAGTTCAACAGTTAGAGTATGGTCAGCTCAAAGATCAGATATTCGAGCCCTATTTTATGAGAATGTAAGACTTGTACAATATTGCCTTAACAAATTAGCTGTGCAGGTTAGATGGACACTACGAATTTTCCGTGGATCCTATGAATTATGGCTCTAGTTTGTGCATCAAGACAGCACAGAACATTATCTTAAACAAAGGGAAAACAGAGAACGGAAGTAGTTGTTCAGATCAGTAGTTAACTTCAGATGTAGGATATTTATTATCAGATCTACTTCGATGAGAAGAAGTTGAAATCTTATCCCAGTGTCTGAATGGTTAGAGTTTAAGTTATTGACCAATTCACGGAGCCGCTGTTCTATCCTCTGATGAGACACCGAGACCTTTGCATTTTCTTGAAGATATTATAAGTAGCTCATATAGCTTTCAACTGTTTTTGCCTTTTTAAATTTGCGTTCTAATCTACATAATTTCTTATTTTGTGTTATACTCCTATGAATTTTATTTTTTGATATAGTATTCCATATCGAACATTTGCATTTTCTAATATATGCCATCGCATTTATTTTCTGTATCTGTTATATTCTCAAAATGTTTGTAGTTTCTGTTATTTATTTCCAGTCGTTTTTTATTCACTCGTATTCTAACAGTAGTGTAATTTACCGTTTTCTAAATTTTGTTAATGAAATTTGTTCATATCGTTCCCTAAAACAATTGTTTGCTTTCAATTCAATTTGTATTATGTGATAAACTCATATTCTTAATAGCTTTTTTTTGAACGAATCATGTATATTACGAAACCGGTTGATTTCCTATTTAATTTTAATAGGATATTTACATTTACGGCCTTATTCATTGAACAAGTATTTAGAATCATGATTCTAAAGACTCATATCTTTTTTGATTTTTATGTTTTATCAATAAAATCCGCTTCATGTACGTATCCTTCTTGGGTATTACATTTTACTCATAGAATCATCCTCCTGTAGTTCATTCACTTCCTCATTGGTTGTTGCTTGATATTAATAAATACTTTTGTTTCTTATTCGTTTCCTTCTTATTTTCTACTTATTCTGAATAAGTAGAAATCAAGCTTTGCTTGTAGTTAACTTCATCCTTGGTTTTAACTTGTTATTAATATAATATTTCTTCTGTTTGTTTACCTCCTCTGTGGCATTATATGTTATTCCTTATCGTTTCAGCTTGAAAATAGCTTTCTTTGCGTATGCTAATCTCCTTTGACAGAAGCCGTTATTGTTTGAGTGTGGATACGCTATTATTTAGTCCTTAAGAATGCGGCTGTTGGCGCTCTTAGTTTGTTATACACTGTATTATATGAGGAGTTAATTTACAACGGCAAAATAATTGATGTTAAAATTGTATACCAAGATTGTTTTGATAAGTCTATAAAAATTCTTGTTAATAGAAAATAAGGAGTAAAAATTAGGAATTCATTTTTTACTTTCCTTATATACATAATGTATAAGGAAAGTATTGTGACGGGGTCGAAAATTCGAATTCGAGTTTTCGACGGGAGAGCACGTTTCAAGCATCCCTGATCACGAATCAAACATTTTTGAAGTGATGTCTGTGTGTGTGTGTGTGTGTGTGAAAGTATGTGTGTGTGTGTCAGGTAGTCTGTGGAGACGATAACTGACGAAAGAATGGACCGATTCGAACCAATTTTGGTACAAAAATCACAATTCGTAAACACTGGAAGCCTATTGTTTTTATACGTAATCGAATGTTCAGAACCCCCCTAAATTTTCGAATGAAATTTTGAAAAAATCGTCAAAAAATCAAAACCGCTAATAAAGTTACGCAAATAGACATTTCTTATGTAATTTTTCATTAGAAAACGATTGACATAAATTTTAGAACGCTAACACGAACCGCTCTCGAGATATTGTGCATTTTTCAAAAAAATTATGAAAAAGTCACATAAAAAAAAAATTCCTATTGAGAAACATGTTCACTTTTCATATGTAATACCATGCGCTAAATTGAGTGACGTCATTCTCGTGGATCTAGCTCGTTCCATTCATGAAAAAATATACTTTGAATAATACTTTTGTATTTGAACGCCAATAGTCATTTATCTGCTGCAAGAATAACTTTTTTCTTAGTGCATAACGCTTGGCGATATTTTGGCGACGAATTTGGCGGAATGTCGCCAACTTGGCGACTTTTTTGAAATGTTGCCAAATTAATGAAAATCGCGCCAAATGGATAAAAATGATGCTAAATCCATGAAAATGACGACTAATTGTCGAAAATTCAATATCTTGGAAAGAATATTAGTATCTACTATAAGAAAAACCTATTTTTTTACTGTAAAAGTAGTATGTATATTCATTACATTATATAAGGAAAGTCATGTGTTGCCCACATCAGATTTTTTAATAGGGAGTCATAAACGCTTAATATATGTTTAATTGAATGAAATTGCAACACATAAAAGGAGATGTGCTATTCATCTGAAACTTATAGATAAGGCTTTCAAGATAGTAAATAAGACATGATAGACATGAGCAAAAAGGAAAACATTTTTATCCAAAAATTGACTTAAGTAACCATACCAATATAGAAGTGCTTTACTTATCGTTGTTAAGAATGCATTTCGCTATCCATCACACAATTGAATCATACATATGTCATAAAGCTCTCTTGGAGTACTGCTCGCTATGCTTCTTAAAACTGTTGAATATTTACTGCTTTCTACGGCGGTTGTGTCACAGCTTGCAGATGGCGTCCTATTTTCCGCTGGGTGGTAATTTAGGTGTGTTGGTTAATGGTAAACATTCCTATGATAACCGTATGAAAAAAGGCATTACAGTGCTGAAATAAGACGCAATTAAACCTAGCAAATGAAATGGTTCTCATGTCTAAGTTACAGGTTCTCATATTTAAGCGACATAATGTCGCTTAAATATGAGAACTGTTGCTCAAACTGTTAAATTGTCTTCTATATATACTTGATTGAAACTACTATCAGAGCTGATTAATCCCTAAGCCAGTGGCGCACCCACGGGGGGGGCCGAGGGGGCCCTGGCCCCCCCCCCTTGGGCTGACAAAGCAAAACGCGAAGGGCGCTGTCAGCACAAGGGAGAACTAGGTCTGCCTTCGAGAAAGTATAAAAAAAAAACATTTACAACCATTATTGTAATAAATAATTTTAATCATTGTGAAGAAAACAATTCCAGCATATCCCAACACTTACACTGAATGTAATTATACATATAAAGCTCTTTATCGTACTGTACAAATTATAAATTAATTCGCACTAAAGGCGCCAATTCTGGAAACCCGTTCTTCTTAAGACGTTTCTACCTGTGATTGAATTTAACTAATGGACTCGTCCAAAATCACGTGACCCAAATGCCTTCTCGCTATAGTCGTACTATACCAGTGCTGTGTAGAGTGACGTCACAGGCGCCTCCGTGGCCCTATATAAAGAGTGAACGGCGGGGAAGCGGCTGTTCGCTCGAAAACTCGAGGATTTCGTTTACCCAGTGAGAAAATTGTGGAAGTGAATAAATAGATCGTGCCAACGCTTCGCGAATTAAGTGTTGCTGTGAGTTGAAATAAAGTGCGACGTTACGACACAAGGTGATAACAGTGAATTGGTAGTTTCGGAACGAGGGCCTGCGTGGTGAATAGCTGAATTTAATAATGGTCCTGAACTTTCAACTGATCTTACAGTGAAATGCATCTTTAACGATCAGTGTGTGTGTTTATGTGCGTATTTCGGCTATATAGCAAATTTTGTTCTTGAATAACTGAGGAGCAAGGTAAAAAAAAAGACAATGAGTGAAAAACGAAAAGGGCTAGGCCAACAGACACTGGGAAATTATTTTAAAAAAAAAAGTAAGATTGAAAATAGTGACGTTCCCAACGACGTTTCCCTGAGCTCTTGTTACATTGATGAGGCTGCAGTCGAAGCAAGCAACAGCCGTGACCCCGGGCTGTCTTCAAACGCTTGTGAGGAGGTAAAGGTAGGACAAAACACAATACCAAACACAGTTGAAATAGAAATTCTGGCTGCAGATATTTCTAATTATGTCAAGAAATCTAACCTCACAGATGAAGATAGGATAACAGCGCTAAAAAATCTTTGGGAACCATATGCAAATTACAGTTTTCCTGCTACTGTCACTAGTGCTGTATCAAGTCAAGGAAAACCTCACCACACTCGGAAGTTCTGCTCATCTTGGCTGAGTAAGCATAACTGGCTAGCTTACTCAAAGGCAGAGGACAGTGCCTATTGCAAATTTTGTGTTCTCTTTGCACCCCATGAAGTCGGTTTAAGATCCACACAAGCTACAGGTCAACTTGTTTCAAAAGGATTTAATAATTGGAAGAAGGCCTTGGAGAAGTTCAGTCAACATGAAAAATTTTTCTATCATAAGGATTCAGTTCTCAAAGCCGATGAGTTCTTAAGGGTCACGGAAGGAAAAACGGTTCCTGTGGATCAAGTAATGGACAGAGGAAAGCAAAAACAAGTTTTGCAGAATAGGGCTATTCTTAAACCTATTATCAAAACAGTGATTTTTTGTGGAAGGCAAGGGCTGGCCATGAGAGGGCATAGAGACTGTGGGGATTTGGACGTATTGTCAGAACCATGCCAAGGCGAAGGAAATTTTAGAGCCCTTTTGCGACTCCGAGTTGATGCAGGAGAAGAAATACTGAAAACTCATCTACAAGGTTGTGCAGAAAATGCAACTTACATAAGTTGGAATATACAAAATGAGATTATTTCAGCATGCAATGATTCCATTGTGAAGCACATAGCAACTGAGGTGAATGAGGCCAAATGTTTTGCGGTTTTATGTGACGAAACCACAGATATTGCAACGGTAGAGCAAATGACACTTTGCGTTCGTTATTTGAAACGGTTTGAAACAAATGATAAGTATAAAATTGAATTTAAGATAGTGGAGAACTTCCTTAAGTTTGTGCCCCTGACTGAAACTACAGGTCGAGCAATTGCAGATGCTATTCTTAAAGGCCTTGCAGACTGCAACATTGATACGTCTTTCCTCCGTGGACAAGGGTTCGATGGAGCTTCTGCAATGAGTGGAGAGTACAATGGCGCCCAAGCAATTATATATGAGCAACACCCCAAAGCCCCCTACGTTCATTGTGCATCACACTGTTTGAACTTAGCCATAACTTATTCATCTAGAGTTCCGGATATCCGAAACAGCTTTGGAATAATAGGGAAAATCTCTAGTTTTTTCAACACACCAAAACGAAACCTTGTTCTCACCAGCAAAATTAATGCAGCTAATCAGGAAGAGACAGAAATCAGTGCCAAAAAACTGAAGAAATTATGCCCTACTCGTTGGGTGGAGAGACATGATGCCGTCACAGTTATGGTTTCATTGTTTGATCAAGTAATCGACGCTCTGGAGGAGATTACTACCTGGAATGACAAGGAGACATCAACAGAGGCTCATACCTTGTTATGTTCAATGTTAACATCACAGTTTGTCATAGCACTTGTTTCAGCTGACAGATTACTCAGCTACAGTGTTCGTCTGAGTGAAAAGCTGCAGGAAGTTAACCTTGATCTGGCAACTGCTGTGAGTGACGTAGAAGACGTTTTGAAAGCTATATCTATAATTCGAGAGAACGCAGAGAACGAGTTTCACCATCTGTTTGAACAAGCTGTTAAGAAGCTGGAACAGCATGGAGAAAACATTACTCTACCACGCCGTGCCACCAGACAAATTTATAGATCAAATTTCAACGTACAGACTCCTGAAGAATACTACAGACTTTCTATTTTCATTCCATGGATTGATAATTTCATCACTCACCTCCATGAAAAATTTCTCAAACATAAGGAATTTCTACAAAGTTTTGCATCTGTCATTCCGAATGGAAGGCAGCCGACACTGGAAGAAAACGAGAGATTTGTTGCCTTATCAAGGAAATTTGCAGATGATTTAGGACCCAGATCAGATAATACTCTAAAAGCTGAACTACATCTGTGGTACATGAAGGTCTTTGCATTGAACAAGAAAACTAAAAGCCCAATCGAACTGCTTAACTTTTGTGACCAAAGGACTTTTCCAACTGTGTTTGAACTTTTAAAAGTGTATGCCACCCTCCCAGTATCAACAAGCAGTGCTGAGAGGTCATTCTCCACAATGAAGAGGTTGAAAACTTACTTGAGAAACAGTATGAGTGAAACCAGACTGAATGGACTGGCGTCAATGAACATTCACCGTGAAGTGGAAATTGATCCAGACCAGATAATTAATGCTCTGGCTACAAAGAAAAACAGGAGGCTGGACTTCGTTTTATGAATATGTATAGATCATAATTGAATAATATAACAATATGTAATCATGAGAGAGTGGTTGAAAACAAGTATACAGTATAAGCAGACCAGAACAAATAATTTTATCTTCATCTATTTCTTAATTTGTGTTGTTTTGTATAAATATCTACTACTACTTCTTCTAATCATTCAATTCTCTTGCACTGCACTAAAGAATTGTTAGTAATTTGATAAAAATAAATGTACAAAAAAAGACAACCGCCTTGTTAATTGATATGGCCTCTGATCATTTTTTCTCGGAAAATTTATCGAGGAGTCATCCTCCTTCATAAAAATTTTGTGCACCAATGGCCCCCCCCTTAGGAATATTCTGGGTGCGCCACTGCCCTAAGCTATAACGCACTTTATTCAATGAGTGTGGTGTTTAACAAAATTAGCTGTATTCCCTGTTTGCTTTGTCACCTCTATATGAATTTGCGGTCAAAGCTTAATTAATAGTCAATTTCATCATTAAAGACGACTTGACATCATTCTACATCACTGTTCAGTTGGGAATGACACCACTCCTAGTTCTGCCGACAATTGATGGCGGTTAGTGCTTTATGGGTGTGGTGTGTCTTTTTGCAACCATTTTTGTATACACTATATAACTGTCATATGTCCCAATAGTGTGACCACCCAAATTTGTGAAGGACAGTCATCCGTCCGTTAGGTGAATGTATTCCTTACGAACACGGGTAAAAGCATTCTGAACAACTTAATCGCCTTTAAAAAATCTGAATTTCATAAAGTAGTTGCTTGATAGAAATATATAAAATGTCAAAGTCATAATCTGCTAGACTTTTCTTTGCCTCATATCAGCAATCGCGCCTACAAGTCCCTGTACGAAAGTTTAATTATTTGCACCTGTCATTGTGACGTTCTCTCATTTAAAATTCCAGACAAAAGCTTTCTGATGTCAGTTTCACTTAGTGTACAACAATACACTTATTTTATTTCGAAGTGTTTTACTTCAGTGTTTTCATAAATACTCAATAACTGAAAATACAGTCCAACTTAATTAATATTAAGTTACTTTTATTTCAATAACACTTTGCTTAATGTCTTAATAATGACAATTTGCTATATTATTCTACGAATATCAGAGAAATCCGAAATAAGAGTCATTTGCTCGTTTTCTTTTTATGCGGCTTTCTTAATTTCTCTCTTAATGAATATGGAAGATCAAGTGTGAAATGCAATGCGAAAATTACTTTCAGATGCAGCTGTGGTGCTTATTGTTATGGAGATGATAAACTCCTCATATGCCAATTTAAACTTCCTAAGTATTTTGTGTTTTACGCTCATAAGTTCCAAACATTATTTTATTTATCTCGAAATCGAGAAATAGTTAATTTCATAGGGCGAAGGAAATATTTTGTCAGTGACATAAATAACTATTTATTAATAGATATTTAATTACCTGTTTCATATAATAGAAAGAAATATCACGTTATTATTGGTCAAAAATTGGAAATATAATTTCTCAGATGACATACTTGATTTTTTGTAAAAATTAAGAGAATTGTCTTGATATTTCCCTTGAATTTACGATTTCTAATTTTACTTAAAATTATCTTTACAAATTATTATATTACTAGTGCACGCATGAAGAATTATGGAAAAATGTAAAATTTAAAATCATTTTATGTGTTGTATCCCAAGGAGTTTAAATCTGTTGAAATCATACAACATTCAGGGGAATTAGGCTATTATAGTACGTGGTTGCTAATCCATCCATTGAAAGCGGGAGAAATCATTGATGAGGGACTATGAATGATTAGACATAATAAAGTGGACAGTTAATTGTCCACATGTAAATAGTATTAGTCTCCACTTGAAGGAGACTAATCACTCAGGCCTCTGAGGTTGTTTTGTAACTCACACTTCAAATTATATTATGTGACTAGTAGCATACCCGTTCTTCGTACGGAGTATATAATATAAAGAAACTTGAAATTCATAATCATGCGCAAATTCTTATAGTATACTAAATGACTTGTTTAATCAAAATATTCTGTTAAAATATTTAATATAATGCTCCTAAAAAGAAGTTTAAGAATCCCTGTTCTCGCTATATAAAATTATCTTCATGGACATATCTGAAGAATAAAACATCTTGGACCCCTTATGCAAGCAAATATAAAAAAAAATATGGAATTGAATCAATATATGCAAAATAAAAGCGTTAAAATTCTATGGGATCCGTACTAATTATATACGCGAATATTAGAAAATATAACCTGTATTAGTAGATTACATGTATAAATTGAAAATACCAATAAACCCGTAATCTTTAAATCTGAAGACAGTCATTTATTCCAATATATGTCAAAATTAAAGTGCTAAAATTATATGGGACGTACTACTTATAATGTCCGATTATTAGTAGAAGATTACCCGTTTTGCAATATGAGTCTCAAATGTTTTTTGGTAAAATACAACAGACGACGTAATAAATTGAATATATAATTAATCCCCTTAATCTTCATACCAGAAGACTGTACTTGATTCCAATATATATGCCAATATATGTCAAAATATATGCCAATATACCTGTACTACTTATATTCTCGTAGGTTAGAAGATATACCCGTGCATTCCTAGAAGATTACTCGCACAACGTACAATATGCGTGTGTCAGCAATTTTTGCCGCAATAAAACAATGGCGTAATAACTTAAAAATATCAATAATCACTGAATCAATAATTCCGGAAAATATCAATAATAATAATATTTAAACCTGAAGAGTATAATTGATATTATCCAGTCCAAAATGAAATGGCAATGAAATTTATTTTATATACATATCTTCATTATTCAAATCGGAAAGGATTTAATAAAAATCGTCTGCCGCATAAACACATTGGATTTAAATCCGTTGCTAAGCGACATGATATCATTTGCTTCAAATAAATTGGTAGAAAAAATATCGTCTAAATAGTTATATTTCTATGAAACATTTGGCGACAGTTTCGTCAAATTAGCGACATTTTAAAAAATCGCCAAATTTATCGCCAAGTGGGACTGTAGAACTGACAGTTCCACTTTGCGACAAATTGACGAAATAACATCGCAATACTATCCCCTAACAAAAAACAATTAATATCATTTATGTAGCGCAATTTTATCAATTTCGGTAAAAAATATCGAATTCTCCAAATTCGATATTTTTATAGATTTGAAAACATTTTTATCAATTTGGTGACATTTTAAAAATTCGCTAAATGTATTACTAAGTAGGATGGTTGGTCTGACAGATAAATGCTAACCAAACATCATTTCAGTACTCTCTTCTAACAAAACAAAAAAAAAATTTCATTGATATGTAGAAGACCCAAGCCACACGACCAACCCGAAGGTTTATGGCAGCTGTTTGTGTGTCGTTTATATCAATTTGGCGACATTTCCGTCAATTTGGCAAAGTTTAAGAAAAGTTGTCAAATTAGCGATATCCCTCCAAATTCGTAGCTTTGAATTTGCAGATCTGAATGAAACATTCTTATCCCGTTTCAATATACTAAATGAAAACACTACAATTGTATTAGAAGATATACCCGCTCTACTCTTTTTCTGTTTCAACAATCGGCTATATGAATTTATTGGCTAAGCACAATATATGAGTTTAGTAGCTAAATACGATATAAGCTTGAAAACTCTTTGCCAAAATAAATGAAATTGATGTACGCAGTCAGCAATTAATATAATTAAAAGAAAAATCAAGCCGTCCATTCATAAGATATACTTTTATATCCATTTATCCATTTATTTATTATTTAAATCGAAAAAAAATAATAAAAACATTAACAAACACATTTAATTTAATTGCGATGCCGAGCAACATGATATATCCTCCTAAAATGTTAAAATTTATTAACCACTAACAGCACACCCGTTATTCGTACGGAGTGTATAATTTAAAGAAACTTAAAGTTCGCAATCATGTGCAAATTCTGTTAAAATATTAAATTTATTGCTCCTAAAGAGAAGTTTAAGAATATATGTTCTCACTATGCAAAATTATCTTCACGATCAGATCTGAAGAATAAAACATCCTGCCCCCTTTTGTAAGCAAATTTACAGAAGAAAAAATAGGAATTGAATGAATATATGCATCCCCGTACTAATTATATTGTCGCAGATCAGAAAATATGCCAATGTGTTAGCAGAAGATTAACCGTATTACACTATGCGTCTCAAAAATATTTGCCAAAATAAAAGAGATGACGTAATAAATTGAAAACATCAATAATATCCGTACTCTTTATACCGAGAAGGTCGTAATTGATTCCAATATATGCCAATATATATCAAAACATATGTCAATATACCTGTACTACTTATATTCTCGTAGATTAAAAGATATACACGTGTATTTGTAGAAGATTCGTACAACATACAATATATGAGTTTAAACAATTTTTGTCATAATAAAATAATTGCATAATAACTTGAAAATATCAATAATCCTTGAATCAATAATCCCCGAAAATATAAATAATAATAATTTTTAAACGTGAAGACCGTAATTGATATTATCCAGTCAAAAATTCTATAAGAAAAATCAAATCGTTCTTTTCTAAAATATATTTTTATATCCATTTATTTATTATTCAAATCGAAAAAATAATTATTAAAATTAACAGACAGATTTAATTTAATTGCGTTTCTGAGTAACATGATATAAGATAGAATCTTATAACATGTTAAATATGCCATGTCTTATAACATAAACTGCGAAATTAAATAACGATTTTGATTTCTCTATACTTCTCATTGTTCCGTAAAACCTTGTTTAAAATAAACCATGAACCATGGAGATAGATTTCCTCTTTAAATCATGTTTCAAACAATTCATGTTTTCAGAAAGTGACTAATTAACGCAATCAATCTCCCATCAAACTCAGAGATTAAATTTTAATTCACTTTCAAACGATTTTCAAGCTTTTCGTTTGGATAAACCACGGAGTTAGGGAGTAGAACTCCTAGGAAAAAGTTCCGTTTTTCATTAATATCTCGACAACCCCAGGTCTTAGAAACTCGAAACTTGGACAAAAGTTATGGGGGGATATTTCAAGGCTATTCACCAAATTTCATTAAATTCGGTTCAGCCGTTTTTCCGTGATGGTGAGACAAACGAAAATTTTGTTTTTTACTAATATCTCGAGAACCACTGGTCGTAGAAACTCAAAACACGGATATAATTTTAAGTGGGGCTATTTCTGGGCTACCCACAAAATTTCATCAAATTCGGTTTAGCCGTTCTCCCGTGATGGTGTGACAAACAGACAGACAGACAGACAGACAGACAGACAGACAGACAGACAGACAGACAGACAGATTTTCATTTTTATTTATATAGATTTTCATTTTTATTTATATAGATTTGTCAGATGAAAACATATATAAAAACATGATATAAAATTAATTAATAACTTAGTTTTGTACTGATTTTACAGCATATATAAATACTAACCATTTACTTCCACACTAAGTGTGACACAAACATTTAATAAAATTTCTGAATATCAAAATTCGTTTCAAATAAATTCGTACTAATGAAGTATATTTTATTGTTCTGTAACCAAGGAAATTGCGGTATTCATAATAATATTTCGTCTGAGAGCACTGTACGTTTTCTGACAATTAACATTTTTATATGTATTAAGATAAATTTTAGTTAAGTATAGCATTGTTTTTCATTAATTTAATTTGAAGAATAGTCAACAAACTATGAAACACTTGTTGTAAAAAAAGTTTTGAGCCTTAATTTGCATAATGTAACTATCATTTTGTTGATTATATTGATTATTGTTGATTTTGTTGATTATATCATTATATTGATTGGCTAAACAGTATTAAATATTTAGAATCTGGGGTGGGAAGGTTTGCGCATGATCGGGTTCTAATCCAAGCAACATTTCATAAATACTCAAATACTTTGATTTCAAATGTCACTACTTATGTTCCAATAAAAATATTCATTTTGCATGCATACTATCTAATTGATATATTTCTAAATTTGTTTATCGGTATGCTTATTTTATAACGGAAAATATTGTAAGGCAAGGTAGGGTAAGTGCGTTTCATGGGTAAGTACGTTCTTACCATGCAAAAGTAACAAACATCTTTCAATTGTGTTGTATTCTCGTGGAAGGGTTAAGTAACTGCAGTTGTATTTAAAATAGTGTGGCACCATTATGATTGATCTTTCATCTAATAAAGTGGACGCCATTCTTGTGAGAATCGGATTTACCTCTCCTGAAAAGTACACTTGCTGATTCTTTATGAATGACTGAGTTAAGTCAGAAAGGCGTTAAGCCTGATAAAGAATACTTTGGGAGTCCAGTGTTTTCATACTTTGCACCTTTCTTTTATAACTAGTGATTATTGAAGTTTAGTCAGTCGGTTGCAGTTCCTTTAGAAATAATTGCGACATGTCAAGTGCGTGACTAAAAGCAGGGGTAAGCGTACTTCAGGTTACTAAAAGCAGGTTACTAAAAACAGGGGTTATTAAAATCAGGGGTAAGTTCACCTCGAGTTACTAAAGCAGGGGTAAGTGCACCTTGGGTTACTAAAAGCAGGTGTAAGTTCACCTTAGGTCAAAATCAGGATCGCACTTGGCCTATTTATTCAAATTTAGTGAGAACAAGCTATAATTTAGCTCTGTTTCAGAAAATATGGTTTAAAACTACGGAAAAAAACGACTATAGCTTCTATATACACAAAACCAGAATTTGTTGTGGCAATTGATGATGACAGAGTGAAAATGTAGGAGTATCGCCAAAGTTACCAGAGATAATGAGAAGGGAAAATATGATAGCGACCGGATATTGGTGTAATTTACAACTAAAAGCAATGAAACGCTTTGTGGAACAAATAAGTATATTCGTTCTATGATGATGGATAACCTGTCGTTATGTTAGGTCGGATTTAAAAGTAAGATATAAAGCATATACATTCCAATTCTCGCTCGAAACAGATAAATGTGACACTGAGATTATTTCAAACCTTTCTCCTCTAACAATGGAGACCGAAAAGAATTATCTTTATTTCAAATTTCTTTTGTACAATACAATGTGGCATAAAACACATAATTTTTGCGTATTTTGTTAAAGAATCTGACAGAAAAATTAATCTTGCAATTTTTGTGATAAATAAATATATTTCGTGGTATATCTTAGCTCTCGAATTCTGATCACTCACTTTTGATTCAAGGGCTATGTTGTAGCTCCAGAACCATTAAGGCAAAATAACCATTTTTACAACTTTGTACTTTCCTGCAATACATGGTAACGTGTAGAGAAAGTATTGAAATCGTGTTGAAAATCGCAACTTGAGTTTTTGAAGGATCGACACGTTTACGTGACCTCTACACGTGACCTCTACAACACGAAAAATATATATTTAACGTGATATGTGTGTGTGTGTATATGTGTGTGTATGTGTGTGTGTGCATATGTGTGTGTTTATGTGTGCCCGTGTGTGTATGTGTGCCTGTGTGTGTGTGTGTGTGCGTGTGTGTGTGTCTGTCTGTGCGATGTATGAATGTATGTATCCACTCTAACTCCCAAACTTATGAACCAAATTAAATTTCATAAAATTTCTTAGATACGTCACAAGTGGTTTACTCTGGTGCTGATTAGATTTTGGTATGATTTGGTAAAAAAATCATTTTGCAAAATTTTTTGACAAATGGCTCGCAGAATAAGTCAAAATCTAAAATAAAAACTATGCATGATCAAATGCATTAATTAAATGCTTGGTTTATATGTAATTTTTGACGATGAAAAGTATAAGATCAACCCCTTTACTCCAGGACTAGCCGTTCTCGAGATAGTTTAGTTGAAATAAGTTTCTTTAGCAAATTTAATTATTTTATATAACGATTCAAAATATACATATTTTTACCAAAAACTTGTTCAGGTAGATCTTATTCCCCACGAAATTTTGACTCTGAATTCATGTCATAATTTTGGATTATTGGCCATGAAAAAGTCTTAAAGTCCTCTTTTAATTTTTCTTCAAATTTCTGATCACGATTCTGAAGTTAAAGCTTAGTTTGACATTTTTGGCTGAGTTGCGATTAAAAGATCTGATATCCCCTTTTGTACTTATTTGAGGGAAAAGAAAATATGATTTAAAGAATTAATGCAGTGAAGAGTTAAACCCAAATTTTAAATAAGGAATTAGAAAATATACACTGCTACATTATTTTCCGCGCACTTCATTCTTTCCGCTTTGCCCCATTGCCCCATCAATATTAATGGGACAAAAGTGGGTAAGCGTTCGTGTTATATATATGTGACATTATACACGCAATTGAAGGAATAAAACTACTAATTTTGAAAAAGCATGGCGAGACATTGAATATCTACTTGGGTATTTTTGCTTGCTAAAAAATGCATATGTACGTTTGTTAATTTCTAGTTTTATGTGGTTAAAAATGCTATATAATATATATATATATATATATATATATATATATATATATATATATATAATGTGTGTGTGTGTGTGTGTGTGTGTATTCGGAGATGTGCAAGAAGAGTTCACATTTCTGGATAACAAACACGTTTAATCACAAACGCAGCGTAAACAGGAACAATATACTGTAGAACAGCACTTAAATGCTTCATTTTCACAAAAGAACCTATATTATACTTAAAACATTGACGAAAATAAATTAACAAAACAGTAGTTACTATTCTTAAAACATTGGCAAAAATCACAATTCTGGAAATCTCTCATATCACGTGGAATAATCGTTATTACAAGATGCTTTTCGACGTTAATATCATAAGTATCTTTAATATATTACTATCTTAGTACGGTATAGTTTTTAACGAAGCATTATTTTAAGGTCGAGGTTCGACACTCTACTATGTATAACTTGCAAAAGAAACCAAATTCCCTTTTTGTAGGAGTTAATTCCCATATTGTGTTCAATGTAATTTTTAATGCAGTTTAAACAAACAATATTCTGTTTAATGTTATTAAAACATCAAATTGAAAAATAGTTCTCAAAGTTTAGAGGAAATAAGTATGCAAAAGAAGCATAATATCAAAAATAACTGTGCTGTTTCATAGCTTTTAGGAAATCGATATTTTCTTTGAGAAGTTAAACACACATAACAGTGTTTTATGCATAAAAAGGTGGTGTATGTTTTGAAATTTTTATTTCCCTCACTTCATCTTAAATAGAAAGTCTAGAGAAAGCATTTGAATAGAAATGAAAAGGCAAACTCCGCAGAGTTTCATAGCTCTTTGTGTGAGGCTCTGTGTATAAACCAAGCATCCACACAAAAAATAGCTGTCCATCAAATTTTACAGCTAATAAGTCACGTGTTATTCTATAGCGGATTAGATTTCTGTACAAATCAGAAAATAACAGCCATTTTTTTTATAAATATCCCTATAAAATAGAGGATATATTAAATAAAAGAATTAATGTTTTAATAGACAAGAACACGAATTTCAGTCTATAGGGAAAGTCATATGTTCACCACTTCAGACTTTTCAATTGCATTCACTTCTAATTTCGAAATGGAATTGTGAAGTTTAAAAAAAATAAAACTCTTTATAAAATAATACCTATTAGTAATACACCTTAAATTTTTTTTAAAAATTGCAATTTTCTTCGGATTGGTAGATTTTATAATTTTTTTAAATGGATCCATTTGCTTTGTTGGGAAAAATACGTAAACTTGACTAATTGTTAACCAAAATTAGACATTTTTCATTTTTTTAATTTTAACTTCAGGAATTCATAATTTGCAGGCATTTTGTTAGCACGGCCGTTTTTTACTTTCCATATATAGTATACGAGTATATACACTATACACTATATTTACTATATACTATATATAGTATGATATTCAGGAAAAGCTTTGTGACGGGTCGATAATTTGAATTCGAGTTTTAGACGGAGGATTACGTTTCAATCATACCTGGATTCGAATCGAATTTTGAGGTGATGTTTGTATGTTCGTGTGTGTTTGTCCGTGAGACTGTGGAAGCGATATTTCACGAACGAATGGAGTGTTTTGTACCAAATTTTGTACAAATATTAAAATTAGTAAAGCTTACTGAATTTGGTGCAATCGAACGTTCGAAGACCCCCAAAGTTTCGAATGACATTTTGAAAAATTATGAAAAATTCAGAATCTTTAAAAATGTTACATAAATGATCATTTCTTATGTAATGTTTGTTTATAAAACGTTTATCATAAGGTTTAGAAAGCTAATATGAACAGTTATCTGGATATTGCACATTTTCAAATAAATTTATAAAAATATCATTAATTAAAAGAAAATTATATGTTAACTATTGTAAAAATACGCACATTTTTCATATGGAGTATTATGCGAAAAAGTTGTTGATGCCATTTTCGCTAATCTGGTTCATTCCATTCACGAGAGAAGATGCTTTGTATAATAGTTTTGTAAATTGACACCTCACAATTCGTTAATAGTCAATTATATATATTAAAAACTCTTCTCTACATTTGTCTGTAACACCTGGAGATAAATTTGATAAACTTCTCATCTAATTTAGCAAAATATCGCCAATTTTACAATATTTTGCCCCAGATGGACGGAAATATCGTCAATATTGCAAAAATGACGTTGAAGTAACAAAAATGACGCCAAATCGATGAATAATTATTAATATATTTTATGTAAGGACAATATTGTGTATTGCCTATGCTATCAATAATAATAATTGGTAATTTAAGTTATTTGAAATATAAGTTTTTTTTCCCAATGGCCAGGTACTAGACTCTAGCACTAGACTACTCTAGCACTAGACTACTCCAGCACTAGACTCTATGTCGGCTTACGTCGTTTCGCCCTATGTACGGCCGAAATCGTGAGCCATTTTGCCGTCCTAGGACGTTGCCCCAGGCGCACCAGAGGGGGGTGGAACACACTGCTCACACAGCAACACACAACATCCATGTCTTACGTGGGACTCGAACCCACAACGTGGCGGCCGATCGATCGCTGGAAAGGCTCGCCTTGACCGTTCGGCCACCACTTCGATGTAAATGAGCCAACAGCACACTGAGTTCCCAGGTGGTCACCTACCCAAGTACTATCCGCGCCCGATGCTCCTTAACTTCGGTGATCTAACGGGACCCGGTGTTTTAAGCACGGTAGAGCCGTTGACTCTTGAATTATAAGTTAATTGGGTATTGTTAGTTGGGTAATAATCTTACATGTTGCCATACAAAAATGTGCCAAATATCTAAATCAACTTTTAAAGCATTGTGGCATGGATTTCATACATCATTTTTTCACTGTGAAATGAATAAATTCATTGCATTATATAGAAAAAGTGATGTGTTGCTGATTTTTTCTCTTGGAACATCCACTGGAAATAAAATTTTAGTACCTCCAAATATTGAAAATACAGAAAAAAAGAAGAGAAAAAAAAGGAGCGGGGAAACGAAGTGAGTTACGCATAAAGCCCTTTTGGTTCCCCTACTACAAAGTACATTATTTAAATGATAATCCTACATCGCGTCCGATAGTAATATTTCATGTATAAATTACTAAATGCTCTTTAGGTATAATACTGCTCTCAGAAACACTAAAAAAAAGAAACATTAAATTCATTCAACATGAACTCTAATAAAGAAATTTGACAAAATGTTTTCAATTCATTAAATTATAAAAGGGATTTTGATTGCTTACGTAAAGGAAATTTAATTTTTTATTATTTATATATTTTATTTTCTTTTTCTTCTATCGAAAAGAGCCGTGAATTTTTCAGTAACTGCAAGAATAGAATTAAATTCCTTTATAGAATTGGAAAGCAAAGCATTAGCTTTTATGTAAGCAGAAATGGTCTAGATATTTTGTATTTTTGCCTTGTTTTCATTTTTTGTTTGAAAACGAATTTGTGAAGCATTTATGAGAGCTTTTTTTTCCATTCCCGGTTCCAAATGTTTGTTTTGATAGGAATGCATTTTTATATATTCTATTAAAAGTGAAATATGGAATAAATATGCCTGAAATGTTGTTTATGAAACCTAGTATTATATTTAAAAAATTTTCTAAAATGCAATGATTTATTAGAAAACAATAAATTTTAAATCGCTAGAAAAACCGATTTCGAGATATTGCACGATTTCGAATTAAGTACGAATATATCAAAATTTGTGAAAAACGAATTTTTGAAGAACATGCTATTTATCTTCAGATTAAAATACATATAGTACATGTACAATAACGGCATGAAAAATCGAAAAATCACCTAGTAAAAATACAATTTTTTCTGCAGTACAAAATTATATGTACTCTGCTACCTTGTAGAAAGGATAAATGCAGCTTCCCGGTAGGAAGTAAAAAGTATTCTACATAAATAATTTATTAAAACAACTTTTTTTGTTCGCTGATTTTAGCACTGGAATAGCTCTGAAATAGAATATTTTAATTTTCTGCTCTTTTTGGGCACGTGATACATAATTTAATTAAGCATATTTAATTAGCTGTGTGTCTCTGTCTTTTGGTACGATGATATTAGAACAAACTGAATAAACTGAATACATTTTGTTAGAATTATTTCGATGGTTGAACTTCAAAAGATCAACAATTTTCGGTGTGAACTCACCAAAGGAATACCCTCGATTTTTCGAAAATTAAAGAAAAAATGAATATACATAAATACACATACAAGTGTGAATAAATGCAGAAATATATACAGAAATATATACAGAAATATATTTTTAATATAATATTTTTTATTTTAAAGCTAATGCCATCATTTATGTGACGTTCTCTTGTCGTTCTCCTTATGTTTCTCTCTCTCCGGTTTTCAGAACTGTTGTTTCTTGATCAACTAATAACTATTCTCGAATTGATGTATAAGGACGCCATTCTAAAGAAGAAAAAATTAGATTAAAATTTTAAATACCCCTTTCTTTTAGGAATTTAACTTCATTATAGTATTCTATGGGTATATATTATACGACTTCATTTTCATAGCCCAACCTTAAGAGGTTATGACTGATAAGATAATCTAGTGGCATAATCACCCCATCTTCCCAAGCGTTTGAGTTAGGTACCTGGATTTTTTACTAAAAAAGTGATATTTTCAATATCTCCTGAAGGGTTTGTGATAAATACTGAACACTATGGGGGGTCTAGTAATGTCTCGTTAAAATATATTCAGATAATTTATTCTTTTGATAATTGAGAGTATATTTATTTTTAATGATTCGTTCTAGTTATATCAATGTACAAAAATTTCGAGTCCAAAGTATGAGAGCATCCTATGTAGAGTGTCATACGTTTCAAATTAAAAATATAATATACTTTAGCTATTTTCAAAGGAATTTTCAATATGATTATTCTTTTATAAAGTTTTTGGTATTTCCAAAAAAATTAGTGTATCCCCATTGTCCGTTTAACAAAAAAATATATTAATAGACCTGTTACGTTTTCAAAATTAAACAGATGCATGGTGTTCATCCATTAAAATAATCATACCGCATTTTAGTTTATTTGCTGGATTTGTTCAAAAGATATCGAATTAGAAACATAGAAGTCATCGCCAAAAATATTCGTATTTAGGTCTTTTCAGAAATGAGAAAACAATTAAAATTCGAGTGTCGATTTTGTCACAATCTCAATACTTTCCCCTTAGACATACAGGAAAAATAAAAATTTAAAGAATCATATTTCTGCTTTCTCACATTTCTTAATATTACTGACCCTTTTAAAACCTATTTCAGTAATTAAACTCTTTATTTCACTCCGCAATATTTTCTACATGAAATGCATGTCATTATGAGAGAAATATTCCACTGTAACTAACCCGTAAGGCTCTTATGTCATCTGAGCTAGTATTGCTCCATAACCATTTTACATTTTTCTCTTTAAACCCTGATCTATCGTAGTACAACGGAAGTCCTCATGAAATTGGAATGAGTTGTTCTCAACTACCTGGAATGAGCACTATAAAATGTTACGTGGAAGATAATAGATTCGCATTGAAATCTGTCAGCGAATGAGGCAATTTCAATGGATAATGGGTTCTCAAAAAATTACAATATCAAGCGTAACACTTTTGGTGCAGTTTCTTTGCTAGAAGGAGAGGAATTAGAATTCTTAGAATGAACGTTTGAAGTAAAGGGAAAAATAATTTATCACGTTTTTCTTATCAAAGATTTTCGAAATTTGAAAACTTCGTGATGCATAGCTTTTTAAGGAGATACAGCCTAGACAATTTAAGGGGAACGAAATTTTTATCTTTTGATAATATGAATAATGTTAAATAATATATCAAATATAATGTTTTATAAACCAGTAGAAACCTTAATTCATACCTTCATAAATAAAAAAGCGTAGATGAAACAAATTGGAAATTAAATAAAAAGTAAACTATTGAATAATATGCTAAATAAGACTATTGTTTACTGGCAATGAATCAAGACGAAATTATGCTTATAAATGCGTGATAAATGCAGAAACTGACTTTGCGGAGTAGCAAAAAATGTACAAGGTCAATTGCTCTGCAAGTAAAACAAATTAAAAGTATGTTTGTCATCTCCACAGCATTTATATTAAAAGATATCCTGTAAATGTGTCTTCTAAGCTACTTGATGGAAATACATACAGTTATGAAAATTTTCATATATATTAATATGAACATGTAGATGTAAAAAAAATATTTAAAATTTTGGTTCAAGCCATAGTTAGTAAACATTAATTTATATACAATTTAGTGTTGCCAATATGACCAAATATTTTAATGGTCCCTCCACCATCTTGAAGCATCGTGACGATACTAGAAGGATCCATGTTTTCATGCTGTTGTCTCCGTATTCTCAAGCTGCCATATGCATTATGTAATTGAAAATGTAACTCATCAGATCACATCACTCGTTTTTAATCTTTTAATGTCCCATTCCTGTGTTCTTGAGCAAACTTGAGGTGTTCCTCCCGGTTTGTAGCAGATATCAATTGCGTCCGGATAGGCCTTCTACTCTTGCAGCCCATAAGATGTAATGTGCGGCGAACTATTCATTGGGAGATCATCTGCATTGGGCTTGATTCAAATCATTCGTAATTCATTGCATTGCTGTTCGTCTGTTAGACTTTACTCAAAGTCTCGCTCAAGCATCCTGTCGTCGTTTACGACCACAGAGTTTGAGCTCAGATTTAATCCATTGCTTGGTGGTTGAGTCGTTCGGGAGAAATTTACCCATGCAGCTATTTTGTAATTGGTCACAATATTTTTGTGGTCTCCTACAATCAGTTCACGTTTAAAGTCCGTTGACTTGCATCGATTTCTCATTACATGAATTTCCACTGCATTAAATTTGTACATCATTACATTTGTATACTGATTCAGACATCTTACGTCCGCATTTGCTTCAGAATAGCTGATTTTAATAAAATCCTCTGGTGGTCATAATAATTTGGCCTCTCAGTGTATATTATACTACTGATCTTCGGTAGTAAAGAGTTCATGAAATTCTAATGCCATCTTTTTAACTACACTGATTGACCTTACCAAAATGTGGCTGCGACGATAATTTATTCGCAGTGAAATATCTCCCTAAATAAGGCAATTCCAATAGATAATGAGCTCTTAAAAGTCTGTTACATTGAGCTTAACAGTTACCGTGCAGATTCTTGGCTTCATGAAAAAGGGATGGAAATTATATCTTTTAATTTCTGAAGAGAAGAAAGAGAAGAAAAAATCTATTTGTTTTTTATGGTATTACGAATAAATATTAAAAATGTAATAATTGCTAAAGAAATAAATTTTGGAAGAGAAGTGAAGTTTACAAACATAGCATAAAAATTAAAAGTAATACGAATATGAATTTGCCGCATTTCTGTGAAGGTTAATAAATATACTTGTTTTTCAATTTTGAATTATTCTTTATACATCGAAACTTAATGATTCAAATAGTTGAAATATTACATTTTAAATTTAAGTACACTATATGATGAATATGGAAGTAATAAAGTTAGTTTAATAGACTCTACCTGATAGATAAAAAAGGACTTCATTCCATGTGCCAACCTCGTTTGCGATATATATTACGTGAATTACGTAATTTTTGATCCTATATTTTCCACAAAGAACCCGTGTTTAAAAAACAATCTAAAAACGTGCAACTTGTTGCACCAATTTCCTGGGGGGTGGGGTGTCGAAAACCCAGACCACTTGATTCACCCTGAGGTATAAGCAGCAGTTTGAGTGGTCGAGAACGCAGGGGTGGGTGAGGTGTGGATGAAATAATAAATAGTTCTGAAACACAAATTTTTTCAATGGACATTTTGTTTATGGAACGATTAGGATCATGCTCTTATTCCAGATAACAACATCCTTGTTTTTAATGTGTTCTTCCTAGTTATTAATGCGTTTATCCTTGTTTCAATGCGTCGTCCTTGTTTTTAATGCGTTCGTTTTTGTTTTTAATGCGTTCGTTCTTATTTTTAGTGCGTTCGTCCTTGTTTTAATGTGTTCATAATACGGTCATGGTAGCATGAAAGCTTACTAATATTGTAATTTCTACCATATGTTGCGAACCTCTATAGGGCCTGATAAAAACAGCCCTACCTGCCGGACTCAAATTCCGTAAATATTGAGATCAGACTATATAAGGCTGTAATCGCCCAGTTAATACTTGCAAAAACCATTTATAGGTGAGGGGCCGTTCCTAGAATCAGAGTTCAGATTTCATTGCAGATAATAGTCAGATTTTTTGTCCAATGTACTCCATTTTCCAATGTACTCCATTGTTTCCATTGTGCATAAGATTGTAGATACCTTCAGTGGTAGAAGAAAATCCTTATGCATCGCAATTCTGTGATCCTTTGTAAATGCTTTCTATAGACGGGCTCTGTGAGTACGGACAAATTCATTATAAATGTGCAATACATCAACCTTTTAGGTCAGGAGGGGAATTTATGGAGAGTCTGGAAATATTTTTAATCCCTTTATTTTAACGTAAATATCCTGTGTAGCTAAGCTTTATTAAGAAGATACTATAAGTGTGCAAAGATTCAGTCTTCTAGGTTACCTGAGAGGCTTTTGGAGAGCCTGCAAAACATTTAGATACCCCCTTTCTCTCTATCTTCGGAAGGGGGGGGACTCGCATACTTTGTGCTGTGTTACCTTTATAGACTTTGTTATCCAATAGGTTTTCACAAACATCTTTGCAACGGTATATATATGCATCCTGACTAACGTTCAACGACAAAGTGGAATACACATTGACATTGGGCAGAAATAGGGCTCAAGGCTATCTTGCAAAGAGATGTCAAAATGAATCTCGGCGCTATTACCAAAAGGAACAGAGTATCATAGGATCATAGTTGGGATCATAGGATATAGGATCATAGTATGAAGGATCATAGTTACTTGTAGACCAAACGTCATGTTTCAACGTACGTTGGAAGACATTTTGCAAACTTTGCTAATTTTTTTCAGCTGCATTGTTGATAATTTCGGCAAACTTATAAGAAAAGCTACAATTACAAGCGTTCATGAAAATTCCAGCTTCATTTTTGAAGTATTCAGCTAATTATCGTCTGCCGTATCGTTATGTTTGCATTTTTAACATTTTACGCCATAGTTGAAAAGTGTGTATGACTTTGTTCATTCTATCTGTCCGTCTGTCCTTTCGCACGATAACTCGTAAAAATGACTTTATCAAAATGAAATTTTGGCATGTTGTTGAGACGGTCTGTGCGACATATTGGAATGTAAATGAATAATATCAATCAATTAGTTTTGGATTGAACCTGGGTTGAAAATATGAAATACATGGGATCTAATTTTTCAAACATTTTTTAAGCAAAGTTGAAATTCACAAATTGCTTAGAAAATTTTAGGAAATATTCGAATTATTCCATAAAATTTATAAAAAAATTTTTAGTAAAACATGTTCGGTATTTTTTTAAATAAAAATTAAAATATTAATTACACACATATTATATGATGTGACCCACTTAACCCACGTGACCCACGTGACCCACTTATCACGTGACCCACTTAAAGTAAAATATGGCATCCATCTTTCTTCACAGAGCAAAAATCGTAATTTTAAAAGTTCTTTTACATTTATGTATAGTATTACATCCGTCCTAAAACCGCTTTATTTTTGCGTATTTTCTGTGCATCTATATTCTGTGTCAACGCAATTACAATATTGTTCAGTTTAAACGATCATCAAACTTTGATTATTTCTACAACGTAGCCTAATTTTAATGGATGCAGAATGTAAGCAAATGATTGCAAGATGAGTTTAATAAGAAATGGTGAATTTTTCCCTCAAAATTATTTAGCTCTGGAGCCTTGGATAAAAATGATATGAATGAAATATTCATTGTTTTTGCGTAGAGAGTCAGAGTCATAGTTACAGAGAGAGATTTATATTTCGATGACGTCATTTGGATAAAGACTTTTTTTTTCAATGAAGTTTCAAGTTTTCAAATATAATACATTATTGTAGTACTCTGATTATTTAAAATATATCAGTTCTGAATGTATCGCAGTTTAGATATGTTTAAATAAAATTTCATTTTAGTTGGGAAGTGGTTCATAATCAATGCTTTAAGCATGAGTGATCTTTCTTGCTACTTTCTTTATATATACATATTATGTATAGGGAAAATATTGTGATTGGGTCGAAAATTCGAATTCGAGTTTTCGATGGGAGAGCACGTTTCAAACATCCCCGAACCGGAATCAAACGTTTTTGAGATTATGCCTATGTGTGTGTGTGTGTGTGTGTGTGTGTGTGTGTGTGTGTAGACGATTTCTCACGAAAGAAAGAATGAAGCGATTTGAACGAAATTTGGTACAAAAATTACAATCCGCGAATACTGGAAGTCTATTGTTTTTATACTCAATCAAATGTTCAGAACCCATATAAATTTTCGAGTGAAATTTCGAAAACTGCATCAAGTAATCAAAACCATAGTAAAGATACGTAAATAGTCATTTCTTATGTAATGTTGGATTTGAAAACAATTGACATAAATTTTAGAAAACTAACATGGACCGTTCTCGATATGTTACGCATTTAAAAAAAATCAAAAAATCATATAAAATAAAAATATATATTAACTATTGTGAAATATGTTTACTTTTCATAAGTAATATCATGCGATAAATTTGGTTACATCATTCTAGCTCTTTCCATTTATGGGAAAAGATACTTTGGGTAATACTTTTGTATTTGGACACCAACAGCTATTTATCTGTTATAAGATTAACTTATTTCTCCGTCCATAATACTTGGAGTGATTTCTCGGAATGTCGCCAACTGAGCGACTTTTTTAAATGTTGCCAAATTAACGAAAACGTTTTTAAATAGATAAAAATGACGCCAAATCAATGAAAATGACGACTAATTGATGAAAGTTCAATATTTTGGAAAGAACGTAAAGAGTAGACTATAAGAACGAACCATTTCTTCATCCCTCCGTCCGTAACGCTTGGCGAGAAATTTAGCTGGACGTCGCCAAATTGGCGACAATTTTAATTGTTACCATAATGACAAAAATGTGGCAATTGATAAAAATGACGCCAAATGGAAAGTACTGTTTCGCAAATTCTGATTTCCGTCATATGACGGGCATACCTTCTAATATATATGAAATGCTCTTCTCTTCGTTTGACTGTAACACTTGCTGACGCATTTGGCGAACTTGGTGAATAATTAACAAAGGTTCACCAACTTGTTGATAATTCGCTCCCAGATTGACAAAAATATCGTCAATATTGCAAAAATGACGTTAAATTAATGAAAATGATGAGTAACTGATGAATTAATTAATTATTAAAGTATGTCAATAAATGGACTATATCGCTTATTGGGGGTGCTATCAATATTTATAATTGTATATTTAGAGTTCCACGAAATATGTTATTTGGGTATTTTGAAATGTTTTTACATGTTATCATCCGGAAAATCTCCAAATGTACAATTCCACAATAAAAACACAGTACCGTGGATCTTATATACATTATTATTTTACTTATATACAATAATGTATAAGGAAAGTATTGTTACGGGGTCGAAAATTCGAATTAGAGTTTTCGACGGGAGAGCACGTTTCAAGCATCCCTGACCACGAATCGAACATTTTTGAGGTAATGTCTGTGTGTGTGTGTGTGAAAGTACGTGTGTGTGTGTGTGAAAGTACGTGTGTGTGTGTGTGAAAGTACGTGTGTGTGCGTGTGTGTGTGGAGACGATCTCATGAACGAATGGAGTTTGTGGAGACGATTACTGATGAACGAATAGACCGATTCGAACAAAATTTGGTACAAAAATCACAATCCGTAAACACTGGAAGCCTATTGTTTTTATACGCAATCGCTAATTCAGAAACCCCTAAATTTTCGAGTGACATTTTGAAAAAATCATCAAAAAATCAAAACCTCTAATAAAGTTAAGCAGATAGACATTTTGCATGTAATTTTTCATTAGAAAACGATTGACATAAATTTTAGAATGCTAGCATGAACCGTTCTCGAGATATTGCACATTTTTCAAAAAAATTATATAAAATAAAATAAAAAATATTTCCTATTGAGAAACATGTTCACTTTTCATATGTAATATCATGCGATAAATTGGATGACATTATTCTCGTGGATCTAGCTCGTTTCATTCATGAAAAAATATACTTTGAGTAATACTTTTGTATTTGAACGCCAATAGTCATTTATCTGCTATAAGAATAACTTATTTCTCCGTCCATAACGCTTGGTGATATTTTGGCGACACATTTGGAGGAATGACGCCAGCTTGGCGACTTTTTAAATGCTGCCAAATCAAATAAAATCTCGTCAAATGGATAAAAATGACGCTAAATCAATGAAGATAACGACTATTTAAGAAAAATTCAATATCTCAGAAAAAATATAAGTATCTACTATAAGAATTACCTATTTTATTTTTACTGTAAAAGTAGTAAATACATTGCATTATATTAGGAAAGTCATGTGCTACCCGCATTAGATTATTTTGTTCTAAAAGTAGTAAGTTCATTGCATTATATAGGGAAAGTCATGTGCTGCCCATATCAGATTTTTTCTTTTTGTCCCGATCTTCAGTAATACAGAAACACGGTTCATGAAATTCTAATTTCTCCTCCCAACTACTTACGGAATTTGATCAGATAAAAAGGTTATCGTTAAGATAATGGATTCACTTTGGAATCTGTCGACGAATGAAGCTACTTCAACGGATAATGGCTTTTTTTAAAATATTGTGATGTCGAGCACAGCAGTTTTCTTGCACAAAGGCAAAAGAATGAAAGTCCTTAGAATAAATATTAAACCTTTTTTATTTCCAATGACAGTACAAAATACAATTAAAAGGACGAAATCAAGTAACAAGAGAACATGAAAAGTAAATAACCGATTTTATTGCCCCTAAAGTTTTCTAGGTCGACCATACATGACGCTTCGTTGTCACCATAGAGCGCCCAGCAGCGACGCAGGTGAGCGCTGTTCATAGGTTCCATCAAATTACAAAGTGGGCACAATGAATGGTAGTCAATAGGTTCCATCGAATTACAAAGTGGGCAAAATGGGTGGTCGTAAATAGGTTCCAACAAAATTACAAAGTAGACAAAATGGATGGTCGTAGATCGGTTCAATCAAATTATAAAGTGGACAAAATGGATGATCGTAGATAGGTTCTATCAAATTACAAATGGGACAAAATGTATGGTCGTAAATACTATTTCGGTGGAGATGCTCTTCTAGAGCCACGGCCTTGCGTCGTGGTCTATCGGGTGTCATAGCAAGATCCTTTGTTTTTATTGAGTCCTGTAATTGTTCTAGGTATTTTAGATTCATAATAAGTTTTATGTATACCTTTATTAAATGACAAGGCATCTCGTAGTAAGTTAGTTGTGGAATTAGCTGAGTATTTAATTGCTGCTTCATTGTATCTAACAGTTGTTTAGTGATCTAGAAAAATAGTTTTCAAGCTATACCCTGTATATTGTTTCTGTTCATGCTTATTAGTGCTTTTTAAATAAAAATATTAGTAATCCTGAAATTTGGAATCATTAATGTTTACTGAGTATATACCCACGTTTCCAGAGGATAGGTCACAAAAATATCAATTCTCAAAACACAGTGAATTAAACCATTATCTTAAGGATGATGGAACTTCACGAGGATGTTAACGGTGATGTGACTTTGCCAACACCTCACATGCGAAAAGTCCACAATTTATAATAAAAAAAATATACAATAGTAACAGCTCAATCATTAAAAAAATATACAATAGTAACAGCTTAAACCTTGAACAGAAAGAGAAGCATGGGAGAGAACCTACAGAACAGATTTTCAGTTTTCCCCAAGAGTTAAAAATCCTGCTTTATAAGTTCGGTGAAATTGGGATAGATTTTAAATGTCTTTCCAAACCCTCCAACATCCCCAACCGCTCACCTATAAGTTTGAATCTTTACAAACATAGTAATGTCCGTGGGTCAGAATTCACGGACCAAGATATATGATTCCCGCTTCCTCAGGGTAAGAAGAAAATAATTCCTAAAGTCCAGTATCTTCCAGAAGTCCCCAGGTGATTTAGAAAGATACATCTTTAAACACTATGAGACAAAACCTGACAGAACCAGATTTTTGATTAAAATTACTATTTTCAACTCAAGTGCCGTACATTGTTAAATAAAACAAAATGTAGTAACAATTATGCAACTGGAATTTTTAAGTGTGTTACTATCTCTGACATGCTTGAACACTAGTTTTCTATGATTTCAAATACATACCATTTCATGTGTTATTTTGTGCAATAAAACACAAATTGATATACCCGGAGAAAGAAATAAAACATGAAATTCAATCTCTTGGGAAAGTAATAGTGTTTGCCGGCATCAAATTTTCCTTTCAAAATCCCGATTTTAGTTAGTTCAGGGGAAGTCCTCATGAAATTCTAATGATCTTTTCTCAACCACCTGAAATGAACAGAGTGTAATGTTAGTGAGCAGTTAATGGATATGCATTGCATCAGAGAACGAGATAGTTTCAATGGGTAATGGGTTCAGCCAAAGTTTCGATGCCGATTCTTTGAAAGGATAAGGGATGGGAATTCTAGGATTTGGCATTCAAAAAGGAAAAAAGGCGAAACAAATATTCTATGATTATGATAGCAAATGTGTATGCAGTGTTTTATTAACTGTGCCCAAAAGAAATATAAAACCGGAAGTTGATCCGAGAAGTAAAGTGAGATATGAAAAATAATCAACAGACAGAGAAAAATTTAGCTTGGATGGTTATCGCCGGGAGCTGATAATTTAACAAAATTGAGAAATTAAATTTTTTATACGTCCCCCCCTCCCTCCAAAAAATTTCAATTAGCAAAATTTTCTATACTTCTTATTAGGGTGAATGAAATTTATGATACACTTTGACAGAAAATTCGATTAGATACTTCAGATATTGTTATTAGGTGTTTCCGTTCTAGAACAAAAGACCAGCAACAAATAAAATATTCAAAATTAAATGGTAAATTTTGAGAAATCACATGAATGTATATATTATGCTATAAGTTTTGCCATGTCGGTAATAAAGACAATGTTACTAATAAAATGTGCATATTTGGTATAAAAATCAAATCGAACCTATAATGTCTAAAAAAGACAAATATTTGGTTTTCCTGTTTTAACTAGATGTTTTACAGAGAAATTTAACGTGCAGTTCAGATAAAATAAAATTAATCAGTATCTCTATTATCGATATTTCAACGAATATTTCAAGAAAAGGTAACGGGTAGATGTTTTCACTTTATTTTAGTTCATAGGAAAATTTACTAATTGACACTTTTTAATTAATAGTTTGAATTGAATTTTTTTTTTAACTTTGATGAAATTATCAATGTTTAAGTGTGTGCTACTGTCATTGTTACATTCTCTGTTTGGTGATTCTTCTTCTTATTTGATTTCACTTCTACAACCAACCTTTGGTTTTATATGTATGAATAAATAATCAGTTTGGGTTAACTTGATATTTTATCACATTTTAGACTTTGAACAAATAGCCTATATTACACATGGAAGATAAAATATCGTTCGTATTTGGAGCATCTCAGAATCAAAAGTGAAGAACATATTTTTGGATCTAATTCTGATACCTTCTGCTTACCAAGTAATCATTTCGCAGGTATGAGGATATCTAGGGGCTTACCAGGCTGTAATTACATGTTTCTCATTAGCTAGAGTACATAATGTTATTATTTTCAGAAGAATAGTTCTTACAAACTTGCTCGTGATGGCATACGCGTCTTACCCTAATAACATATTCTTTAATCAAGATTTAAACTATCTTTTAATCATACTTAAAAGTAACGTTCTCGAAAAAACTTTTCATATGCAAAATATCGCAAACTAAAATATTTTATTAATTTATTGCAAACAAATAGGTTTATTTTCTCCTCTGCTCTAAAAATTTAATTATACTCATTAAAAAGTGAATTTCAAAATGGTTGCTCTAAAAATACCTATTTTACTACATACACGATATAAACTTTCTGCTATAGTACACATCAAATGCGTATTGATTTCAACTTTAAAGAATATCCTTTAACTCTTATTCAACAGATGCTTTCCTTAATTAATACACATGACTTTTGTGACACGTTAAAGCAGATGTAAATGTCAGAATAATTACCTCTGATTAAAGTTAAATTGGAATAAAATTAACTTTGACATTTTTGGCCATTTAATGGGTAATTATATAACACTTGACATTCGTTCTTCAAAATTATTTCCCACTTAAACTTGGAAGTTGTATTTTTGCGAAATTTATCGCATTTCAAATGAAAATACAACTTATTTTGTGTATTTATTTGTTGTATTTATATATTTATTTTTATTTATATTTATTTTTTATATTTATTTATATATTTATGACAAGGAAGGATTTTAGATATTATTCTCTACCTTGTGTTTTCCATGTTATTCAAATATTGGATTGAATTATCTTAATTTGATTTATTGATAGAATGTTCACGGAGTTCCCATTTCTATTTGTTCTCTGTTGTGGATTTTGTCGTAGCTTATGCAAGAGACCGTTCTATTGTCTACCAATAACCTTCGACTATTTGCTAAATGTCAGAAATTGCCTGACTTCATTTTTTTCAGGATAGTGGCTGTTGAGAACATAGTGAAATGATCATTTTATGTTTTCCAATTTTGTGTTAGAACGTATCTGCAATGGTGTTAAATATTTGCAACACCTCGAAAATTCAGTATTATTAAAATAAATGTTATAGAGAGGGTAACAAACCCGAATGTTGCATCATGTTTTTAGTGTTCAAAATTTACTTGAAAATTTCAATTTTATTCGCAGTCTATCTATTTTTTGGGGTCAATAGAATTTACCCCATGTCATTAAAATATTTAATAATATTTTTTTCTTAAATTATGAAAAACTTTTTATTAATAAATCTTTAATAAAATAGGACTATCACTTAATTCATACTGCTGATTTATTATTGAGACAACTTCAAGAAAACCCAAACCGATATACTTTCCCACACTGTATAGTATTTAAATCAAAAGTGTTGTGATGAGAGGGATGGATTTGATTCTCAGATTTTAATGAATCTAAGCCTATTGAGCATCTCCTAATACGAATCACCCATTTATTCAATAACTGTTCTGTAAGTCTGTTTTGAGGCATGATATCTCTCGAAAGAATTGATAAAATTGAATTAAATTTGTTATGATTATTTCCATCGGTGAGCGTCATATGTTTTTGGGGTAACTGTTTTTCTAAAACTAAATTCACTATTTTTTTAAAATCGAAAATAAATGTTAGTAAATTACATAAATCAATATATAAATGTTGCAAAATAGATGTAAATAGACTTTTGTTGTAAATCGAGGGATATCATGCATAAGACTCTAATACGCCCCATTCTCCGTGCATTTTTTATCTAAACTAAAAAAAATTGTATACAAAAATATAATAAATGGTATCAAATGTGTGAGCCATTTGTAACTAATTATAATGTGTAATGAATGGATACCCTTATCTAGATACTATCAAGAGCCGTTGTCGAGATATTAGGAATTTTATTTTTTCCATAAAAGGTGCGAAAAAATTCAAGTGAATTAGATGAAATTTGCTTGCGTTAATCTGCATAAAAGCGATAAGTCTATGGAGTCTTGGCGATATGTAGTAAACAAAATCTCTAACTCATGTTAATGTACTTCCACAAAATTAAAATTGAATTAGCAGTGAGTACCGCATCTAATGTCACATCTAATGTAGTGTCTAACTTGTCAGATGTTTTTATATTTAATTTTTTATTTTCGTCATACTCTAAATCAAGCTTTCAATAATAAATTCCTTTCTCATTTCTTTGAATATTCCCTTGCTTATACATGGAATCTACGTAATCAGAAAGCTTCTAATTTTGAAGTAGTGGATAATGTTCATAAATTTCTATGAAATTTAGGATACGAAAGTTGTTCTACTTAATTTTCGGAACAAAATAAAGCACAATTTAAGAAAAATGAAAGAACATCTGGTTACAAGAACCATGCTGATGTGATATTTGAGCATGCAAGCTATCAACTTCATTAGCTTCGTGTAATGTAGAATCGTTCATCAATGGTTTAGTTGCTCACTCAACGGCAAGTTCTCTCTCAGCAATAGAGCTTGTAAACTTTCACCGTGTAATAGACCCTTTTTACAACACATTTTAACAAATATGGGAACTTCACTGTTATCTACATCAGAGAATATTGAATGGATTGGCTTATATAAATGACCGTCCTCTTTATCCGTTTTCATTTGACTCATAGAAGTTTCAAAATTCTTTATATTTTTGAGATCGTCATAAATTTTTGAAATATTAGATGTAATAATTTGCTCAAGTGAGTGTGGATCCAATGTTTCAAATTGATGCTTTACTGATTTGAAATTCGGGATTTGTTCTTTATCATCTGGGTGGTGGGATGAGCAAGTCTAGCTTATTAAGAAAATCACCAGATTTATTCTTAAATGTGGGAACAATTATTGTCTTTTCATAATTACTTCTATTAACATTTTTACTACTGTAGGCATCATAATCGTCTTTATATAATTCTTTTAAAATAAGTTCATTAATACCTTGAAGTTGAGTATCCAAATTTTGTTCAAGCAAGTTTGTACATATACTTCGAACTAAGATTCATTCGGTTTTACTGGAAATGATGACTCTTTAGGCTTATATAAAAAGCAATCTTTACCCTTTTCTACCTGTACGTTAAAATAACCTTTATAAATATGTTTTGAAAGGAATGATTGATGATTCATTATGTTTTTTTCTAAAAGCATTCATTGACTATTTCTGCCTGCATATCAAAATATTCTTTATCAGTTTGTTTTGCAAGGAATGGTGATTCATTAGGTTATATAAATGACATTTTTCATTGCTTATTTTGCCTCGACTCATTGACGTTTTTCAAAGGGTTATGTTATAATTATTTTCTTCATTTATGGTATCAGACGTATTCATTTCTTGCTCTGCTGACAATATCTTTAACACTTCAGATGGATTCATAATTGATTTAAATAGATTTGTGGGAGTGAAACTACCCCTCTTATTAAGAGAATGGCCATATGTTGACTTAAATGTTGCTATATCATTTTCAGTTAATCTGTCTTCACTATAATATCATTGCTATTCATTAATATCTAAAGCGCTGGATTGCGCGTCGATATAAGTTATAGTAGTAGATGTTGAAGGCTGATTTACATCGGTACTAAAATTCATGAAATAAGGAGCAGGATTTGAGTGCTTTTCTTCATCGTTGCTCTTAAATCTGGCCTTTTTGTGGTTTCATATTTTGAAGGCTTATAATAATAGTTGATTCTTATGAATCTTTTCTTGTTCTAAAGAAGTCAATTCCAAATTTTCATCTTTCGTTGTTTGTTTCTCAGATTTATCTGGTTTTTCATGTTTGCCTTCTTGCTGCATATCTATGTTTATACAGTTTACTCTCTGTTGAGAATCGAGGACTTTTTTAAATTCTTCAGAGGATGCAGCTTTCATTTGTGCGAATCCCCTTCATCCCCACATTCTTCATCAGCGAGCAAATATTTTGGATTTTCAAATACCTTCTTCTTCCTCTTAAATGGTCTTAATCTGAAAAGAACAATTTATTTATATTGAACAGCAAATATTACCATGCTTACTTAATGTAGAACTAGCAATTTTGCACACATTATATAAGTAAATTTGACGTTCTTCAAAACGAGTTAAAAATAACTAATTATATCCACAACATATGTTTATCTATTACTTTATATACGCTGTACAATGTATAGGGAAAATATTGTGACGGTGATACAATTTCGAATTCGAGATTGTGACGGAAAATCACGTTGCAGGCATACCTGAACTCGAATCGATCGTTTTTGAGATGATGTGTGAGCGTAGAGAAGACATTCACAAAGAATTGGATAATTTTGAACGCAATCTAATGCAAAAATTATAATGAGTGAATATCGGAGGCCATTGATTTTAAACGCAATCAAATTTTTGGAAGACCCTACATTTTCGAATGAAATTTTAAACATTTTTTCAAAAATTTAGAACTTTCAATAATGTTATGTAAATAAACATTACTTATGTGATTTTTCTTTCAGAAAATGATGACACAAACTTTAGAAAGTTATCATCAATTGTTATTGATATATTGAAATATTCAAGTAAATTTATAAAAAAAAAATCGCATAATAATTAAATAATCGCATATAAAAAAAATTATAAAAAATAAACAAAATCAAAAGAAGTAATAATTGTTGTAAAATATATTGACATTTGATATGCGATATTATGCGATATATTACATATGTGATAAAATATATAATTCCCATGGATTTAGATTAGTTCTATTCACGAAAGAAGCTACTGTTGTATAGTTTTATATTTTGACGACTACCGATTCTCCAACAGTCATTTCACTCATATATAAGTGCTCTTTTCTTCATTTGGCCGTAACTTTTGGAGATCAAATTTGTCATACTTAGTGACCCATTTAACGAAATATCGCCAAATTGGCGATATTTTACTCCAGATTGATAAAAATATAGTTAAAATTGCAAAAATGAGAGTGATTTAGCGGAATAACGTCAAATTGATGAATTAAGTATTAAAGTATTTTCATATATGAACTATATTACTTATTGAGGAAGCTATAATATTAATAATCCTCAATTAATAGTTGTGCGAAATTAGTTAATTGGGTACTTCGAATAAGTTTTACATGTTGTTATCCGGAAAAGAGCCAAATATATAGTTCAACTATATCATTCATCTATATTATCATTCTCATACATCATTTTTTCACTGTGGAAGAAGTAACTTCACAACATTATATAGGAAATGTCGTTCACATCAGTTTTATTTAATATAACAGCATAATATATAATAATCAGAATTATTTTCTACATATCAGAATGTTGAATACCCGCACCGTCCGACTCATTCGAGGATATAGAGCTCTATTTGGACGGCCGGACATATCAGAATGTGACATCAGTGTATATATTTAAAAGTAAATTATACGGTTATGCATTATAGTATTTATTACAAATTTTAATCTTTATTTATTTTCGGAATTACAGAAATTAAAAAAATCGTTTATAATAGCCAATAACTTTTTCATTTCGAATGATATAAAATATTTAAAGTATAATGCGGGTATGAAATGCGGTAATTAATGCGGGTATGAAATGTCCAGTCACTAGTCTGATTTCTGCAGTGATTCTTAATATTATCTTTAAAATTATCAGTAAAGTAACTTAATTACATACAATACATTGAAAGTGGCTTCTTATATCAATTGCTCTAAAGATATTGTAATGTTTAAATAAGCTCTTAATGACATTGGCACCAAAAACAAAATTTAAAACAGGTTCACAGATTTAGTATCATTTTTAAGAAATTTGTGACAATATAAATGACTATTATTTTAACGGCATTTATAAAAAAAACTAGCAGCATACCCGTTCTTCGTACAGAGTATATAATATAAAGAAACTTATAATTCTCAATCATGTGCAAATTCTGTTAAAATATTAAATTTATTGCTCCTAAAGAAAGAGAAGTTTAAGAATAGTTCTCACTATGAAAAAATTATCTTTACGGGCAGATCTGAAAAATAAAACATCCTAGCTCCTTTGTAAGCAAATTTACAAATAAAAAAAAGTGATTGAATCAATATATGCAACCCCGTACAACTTATATTGTCGCAGATTAGAAATATGCCAGTGTGTTAGTAGAAGATTACCCGTATTACAATATGAGTCTCAAAAATATTTGCCAAAATAAAAGAGATGACGTAATAAATAGAAATTATCAATAATCCCCATATTCTTCATACCAGAAGGTCGTAATTGATTCCAATATATGCCAATATATATCAAAACATATGCTAATATACCTGTACTATTTATATTCTCGTAGATTAAAAGATATACCCGTGTATTTGTAGAAGATTACTCGTACAGCGTACAATATATGAGTTTAAACAATTTTTGTCATAATAAAACAATTGCATAATAACTTGAAAATATCAATAATCCCTGAATATATAATCCCCGAAGATATCAATAATAATAATGTTTAAACTTGAAGACCGTAATTTATACTATCCAGTCAAAAATGCTATAAGAAAAATCAAATCGTTATTTTCTAAAATATATTTTTATATCCATTTATTTATTATTCAAATTGAAAAAATAATTATTAAAATTAACAGACAGATTTCATTTCATTGCATTTCTGAGTAACATGATATAAGATAGAATCTTCCTCATAAATTGCGAAATTAAATAACCATTTTGATTTCTTTATACTTTTCATTGTTCAGTAAAAACTTGTTTTAAATAAACAATGGAGATAGATTTCCCCATTAAATCATGTTTCAAGCAATTCATGTTTTCAGAAAGTGACTAATTAGTGCAAAACATCTCCCATTAAACTCAGAGATTAAATTTTAATACACTTTCAAACGATTTTCAAGCTTTTCGTTTGGATAAACCACGGAGTTAAGAGAGTAGAACTCCTAGGAAAAAGTTTCGTTTTTCATTAATATCTCGAGAAGCACTGGTCTTAGATACTCGAAACTTGGGCTAAATTTATGGGGGCTATTTCAAGGCTATCCACAAAATTTCATCAAATTCGGTTCAGCCGTTCTCTCGTGAGGATAATTGGTTTTTTACCAATAACTTGAGAACCACTAATCGTAGAAAATTTAAACATGGACTAAATTTTAAGTGGGACTATTTCCAAGCAGCCCACAAAATTTCATCAAATTCGGTTCAGACGCTCTCCCGTGATGACTGGACAAACAGACAGACAGATTTTCAATTTTATATATATAGACTAGAAGCATACCCATTCTTCGTACGGAGTATATAATATAAAGAAACTTATAATGCGCAATCATGTGCAAATTCTGTTATTGCTCCTAAAGAGAAGCTTAAGAATATAAGTTCTCACTATGCAAAATTATCTTCACGGGCAGATCTGAAGAATAAAACATCCTGGCCCCTTTTGTAAGTAAATTTACAAAAAAAAAAGGAATTGAATCAATATATGCAACCCCGTACTACTTATATTGTCGCAGATTAGAAATATGCCAGTGTGTTAGTAGAAGATTACCCGTATTACAATATGAGTCTCAAAAATATTTGCCAAAATAAAAGAGATGTCGTAATAAATTGAAAATATCAATAATCCCCGTACTCTTTATACCAGAAGGTCGTAATTGATTCCAATATATGCCAATATATATCAAAACATATGCCAATATACCTGTACTATTTATATTCTCGTAGATTAAAAGATATACCTGTGTATTCGTAGAAGATTATTCGTACAACGTACAATATATGAGTTTAAACAATTTTTGTCATAATAAAACAATTGCATAATAACTTGAAAATATCAATAATCCCTGAATCAATAATCCCCGAAAATATCAATAATAATAATGTTTAAACCTGAAGACCGTAATTCATACTATCCAGTCAAAAATGCTACAAGAAAAATCAAATCGTCCTTTTCTAAAATATATTTTTATATCCATTTATTTACTATTCAAATTGAAAAAATAATTATTAAAATTAACAGACAGATTTAATTTAATTGCGTTTCTGAGTAACATGATATAAGATAGAATCTTTCTCATAAACTGCGAAATTAAATAATTATTTTGATTTCTTTTGATTTCTTCTTTGATTTCTTGACTTTTCGTATTCAGTAAAAACTTGTTTTAAATAAACCATGGAGATAGATTTCCCCTTTAAATCATGTTTCAAACAATTCTTACATTCAGAAAGTGACGAATTAGCTCAAAAAATCTCCCATCAAACTCAGAGATTATATCTTAATTCACTTTCAAAGGATTTTCAAGCTTTTCGTTTGGATAAACCACGGAGTTAGAGAGTAGAACTCCTAGGAAAAAGTTTTGTTTTTCATTAATATCTCGACAACCCCTGGTCTTAGATACTCGAAACTTGGGCCAAATTTATGGGGTCTATTTCAAGGCTATCCACAAAATTTCATCAAATTCGGTTCAGCCGTTCTCCTGTGATGGTGAGACAAACGAAAATTTCATTTTTTACTAATATCTCGAGAACCTATGATCGTAGAAACTCAAAACAGGGACTAATTTTTAAGTGGGTCTATTTCCAGACTACCCACAAAATTTCATCAAATTCGGTTCAGCTGTTCTCCCGTGATGACGGGACAAACAGACAGACAGACAGACAGATTTTCAATTTTATATATAGATATGTACACTGTGATATATAGGAAAATGGTTTTTATCATACGATTTTTTTAAAATCAAAATAATAAACATTTTTATTTGAAAGACATTGATGAAACAAATTTCAGAAATGAAGCTTGACAAAAATACTTATTTAAATAAATAACCTGCTTCACTGCATTTTGGGTAAAATCTTTTTATTTTTGATGAAATTTAATTATCCGAAACAATCATTTTAACATTCCTTAAACATTCAGGCATCCTTTGAGATTGTTTGAATTCAATCTGAAATTAACCCAAAAGTACAGAAAGGAAGAAATGGTACTTGCAATTTTGTCTTGAATTTAAGCACCATTTTTCTTTTGGACGGAGAAAGTGTAAAAACATGTCTGGAATTGCGACTGAAGGCTGGTAAGTTTCTTCCTCATTTTCAGTTCTCTCTTTCAATTACATAACAACTTCAATGCCATCGGAATGTTTCTCAAAACCTTTAAGATCGGTTTTACTAGTTTCTTGATAATTTTCAACGACAACATCGAGATCCAATTCATTTAATTCTTTGCCAACCTTAGACGGTGAATCATGATGAAAACTTTCAGAATTTTCCTTTGGTGTCTCTTAGTTTGTTTTTTGATTCTTTCCATCGACGACATCATCGAGATCCATTGCTTTCAATTTTTTGGTATTCGAGGAAAATGAATCATGAAGAAACATTTTCTAAACTTTCTGATATCCCTTCCGTTTCTGCCGAGGAATATTTTAGATTCTACAATATTTCTATTCGTTTTATTTTGAGGTATTTGTTGCTAGAAAAGTATTAATAATAGCCACAGTTTCAAACCTCATTGACATATAAGCGTGTTTTAAGACCTTCAGCAAATGCTTTTCAAGCATGTCCATCTATGTGTGGTTTGGACACGGTAACTGAAGAAGGAATGTACCTACCATTGTCAAATTTTATGTGTGTACACACTACGTGAACTATCAAAATTCATTCGAATGTTTAGTCATTATCATGAATAGAACTTACTTGATTAAAGTTTTAATTTTTTGACAACAATGTCCTACGGGAAACAATAGAAATTTTTAGATTAATAGTGTTAGTATATAGAATATACAGAAAATTGATAATTTGAGCAACCCAATAAAAGTTAATATGTAACATCAAATGTTTTGTACTGACACAGATAAGTCAAACGCATCCATAATCGTTTACTAAGCTGTTGTCAACTTATAAAAAAGAATCTTTTACATATTTTTTAATGAGATATTTAAAAGATTTACTTCCAGATTAAAACTGATGATAATTTTTGTATGTTGATATTGATTCTAAATAAAATATTATTTAGTACAACGGAATATGAATGTAGGAAAAAGTCAAACAGAGACTCATTCTTTTGAGAGTTTTTCATGAAAGAGAAATTTAATACATAATATATTCATTAAATTATCAAGAGTCTAACAAACATGACTCAAATTCATCGTTTTAATTGAAATTCTAGGAAACCCTAATATGATTAAAATGAAAGATCGCGTTTTTTAACTAATTGTAAGAAAGTTAAATTATAAAGTTAAATGTTTCTTTTTTTATGTTTTTCAATTCGATAAAAGCGTTTCGGTATTTTTATGTTTAATTTAATTGAGTATTATATTTTCCTTTCCACGCTTTTTCACTTCCTTATTAAACGATAAATGCACAAATTGAATCACAATGACGCATACAACAGTTTCCTGGATTCACTAACAATTTTAATTGGTTCAAAGACGAAATGAGATATAGTTGGTTGTTTGGCCAATTCTTTTTTCTTTCATTTTCTTGCCTTTTTAGCATTAACAATTTAATATTCATATTTCTTTCTTGATGTCCATTTAGTAAAAAAAAATCATTCTTTAAAGAGTTTTATATCATTCTAGCTGAAATACAGTGTACAAAATGTCAGGCATAAATCTATTCAAAGATTAATACCGCTTTTCACGTCCAAACTTTTGCTTTTTTAACGAATTTTCTCGTAACAAATTACATCCATTCGCTCGAATGCAAGAACAAGGAAACATAACTGACATTTTACCAAATTATGAGAGGTACAAAAACTTGATTTACATTAAAGTAAGGATTTTGGACAACAGTAATATAAGTAAAATGCTGAACATTTTATAATCCTCTTTTTGATTGACTTTCCAATCCTAAATTACTATACCGCAGACATGAGAATTGAAATAATTGACCTTCAGAATAATGTTGCACTTAAATGCAAATATAATTAAATTTTTCTATTTTTTCCAGTTCAGATTATGTGAAATTCTGTGAAATTTTTTTCCATTTCCTTAATTTTCGAGACAGCTTCTTGTTAAATTAAAGGACAAAGATATTACATTGCATTGTGTCCGCGCACTTTTCTATCTGAATGGTAATGAAATCGCAGATAGTTCGGCTAAATTGTTATTTACTATGGGACCAGTCCTACAGCCGAAATTCACCTTCCCTAGGTGTTTCAATAATATCAATAGCGAGGTTCGTGTGCTGTGGTGTGATTCTTGGAATAAAACAGGAATTAATCATAAAACTGGTATTAATCGTCATCTTCTTCGTTTCCAAAGGTATCCAGACGATCTTAATCCCTATAATGGTTGTTGCTTTTACTGCAAAGGCTAGGATAGGTAACATATTCACCCAGGTCTACTTTAATAGATTTCACCTAGTTGACTCTGACAACTGCCTTGTTTGCTCTATAGAAGAATAGACCATGTAACACATCTTGTTCTTCTACACTGGAGAGAATTATATGGGAACTGCTTTAACAAAAATGTGTGTCCCACTGTCTATGTTATCTGTCTTATCCAGCATACGTTTTATGTGGATTGCTGTTTTGGTCTATAGAAGCCATCATGAAATCGGCCACTAATGCATCGGACTCACTTATCAAGATGTATGTAGGTAATATCCGGAATTCACAGGGATTATTACGGAGTTAATTATGTAAGTTTGCCCCTCAACCTATGTTTATAAACAATCCATTTTTGTCTAGAATACAATTTCTACATATTAATTGGCAAATGTCTGTCTGTCAGTCCGTCTATCTGTCTGCCTGTCCGTCCGTATAGCTGTCTGTCTGTCCGTCTGTCTGTCATGCTATTTTTAGGCTCTTCCCAAGTAGATAGAGGCTTGAAATTTGATACATGGGTTGATTGTTCGATAAAACCACCTAGAAAAATCGATTTTCCAAAAAGTGTTCTGTAGAGGGGGGTGCTCCACATCAAAATGTTCGAAAAGTGAAATGATAGGAAAGCATACTTTGCGAGCGACTTCAAATTTTGTCTATGGGTAAATTATTCGAAAGGAAGAAAGTGTGTAATTTCAGATTTTCAGTATTTGCTACTGTAAGGGGTGCTGTGCAAAGAAATGTTCGATTTGCCGAACAAATGAGAAACGCCTGCTTTAAAATTTGATAGAGGCTCGAAATTTGGTATAGGCATCCATCATTTAATGAAAACTCCCAAGACAAAAGAATTTATAATAAATGTTCGTTTAAGGGGGGTGCTCCAGAGAAAAACGTTCGAAAGGTGACATGATGAGAAAGCTTCGAGTTGAGATAGAGACTTTAAATTTGGTGTATGGGTAGATGGTTCGAAAGGAAGAGCATGTACAATGTCAGTTTTCCGATATTTTCTACTTTAGAGGGTGCCGAAAACCCAAACGTTCGATTTTCCGAATAAATGAGAAGCGCCCCCTTTAAAACCGTAATAGAGACTTGATATTTGGTATAAGGGGCAATCATCTGCTAAAAGAAGAAATAATAGAATTTTTCAAAATTATTCATTTAATGTGGTGGTTACTCCCCACAAAAACTTTCGAAAAGTTAAATTATAGTAAAAATATGTTTCGCAATGGAATAAAAACTTCATATTTGTTGTACAGGTAGATAGTTCAACAGAAAGAAAAGTGTGCAATAGAAAATTTCCGATATTTGTAATTTTGAAGGGTTCCGCATACCAAAACTTTCGAAACATGAAATGATAGAATAACATGCTTTGCGATGAAATAGAGACTTTCAATTTGGTGTATTGGGTATCGCTCAAAAGGAAGAAAATGTGCTATTTCTGATTTCCAATATTTGCTAATTTAGGGGCTATTACACACCGAAATGTTTGATTTGCCGAATAAATGAGGAATGACTTCCTTAAAATTTGATAGAGGTTTGAAATTTTGTATATGAGCTAATCATTTAATTGAAACACCCAAGACGAATATAGTTTTTCAAAAATGTTTTTTTAAGGGGGGTGCTCCAGAGAAAAACGTTCGAAAGGTGAGTTGATAAAAAAGAACATCCTTCAGGTTGAGATAGAACTTTCAAATTTGGTGTATTGGTAGAATGTTTTGAACTAAGAAAGTGTACAATTTCAGTTTTCAAATATTTTCTAATTTAGGGGATGACGCACATCAAAATGTTTTATTTTCGGAATACAGGCGAAACGCCACTTTTAAAACTTGATAGAGGCTTGACATTTGTATACGGGCGAATCATCTGATAGAAAACACAAGAAGAATAGAGTTTTTCAGAAATGTATATTTATGGGGGTGGTTACCCCACACAAAAACATTCGAAATATGAAATGATAGAAAAATCATGCTTCGCGATGAGATAGAGACTTCAAATTTGGTGTACGGGTAAAATGTTGGAAAGGAAGCAAGTGTGCAATTTTAGTTTTTCAACACTTGCTATTGTAGGGGGGTGCCGTTGAATAAAATATTCGATTTGTTTAACAAATGAAAAACGCCTCCAATACAATGTGATAGAGGCTTGAAATTTAGTATATGGGCTTTAGTATATGAGCTGATAAAAATCCCCAAGATGAATACCGTTTTACAAAAATGTTCATTAAGTGAGTGCTACACAGACAAATGGCCGAAAGATGAAATGATAGAAAAAACATGCTTCGCGATAGGATAGACACTTGCAATTTGGTGTACTGGTAGATAGTGAAAGGAAGAAAGTGTGAGATTTCAGATTTCCAATATTTGCTACTTTAAGAGGTGCCGCAGACTAATCTGTTCGATTTTCCAAATAAATGAGGCACGCTTCCTTTTAAATGTGATAGAGGCTTGATATTTGGTATATGGGCCAATCATCTGAAACCCATGACGAGAATATTTTTTCAAAAATGTTTATTTATGAATGTGCTTCACAGGAAAACGTTCGAAAGGGGAAATGATAAAATAGTATACTTTGGGATGAAATAGACTTTACTTTGGTGTACTGGTAGATAGTTCGAAAGGAAAACGTGCGCAACTTACGTTTTCCAATATTTTCTGCTTTAGGGGGTTCTGCACACTAAAATATTCGATTTGCCGAATAAATGTGAAACGCGAATTATTCAAATATTTACATTATTCATGGGTTGCTTATTGCGAGACCGTTGATTTTCAACGGGTATTCGGCTTGTATAAACTAAATATTGTTAAAAATTAACTGGTTCTCATTCGAACCATGTAAAAGTTTGCTTTTTCAAGAGTAAACCTAAACATAATGGACATTTTTCAATATCGGTCAATTGAAAATTAGCATCACAATTTTATAAATAACATTTTCACTATGTGATACAAACGTGCTGCTCATTGTAATGCTCTCCAATAATGATATGTTAATAAAACTGATGTAACTGAAAATAAATTTGTTTTTATTTAAACCTAATATAAGGCCTAGTTAGGAGAAAATATGGCTTGAGTGGCGCGCCTGGTATACAATACCTTAAAGCTAACACCTGCCATAAACTGCTTATTAGTGAATCTAAAATTTAAAGATGACATCTTTAAAATTTATTCTTTAAAAATTATAGGAACTTATTAATACAACTTACTAGTTTTCCAAAGTCCAATTTTTCATTTTTTTTCACTTTGTTCTCTTCGTCTTGAGCTTCATCGATATGCTTATGAGCTTCTAAATTCTCAATACCATTCGCTTGGCTGGTCACACATTATCCGGATGCTGTTTGTATGCCATTCCCTTTCATATCAGAAGTCCCGCTATGTCTCGTAAATATCCTCTTGTTAGAAAATAATATTAATTGATATAGAAAGGTAAAACATCTTATAAAATAATAACATATATGATTGACATGGTATGCAGTCAATGTCGTATGTAATGCGTTAGAGTATGCACATTTACATTTAAGATGTAGTTATAAGGGGAAGGAAGATATGTATACCCTCATAACTAGTGACGTCCTAAGAGAGAAATCGTTTTACATAAGTTGCAGAACTGTGCATTTTCCCGTATGATGTTGTAATTAAAAATATATATAAAGCTGCCGTAATTTGATGTAAAGCTTTTGTCCATGTCGCAATAATTTCCCTGTACTAAGGTTATCTTATATATACTTTCCCTTTACTAAGGTTATCTTATATACACTTAAACTACATAAGTTTTTGGTTGATGAGGTCGTGTAAAATATGACTCATAATTTAACTTAAATACTACATGTTTTATAAAAGCGAAATATTGGGTCGGAAAATATTATAATAGTTGCGTGCTTCACAAATTTTAATAAATTCTTAAACATACTACATAAAATGATTTTGAAGGATGCTATAGGATAATTACACTTTAGAATAATTTTGTAATGTCTCGTACATTTTGGCATTCAATTCTGTTTTTAACGTATAAAAGCAATAAATATTTTCCTGTCACAAAAATCGCAGTTTAAAACGTAAAGCTATTTTTGAAAGTGAAATATTATTCATTTTTGTACATTGTAATAGTAAATGTGTCTTCAACAATACATTTCTGGTAGAATTTATTTAAATGGCTTAGAGTTTTACATTATTGGTAATTGTGGTTCTCTTCCATGTATGCAATATTGTTATAAGATTTTTATTGTTGAAAATACGTTATGAATTTGCATCGTATGTTTAGACTTTTGCTTTAAACTGTCCAAATATTTTCTTGTTTGTATTTTATGTTTGACTTTCGGATATTAAAGAGTCAGATACTGTGGTGAGGTGGATTTTACACATAAATAAAATAAAACTTAAACACATAAATACATTAAGATACTCACCAAATAGTTCCACCAGGCTCAACCGCGTTAAAGTATAGTGGGGTCCGATTGGACCAAGTACATTGCATTTACTAAGACTAAATAATCACTCCCTTTTTGTGGCCAACTAACAATTTATTTATAGAACACATGAAATCTCAATTTAACATTAAATACAAAATACACAACTACAAATTAGTTCCCAATTTACCTAAGCTTGACCTCAGGAGTACACAGTTTATTTAGCATTACTTTGCATATTTTTTTTATTTACCCAAACTTGTAATTAATCACTTTTTTTAAAGAAAACACATTATAATTTCATTTTGAAAAATATCACATTTATCATAAGATGCCCCTAGCACTGGGGATCAATTAAGTTTAAACATTCATATACGCATTTTAAAATCAATATATAATTTTCATACCTTCATACATAGGACTCTCACTGAGTGCTGTAGCTGACCTCTGCACGTAGGAAAGGGTGGCACGCTTAAATGAAGTTTGGTATCTTTATTTGAATAGTTCATGGAAAACACTACCAGTCTGGGAAAACACTGTTGCGTATCATCCGGTGACGAAAATTTTTGCCAAGTATTATTTTGGAGATGGGCACACTGTCCACTTTCCCTCTCCTCCTCTTAAACGATGGCTTAAGTCCCAGCGGCTCTTGAGTGAACATGCGTACAGGCCCTTGCCCAAAGAGTGGAGATCAGATACTTTATTTGTAGAGATTGGCTGCTGCTTAGGAGCCCTGGACTGATGCTCCGCAAATATTCCGTACACACAGTATTACAGCTACCACGGCTTAATTGCAGCTAAAGGAGCAACAGGTCCTACACCGCGCCGTTTGGTGGTAGAGCTGTGGGTACTGCAACCAATTAAAAACATGACGACATTCTTCCATTTTCTGGTCGCCACCGCCCGAAGAAAATGCGCCCTCGCGCTGAGTTAGGCTCGGCTCGTCTTGGCTACGAGCCGCTTTCTTTACCGGACTCACTACATCGGTTCCTCGGCAAAGGCATTTGCCGCCCGAGATAGGGACCGCGGATGCCGGGTCAGAGATGCATAAAAAAATGCATGCCGGAGCGGACTTCACAAAACCACAAGTGCCACGCACTTGGAGTGCTCTCTACTCGAGCTCAGAAAAGCAACTGACGATTTTTTACATTTCTAAAAACTTCAGAATTTTAAAACAAGGGGAACGACAAAAAACAGGGAGGAATTTCCCCCAATTCCTATTCGCTGCTTCCCAAAACGCAATAAAAAAGGCGGTCCAAAATGCTTCATACCATTGGTTTTTAAAGCGACGCTCATTTTTTAAGCGCTCCACTAAAATACAGGAACCAGAGGGCATCCAAAACCAGGGTGGTCCAAAAGACCGGACACCGACTCAAGCCACACCTGACAGGGCTATACATTTTCAAAGATTTGTAGCTCAACTTTGACATTTTGCTGCAATTAAATCTCTGAATATTTACAATCCATGTCAGTGCGCACACAACCCAACGGCGCCAAAAAATCCCAATTCCGTCTGTGCAAAGGCCTAGCTATGAACATAAATCACAAAACATAGTATACATTTCAATATATTTACACCATTCCCTTTTTTCCCAGGGTTATGTATCAAAAATATGTGAATATCGTGTCACATATTCTCACCCCCCTGAACAGAAAAGAAGTCAAGCTAGGTTTACAAAATATTACACAGTACACTTTACGGGGCCAACGGCCGTACCGTGCTGAAAACACCGGTTCTCGTTAGATCACCGAAGTCAAGCAGCATCGGGCGCGGTTAGTACTTGGTGGGTGACCACCTCGGAACACCGCGTGCTGTTGGCCATCTCGGGTGCGGTATCCCCGTGGTTTGCGCGCTAGATTTGCACGCTGCCACAAATGCCGCCGTGTTCATGCGGAGTACGATCACGTTAAACATGTGGGTCCGTAAGTCCTTCCGAGAGGTTGGTGGTAGGGGAAGGAGGGTACGGTCCCTGTGGATGCCTCCCCCACTGGGTTCCGGTCTAAATTGGGTGGCACTTCCCGGCCGTCCATACAGTTACCTTACACCTTTCTGGTAGGTCGGACGGTCTGGGTCTCAACAACAACAGTACACTTTACGGACGGTCTGGGTCTCAACAACAACAACAACAACAACAGTACACTTTACGAGTAGGTCGGACGGTCTGGGTAACAACAACAACAACAGTACACTTTACATCATCATTATTTGTTTACAGATTTTCCCTCACTTTTCTCACAGTTCACAATTTTTTTTTTGTTTACAGTTCGAATCATATACATTTACATACAATCAGTATCGTTTGATTTAACCTTTGCATAATTTCACAATTTGAATCACTCTACATATTCTACATCATACCGAATAGCAGCCACAACAAACAAGCGCAGTCCAGAGACTCCTCTGTTTACGAGTACACATCTGTTCGTTGCCAGGCAACCAAGGAAAACCCTTCTCCGAAATCGCTCGAAGACCTTAAGTCCGAACTCGCGCCCTGCGTAGCTGGATTCAGAGCAGAAACGCGGCTGGCTGTCCTCATCGCCATTCACATCGTATTTTTCCATTTTGCCAAGCTCCAAAGAGCAGGTAAGTATTTTAGCATGTTTTCAGCATGTTCTTTAGCATGCTATCTCTGTGTTTTACACACACGTGAGTTATTTGATGTGGAAATGAAATTTGGCTGTCTAATTTTACAAGTCAGTTCATTGTCTTTGTCATCTGACCATCGTGCTACATTGGCGGGAAATCCAAATCGTCACATACACTGTGTTAACATCAGCCATGATCTCTCTCCGTCTGTTCTGAGTACTTATTTTTTTTATCTAAATTTACGTATATTTTCCATGTGATTTAAATTTTTATTTTATTTTATTTTTGCGCATTTGCATGTATTCACGAGTTAACCCAATTTTTTTGAATAACATCTATAGATTTACCTAGGACACCTTTTAAATTTTAATGTTTAGTATTTAAATTGAACGACCCGCGTTTTAAATACCTGTATTGGTTCACTACCATGAATCATGCTTCTAACGGAGCTATATCTATTGTATTTATTTATATTTTTATTCTTAATTTATCTTTTATTGTCATTCACTTATATTTATATTAAATCTGTATATTGTTATTCCTCTGTGATTCTCTAATCTTGTACATAATTATTCATTTTTACTATGAGTTCATCACTTCGTAGTAATGCATTTCTTCCATGCCTATTTGCTGGCACCCGCATGTAACGCTTCTCCCGCGCTACAACGAATGACCTTGAATTTTCGCCTGCGTACTTTGCCTCGGAACCAGTTTTTTCTCACCGAGAGTCCGAGCTTTTTGGAGTTTGAAAAGCATTGCCTTTTCCGACCATCTTCCGCCCGCTGTCAGCTTTTTTTTCTTTTTTTTTGTTAGCGGAGCTGCTCTTATTTTTAAAGCTTGTTTACAAATTTCCTTTCCATTTTTTTTTATTATTTATTTATTTTGATTGTATCTCTAACTTTGACTTGTAATCCTCTCACAATTTAAAACATTTGTTGTCATAATTAAATAAATTTTGCAGCGATATCAACGATCTGGACACGCTAATTCGATGCCAATCATCAAGTTTGTTGTCATAATTAAAAATATTTTGCAGCGATATCAACGATCTGAACACCCTAATTCAAATGCCTGTCATCAAGGCCGCCCGGTTTGTATATGGTGAAGTATTTCTTTGTTGTTATTGTGCTATACATATATGTCTTTTACTTTATTTACTTATTTACTTATTTGCTATTTTTGATTACTGATTCTCTTTATTTTTGTTATTTAAATTTACTTGCAAGTTAGTCCCCCCCCCCTTTTTTTTTGAAGTTGCAACTGGCCTACTTCAATTCACTATACTTATGTCTATAATTTATATCTGTGTATATCTGTTTTGGCTATATTTTATCAGATTCATATAAATTTTTCAGCGATACCTTCTGCCATATATGATGTCCAGATGCACTCGACTGTAAAATTGACGATTTTGACATTAATGGAACAGAAACCTGCCAATTTTGAGAGATGGAAGTACACATACTGGTCGTATCTTTTTATTATTCCTCATTTTGTTATTATTATCCTTCTCATTATGATTTATTTATTTATTATTTTTTTATTGTTAATTCTACCCTGTATTTGAAAATTATATTTCTTTATTTGTTGTCTGACTTGCCCCCCCCCCTTTTTGACTGTACTCATCTTATTTTCTTACAACTGCCCTGCGAGTTCGTAGGATCGAAACTCCCTGCTCTTATCCCACTTACAGATTACTTGACAATGTCCATTTTTATAACGTAGACTAATTTTTATTTTGTTTGGTAGGGAAATACACAATATACAATAATAACCATATACTTTTTGCTTCACCTAATTTTAATAGTTGCTCTATCTACATAAATTTTCTATTATTATAATTATATTTATTTTCTTTGCATTAACACAAAATTATCTATTTGTAGACTACCTTCCAATTAAATTTTGCATTTACTGTAGACTACCAAAATTTTTTCAGAATGCTTTCCAATTTAATTTCAAATTTATTGTAGGATACTAAAATATTTTATAATACCATCTAAATTAATTTTAAAATTATTATAGACTGCTATAAATGTTGTAAAATATCTTCCAATTAATTTTAACTTTATTGTATAATATTACACATACTGTAACTTTTCCAAATTTTATTTTTAAATTCAATGGCTCTACACCTTGTGCTGCATTTATTTGCACACACTTACTATTTATTTCTGTTCTATAATATTTTAATTTTTTTTTTTTTTACTTTAGCAGATTATTTTAATTTTTTACTTTTTTACATTATTTTATTTCACTTAACTAATCACTGAACTTGCTAGTCCAAATTCTATACATAATGAATCACTTTATATTAATCCTTATTTTTTGTTGATCTAAATTTTGTAATTTTAAAATATTACAGTAATAGCCTTACGCTTTTCACAACATAATTTAAATTTGCACACACACAATATACTTTTTATACACAATATTTCCAAAGACGAAACACACTCTTTACCACAGTTATTCATATGCTTTGCACATCCTATCTCTGTATATACTTTTATACAGCATTTATTTTACTTAACTCTATTTTTTTTTTATTACTTGCGTTGATAATTTATTTAAGTACACCCCGTCTATCCTTTACACACTAAATAGTATATATTTAAACCTTCAACTTCTGTATCTTCAGTATTGGTCCGCAATTTTGGCTAAGCCTCCCACACAACAGTTAATCTATAGCAAAAGCCCGTGGTTCGTTTCCGAACGACACGGCACCAAGTTCGCGTCCCCGTGGTCTATGTGGTGAGGTGGATTTTACACATAAATACAATAAAACTTAAACACATAAATACATTAAGATACTCACCAAATAGTTCCACCAGGCTCAACCGCGTTAAAGTATAGTGGGGTCCGATTGGACCAAGTACATTGCATTTACTAAGACTAAATAATCACTCCCTTTTTGTGGCCAACTAACAATTTATTTATAGAACACATGAAATCTCAATTTAACATTAAATACAAAATACACAACTACAAATGAGTTCCCAATTTACCTAAGCTTGACCTCAGGAGTACACAGTTTATTTAGCATTACTTTGCATATTTTTTTTATTTACCCAAACTTGTAATTAATCACTTTTTTTAAAGAAAACACATTATAATTTCATTTTGAAAAATATCACATTTATCATAAGATGCCCCTAGCACTGGGGATCAATTAAGTTTAAACATTCATATACGCATTTTAAAATCAATATATAATTTTCATACCTTCATACATAGGACTCTCACTGAGTGCTGTAGCTGACCTCTGCACGTAGGAAAGGGTGGCACGCTTAAATGAAGTTTGGTATCTTTATTTGAATAGTTCATGGAAAACACTACCAGTCTGGGAAAACACTGTTGCGTATCATCCGGTGACGAAAATTTTTGCCAAGTATTATTTTGGAGATGTGCACACTGTCCACTTTCCCTCTCCTCCTCTTAAACGATGGCTTAAGTCCCAGCGGCTCTTGAGTGAACATGCGTACAGGCCCTTGCCCAAAGAGTGGAGATCAGATACTTTATTTGTAGAGATTGGCTGCTGCTTAGGAGCCCTGGACTGATGCTCCGCAAATATTCCGTACACACAGTATTACAGCTACCACGGCTTAATTGCACCTAAAGGAGCAACAGGTCCTACACCGCGCCGTTTGGTGGTAGAGCTGTGGGTACTGCAACCAATTAAAAACATGACGACATTCTTCCATTTTCTGGTCGCCACCGCCCGAAGAAAATGTGCCCTCGCGCTGAGTTAGGCTCGGCTCGTCTTGGCTACGAGTCGCCTTCTTTACCGGACTCACTACATCGGTTCCTCGGCAAAGGCATTTGCCGCCCGAGATAGGGACCGCGGATGCCGGGTCAGAGATGCATAAAAAAATGCATGCCGGAGCGGACTTCACAAAACCACAAGTGCCACGCACTTGGAGCGCTCTCTACTCGAGCTCAGAAAAGCAACTGACGATTTTTTACATTTCTAAAAACTTCAGAATTTTAAAACAAGGGGAACGACAAAAAACAGGGAGGAATTTCCCCCAATTCCTATTCGCTGCTTCCCAAAACGCAATAAAAAAGGCGGTCCAAAAATGCTTCATACCATTGGTTTTTGAAGCGACGCTCATTTTTTATGCGCTCCACTAAAATACAGGAACCAGAGGGCATCCAAAACCAGGGTGGTCCAAAAGACCGGACACCGACGCAAGCCACACCTGACAGGGCTATAAATTTTCAAAGATTTGTAGCTCAACTTTGACATTTTGCTGCAATTAAATCTCTGAATATTTACAATCCATGTCAGTGCGCACACAACCCAACGGCGCCAAAAAATCCCAATTCCGTCTGTGCAAAAGCCTAGCTATAAACATAAATCACAAAACATAGTATACATTTCAATATATTTACACCATTCCCTTTTTTCCCAGGGTTATGTATCAAAAATATGTGAATATCGTGTCACAGATACAGGTTGAATCATTTTTGTTCTTTTATCTAACAATACAGGTTTATCAAACTTTTGATACCCAAAGGACACTAAAATATTTATTCATAAAGTATATAGCAATTTTTATAAAATATGAGGAGGGGGAGAACCAGGTTTTTTATGTATTTTTCACATTAGTTTTTTTTTATAGGTATTGAATATATTTTAAAAGAAAATTATAATAAATTAAACTTCTACACAATTAATGTATATTTTTTGTTTTATTTGCAAAAATTAACTATCATATAGTTTAAAAATTTTTCAATTTTATACTATTGAATGGGCCTTAAAATGAATTTGCTCTGTTAACTGAAGTTATGTGGATATCTTCTATCATTTAAAATATCGCGAATTTTCTCATTTTAAGTATATAATTTTTTTCTATTAGATAATAATAGCAAATCATGTAGAAATCATAAATCTTTTCATGAAAAACATATAGGAATATATGAATGATTCTTTGAATCTGTATGATTATCTGCACTATTAAAGCATGAGGGACTATGTATTGGCAATTGGTATGGTGGATATGTATATCTTTTTGTCTGGTGTTTTCCTTTCTAATTTACATTCCTCAAAATCGTGAAGACATTTAATTTGTAAGTTTAATTTTTAATTTTCACATATGGCGAACTGAATGAAAATATCGTCAAATTTGCAAAAAATGATGCAAAGTTAACGAAGATGAAGCCAAATTGATTATTTAAATACTTTAATATGTGGATTCGATTGCTTATTGAGGATATTATCAAGATTGATAATTATGAATTTAGAGTTGTGTAAAGTTAATTGGATACTCCGAAAAAGTTTTAAATACTGTCATCCAGAAAAACATATTAACAGAGACACTATGCCGTGGGTTTTATGCATCATTTTGTCACTGCAAAAGAAGTAAATTCATTGCATTATATAAGGAAATTCATGTGCTGCACACGTCAGATTTCTGTGAAAACGGTTCATGCCTGTGTTTTGAGAATTAAATCATCAGTTTTCTAATGAAAAATTACGCCCTGCAATGATTATTTATTTATTACTAGTGAAAACTCTGATTTTTTTAATGATTTTAATGTACCAAATAATTTTCAAAACGCATTATTCTTTCGTAAAGATTTCACTACCACAGGCTCATACACACACGCTAACATGTACTCACAATAATATACATACACACTTAAATATATACATGCAAACATATATATATACATACAGAGATATCGCCTCAAAAATGTTCGATTCAACTTAGGAATACTTAAAATGTGCTCTTCCGTCGTAAACTCGAATTCGTATTTTTGAACTCATTGCAATACTTCGTATATCTCTTATGCTATGCATGTAAGAAAAATAAAAAACTCTGATGTGGCCAGCACATGACTTTCCCTCCAGACTCAAATTCATTTTCTCTTTATTTCTTTAATAATTTATTACATTGAGTTTAATTGAACACAATAACATTAAATTTGCACTTTTAATTCAATTTTTGCTTTCCCTGAAATACATGGTAATGTATAGGGAAAGTATTGGAATCATGCCGAAAATCTCAACTCGAGTTTTCGACGGAACTACACGTTTCGTGACCTCTAGAATACGAAAGAACTATTTTTAGCGTGACGTCTGTGTATATGTCTCTGTGTGCGTCTGTCTCAGTGTGTGTCTATCTGTCTGTGTGTCTATCTGTGCAATGAATGTATCCACTCTAACTCGGAAACTAATGGAACGAATTTCCTAAAATTTGGTAAGTAAATCACTTGTGTATAACCCTGGTGCTGATTAGTTTTTGGTACAATTCGAAATAAAGGAACCCGCCTTTTTTGCGAAATAGCCCGCAAAAATTGCCTGTAACCACTCTAGCTGAAAAACTAATGGAACGAATTTCACAAAATTCGGTAAGTCGCTTGCGGTTTACCCTGGTGCAGATTAGATTCTAGTACGATAAAAAAATAACCGGCATTTCTTTGCGAAATGGCCGGCAAAAATCGACAAAATCTATAATAAAAAACTACGTATGCTAAAATATATCCATTAAATGCTTGTTTTATACATAATGTTTAATGATGAAAAGAATAAGACTAAGCCGAATACACTAGGTCTAGCCGTTCTCGAGATATTTTAGTTTTTTCGCATTTTTGCTATGCCGATTTTGAGTCAATCATTTATGCGTGTTATTTAGTGCAATGAAACTAAATTTAATGAATTATTAATGAAATAAAAAGACAATGAGTTTGAGTCTGCAGGAAAAGTCACATACTGCTAAAATTTGCTCGCATCAGATTTTTACTTTCCTTTCAATACATGGCAAGCTATAGGAAAAGTATTGGAATTATGTCGAAAATTGCAACTGCAGTTGTTGACAGATCTGCACGTTTTGGGACTTCTAGAATGCGACAAACTATTTTTAGCGTGACGTGTGTGTCTGTGTCTGTGTGTCTGTATGTGCAATGTATGCCACTATAACTCGAAAACTAATGGGACAAATTTCACTAAATTTGGTAGGTAAGTCACTTGTGTGTGTCCCTGGTGCAGATTCGTTTTTGGTCCGATTCGTTTTGGGTCCGATTGAAAGAACCCGCCTTTTTTGTGAAATGGCCGGCAAAAATTGCCTATATCCACTTTAGCTGAAAAACATATAGATCAAGTTTTACAAAATTTGGTAGATAAGTCAATTGTGGGTTGATTAGATTTGGTACGATTAGGAAAAAAAATGAACATACCTTTTATTGCAATATAATGGAGTAAAATTTAGTACGTAAGTCTCTTTTGGGCGACCTTGGTGCTAATTAGATTTTGGTACGATTCGTGATAAATAAACCTGATATTTTTTATAAAACATTGGCCGCAAAAAACCACTCTGTATCGACTCTATGTATCCACTCTAACTAAAAAACTAATTGACCAAATTTCACAATATTTGGTAGGTGTAGGTAAAATTTGTTAATCACTTGTAGGTTAATTTCGCGCTGATTAGATTTGGATGATACTACTGAAAAAAAACCCTTATCTTTTTTGCGAAATGGTTCGCAAAAATCGTAAAAATCTAAAAATAAAAGACTACGTATGCTCAAGTATATGAATTAAATGCATATTTTTTACGTATTTTTTGACGAGAAAAACAATAAGACTAACCCCATTACTTTAGAACTAGCCGTTCTCGAGATATTTTTGTTTTTTCGCATTTTCGCTACGCCACCAAATAAGTTCAGTTACCAAATGAGACCGAAAATTGAATTAAATGTGCAAAGTGCAAATTCAGTGCCATTTAAAATAATTATAGCTGTTATTTTGTGCAAGTAAATGCAATATAATGAATTAATGAAGAAATAAAGAGAACGTGAATATGAACCTGAAGGAAAAGTCGTGTACTGCCCACATCAGATTTTTGTTTTTATATGGTAATTGACCATTTCTTCAAAGACAGCGAAATAAAAATATTAAAAAACTCAAATATTTCAAGAACGGTTAGTCCTAGAGTAATGGGGTTCATCTTATTCTTTTCCTTGTTAGAAATTACGTATAAAACAAGCATTAACTTGATACGTTTGACCCTTAAGTAGTTTTTTATTTCAGATTTTGGCGATCTTTGCGGGCCATTTCGTAAAAAAGGCATGTTCTTTATTTCAGCTCCAGGGGATCCCACAAGTGTCTTATCCTCCAAATATTGTCAAATTTGGTCAATTAGTTGTTTAGCTGGAGTGGATACATGATATTTTTGTTGGCCATTTCGCAAAAGGCGTGTTGTTTTATCGCGAATCATCGTAAAATCTAATCAGCACCAGGGTCACCCAAGAATGACCTAGCCATAAAATTTTATTAAATTTAGTCCATTAGTTTTTGAGTTAGAGTGGGTACATACATTGCATAGACACACACACACACACACACACAGACTGACAGACATACACACACAGACACACAGACTGACAGACATACACACACAGACACACAGACTGACAGACATACACACACACACACACACAGACGTCACGCTAAAAATAATTTATAGTATTCTTGAGGTCCCAAAATGTGTTGATCCGTCGAAAACTCGAATTGCGATTTTCGAGAAAATTCCAATACTTTCCTTATACATTACCACGTATTGCAGGGAAAGTAAAATAAATTTATGTAAATTAATTCTTTAAACCTTGTTTCCCAGTTTGCTTTGAATAATAACATTAATTTCATTATGAATATTAATTTTTCCAAAGCAATGCGTACATAATATATTAATGAACACATAAGGATATGAGTGATATACCTCCGTGAAAAATATTTGTAGACATTATATTCTGTTCAATTTATTACGGCTTCTACAGTTTGATAAATTTTTCTGCATAATATGTTACCTGAAAAGTACAAAAGAAAAGCTCATGAAATTCTAATGATCTCTGTTTTACTTACTAAAAACGAGAAGAGTGGATCTTTCGAGTAATATATTAGATTTGCATCGAAATATTTTAGCAAATAAAGCACTTTCAATAGATAATGGATTTTTAAAAGATTTCAATATAGATAGTTGTTAAGCTTAATATAAAGTGCAATAAGAAATTGTGGGGAAATATAAATTTAAAGTAGAAGATTGCTATTATGTTGGTAAGCCCTAACGCTCAACTTTTTAGCTGTATATATATTTATATATTTATATATATATATATAATTGACGAATTTTTATTTTACTTGGATTATACATATACGCCTGAGATTGATCATTAATAGAAAATGTTCTGTATAGCAAAAGTGAAAGAAAGATGGACTGAAATGTAAATGTGACATCAAATATACTACACGTCAAGCCGCCGAATATTTAAAAAAAAAACATAAGTAACATTATAAATAAAACAGGTACTGAATTGGTATAAAGTACCCATTTTTCAATGTTCCATATATAAGTTAAGGAATGGAATAAGAATTATATGTGATAAAGATGTGTGAAAAAAATTTTGTAACTACACATTAAGATGAAAGTATATTTATATAAATCATATATGTAATGCAGGTACTTAAGGAACTAATCCCCTTGTGTCCCTCATAAACATACATGGTGTAAATGCAAGAAATGTGTTTAAGATGAAAATTTGCAAAACAGAAACATTATTTTGCACGATGAGCTAGGCCTTTTCTAGCTTCCCAAACAAATTTTTCTTTTGAAATTAAATAAATTGAATAAAATGAAAAGCATTTCGGAAACCATGTACGTTATCAATGGCCATATAAGTTTCGTTAATGCGGATTCTACGTTACTGTGTGCATGACTGTAAATTGCATTACAGAAATAATTCACATGGCCCGACGTGGAATAAAATATAAATTGGATTAGATATATAAGAAATCAAATATAAAAATCAAATATAATAAAATATATCAGCGTCTGGCTAAGTATTTATAAGAGAATGCAATGTAATGAAAAGGTATAAGAATATATAATAATATAAATGTATTTACCCCTTGTGCTGCTTAGCAGTGTAGATTATGTGATACTAAGCATTTTAACTCAAAACAGGTTATAGTTAATTCTATATACTAAGATTTCAACTGTTGGAAGTGAAACATGGAGATGAAAAATTATTTAAAATTGTTTGAGAATGATCAGTCAATATGTTGCTGTAATTGTAGCAAGGTGCTGAATGTAAAATTAAAATGTGTTTTAATAAATGAAAAAATAAGGTTTGGCGGGTAGATATTTTAGATAGTGGTATTTATGAATTTAAAAAGATGTTCTTTGTAGTAACATGGTGCACTTAATATTTTTATTCTTAATAACTGGTTATTAATAATAATATCTTTAGCCGATGTGGTGGCCGAGCGGTCAAAGAGGCAGGCGTTTCCTCGTGATGGCTCGGCTGCCAGATTGCGGGTTCGAGTCCCGCCAGCGGTCATGGATGTTGTAATGTCTTATTTGGGGCAAAAGTCAGACTTCTACCTTCGGGTGCCCCGGGTCATTAGACTAAACAGAAGCAGTGCACTCATTCTTCCTTAATTGTAATGTTAGGGACACGACAACAACAACAATAATATCTTTAAATACTGATTTTGAAAGATTGATTAAATAATGCTGAAGTTATTTACTTTGAAGTTATAAGTTTCTTTTTTGCCATATATTTTAAATTTTAATGTGTCTGCATTTTGAATTTTTAAACTAACGTCTATATAATTGGTCCAGTTTGATGTATATACATTTTCAGTCAGTTGTAGATTAGATGGATAAAGTTAAAGATACATACATATATATATATATATATATATATATATATATATATATATATATATATATATATATATATATATATATATATATATATATATATATATATATATATATATATACATGAATATTTTATTATTTTCTATTTTTCTACTTAAGTCTGAAAAATTAGAAAAAAAATATGAATTATTATATAGGTAGGTACTAACAGTAGGTACTAACCCAATATTCAGGGCGTAAAAATTTAAATTTATAATACTAGTGCCCGGAGCTGTATGAATAACTAATATATCATCAAACTAATGTATCCATAGATGATGAGAAATAATTTTTCAGTAGTGAATTTCAACAGGTGATAAGAAGTTTTATCAAGGTAAATATTAGCTAACGAAGGTGAAATATATTCACTCGAAAAGGATTCGGACTTTTTAAACAAATGTCATGTTATTGACAATTGTAGTTATTTTATAAAATGATTTTTAAAAGATATTTAAACTGGTGGATAAATATAGCTTTCAAGTAAACATTATAAAGTAAATAGATAGCATTATATAAATCATTTAAATATTACCTGACATAGAAAATGCAGCACCACGAAGCCCTATAATTATGCAAATTACGAGACAAACGCATCTGGCCGATGTATGCAAATGATCTGAAACGCAAGTAGATCATGCGATTAGAGAGAGGTATAAAAGGGATGGAAACGGCAGATGAGCCAATAGTTGTTACTGTCTGTCGCCTATGGAAACCCGTTTTCCTAGTTGTTTTTCATTTCGGAAGATACGTGTTGTTGAAGAGATGCCTGCTCGATGACGCTGGAATTCGTTTCAGCATTTGGACAATGGTGCGAGGGAATTCATTTTAGGCGTATGTACGACTGGGTTATCGTCACGTATAGCGTAGATCCACTGGGCAAAAAATTTGGAGAAGGTGGAATAAAGAAGGTCATGTGAATTGTCGCAGTGGTACAGGTCCATCCAGACGTACGTCAGCACGTGTTGATCAACGCACTCGAAGACTAGTGTTTTCAGCCCCGTAAACGATGACTGTCGGCATCCTGCAGAATTTTCAAGGTCCATTGGATGTTCCAATATCAAGGAGAATAGTTTCTCGACGATTTGCTGCAAGCGTCCTGCACTCAAATCTTCCTTCATAAACTTACTGCCCTTGACGACAAGATACCGACGTGACAGACTGAAATGGTGTCGGTACCGAGGGACATGTTCAGCGACGAGTCTCTGTTTGTCGAATGACAGTCGGCGTGCGAGAGTCTGGAGCGACGTGGACACAGATCCAATCCTGCTGCGGCTGTTGAATTCCATACTGCTCGAAAACGCGACATCATGATTTGGGGTGCTATCGGCTTCGATAGCCATTCACCTCTGGTTCGTATCAGAGGCACAAGGGCGGCACGACTAAATGTGAATGAGGTGCTGATGTCAGTTGCGCTGCCCTACCTTCAGTAGCTGCAAAATGCTGTTTTGCAGCAAGATTATGCACGGCCACACACGGCAACCATCATCAGACACGCCTTGCAAGGTATCTGGCTGCTTCCTTGACGTCCACTGGCTTCAGATGTCTCACTATTCGAGCATGTATGGGACATTATTGGCCGTCGTTTGACTGTTCTCCCCCTCCTTCAAACAGAGGAAAACCTGTGGAGGATGGTTGAAGGCATATGGTCATCCATCTCTCAGGAAACTATCCGCACGCTCATTGCATCTCTTCCTAGAAGGGTTGCTGCCTGTATCGTCGCAACAGGTGGCACTACTGTCTACTTATCACCCTGTCTATGCCATTACTGTATTGCATTATCCTTGTGGAATCAACATTATTTTTTTACATGTCATCTCTATCTGTGTGTCCTTCTTCATCACACTCTATTCGCTCTTTCATGGTGTTGCATTTTCTGTGTCGGGTGGTGTCTATATAATTAGAATTATAAAGATTTTTAAAATCAAAGGACTGGATACCGAAAATAATGGAAATATTTTCAAATAAAGTAATCAAACTATACTTATTTTAATAATACTATTATTGGAAGAGATAATTAAAGTATAGATCTTATTTAATACATCTATCAAGAACTTTCTAGAGGATGTAAAAAAATATTGTGAGACCAGTAAGCACCAATTTTAGATTTTGGTATTTGCTATGAACTGAAGGCGCAGACAAGTGACGCCAATTTCGTCAGTCTTGGGGCAGAAAATCATGACACAAATAAATATATGTCATCCAAATTGAAAGAGTGACTTGGGGCCTAAATAGTGGTTAGGCCCAGGCAATCTTCATTCGTACCAGAGAAATCAATGAAACCATAGTACAACCTCATACAGCCAATGGAGAAGGAACAGCCAATGGAGGGTAGAGGGCGTGTCTTTATCCGAGGCCAAGAGAGGTTTATTCTAGCAAGAAGAGTTTAACGAGTTTAAAAATGTGAATAATCATTCCATCGAGTTCGAAAAATCCAAATCAAGAGACCAGAGTCAAAAAGACCAAGACATGCACCTTGTTAACAATAATTGGTCAAAGTAGGAGCTATTTGAATAATTTAAGTGTCATAGGGTCTCACACGAGTGTCTCTCCTCATTGGATAAAATTTGTAAAGCTATTGATGTAATTTTAATTATGCTCTAAATTGGTGTTTAATAAAGATTAATTTTGAAAGTTAAAAATATATTTTTCAATGGGTTATGTATTTTTATAGATTATAATAAGTGAGCTCGTACTAAGAAATAATGATGGGTTAAATGCGACACAACGACAAGTAATTTAAGTGCGACCATAAACTTAAAATCGGCTTTGTTTTGTCGTCTTAATTAAAGTTTTTTTCATCACAAGTCTTATGGGTAATAGTGACATATCTGAATTTGATAGGATTTTTACGGATATTTAACTAAAACTATATAAGAAAATTTAACATTTTTGGTTTTAACTCTAGGATTCTATATATAACCAGATTTTATTTTTGAAAAAAATGAGAGAGATGGTATTACTAGAAACAAATACATCATTGTTATCTAAAATTTCTTTTAGAAACTGAAGATAATAGAATACACACAATATGCCATAGTTGTTATCGTCATTGTCAACATAAGTGTGGTGCACATTAAGAAAAAGAATGCAAAGCATAATTTTAATTGGACTCTTAAACGTGGCATTGATCGCAAGTCGCATTGATTTGTACCATTAAAGCCTACCACATAATCTTTAGTACGAGTTTCTGGAGTAAAATCTATTAACATAATACTACGCACAATTAACTGCACCCATTTTAACTTTAAAATAACATTACTAAGAACATTCTATTCATTATTAAATTAATTACAACAATTATCACATACTATTAAGGAGGAGATTGGGTATAGGCAACTTATTATTATAAAACTGGTTATGACCTTTTACAATATTTGATAGATACATACCTCCAATTTTCCCTTTAGACATTGACACACATCCTACTGCCTTTCATTAAAGGCACTCGGAAAACTTGCTATTGCATATTGCCTCTTCGGGAACCTTTGCCACCATTTTATGAAGACAAACTTTTGACTCTCGTATGAACTCTAACACATCATCAATGCTTTTTTCCTGGCCGTCCAAACAGCTACTCATGTCGTAGGACGAGTCGGGCGGTCTGGGCTTTCAACATCATCACTGCGTTCGGCCATCCAAAAAGTTGCTCTATACCCTAGAGTGAGTCGGACGGCCTGGGTTTTCGACATCATCACTGCGTGCCCGTAACTTCATGAATATTTTAATGGAATACTTTAATGAAATTTATCTTTCTTCTTTCTGTGATAGGCTGTTACTATTACGTATCTCTCTCTTACTGTAACTTATACCTCTCACTACATTACTATGAATGATATTTTACTCTAAATATACATCTCTCAATACATTTCTCTGAATGATCTCTTTCATATCTGCTCCGTAGAACCTTCTCTCGGTTGCCACCTTTTCTTGCCTGAGGTCTAATACGTCTCTTCGGCGACGATTGGCTGACCTTAGTGCGACGCCGCAACATTTTCGTATTGGCTAACCTTTTAACCAATCCGAAGGTTTTTTTTTCTTTAGCTTCCAATAACTGCTCTGGCTCGACCCAACCTGTACTTGAATTCCCCCCTTTTTATGACATTTGCTGACCTCTTATATCGGGGCTGCAATGCATTGGCGTCTTGCGGACTGGTGCCATTGGCTAACCTGCTAGATATCATAAATCCACATATAAAAGTGTCCACGTGAATCCTGATTTAATAATAAGTGATTGCGAACTTCTTGTTTAGTTCATTAATATAACTTTTATGTCCTTATATTTTAGTGATGAGATATCTTTAAAATCAATAGTTTGCTTAGAAATTTTCTGTAGTGATTGAGATTTCCACATGCTAGAACATTCCACACGTGAATTGAGCTTCACGGCAAAACGATAGATAAATTTATATGCACTCCCTTGTAAAAAACTTTACATACTATTCACATTTTCTGAATTAACCGTACTTAAAAATACTACGGTCATTCTTATGAAGTGTTTATTGAACAAAAGTCACTTGGCACTCAATAGAAATGCCTGTAGTTAAAACTGACTTGATTTGTATGGTTATTAGTGCACATAGCATTTTCAATGGATTAAAATACATAGACATGTCAGCGTGATCATTTGTAATTAAAACGAACGAAGGATAATGTAAACTTTTGATATTCTTGGCATTTCTCGAAAGAGTTTGACAACATATACTTTTTGATTTGAAAAGAAAGGGCTCTTCACAAAATTCTAAATGCATTGTGCATTTCATTAATTGGAACTCCATAGCGAATATGAAATATTCCGAATGAATGTTTATGTTTCATTTCAAGTGTGACAAGTTCCCTAAGGTGTATTCTTTTAAATTAAATCAATTTTACCGAAGAGTTTAAATAAAATTATTAATAATATATAGACTCTAAGACAAAAAAATCCACGCACCAAGAAATAATATCCATATGAGACAAAATTTGGTACGTATAATATGGATGTACAGAAAAAGAAATGATTAGAATTTCAGAACAATTGGATGATTTATTGCATTGAAAGGCCTACACAAATTGAGCACTTCAATATGGCGTTGGTCCACTTCTGACCTTGATACAAGCCGTTACTCGACGTGGAATTGATGCATAAAGTTGCCGGATGGTGTTCTGAGGGATGTCGTTCCAAATGGCATCCAAGTGAGGAGCTAATTCGTCTACATTCTGAGATGGTCACAGGCTATGCCCCATCTCAGCCTAAATGAGCTCAATAGGCGAGCGATCTGGGGATCTGGCTGGCCAAGGAACTGTAAGCACGCAGACAATAGATAGAGATGCCGTATGTGGCCTGGCATTGTCTTGCTGAAAAGTTTTCCCGGGGTGTCGCGAAAGGAATGGAAATACAAAGGGTCGCAGAATGTCGGCAGCGTACCGCTGTGCTATGATGGTGCAACAGAGGACTATCTAAGAGGTCCGGCTATAAAACGAAATGGCATTCCAGACTATAACTCTCTGTTGTCGGGCCGTATGCCGTGTGACAGCAAGAGCAGGACCCTGACAATGTCCGGGCTGTATCCAGATACGTCTTCGCTGGTCATCGGGACTCAATTCGAAACGGGACTCATCACTGGAGACAATTCGTTCCCAATCCGAACAATTCCAGGTTGATCGGGCCCGGCACCATTGCAATCGCTGTTGACGGTGCATACTGGTCAATGGTAGGCGGCGTAATGGGCGCCGCGAGTATAGATTCCACTCCTGTAGTCTTCTATTAATGGTCCGGGTAGTCACTTCCGTGTCTATCACACGTTGGATGGTTGATAACGGCGAATCTCGTGCTGTCATAGCTAGTCTGACAATTGCTCTATCTTCCCGCTGTGTCGTCGATCTAGGTCTTCCGCTGCCCACTTGCCGCTGAAATCTGCCATTTCGGACCCATTCTGTCAGCATCGTCTAATTTCTGCATCGCTCCTACCCAAATGCCGAGCGATTTGCAGGTGTGTCCATCCAGCCGCATGCAGTCCGACCGCACTCCCTCTTTCAAACTCGTTCATATGCTCATAGTGGCCGCGAATTCGAGGGCGCGGCATTGCTACAATCAAGGTACGTAAACGCAATCGAAATCCACTGTACGTTTTGTTTCTGATCGCTCCTTATATACACCACCATGGTGCTCAGTTTCAATGCGCTGTAGTTCCGACTATTCATTCATTGGCTGCGAATTTTTGATCATTTGCATATTCGGTTAGCATGTGTTTGTATGTACAGTCTCATTACTATCGGATTATTTTGCGGGGTACGTAGATTTTTTTGTCAAAGTGTGTATGAAGGCTTTTAATACTAAAATATGTTTTAAATAATTAATGAAGATGGATAAGTTTATTATAGAACTAGAAACTTGCTGAATAAGTGTAGCTCAACTCGACTTTCTATTACGAGATTCCAATTTTCAGTAGCTTGTTTTATTCCTTTTATTTTAAATTTCACATTAAAATTTAAAAAAAAAAATCGGTATTGTGGACCATATGATTACAATTATAGCGTGTTATCCTTTACTTTGAAGGGCTTGAAGACATATTTAGATTGATGCCATATTTTAGATTGATGGCAATGTATTCCAGAATAGGTAACTTGCCCCCGGTGAAGTTAATGCCGTCAGGAACAAAAAAAATCTGATGTGGGCAGCACATGACATTCTTTATATAATGCAATGAATTTACTACTTTTACAGTAAAAAGAAATATAATATTTTTATAGTAGATATTTATATTCTTTCCAAGATATTGAATTTTCGTAAATTAGTCGTTATTTTCATTGATTTAGCTTCATTTTTATCCATTTGGCGAGTTTTTCGTTAATTTAGCAACATTTAAAAAAGTAGCCAAGTTGGTGACATTCTACCAAATTCGTCATCAAAATCTCGCCATGTATTCAGGAGGTCTTAAAATATATATTGATATCAAAATATAAAATAATATTTTTTATATATAATATATATATATATACAGGGTGTCCCCAAAACAATGGCCTCGGCTTTTATTCCTGAAGTATTGATCTCAGACATATGTAATAAGTTATAAAGTTGTATGAAAAAATGTACAAAATTTTATGAAATCGATAAAAATTTTCAGGGAATTAAATTTTAAGAAATACAAAATTTAACTTTTCATACGACCCCCTTATAAGAGCATTTCCAAATAGTAAAATGTGCCCTGTACACTAATAAGGTGATGTACAAAATTTCAGCATTTTATTATATAAAGTCCCAGAGATATGTTTAAACAATGTTAGTGAGGGATTAATCACAAATTACAATATAAATGTTTACAGCAAGAGTGCAAATGATGCAATGTAGAAATGCATCATAGGCTTGTTATCAAGCGAATGCAGCTCTATCGGCATGGATGGAAAACATTTTGAACAATCTATGTAATATTTGTGTAAAGTTATTATTTCTACACAGCGTAGATACTTTTGTACCAATAAATAGCAAAATTATTATTTATTTATGTAATCATTGTTTTTATTCGGAATTTGAGTATGACCTCTGAAACGCGATCTGCCGACATGATTTTTTCCCTCTGAGAACCTATGTCGATGCATCGAAAAGTGGTTTATGTCAACATTTTTGTCTTTTCATATCTCTAGGACTTTTAATGATAAAAAGCTGATATTTTGTATATCACCTTATTAGTGTATGGGGCCCATTTTACTCATTGGAAATCTATTTGTACGGGGACCGTAAAATATTTAAAATATGTATTTTTTACAATTTAATACGTTTGAAAATTGTTATCGATTTCATGAAATTCTGTACCTTTTTTACGCAACTTTGTAATTTATCTTATATGTCTAAGATCAATATTTAAGGAATAAATGCCGAGGTCAAAGTTTTTGGAACACCCTGTATACACACACACACACACACACACACACACACACATATATATACATATATATATATATATATATATATATATGTATTGGATTGATAATTTGTTTCTTATAATCTGAAGTTAACTAACAAGTTATACACAACGTAATCTGAGGTTAACAACAAGTTTTCGTGAAATAATTTTAATGGAGAACTTATTCATTATCAAAGTGGGAAAAGGTTCGTTTAAAAAATTCAATTAAATTTATCTGTCCTTTTAATATATATTACTTTAGAAACGTGGGTTCGCAACACCATTTTACAACATCAACTATTATCTACTTAGTATTTTAAATAATCAACAAAATAAATATGACCTTCGTGACTAATTTCTGCATTCATTTATGAGTTTTAATTATCTGAAAATGGTGTTTCATTTTTTGTCTTTTGTAAGAAAAGTTTGAAAAATTTTGCGGTTTGATTTGTAGAAAAATTCCTTCATAATGTGAAGTGGATTTAAAAGATGAAATAGTGAAAGATTTTACGCGGAAAATAAAAACATTAGACCAAAAATTATAATGTAGACACACTTTCGAGAAAAATAAAATTTTGCCAAACTGTCTTACATTCACGTCCTCTTTCTTGTCAAACATCCTTTATATGCTTATTTTTTGCAATTTTAAGGAAGATTTTCTATCCTATGCATATTAAATTTAAAATAAATTGAAAGCCAATCCCTTATATGTCTTACAGAAAATTTATTCGCATAAATATGAAAATCCTATTTATCATAAAATCTCATCCCCTTATTCGCTTTTATTTAAGGAATATTTTCGCAATAGGAAATATGTCAGAAAATCAAAATTTGACAATAAAAGAACAAAAAATTTTCACTACATTTTAATGGCGAAGCAGCGAAATTGGTTCAACAATAAAAAAGGACGAAACTCAGCGTCTTGCCTTCGATCATCGCAAACTACTAAGATAAACGACAGACGAAAATACTTAATCTTTTAGTTTTAGAGAGGTTTGATAAAATTTTTTAGTTTGCTGTTGTTCCTTATATTTTTCTCACTTTGAAATTTGGTGTTTGAAAGTAATAATTTTGTAGCAAAACTAACGGGAAACACAGATTAAAATATGCAGATTTTAAACCTTTACTAAACTTTTTCTTATATTCATGTTCCATAGTGTTTAATTCTACTTGTATCACAATCATTAATAAAAAAATCAGACTTCTTACCCAATCTCTTTATTAAAATATTTTTTAACGATTCTTTAAAAGTATCTTTCTAAAATGTTTCCAACAGTTTATTGACACTGATGGATGCGTTAGACTAATCTGTATTAATATACAATATATTTTAGCATGAGAGTCCAAAATGCTGTTCCATTTTTCAGTTTTCTCGTTATACTGTACATTACTATCTTTGTTTTTGTAGGAAATAATGTTGCGAAAATGTTAAAATTCGAATCATTCGAGTTCAAACTATGATAAGTATGAAAAAATTACATATTGTTTCATGATATGTTAAAGATAGCCAATTCGGGTTCTATAATGCACAAAACGTATATGCCCATCAAAAGTCAAACTCTAATTAGTTATCTAATTCCAATTAGCTACCCAATTCCAATTAGCTACCCAATTCCAATTAGCTACATAATTCCAATTAGCTACCTAATTCCAATTAGCTACATAATTCCAATTAGCTACCTAATTCCAATTAGCTACCCAATTCCAATTAGCTACATAATTCCAATTATCTACATAATTCCAATTAGCTACCCAATTCCAATTAGCTACCCAATTCCAATTAGCTACATAATTCCAATTAGCTACCTAATTCCAATTAGCTACATAATTCCAATTAGCTACCTAATTCCAATTAGCTACCCAATTCCAATTAGCTACACAATTCCAATTAGCTACATAATTCCAATTAGCTACCTAATTCCAATTAGCTACACAATTCCAATTAGCTACATAATTCCAATTCGCTACCCAATTCCAATTAGCTACCCAATTCCAATTAGCTACATACTTCCAATTAGCTACCTAATTCCAATTAGCTAGCTAATTTCGTTACTTTCTCGGTATATTACTGCATTATTTAGTCTAAATTGGTGGAATTATTTATTATATACCTCTCGTGACCGCAAAACCATCTGTTGATTCAACATCATTTACCTCCAACCCTTCTGTACTGCGATTCCTTAATTTTAGTTGAGTAATTACATAGTTTTAATTAAATAATTCGCATATTTATTGCGATTTATTATTATTTTTATTTACACTTAGTGATTGTGATCAATGTATGGGGGAAAGTTTATTATTTCCGAACGTATCGCTAAAGTATGATATCAAACTTTATTACTGTAAATACGCTGAATTTTGTTTTCATTGCTGCTAATATTGACCTCTGACCATAAAGTAAAATCACGTATGTCTTTATACCTTGACTGCTGCTATGTATTTAACCAGACCACAGGTATATAGTATTAGATGGCCACATATACTTACAGCTGCCAGGCTAATTTCTAGCTCTGTCATCATTGCCGAGTATTCTGCAATCAATTGTAGCTTGTTCCTTTGCTCCAATACATTCTCAATGTTTAGTGCATATGCACTGACTTCTATCCAACTCGTACTGCCGACTTATTGATTACCAATTCTGACTGCCAGTATACTCTTTACAACTTGGACTACTGATTTTAATACACGCATAAATATTTGCCCGTTCATTAGATAAAATGCTAAGGTAAATCTGCAGAATAATTTAATCTGCGATAAATATTTTAATTTCTTATGAAATTGTATACTAAAAGTACTGCTTCCCGAAAATTTTCGAAATCAAGATTTTGACGGCGAAACAGTATAAATGATTAGAACACAAATTACTCAAATTCGTTATTTCTGCATCTTTATTTTCCTGGGTGAACCATTAGAATTCTCTAAACAATGATAACATTTAATAGAGGACACTGAATATTTTAAATTCACTATGCATGTAAAGAATACTAATATCGCATCTATTACCACAAGCCATCTAAATGCATTAAATTAGTCATCCTGGTAGAGCTGTTGATAATATCATTTTAAAACTGAATTAGATATATTTTAGAAGAGAACCTTGTGAGATAACGTACATAAAGAGATAAAATTCATTTCTGATACTGATCGTAATAGAAATTAACAATAATATATATATATATAAATGAAATTAAAAATTTCATCTCTTTGACTCATCATCACGAGAGAACAGCTGTGTCAAGTTTCATACAATTTTTATGGATAGAAATGGAATGATCCCATTTGAAGTTTAGGTGCCTATATATTCTTCTATCTTAGTGCCTATGTTCATGTTCTTCTGACTGTTTCTTCACTTTGAGTGGGACTTGACCGTTATATTAGATTCAACATAAACTGATTCCAATCCTTATTTCAGTCACAAACCTAAGGCGACTTAATCTTTGTATTTGCTTCCAAACAAACTGGACCCAATAATTACATAAGTCAGGAAAGTAATCGTTGTTTTAATATTACTTCAATAAACGTATGGGATTTAAGTAACTACCCTTTTGGATTTAAGAGGTTTCAACTTACAGTGAGTGTCTGCTTAGCGAAATCTATATTTAAATCGCAAGTGCAGACATTTAGCACTGTATGTATAAATCTGCAGGTTGCCCGCTCAAAGGCTCTAAATACCTCTCTGTACTTCTAATAATAAGATCAGCAACATAGCCTATTAGAGGCTGTTGTTTAATTGTAAGAGTGTTGTCATCTGTATAAATAGAATTGTAAATCGTGATTCTATCTGTCTGTTTTTTATTTCAGTACGAGACATCTTACGTTTTTCATTTTTGAAAGACTTATTATGAAATTAAAAAGAGAAAAATGTATTTTAGATATTAAAATTTCACCGAAAATGTTAATTAAATTTCTTTATATTATATATATTACACAGAAAGAATGGGCAGGCAGATAATATGAAATAAAAATGTGTTACTAAGTCAAGTGCATATTCACACTCGATGTAGTTTAATACATAAATATATCGATAAAACATTAGAAGAGTTGAGTTGATTATAATTCAGTTCATTTCTTAATCTGAATAAATAACAACTGTATATATTATTCTAAATATATTTAAAGTCACAAATCTTTTAAAAAATTTATGGCACAATAAAAATAAAAGAACTAAAAAGGCATGATCAGCGTGAAAACAGCATTACTTCTGATAGAGTTATTTTATGCTGTTAGGGATATAAACGATTGGATGAAATAAGAGATGAAATCTTGGGTAACAAAAAAATCTTTAATATATTGCCGAGATATTAAAGGATGCTCAGGATTTCAAAATAAATATATTTTGAAGTTGCAGTTTGCTCAATTCTCCTCCATAGCATATGTAGAAATATGATATGTTTTATAATATAATTTCATAAATGATAAAATATATTTACTTTATCGATATTTTTGTAGAAGATATTTTTGACAAGAGCCAGATGGTTACAATGTTACCAAAAGAGGGATTATGTTTATGGGGGATTTTATAAAATGCATTGAGTTTCATGTTTAAAAAATAATGCAAGTCGATCATAGTCTGTCAATATCGTCTGAGCTGAGAATGGAACTTGAGATGCGTTTGAGTCCATACCAATTCATCATCAGTGCCAAACAACTCGCCAAAGGAAGACCTTTATATTTTATTGAAGAACGTGGCAGAGTCAGAAATGTGTAATCTATTAAAAGTAAAAATTAATTGCTTTTTCAGCATGAACATTAGGAAAAATAAATTTTACATTTATATTATAGAAACCGTTTTCTGTTTCAGTCTCTTTTCTTGCTCATTTTAATCATTCTATTCAACCTGCTACTTTCTCTACTTAAGTTTTTCCGAGTCTCAAATTTGTGTTCTGATGTTCTGATTCTAAGGTACTTAATCATGAGATTAATAACTTTAATATTTAGCCGTATCTTATAGAGCCGTTTTGGTTATAGTCGTTTCTGATTATAGTTCTATTATTATTGATAAGACTTTGTACAAATTTAGCAAGATTAAAATGGTTGCTAACCTTCAACGTAAGGAGTTGTGTGCAAGTGTCTCTATTGTTTTTCCTTTCTACTCATCTTTGAGATATAAGGTTGCTGATGTGTTACCTCCGTTTAATTTTATAAGTGTGTAATTACATCTGTTGGCAGAATTTATCATGCTTCCCCTTTTGTTTCTATTCCTGTTAGGAAACGTTTATTACATTCCATGAGAGCTGTCTTATTTTACTTTTGTCTCATTTTTCTATTTTCATCAACAATGATATTATGGTGATAAAAATAAGAACATTACTTAAATTTCAAATTAAAATACGTAAGTTACGTTTTCAAACAAGATGCATTCAAGTATTCCTTCATTACTCAACATTCTTGAGATTTTCATCATGTTTTTAACTTTTCCCATGTAAAAATCAATTTGTTTCCTGTCAATTTTTAAATTGGAATGTATAAATGTGTAACTACTTTCCTTATATACATAATGTAGAAGGAAAGTATTGTGACAGGGTCGAAAATTCGAATTCGAGTTTTCGACGGGAGAGCACGTTTCAAGCATACCTGATCACGAATCAAACATTTTTGAAGTGATGTATGTGTGTGTGTGTGTGAAAGTATGTGTGTGTGTGTGTCTGTGTGTGAAAGTATGTGTTTGTGTGTTTGTGTGTGTGTGTGTGTGTGCGTGTGTGTGCGTGTGTGTGCGTGTGTGTGTGTGTGTGTGTGTGTTTTTTTTGTGTGTGTGTGTGTGTGTCAGTGAGTCTGTGGAGACGATAACTGACGAACGAATGAACCGATTCGAACAAAATTCGGTACAAAAATCACAATCCGTAAACACTGGAAACCTATTGTTTTTATAAATAATGTGTGTGTGTGTGTGTCAGTGAGTCTGTGGAGACGATAACTGACGAACGAATGAACCGATTCGAACAAAATTCGGTACAAAAATCACAATCCGTAAACACTGGAAACCTATTGTTTTTATACGCAATCGAATGTTCAGAACTCCCCTAAATTTTCGAGTGAAATTTTGGAAAAATCTTCAGAAAATCAAAACCGCTAATAAAGTTACGCAAATAGACATTTCTTATGTAATTTTTCATTAGAAAACGATTCACATAAATTTTAGAACGCTAACATGAACCGTTATTAAGATATTGCACATTTTAAAAAAAATTATCAAAAAATTATATAAAATAAACAAATAATATTTTCTATTGGGAAACATGTTCACTTTTCATATGTAATACCATGCGATAAATTGGGTGACATCATTCTCGTGGATCTAGCTCGTTCCATTCATGAAAAAAGATACTTTGAGCAATACCTTTGTATTTGAATGCCAATAGTCATTTATCTGCTGAAAGAATAACTTATTTCCCCGTTTATAACGCCTGGCAAGATTTTGGCAACGAATTCGGCGGAATGTCGCCAACTTGGCAACATTTTTAATTGTTGCCAAATTAACAAAAATCTCGCCAAATTGATAAAAATGACGCTAAATCAATGAAAATGGCGACTAATTGAAAAAAATTCAATATCTTGGAAATAATATAAGTATCTACTATAAGAATATTTTTTTAACTGTAAAAGTAGTAAATTCATTGCATTATATAAGGAAAGTCATGTGTTGCTCACATCAGATTTTTTTAAAATGTATAAATGACTTCATTTTTCGCCTGGAAATGTTTTTATTAATTTACTTTTATGGATGTTGTAAAGCCATTTTGATTACCTCTTAGGCTCTGCCTTATAGGTCCAGCTGTATAGAGTCAACGAGAAAAAATTTGAATATTGTCCCTGTAGTTCAATGGTTAGAGGAACGTATGGCCAGTTTAAAGATCCGTGATTCGACCCCCTTTGATGAGACAGTAAGACTTGCACAATGTTTTCCTCACAAAGAGCCCTGCAGGTTATCTACGTAATATCGTTCTAATTCACGTAATTTCCTATTTTGTGTTATATTCCTCTGAATTTTTGCATTTTTTGATATAGTATTCCATAACGAATTTTTGCATTTTCTAATATATGCCATCGAATTTCTTTTCTGTATTTTCTGTTATATTCTTAAAATTTTTGCAGTTTCTGTTTTTTATTCACTTCTAACTGTAGTTGTATTGATCGTTTTTATAATTCTGTTAATGAAGTTTGCTCATATTGCTTTCGAAACTAATTGTTTACTTCCAATTCGTTTATTCTACTTTTTTGTAGTATGGATAAAATGCTATACTTAATAGGTTTCGAACGAGTTATATTACGAAAACTGTTGATTTCTTATTTGATTTTAATAGGATGTTTAGGTTTATAGCCTTATTCAGTGAGCAAGTACTTAGGATAATTATTCTATACACTCATACATTCCTTGATTTATATTTTATAAATATAATCTACTTCTTGTACACATCCTACTTGGATATTATATTTTATTCATAGAATCCTCCCGTAGTTCATCTACTTCCTCATTGGTAGTTGCTTGCTATTAATAAATACATTTGTTTCTCATTCATTTCCTTCTTTATTCCATCTGATTTTTAATATATCTTTTTGCTTGTAGTTCATTTCCTCCTTGGTTTTAACTTATTATTAATATAATATTTCTTCTATTTGTTTACTTACTCCATGATTTTATATGCTATTCATTTTCGTTTCTGTTTGACAATAGCTTTCTTCGCGTAAGATAATCTCCTTCGACAGATGTCGGTATTGCTTGCGTGTGGATGCGCTATTATTAAGTCCTGAAGAATATGGCTGCTGAAACTCTTAGTTTGTTTTACACCGTATTATATGAGGCTTCTAATTTACATACAATTTTTTTATTTCCAATGGCGGGGAAAAATACAAAATGAAGCCAAACAACAGAACAAGAGAACAGTAACAAAAGGCAACAGAAGAAAGTCTATGAAATTTACTTACAAAATAATTTTATCAAAATTGTATAACAAGATTGTTTTAATAAATCTATAAAAAAGGTGTTGTTAATGGAAAATAAGGAGTAAAAATTAGGAATCCATTTTTTAATAGCGAGTCATAAATGCTTTACATGTTTAATTGAGTGAAATTGCAAGACAGAAAATGGGAAGTGATATTCATCTGAAACTTATAGACCAGACTGTTAAAATGGAAAATAAGATATGATAAATATTTCAGAGCGAAAGAAAACATTTTTTATCAAAAATTGGCTTGAGTAGCCATACTAGTACAGAATTGCTTTACTTACCTTTGTTAAGAATGTATTTCACTATCCATAGTAGCATTAAATCATACATATGTTATAAACTCACTTGGAGTACTACTCGCTATGCTTGTTTAAATTGTTGAATATTTTTTGCTTTCTGCGGTGGTTGTATTACATCTTGTAGATGTCGTCCTATTTTCCAGTGGTCGGAAATTTGGTGTGTCGGCTCAATCCTAAACACTCCTATGGTAACCTTACAGGGATGGTCATTACAGTGCTGAAATAAGGAACTATTAAGACTAGCACTGAAGTGTATTGCTATAGGTTCTCGGGCTTAAGCTACCTAATTTCAAGCTGTTATATTATCTTCGATATATACTTAATTTAAACAGCTATCAGAGCCGATCGATCCCTCAATTATATCGCCCTGTATTTAAACAATATGCTGTTCGACAAAATTATCTGTATGTATTTCCAGTTCACCTCTATATGAATGTTTGGTCATCTTCATAGCTTAATAAACAGTTTATTTCATCATTAAACACAACTTGACATCATCCTACATCTCTGATCAATTGGAAATGACATCAATCCAAGCCCTATCGACAATCCATGGAGGTCAGTGCTTTACGAGTGTGGGAGTCTTCTCATAACCTCTTTTGAATACACAGCATATTACAGTCATATACACAGCATTTTACTGCCCCAATAGAGATGCCCATCCGAACTTGGGACGGCCAGTTATCCGACCGTTAGCTGAACGTGTTCCTAACAAACACAAGTTCAATGCATTCTGAGCAACTTAACGACTTCTGAACAACTACTGAACGTCTTTCAATAATAAGTTTTGTTAATAATTTGAATTTAATATAGTAGTTGCTTGATAGAAATATATAGAAAGTCAAAGTCACAATTTGCTAGACTCGTATTTTCCTCATATCAGATTGCGCGTCTGCAAGTCTGCTACGAAAGTTTAATTATTTGCATATGTCATTTTTAAGTTCTGTTATGCAAAATTCTTGACAAATATATTGCGATTGTGGTTTAACTTAGTATATAACAATACACTTAATTTTATTTCTAAGTGTTTTACTTCAGTGTTTTCGTAATTACTCAATAACTGCAAATATAATCCAACTTAATGAATATTAAGTTATTTCCATTTCAATAACACTTTGCATCATTTCCTAAAAAATGGCAATTTGCTATTATTCTAAGAATATCAGAGATATCCGAAATAAGTTCCATTTGCCCGTTTTCTGTTATATGCGCCTTACTTAATTTCTCTCTTAATGAATATGAAAGATCAAGTGTGAAATGGGATGAGAAAATTACTTTCAGACGCAGCTGTGGTGCTTATTGTTATGGAGATGATAAACTCATCTTATGCCAGTTTAAACTTCCTAAGTATTTTGTGTTTTATGCTCATATTTCCAAACAGTATTTCATTTATCTCGAAATCGAGAAATAGTTAATTTTATAGAGCAAAGGAAATATTTTGTCAGTGAGATAAACAACTACTTATTAATCGATATTTAATTATCTGTTTCATAGAATAGAATGAAATTTCACGTTTAAGTGTTGGTTATAAATTGGAAATATAATTTCTCATTAGACATATTTAATTTTTTGCATAGATATTGTAAAAATTTAGAGAATTGTCTTGATATTCCCTTAAATTTACGTTTACTAATTATACTTAAAATTATTTTTACAAATTATTATATTACTAGTGTGTACCCATGAAAAATCATGGAAAACTGTAAAATTTAAAATCACGTTTTGTGTTGTATCCGAAGGAGTTTAAATATACTGAAATCATATAACATTAAGGGGAATTAGGGTACGTCGTTGCTAATTCTTCCTCTGACAGAGGGAGAAATCATTGAGGAGGGTTTGTACAGGATTAGACAATTCAAGTGCAGAGTTTATTGTCCACATGCAAATAGTATTAGTCTCCACCTGAAGGAGACCAATCCCACTGGCCTCTGAATTTCTTTTGTAACTCACACGTAAAAGTATATTAAAATTCAAATAAATATAAAAACATGACATAAAAATAATTAATAACTGATAAAATCAGTTGTGAATATGTTTTCAATCATATATAAAAACTAGCCATTTACTTCCACATTTCGTGTGACAAAAATTTTCAGAAGTCACTAAGTGTGACATATACGCTCAATGAAATTTTTGAATATCAAAATTCGTTTCAAATAAATGCGTACAAATGGAATACATTTCATAGTTCTGTGATCAAGGAAATTGCGGTATTCACATAAATATTTTATCTGAGATCACTGTACGTTGCCTGATATTTTACATTTTTATATATTTTAAGCTAAACATTAGTTAACTATAGTATTGTTTTTCAATAGCTTAATTTGAAGAATAGTCAACAAACTATGAAACACTGATCGTAAAAATAGTTTAAAGCAATGGTTTGCACAATGTAGTCTATCATTGTGTAATTGGAGTTATATTGATTGACTAAAAAGTATTAAATAATTAGAATCTAGGGTTGGAAGGTGTGTACCTGTACGGGATCTAATCCAAACAAAATTACATAAATACTCAAATACTTTGATTTCAAACGTCACTACTTATGTTCCAATACAAATATTCATTTTGCATACATACCATCTAATCGACATATTCTAAAGTTTCTTTATCGGTACGCTTATTTTAAAGCGGAAAATATTGTAAGGTAAGGTGGGGTAAGTGCGTTTTATGGGTAAGTATGTTCTTACGTTTCAAAAGTAACAAATATCTTTCAATGGCGTTGTGTTCTTGTAGAAAGAATAGGAAACTTCAGTTGTGTTTAAAAATAGTGTGAAGCCGTTATTATCGATCTCTCTTCTAATAAAGTGGCTGTCATTCTTGAAAGATTCGTATTCACCTCGCTTGCAAAGTACACTTGCTGGTTCTTTATGAACGACTAAGTTAAGTCAGAAAGGCTTTAAGCATGATAAATACTAGTTTGGGAGTCCCTTTTTTTCATATTTTGTATATATTTTTTTTTACCTAAAGTTTTATTGGTGTTTGGTCTCAGTGGATTGCAGTTCCTGCAGAAATAATTACGACAAGGCAAGTACGTTACTAAAAGCAGGGGTGAGTGCACTTCAGGTTACTAAAAGCAGGGGTGAGTGCACTTCAGGTTACTAAAAGCAGGGATGAGTGCACTTCAGGTTAATAAAAGCAGGGGTGAGTGCACTTCAGGTTACTAAAAGCAGGGGTGAGTGCACTTCAGGTTACTAAAAGCAGGTTACTAAAAACAGAGGTTTATAAAAGCAGGGGTGAATGCACCTCGGGTTATTAAAAGCAGATATAAGTGTACCTTAGGTTAAAATCAGGATCGTACTTGGCCTATTTATTCAAATTTAGTGATAACAAGCTATAATTTAGTTTTGTTTCAGAAAATATTTTTTGAAATTATGAAATAAAAACGACCAAAGGTTCAACATACACAAAACCGGATTTTGCTGTGGCAATCGAAGATGACAAAATGGAAATATGGAAGTATCGCCAAACTTACCAGAGATAATGAGAAGGGAAAATATGAAATAACGAAACGGAGAAAACAAATTTAAAATCCAATAAATCTAAAAAAAACCTACATTGTAGATCGAAATCGGTTGATAAAAGTGATATGTTTTCATTGAGGGTTTCCAAACAGGATTAACGACTGGGTATTAGTATAATTTGCCACTAAAATCAATAAAACACTTTCTGGGGCAGGTATATTCCTTCTACGCGGATGGAAGATCAATCCTTATATTTGGTCGGATTCAGAAGTAAGAAACAAAGCATATACCTTCAAACTCTCGCTCGTCACAGATGAATGTGAAACTGAACTGATATTATTTTGAATCTTTCTCTTCTAATAATGAAGACCGAAGAGGATTATTTTTATTTCAAATCTCTTTTGTCCAGTATAATATGCAATGAAAAGCTTATTTTTTGTTGATGCTGTTAAACAATATGATAGAAAAATGAATCTAGCAATTTTTATATTAGATAAATAAGTTTCCTGGTATATCTTACCTCCCGAATTATAACCACCTACTTCTGATTCAAGGGGAATGCTATAGCTCCTGAGTCATTTAAGGCAAAATAATCATTTTTACAACTTTTTAATTTCCATGCAATACATGGTAACGTATAGGGAAAGTATTGAAATCGGGTCGAAAATCGCAACTTGAGTTTTCGACCTATCTACACATTTCGGGATCGGTACAACACGAAAAATCTATTTTTAGCGTGACGTCTGTGGGTTTTTTTAGCGTGATTTTCTTTTAGCGTCTATTTTTAGCGTGACGTGTGTGTCTGTCTGTGCAATACAGGCATTAACTCTAACTCCAAAACTAATTAACCAAATTTCATAACGTGTCGTTGATAAGTAACATGTGGGTTGCCCTGGTGCTGGTATGAGGATTTTGGTATGAGGAAAAAAGAACCTGCTTTTTTGCAGAATGGGCCGCAAAAATCGTCAAAATCTAAAGACTAAGTATGGTCAAATGCATTAACTAAAGGCTTGTTTTATATGTAGGTTTTAACAATGAAGAGAATAAGAACTAGGACTAACCGTTCTCGAGATATTTTAGTTTTTTTGTATTTTTACTACTCCGAGAATAAGTCCAGTTCTTAAATGAAAATGAAAGCTAAATTAAAAGTGCAACTTCAATTAATTATGCGTATTACTTAGTACAATTTAACTCAATTTAATGAATTATTAATGAAATAATGAGGAAATGAACTTTAGTCTGCAGGGAAAGTCATGCGCTGCTTACAACAGATTTTTGTATTTTGTTAGAAGAGAATGTAGAGTATATATGCAACTTACATTTTATTATGCCTTAATATCTTTAAAAAAACTACCCAAGATGTACTTACCCTATTTTGCTTTAGCAGGTGCATATCCCTGCAATTATTTTTCGTTTTTACATTTTACGTTTCAAGTTTTTATTTCAAGGGAAAATACTCAAATTAACAAAATACATCGCCATAAAGTTGATCTTGTGAATTTCAAAGGTGCACTTACCCTACCGTACCGCATCGATGTTTGAAACAGAAAAATATTCGAATAAATATTATAAACGATTTCGTAAAGTCGTAGAAATTTGTTGAAATAGTACAATGATCAATTCCTGTTCAGTTGAACAAAAGATATCTAATACATGTACTACAGTAGTGAACGAATGCTTCAACATACAATACACTTGTTTTCCTATTATAAAGGAGTGACAAATTCAGCAGGAATATGTGGTTCAAATGAACATAGTTTGGATTAGTATAGATAGTAAAATGCAACTATCCTTTTAACGTGATTGAAGCTTTTCAAATTGAAAGCAACTGTTAAACTTTTCACTATTTTAGAAATCTATTCAAATCGTAACTTCCTACAAATTCTACTATTTATGCTAAATAGTATTTAACAGATTTTGCTTCTGGAGTTTTATACTTTGAATGTAAAGAATTCCAATAGAGTTATATTTATATTTGTTTATAATAATTATCATAATTGTCTTCTAAGAAAATTTGAAATTAAAATAATTCATTAGTAATAACAGAAGTAATTTTTTCGTCGGGATTTAGGGGAAAAACGCTTTGCTTCTTAAGGATGAAAAGATAGATCATTCATACAAGTAACGACAATTATAAACATCTCTTAAGGGAATAAAACTAAAATCTTAAATCCCATATGGGCAAATAACAGTTACATAGTTGATTTGAATTTTATCATTGAAGAATGAGGCTATTTTTTCTCTGAAACCGATTGATAATTTTAATCAAGTGATTATGCTATTTATAATGTATTTAAATTTTAGATTATATATTTTTTATTTTGTTAGATTTTTTTATTACGGCTTTGCTTATTTTGTCTCATTATGAATCTACTCTTTCGATTTCAGAATATGAGCATTGTATGAGAAATTTCTATGAGCAGTTTTCTCTAATTCTTTGGATATGATATCTCTCTAACGCATGTCAGAGAAGTTTAAATGAAATTTGAATCGTATGTGAAAAAGCACGTGATTCCTTCGCACAATTATAAAATAATATCACATTTAGTAGAGAGAGAGAGAGAGAGAGATAAAGAAGTCACGTATTAAAGAGAATATTCCCATTATTATAAGATATTACAGTAAGTAGAGTGTTTTTTCTCAAATTTGAAAGCTCACATATGAAAGAGAATTTGATGCATTCACAAAAATAATTTAATATTTTATGATTATTGCATATTATTTGAGCACTTAATAATGACATAAAACGCGAATTTAACCAGTACAGTAGAATATTTTAAGTAAGCAATTATTTTACTATTTGTGAACATTTAATTTTATAACAAATTTTCAGACTACACCCCTCTTTCACGACCTCAAAATCAAACTCCAGATATTACTACTTCACAATACTGGATTGGCAGAGCGAGATTTGGGATGATCTTCTTCGATCTCACAACAACTCCATTGTTGGCTTTTTGAGTTTGGCTTCGAAGTGAGAAGAGGAGCGGAGCCTGTAAGTTGCTCACAAACTTAAATGTTTACAAATGAGAAAATAATTCCTTTTTTAAAACATTCCATTATACTACCTAAATTAGCTTTTTAATTGATTGCACGCTTGTCTCAAGTTTAGGATGTCCCATATTGAAGTCCTGAATTCGTCAAAATTTTGTGACGTCCGAAATATAATTGCATTAATGATTAAAGTATTGCATATTTGCATTGGAAATTAGTAAAGTCAAATTTGTCCTTCTAAAGAAATATGGCAAAAGTATTTACTTGAATAACAATGTTCATCATAGTATAAGTGACATTGTTGCCTCTCTTGCACACACTATTAAACGCCATCATGAATTCCAATTCTGAACTAAACTCCGCAATAGCAGATTTTGTGTATAGAAATTTGAACATACAAAAAGTATAATTACGAAATTGGATATCTGTAGAATACGATTATTATTTGTTGATTCAGATGCCAATTGTAAACTCGGGAGTGGCGGGAACAAAACAATTAAAATAACTGGATGGACGGTCGATCGTGATCAAAATATAATATACGTATAAATTATCAGAAAAGAAGTATAAATCAATATCACAGTGGTAGTACAAGGCAGGTGGCTCCTCTTCCCTGGTGATGGGTGCAAAGGCCCATCAATGGCTAGAATTTGAAAACATGGCAAGAAAAGGAAACATACCCACTAAATAATTACTCCACAATTTAGTGGATTTAAAATTATTTAATTAACATATTATCCTTGAAATAATCAAAACAAAAAATGATACATCTACTTCACATTAACTGTCACTTTTAAAAGCGGAAGCAAATCCGAGACATAAAATATCAAGATTCGTGCGGTTTCTGGCACACAGAAAAACATTTAAATGAGAATATAGTTATACAAGTACAAATAATATAAAATTACATTTACATTCAGCAGAGTCGAGAATTTATAAAATTCCGACACGACACAATCCCTTCCCGAAACCCTACTGCAAAAAATTATCTACAAAGCTGCAATGAATATAGTTTTAAAAATAGCTTAAACATTATTTTCTGTAGGGCGATTCGTAAAGAAAATAAAGTTATTCGACCAAAATACTTATTTAAAAAAATGTAAAATAAGATTTTGTTTAACAGTACATTACTCAAATACTCGGAATGTTGTCAATTGGAAATATTATATTAGTTTTAGCAACATGTAATAGATGGCATCAAGAGATCTATCGACCAAATTATAACCTTTAAAATTATAACTTTTAAACTAATTCGAATTAAACAAACAAACAAGCTCGAATAGGTGTTTCCTCTCATGTTTTTCTTGTGCCTGGACGTCGCTTCGATTTTCCGCTACGATCTACACAAACGAGCTCATACATAACATTTTTTTTATTAATAATTATTAAATATTGTGTATTCATCCAGGTGAACATTAAATTAACTAGTCGCATTGTGAACTAGTTTAGGAAGTTATTATCAATGTCTACTGTAATACCAAAATATTTCAAAAGTTTAAATGAAGAAATCCTTTTACAAATGTGTTATTGCTCCAGAAACGTATGAGTTGAAAAAAGTTTCTTTATCAATTTTTTTCATTTTATATAACGATTCAAAATATACATATTTTTACCAAAATATTGTTCAGATTGATGTTATTCCCTCACGAAACTTTGATGCTGAAAACATGTCCTATTTTTAGATTACTGTCCATGGAAAAGACTTAAAGTTCTCTTTTAATTTTTCTTCAAATTTCCGATCACGAATCTGAAGTTAAAGCTTAGTTTGACATTCTTTATTGAAACAGACTTTTGTGCTGAGTTGCGATTAAAAGAGCTGACATCCACTTTTGTACTTATTTGAGAGAAAAGAAAATATGATTTAAAGAAGTAATGCAACGGAGAATTAAACTCAATTTTTAAATAGGGAATTAGGAAACATACACTGCTCCATTGTTTTCAGCGCACTTCATTCTTTCCGCTTTGCCCCATCAACATTAATGGGACAAAACTGGGTATGTGTTCTATATATTGACATTATACACGCAGCTGGAGGAATAAAACAAAAATAATGAAAAACGCATGGCGTGACATTGAATATCTATTTGGATATTTTGCGTGCTATGAAAATGCACAAGTACGTTTATTAATTTCTTACTTTATATGGTTGAAAATGTTGGTGTTAATTTCTTACTTTATACGGTTGAAAATGCTGGTGTGCAAGAAGGAGTTCACATTTCTGGGTAACAAACATGTTTATTCGCAAACAGCGCGTAAATAGGAACAATATACTGTAGAACATAACTTAAATGCGCCATTCATTTCACAAACGAACCGATATTATTCTCAAATCATTTACGAAAATCACAGTTCAAAAAAGTTCGTATCACTTCAACTGACGTCAGACTGAGTTCTAATTCATTTTATAGACTCGCTGTAGAGAGTTCTGGAAATATCTCATATCACGTAGAATAATCGTTATTATACAAAGTGCTTTTCGAAGTCCCGGGAAGTCAAATCTCCAAATCTATCAACCCTTCTTTGAACATCGAAATTTTGGACACTCCTTCGTTCACATCATATGAAAGCATGTAAGGGTGTTTTCTCTCTCAGTTATGTATATTATATTCTATCTGTCTATCTATCTATCTATCTGTCTATCTATCTATCTGTCTATCTATCTATTTATCTATCTATATATATATCTACCTATCTATCTATCTACCAATCTATCTATCTATCTATCTCTCAACTTTTTTGCATAAACAACGAAGCACCATGACGAAAGTGACTGTTTTTATTGAAATTGAATATGCGTACAGCTGATACATAGGTAATGAAATGATTACAAAATCAAGGCCGCAGGACCCATCAATAGTTAGCAATTGACAATTGAATTTTCAAATCAGTAATTGCGAAACACCTTTTGGCAGCAATGCATGTTTGTATACCTCTAGATAAGGAGTGATAATAATGTCATCCTCCGATACATTCCGCCAGGCATTCCTCAATTTTTGCTCTAGATCTGCTACATTTCAGGGTGTTCAAATCTGGCGGCCAAGCATGTCCCATGCATGCTCGATTCACGAAAGGTCTGATGACCTTCCTGCCCAAGTAACAGTATCAATAGCACGGACACAGTCCACAGATATTCTAATCGTATGTGGCGTGGCATTATCGTGTTGGAAAATGACCCCAGAATGACATGCCATGAAGGGTAACGCAAGAGGTCGCAGAATTTCATCAACATATTGTTCAACTGTTGAAGTTGTACCCTGGATGACTAGGGGTGACCCTAGTCATCCAGAGCTGTCGTAAGTATGTAAGCTGTCGTGTGTACCCTGCTGTCGTAAGAGATAGCACCCCACACCATCACACCAGCGATAATGTTTGTGTGCCTGTGTAAAAGAAAGGCTTATTGGGACCGCTGGCTCTGACGCCTCCACATACGTACCCGATGGTCAATTGCTGAAAGGCTGAAGTGTGATTCATTGCTGAACACTATGCGATGCCAGTCTGCTGGCAGCCATGATCTCGACTACGACACCACTCCAAACGACTCTGTCTGTGTTGTTGAGTTATGGGCAGATATCTTAAAGGCCGCCGTGAGCGTAATCCCACCTCAGCCAAGATGGTGGAAGGTATCATCAGGTGGTATGGAAGAGGTTGAAGCACGTTGGATGGCGGACAATGATGCCGTTGGGCCAGTTTGGTCCTGTCGCACAATCATTAGATCTTGCCTCGCATTCGTGCACCTTGGTATTCCAGAGCTTTCATTCCGCGGATGAGTTCCTTGCAGCAACCCTTGCTGCCAGCACCTTTGCACAGCAGTGTTCGTTCGGTGCAGGTGGTGGCCTATTGCTCGGTATGACAAACCAGCTTCACGCATCCCGACTATTCGACCACGTTCAAACTCGTCCAATTGCTTATAAGGTCTAGTATATTGCTTATAAGGTCTAGTCTCGTTTATTGCTTATAAGGTCTTACAACGTCGTAACGTCATTATTGGTTGTGTCCCCGTGGAACTGCAATACCGATGACGAGCAAAGATAAACCGTCCACATTTTTAACCTGCTTTATAGGATGCTAGTTGCGCAGTAGGATATGCGCTCTATGACCGAAATTAACACTCATTGGCCTTGCAAATTTAATCTTTTGCATGCTTAGTATAAAGGAATTTGCGTGCGAAATTTCGAGATGATCGGATTACTTCTTAGGGGTACTTCTTCGTATTTTTCGCAAAAGAATGTATATATATATATATATATATATATATATATATATATATAATTTGTCTTTAAAATTTATATTCATAACATCGTAATAATGTATAGTTTTTATCGAAGTATAATTCTAAGGTCGAGGTTCGACACTCTACCATGTATAACTTGCAGAAACCAAATCCCTTTCCGTAGGAGTTAGTTCCCATTTCATGTTTAATCTAATGTTTAATACATTTAAAACAAACAACATTCTATTTAATGTCAATAAAACATCAGATTGAAAAATGGTTCTCAAAGTTTAGAGGAAATAAATATGCAAATAAATCATATTATCCAAAAGAACTGTGCTGTTTCATAGCTTGAGGAAGTCGTTGTTTTCTTTGAGTATTTAAACACAAGTAAAAGTATTTTATGCATAAAAAAGTGGTCTATGTTTTGAAAATTTTACTTCCCTTCCCTTATCTAAAATATAATGTCTAAAAAGAGCATTCGATTTAAATCGAAAAGGCAAACTCCGCAGATTTACACAGCTCTATATGTGCGTCTCTGTGTATGAAACAAGCATCCACACAAAATATAGCCGCCGTTCATGAAATTTACCAGCTAAGTCATTCTAGTCATCTAATTCATCTATGTCTTCATCTAGGTCAGTAAGTTATTCTAGTGCGGATTATTAGTTATTCTATTGCGTATTTCTGCAAATATATAGTTATTATATAGTTATTCTAGTGCGTATTTCTGCAAAAATCAGAAAATAACTGACCTTTTTTATAAATATCCCGATAAAATAGAGGAGATATTAAATAAAAGATTAAAGTTTTAAAAAAAAAAGCGAACTTGGATTTCAGTCTGTAGGAAAAATCATATGCTCATCACATCAGACTTTTCAATTGCTCTCACTTCTGTTTTCGAAATAGAATCATGAAGTTTTACATGGGATTTTCTCTTGAATCTAAAATCTTGAAATGCATGTTTTACCTGGAATGCATTTTTAAACGTCAACTTAGAAATTTCAATATAAAAATGCCTGAAATGTTTCTTGTATTTGCAAATGCACTTTTTATTCATAGAAACGATGAATATAAACAGAAGGTATATTTTATATTCTCTTACAGTTAGATATCATAACGCGAATATCCCTGACTACTTCAGAAAGAGGTATAAACAAAAATATTTTAAAATACGGACGTGTCTATTTAGAAAAACATTTAAACATTTTCAATCAGCCCACACTGTAGGGAAATGGTACTCATTCAATATAAGTATATATTGGGATCATGACTTCAACGCATGAGGATATCTTAAAAAGCACTTTGACTTAGTTATTGCATTAATCACAGTATTCATTCCGACAGAAGAATCTACTTATTTATATATAGTAGGAATTGCTGCCAAAGTTGAATTCTTTTTATATCAGGTAATGTATCTAAAATAATATGGACTTCATCACAAGCTATTTACTTAATTTGATATAGGAATTGCCTCCAAAAATGAATCAGGCATGTTTCAGGTAATGCATCTAAAACTATTTCGCCTCCGACACAATGGCTTTAATCATTAAGATATAGGAATTGTCTTAAAAAATGAATATCCCTTGTTTCAGGAATTGTATCTAAAACTATATCGCCTCCAACACAATAACTTTACTCATTATGATATAGGAATTGTCTTAAAAAATTAATCTTGATTTTTTCAGGTATTGTATCTGAAATTGTATCAATTCCGACACAATGACTTTAAGCATTTAGATATTGGAATTACTTCCAAAAATGAAAGATTAGTGTTTCAGGTAAGGCATCTAAAACAATATCGTCTCCGACACAATGACTTTACTTATTATGATATAGGATATATTTGACATTTTTTTAATTTTAAATCCAAGAATCATTGGCCGTCAATTTGTTAGCACAGACGGATTTTACTATCCCTATATATATAGTATAGCATTTAGGAAATGCATTGTGACGGAGTTGAAAATTCAAATTCGAGTTTTCGGAGGAGATCGTTTCAAGCATACCTGAATTCGAATCGAACTTTGAGGTGATGTTTATGTGTATGGATGTGTCTGTTCGTGAGACTTGTGGAACTGATATCTCACGATCGAATGGAGTGTTTTGAATGAAATTTTGTGCAAATATTACAAATAGTAAACCTTGTTGAATTTTGGCGCAATCGAATATTCGGAAGACCTCCAAATTTTCGAATGAAATCTTGAAAAATCATTAAAAAATCAGAACCTTTGAAAACGTTATGTAATTGATCATGTCTTATGTAATTTTTGCGTATTATACGAATGGCATAAACTTTTGTAAGCTAATATGAACCGTCATCGAGATATTGCACAATTTTCCAATAAATTTATAAAACTATTACATTAAATTAAAAAAATATATTTGTTAACTATTGTGAAAATGTGTACACTTTTTTATGTAGTATTATGCGAAAAATGTGTTAACATCATTCTCGGCCATTTAGTTCGTTCCATTTACGAGAGAAAATGCTTTCTGTAATAGTTTTGTAAATTGACGGCTCAGAATTTGTTAATAGCCAATTATATATAAGTAAACCTCTTCTCTACATTTGTCTGTAGTGCCTGGCAATAAATTTGACAGACTTGGCGACTAATTTAGCGAAATATTGCTAATTTTATAATATTTGTCCCAGATGGAAGGGAATATAGTGAAATTTGTAAAAAATACGATGAATTAACGAAAATGACGCCAAATGGATGAATTAATTATTAATATATTTTATGCATGGACAATATTGCGGATGATTGCTTTTTGCGTTTGATTGCGTGTTGCGGATGCTATCAATATTGATAATTAGCAATTTAAGGTTGCTTGAAATATAGATTAAATGGGTACTTCGAAGTAGTCTTACAAGATGCTATCCAAAAATGTGCCAAATGTACAATTCAATGTTTAAAACATTGTGACGTGGATTTTATACGTCGATTTTTTACTATGAAAGAAAAAAATTAATTAATTGCATTATATAGGAAAAGTGGTGATGTGGTACAGATTTTTTTCACTGGGAGCATCCACAGGGAACAAAATTTCAGTACCTCCAAATATTGAAAATATTGTAAAGGAGGGAGTTAGACGTAAAGCCCTTTTCGTTACCCCTTCTAGAAAGTAATTTATTTTAAATGATAATTCTACATAGCCCGATATTAATCTTTTATATATAAATTGCAAAATACCCTTTAGGCATAATACTGCTCTCAGAAACACACAAAAAAGAACGTTTAATCCATTCAACATGAACTATAAAAAAGAAATTTCACAAAATGTCTTTAATTCATTAAATTATAAACGGGAGTTTTATTGCTTTAAAGAAAATTTAATTTTTTATTATTTATTTCTTTTCTTTTTGTCTCTTTGCCTTCTATCGAAAAGAGCCGTGAATTTTTCAGTAACTCCAGGAAATAAATTCCTTTATAAAAACTGAAAAGCAAAGCATTAGCTTTTATGTCTGTAGAAATGGTCTATATATCCTGTATTTCAGCTTTGTTTTCATTTCTTGCTTTGAAAACGGAATTGAAGTATTTATAAAAGCATTTTTTCTCTCCCATGTTCCAAAGGTTTGTTTTGATAGGAATGCATTTTTAAATATTTCTCTGAAGTATTGATTAAAAATTCCTCAAATGTTGTTTTTGAAGCCTATTACACTTATAAAAATCTATCAAATGTAATGTTTCATTAGAAAACAAATAATACAAACTTTTGAATGCTGGCATAAATTGTTATCAAACATCGCACGATTTTTACATAAATATATCAAATTTCAGGAGAAACAAATTTTAAAAGCACATGCTATTTATCTTCAGGTTTAAATACATTTTTAATTTCCTTTTTGCTATATATAGTATATGTATAAAAACGCCATGAGAAGTCAAAAAACTACCTAGTAAATTTTTTTTCTGCACTGTACAAAATATGCATCCTGGTGCCCTGCGGAAAGGGAAAACCCAGCTTTTCTTTTGTCGCCGATCTTAGTACTAAAATAGCACTGGATTGATATATTTCAATACTTGTTTTTTTTTCGGGGGTGGGAGGCACACTCTATGTGTATCGGGCATACGATATATATTTCATTAATGATCAGTGCGTGTCTTTGGTGTGAATGTACCGAATGAATGCCCTCAATTTTTCAAATATATATATATATATATATATATAAACATAAGGGCGTATATAAGTATGAAATGTTACAGAAATATATTTGTAATATAATATTTTTTATTTAAAAAACCGAATGCCATCACTTATAAGACGCTAACTGCTGACGTTCTCCAGATAGTTTATGTTTTTGACAAGAAATGGAAAACTTCATAAAAAATAAAGCAAATTCACTATTCTTAAATAAGTGAACCCTTTGTAAATAATGCATCTATAATTGAAAATAATATCATTATTTGGAAATAATCATGCGTCTTTCTCGATTTATTATAATGCTTTAATTCCTGGTCGAATCATAGCATTTGTCTAGGTCGCGTAACTCTGTTTATAACTTAAGTAACGAGACTCAAAAGAGCTTTAAAAAAATTGTAATCACCTCATTTTCCTATACCTTCTTTCTTCAGGGAAATAGTAATTAAATCTTATCATACTGATACTGTGAGACCAGAAATTGTTCTCACATGAGACACTTTTATTTGAAAATTTATGGTGGCCAGAACGGCAAAGAAAGCGGTAGTCTGGCTGGCACCGGGGTTTATGACAACGTGAACTTTAAGGTCATAATACTATAAATTTAGGGGTGCCAGACCAGAGGGGTTGAGAGGGGCCTTGCTAAATGTGAAATGATGACATTGGGTTGAGAAGAACCAATGAGCGCCAGAAAGAAGAAAGGCGGAGCTACCCCCCTCCCCCCCGCCGAGGGAACCACAGCTTGGAGCAGACGAAAGAAAAAGAGTTCAGTTGTAGACGAAATCAGAGATGTAGACAACGAGAAGCAGAGATGGAGATTAGACATGACGAGAAGATGATCGAATTTTGACTTAGAAGCCTGCCAGAAAGAATCACGATTTTGACTAGAGCACGAGTAGAGAAAAATGAAAAACCCAACAGATTTGTAGAGTCTCCCGTAGAGGTTCCAAATTAATGGAGGTAGATCAAATGGCGAGTGCATTAAAAGTACGAGGAGGAGCCACACACCACAGAGTTATGACAGTATAAGACTGATGCAAGCCTTTGAGAGATGATAAGCCCAAGACTAAACTGGAAGGTATGTGCTCAGATTAACACAGGTTCTGGACACTATCGTAAATCTAATAATTCTGGTCGCACATGTCCCCTCGCTAAAATAATTAATGAAAATTGATGTTATTGATAAATTGATGTTGTTAATAAATGGTATTGTTTAATTTTTAATTGTGTGATCAATTTAGCATTATATTAATTAATAATACTTTTCAGAACTTACACAAAAGGTAAAAATAATTGGAGGGTTTAATGCGGCACAACAACGAGCAATGTACGTTTAATGTTAATTCCACTATATGAATTTACGGCAATGTTAATGTGATTAAAATAATGAATTTAATAATTAAAAGTGCAACTTATGATTTAATATCGCCACAGATACTATGACTATATATATATATATATTTGATATATAGTCATAGTCATTAAATGTTATCGCAACACTGGCAGTAGTTGCATCCGTTGCAACAGTTTTAGTAGCAACAATTGTATTCTTGGTAAATACTCGTAGCAAGAGGGCTGCGGATGTCCAACATTTAAAATCCAAGATCTTAGCTTCAGCCTGTTGCTTAAAATGTTTTACTAAGCTGTAAATAAGAAATTAATGATGACACAGTACCTGATTGATGCATATATGCTGAATATTGGTATCCCTCCTGAGACTTATCAATTAACATGAATCGCTCATCGGGATAGATTTTCATAAAAATCCTTAATTATGTTTGTGGTTCTCTGCATTGGTCAGGCTTAATTTTTCAGTCTCAGTTTGTGTTACCTTTAATTAGGTTATATACACTATTCTTAAACCCTTTTATGGAACAATGTTTAACTCCGCTTTTTGTATTGTATTTTCATTTATAAAATAAGAAGAATCGGTCATACTGCCATAATAGGTATGACAGTATATTATATATTGATATTCGCCTTATGTGAGTTGCAAGAATTTGCAGCTTTCAGAGTTTAGTGGTCATTTATACTGTTGTAAACAAAATAGTAAATTAATACAAATCTATATAAATAAAATTGAAAATCTGTCTGTCTGTCTGTCTGTCTGTCTGTCTGTTTGTCCCATCATCACGGGAGAACGGCTGAACCGAATTTGATGAAATTTTGTGGGTAGCCTAGAAATAGCCCCACTTAAAATTTAGTCTATGACTGGAATTTCTACGACCAGTGGTTCTCGAGATATTAGTAAAAAACGAAACTTTCGTTTGTCTCATCATCACGAGAGAACGGCTGAACCGAATTTAATGAAATTTTGTGGGTGGCCTTGAAATAGCCCCCCATAAATTTTACCCAAGTTTCAAGTTTCTAAGACCAGGGGTTGTCGAGATATTAATGAAAAACGGAACTTTTTTTATAGGAGTTCTACTCTCCAACTCCGTGGTTTATCCAAACGGAAAGGATAAAAATCGTTTGTTTAAAGCGTCAAAGGGAATTAAACTTTATTTTTCAGTTTGATGCAGGTGTTTTGCATTAAATAGTCACTATCTGAAAGCATGAATTGTTTGAAACATGAATTTAAATAGAAAAATCTACCTCCATGTTTTTACATGTATCAATTTCCATGTATTTCACAAGCTTTTACTCAACGATTAGAAGTATAAAGAAATTAAAATGGTTATTTAATTTCGCATTTTATGAGGAAGATTCTATCTTATATCATGTTGCTCGGCAAAGGAATGGAATTAAATGTGTTTGTTAATGATTATTATTATTTTTTCTATTTGTATAATAAATAAATGGATGTAAAAATATATTTTATAAATGAACGGTTTGATTGTTCTTTTAATTATATATATTGCGGACTGCGTACATTACTTTTTTTTATTTTAGCAAAGAGGTTTCAAGCTCATATATTGTGTTTAGCTAATAAACTCATAATAAATGAACGGTTTGATTGTTCTTTTAATTATATATATTGCGAACTGCGTACATCACACTTTTATTTATTTTAGCAAAGAGGTTTCAAAGCTCATATATTGTGTTTAGCTAATAAACTCATATATTGTGTTTACCCACTAAATTCATTTAGCCGATTGTTGAAGCAGAAAAAGAGTAGAACGGATGTATGTATCTTCTAATACAATTTTAGTGTTTTCATTTAGTTTATATACAGACGGGATATGGATATTTTATTCTTCAGATCTGCAAATTTAGAGCTACGAATTTAGCGGAATATCTCTAAATAACTTGGTAACTTTTCTTAAACTTTACCAAATTAGAGGAAACATCTCCAAATTGATAAAAATGACCCAAATCAATAAAATTAAATTTGTTTTTTTAGAATAGAGTACTGAAATGATGTTTCTGTAGCATTTGTCGGTCAGTCCATCCATCCTACTTAGTAACGCATTTAACTAATTTTTTTAATATCACTAAATTGATAAAAATATTTGTAAATCCATAAAAATATCATGGAGACGAAAATGTCGCCAAACCTTCCATGGAGATCACATTATTCAGACGACATGATTTCCATCAATTTATTTGAAGCAGATGATATCATGTCGCTTAGCAACGGATCCAATGTGTTATGTGTCATACGGTTTTTATTAAATCTAATAAAAATATGTATATAAAATAAATTTCATTGAAATTGCATTTTTCACTGGATAATATCAATTACGGTCTTCAGGTTTAAACATCATTATTATTGATATTTCGGGGACAGTTGATTCAGGAATTATTGATATTTTCAAATTATTATGTCATTGTTTCATTATGACGAAAATTGTTGAAACTCATATATAGTACGTTGTACAAGTAATCTTCTACAAATGCACGGGTATATCTTCTAATCTACGAGAATATAAGTAGTACAGGTATATTGGCAAAATTTTTATATATATTGGCATATATTGGAATCAATTACGACCTTCTGGTATTAAGATTACGGGGATTTTTGATACTTTCAATTTATTACGTCATCTTTTTTATTTTGGTAAATATTTTTAAAACTCATATTACAATATGTTTAAGCTTCTACTAACACACTGGCATATTTTCTAATTTGCGACAATATAAGTAGTACGTGGTTGCATATATTGATTCAATTCTTTTTTTTTGTGTGTGAATTTGTTTACAAAAGGGGCCAGGATATTTTATTCTTCAGATTTGCCCGTGAGGATAATTTTGCATAGTGAGAACAGATATTCTTAAACTTCTCTTTATGAGCAATAAATATAATATTTTATCAGAATTTGCACATGATTGAGAATTATAAGTTTTTTTATATTATATACTCCGTACGAAGGACGGGTATGCTGCTAGTACAATATATAATTAAATAGTAAAAGTAGCATCCGGGTTTAGGATATAATCCCTAAAAGCATAATCTCAAATTTCAGTCTACTTCTCAGTATAAAACGGCAAAAAAACACACACACACACACACACAATAAAAACAAAAAAACAAGAGATTTTTTATTTTTACTGCTTTATCTTATTATTTTTATACCGATTTATACCATTCTTCTTTTTCTCTATCATGTATTTTTAACGCAGTTTATACTTTTTTTTCATCCGAACTGTATTTTGCATCCAATAAAAACTCTCAAAATGTTCGTAATTCATCAAGTTTGAGAGTATTTTAATACCATGATTAAAGAAGTTTGAAAGAAAATATTTTTACATACTTACAAAACGCGCTGCGATTTCTTCATAGCTTCAGGAAACGTTCCTTTCGTAAAATTTAAAAGCACAAAATAAGCTTACATGTATTTAGAAATGAATTCGGATATTTAGGCTTTGTGTGCATTTCTTGTGTTGAAATGGAATCTATAAGTATTTTAAGATTTTTTCTCTTGCTTGCAAATGTTTATTTTGATCGCATTGCATTTTAAAAGATTTTCTTGGAATCCGAAATAAAAATTAAAAAATACTTCAAAATTTTATTTGCTTTGCTTAAGCTATTATTTAATGTTTGAAGAGGAAAGTTCGGAATAAACGCTTCCGAGCAAAATATCTGCTTAAATACTTAATCCATTTCAAAGACACATATTTAAGTAAGAAAGATTAATTCAAAGTGCAAGGAGTTCAATAATATAAAAAATTTCGTCTGAATGCAGCAAATGCTGGATACACATGTTGATTATGCATATGTTGGTCAAAGCTCTCTAAATTTTGTATTAAGGAACATATGAGTTTTGGTTTATAAACAAAAGATAGTCAATCATGCAATTACTGACCATTTTTGGGACTCAAATCATGCTTTTGGTTTTGGAAACCAAGAATATTTTTACTTCTGATTAAATATTTTAATTGGATTTCCTGAAAGTTTTTTATTGTTTCACAAATAAATCCCCTTGTAATGATCGTTATTTAATTTTTCATCGCACTTGTTAATCTTTGGTTGAATTTTCTATTCTGGTCTCCTTTCTTTATGTTGTTTACAAATGCCGGTCGCTTGGCCGCTAGGCCATTAGACAGCGAGATCTCTAGGCGAGATCTCTAGACAGCGAGATATCAATGATGGAATTAAAAGTCACTAGTGCAGGGCACTCGTCCAAATGTGTCCCAGACATATGCTGTCCCAGGTCACATAAAATACAATACGGGGAAGCAGCAAGTCCAATACGATGCAAATGAGCCCTGAGACAATCATGACCAGACAGAAGTCTGAACCTGGGATATGCTTCTTGTTGAGGAGCCTATGTAATGACAGAAATGTTCTTGCTGAGGACGCTTTATGATTTTCCCTTAGATTTCTCCAGAAATTCTGACTCAATTTCTTTTTTGTGTACATTTTAATGTACAGTTGTGCTGAATGAAAAGTCATAGGCTTCGAGAATATCTGCTACACCATAGCACACATTTTGGCCAAAAAAGTCCATTTTCATTTCCTGGTACTCCACAATGTGCAGGCACCCACTGCAAAGTGATTCTGTGCGTTATGTCTGTAAAAAAAGCCATGATGATCTCTTGAATCTGGGTACAATTGTTTCTCTGGTTGCCGCAAAGTTCCTGGAGAGCCGAACTAAAATCTGAGAAAATAACCGCTCTTTTGAATAATGAAGGACGAAGAAAGAGTTGTTGCAATGTCACAAAAAATGGTACGATCTCCGCATCAAAGTGTGTTGTAGACGTTCCAATAGGAAAGTAAAAATTAAAAAGTGTGCAAGAGACTCCAGCCCCGGTTCCTCAAGTTCTGTCAAGTAAAAAGCCATTGGTATAAGCATGCAACCATTTGTCTTGTGGAAATCATAAGGCCATTGCTTCCAATGCAATGATCCGTATTTCTCCAGGAAACATTTTCCTTTTGTTTACCTTTGTTTCAAGATTCAGTCGGACGTCACTGTCCAGGAATTCTAAGGGGTACACTGGTGGCGGGAAATAGTCAACCTTAAAGTCAATATCATGGTGTTGGAAGATTCTATTAACTAATTGCATGAAACCAGCTTGGGTTTTTAGATTTCTGGGAGTTAGTTGAACAATCATAACTTCCTCAATAGTCATTGTTTGACAATCTAATTAACTTTCGATAGAGAATTAGAGCATTTCTTAATTTTTTTTTTAATTATTAGTCTGGGTTTCTGTTAGTAACTGCACAGATAAAATGGAAGTAGTTTTAAGAGCTCCAATTCTGACTAGCAGAGTCTGAATGCAATGTTTTTTCAAGATTTCCAATGGTTTGAGAACACTTTATGATGTTTAAACAAATATTTCGATAAACCAGAACTACGATAACTCAGAACTGGCTGCGTATAAAGTTCATAAGTGGTATTGAGTGTCCCTCTATTGCATCTCTATTTCATACCTGCTAAGCGTTTAAGAATAGGGAGACGTTTTTCTGCTCTACATTTCAAATGTACCACATGATGTCGCCAACATCATTTATTGTCCAGTACAGAACTCAGATAGGTCGAGGAGTTCTTCAGTTGCAAGTTCACACCTTGGAAGTGCAACCTTGAAGCAAAAGGCTGTCTATGGAATGTAAGGCACTGGCTAGTAGTTTTGTTTTGGTTCATGATCATCCCGTTTTCTTTGCATCAGATGTCCAGACTTTTAACTGAGTGGTTAAGAGTTTCGTTAAGACAGTCTGAAGTCAGGGGCTCTGGTACGTCATTGATAAATACATTAAAGAGGATTGCACTTATGGCGGTACCTTGTGATAAATCCGTTTCGTTCTGCTTAAACCTTCAAATGCTATCGCCATATCGAAATGCGCAAAAGCCCTGGGAAAGGAAATACTTAATCCATAACAGCATTTTATTTGTTACTCCAAGAGCTTGAAGCTTCTGAACGGATTTTAATCTGAAGATGCTATCTTAAGCAGACTTAAAGACCACGAAGGTAGAAAGAGTTTATCTCCGATTGTCAAGTGCATCCTTTACTGATTTTCTTAGACGTGCAACTTGTTGAACAGTAGCCTGCTTCCTTTATTTCTTTGACTGTTTAGCTAATTAAAAAAATATTTTACAAAGTTAGCTTATATATCTTCTAAAACCAGTTGGTTTCTTCATGTTACTTTTTTACTTCTATTTCTGTTTCTTCCAATTGATTTGCTGTTGTTTCTAATTGGTCTCTACTTTTTCTGTTTGTATTTGTACCGCTGGTATAAACACATTATGTTCTTCCGCTACCATTTGTCCAATATTATTACTTATATTAGCTCTGCAACCCTTTCTCCTATTGCCTTAGTTTCTTTCCGTTCATTTTTTCTGCTATTTTTTTCCACTATAGCTTTTACGTTCATTCGTAAGTATACTGCCTCCTATTTTCCTGATTCTTTGGTTTTACCTATCTTATTCATTCTCGCACAAATGTCAACTTTCTTCTATTTACGCTGAGTACCGGATATGCTTGATTAAGAGAGGTTGCTGTGGAAGTATATGTGGTCCGATTTCCGGATGGAGCAGAGAGGATCTTTAAAATGTCTGACGAACAATTCAACCTTGTTGGTTAGTGCAAAGATGTCGGAGGTCTGAAAGTGACCTTAATATAATCAGCATGGATTCAGTGAAGTCTGGTATATTGAGCGCCCATTCAGGAGGTCAACGGCCACGGTAGAAGCTAACCTGGAGGGTAAAACTAGCATCAGGAGGCTAACCTGGGGTAAAATTAGTAAGAGGTGATCAGTCAGATTGTCAGTTACACACCAATCTGACATTAGAGGGTGGAGGACGCAGAGTCCACTTCGAAGATAAGAACAGAGTGCAAACATTCACTTAATATTTATCTATTTCAATTAAATAATTTTTTTTGTGAAACACAAAACTTTTTATATCAAGAAGCACTTTAACAATATAATATCCAGAATTGGAAATATAGACATACTACATACTTTTTAGAGTTTTATAATCAACTTATGACTGAATGAACTTCTCGGAATTTAAGATGCATACATACACGAAATGACAAGAAAATCACTTTAAAAGTTACTTTTGTGAGTATAAACAGAACAGTATAGCGCTAAAATTATCCAAACATATCTCGATTTAATTCGAAAACTTTCTTCATCTCAAAAGATATCCGGGATCCGTTATCCTGCTGGAAATCCAAGTACATAATTCTAAATGTGCAATATTCTAGAATAAATATATAAAATAGTTTTCCTTTGAGTTTTATTAAGTAAATAATTATAGTAAATAACATTGAGTAAATGTACACAATTTTCAATATAAACTAAAATTCAAATTTAGCAAATTCAAATTTTGAAATTAAGGAAGAAAATTATTTCGTATCAAAACAAGATGTGTAATCAATATCATTTAATCTATTTTTGAACATCGAGAAAAAAAAAACTGAACACTCCATCTTTGAATGGGTTGTAAAAACTGCGTTCATTGAATGCACATGGCACCCGAAGGAGCCATTTTCTTCTTGTAATAAAGTCTGAAAAAAATAAAAGAAGGATTTAAGAATAAAAATAATGCTCAACATAATCCTTTGAGGATCATTTGTAATCAAGAATTCGAGATCATAAGAGAGTAGAATAAGTGATGTAAGACACTAGAAATACATCTATTAGATGGTAAGTATGTACATTAGCAACAAAAATGTTTTCGAAGCAAAAAAGTGAAAAAAATAAAAAAAGGGAAAATTGCTGTCCTCTCTTTTGGAGACAAAATTATAAAAGCAACCAGTTTGTATTAAATTTATAACTACGGCATCATTTTCGTAGGGTTAACTTTAACTGTAGAATAAAATGCTATATGTAGCTCTCAATGTACCGTTGACTGGCCAATTCACGATATTTTGCCAAATTATTCGCCAAATATTTGCCAATTGTTGCATATTTGATAATTCTTACTGCCGTTCACTTTAATGTATGAGTATTTTTGATATATTTATTTGCAAAAAGTGCGATATCTCGAGAACGAATCAAGCAGAGATTCTACTTATTCATTTTAGAATATACAAATACATACTACATAAATATTTATTTAACATTATTGAAACTAATTATATAAACACTATTAATCTGATTTTTTCAAGAATTAATTCGAAAATTTGGGGTCTTACGTAAGAACGTTTTATCCCGTTTCAAATCACCGGGGTTCCAGTATCCATATATAGTAATCACCGTACCAAATTACTCTCAAATAGTTTAATTCGTGTATGGAATATCTAATAGACAGTCTCAAAGACTCACACGAACGCACACGCATGCACCCAAACAACATCTCAAAAACGTTCGATTCAAATTCATGGATGTTTGAAACGAGTTTTTTCTTCAAAAATTCGTATTTTTGGCCACATCACAATGTTTTTCCCATTCATTAAACAATGCATGCAGGGAAAGTAATATACATTACGTGACAGTGAAAATGAGACACCGAGAAGGAATCGGCAGACGGTGATTAAAATCAGCAAACAGTGAGAAACAGTGATGTTTATTGCTATATGATACACCTATACACTGAGCGATAACACCGTCTGCTCCGTCGGTTGTTGGACCACCGCAGGCGACAATACAGGCAGCAACACGTTTAGGTACAGGGTCAATGAGTGTGCGGATGGTGTCTTGAGGGATAGCTGCCGATTTCCTGTCAACCATTTGCCGGAGTTCGTCTTCTAAACGCGGCGGTGGCATCGCACGATAGCGACGTCCAATCACGTCCCAGACGTGGGTGATTGTTAAGAGATCAGGGGAGACTGGTGGTCAGGGAATAACCTGGATACTTTGCAGGGTATGTTGGCAGATGCGAACCGTGTGTGGCCGGGCGTTATCATGCTGGTATATGACATTGGGCACCATGAAGGGAAAGACAGTGTAACAGACCGCATTATGTCATCCACTAATCGTTGGACTTCATAGTGCCCCCTATACAGACCGGAAGTTACCTGCTATTGTAGACGATGGCGCCCCAAACCATGATGCCGCCTTGTCGCGCGGTGTGGCGTTCCACAGATGCAGCCCGATTGGACCTATCACAACTTCGGTACCACACTCGTACACCTGTCATTGCTAAAACAGTAGCGCCACTTGTCTGAGAACACGATCCTGTGCTATTTCGCCGTCCATTTGGCTCTATCCCGACGGCATAGCAAACGGAGCCGTCTGTGCTGTTGGATCAATGTAAGCCTTCTTAACGGGCGCCATGAGTGCAGATCACCGCCGACCAATCGGCGGATAATCGTTCTAGTCGATATTGGAACATCAAGGATATCCTGTACATGCTACGAAAGGGCGAAGGAAGTGGCCTGCGGGGACGCCAACGCTTGTCGGCGGATGCGTCGGTCCACGCATGCTAACGTCGCTCTGGCCTTACCGGCATCCCTAAAACGTGCCACATTCTCTTGTTCCAACCATCTTTGTCACAGCCGGTTCACCGTGGACGCGCGTAGGTGTCTGTCTGCTAAGATTTGACATATGGACCAACCTGCCAATCTGAGTCCGATCACCATACCTCTCGTGAAATCGCCTGTCTGCTTGAACTGCCTCGGTTGACGGTGGTCTGGCATTCTCTAATACTACACGTTTCCTCTGAGAAAAAAAAATGCAAACTGATTTCCTTGTCAGACAGAGAGACGCGACTGTTACCGATTCTGCAGGTTCCTTTCCTTATATCTCACATAACGTATGCGGGACAGCTGCGTATTTCGTATCATTTACATAACTCGTTGAGCTGCGTGTACCCTGCAATTTTCATATATTTCTGCCCACTCTTTCTTGATGTCTCCCTTTCACTGTCTCGTAATGTGTTCATCACAATTAATGTTTAAGTTATAATATTTTCTAATTTGTAAACGTATTCATTTCATAGAATAAGCATAGTTCACATTTAGTAAGTAAGAGTTATGAATAGCTGTAGACAACCAAGGTATAGTGGTTTTCTAGAGAAACTTCATGAAGAAATTTTAAATAACTTATGTTATGCATTGCACTGAAATTTGATTTTGTTTTATGAATTGAACTTGAAAATTTCTGATGATTATATACAGAGACATTCATGTAACAGTTGCGTTTGCTTATGCAAAAATTCTTAATAATAATTAATCTCCATAGTGCGAGGGAAACATCCCAATTCAAAACCAAAATCGATCTCTACTGACTAGCAATCTGGTTTCGAGACTTATATGTCTCTGATTATATTCAATGTATACAACATATTCAATGCGAAATATATATATATATATATATATATATATATATTTCAATCCACCTTCTTTCATTTTTGCTATAAAGAACAATTTCAATTAATGATTTGCTATAATGAACAATTTCAATTAATATAAGTAAAATAAGAATTCTTCAATTATACATATATATATATATATAATTGAAGACGCGTACTCGCTATATATATATATATATATATATATATATATATATATATATACTACGGGACTCGGCCCCCTGCTCGCACCGTTAGCGCAGCCCCCTTTCGGAGGATTCGCCTTCTACTTACCGTGCTCGGACAGCTTGATTCATATATATCTTTCTTAAAAGTTCCACTTTAAAAAATCTCTTTTCAATCTATCTCTGCCTATTTTCCGCAGGGAAAAGCAGGGATTTTTCTTAGCCCAGGGAATCCAAAAACTGAAGTCCATGACCATGAATTTCATACCAAATTAAAGTCTAAATCGATAAATGGTTTATTTCATCGTGTTACCCTATTATTTCTCTATAAATGTACCAACTTTCATATTTTTGTATGCTATAGTTCTTACGGTACGAGACAGAGAAATCGTTAGACGTGCCGATTACAAAAAAAAGTTCACTTCAGAAATGCATAAAAAGTAAAATATCTCAAAAACTGCTTCGAAATTAAAAACAGGGGCTCCGTCTTGCAAAAATTCACCCATGTAGGTACCAGTCTGCAAAAATTAGTGGTCTTGTTATTGTTAGTCTATCTAGGACGCGTACTCGCTAGCTCAAATATTTTGTCTTTGATTTTGATATTAAATATTTCTTAAATATATATCAAAAAATGGTTTATTCCAGCGCTTTCCTCAAAGCATTTTCTACAAGTGTACCAGATTTCATATTTTTATATGCTATAGGTGATGCGGTACGAAGTATGGAATCTCGAGAAACGATAAATTTGTGAAGCAGCGACAGCCGTGTCAGCTGCTGTGTTTAATATACACACACACACACACACATATATATATATATATATATATATATATATATATATATATATATATATATATATTGTTTGTAGACCCACCGGTAGGGAGTAATGCATCATTCAGAAAATGGGTTTTGCTTTTCCCATAAACATCATGAAAAACCTTTAAGTGCATCTATAAATTCACAAATTTATTATAGGAAGAGTTTGCCCATCTCCATAATTAGGTGCGGTAAAGTGACCCCTAGCGGAAATTCTAAGCAACAATATTTTTCAAGGTAGTTTTGTCGCATGTTTGAAAAAGTACTACTACTGTTGCGATGATATTTAGGTGCCGTATAAGTCTGTAGAAGAGTATAAACATAGATAATTTGGCATTACACCGCCATTGCATACATAAACATCCAAAGAACGATTTCGCTACTGATGTGCGTTTTACCATAAAATAACTACTACATACATTGACTCAAAATTAGTTACAGTGATAAATTGGTTGAAATGAATTTTAAATATGCTCACTCTGTGTAACTAAACTAAATAAAATGCTTTAATGTAATCTCTAAAAATGAAGCTATCTTGATTTTCTCTAGAAATAATATAAAGGAAGAGTTCTAATCGATGTGTTTTAATCCAAAAGAGGAATGGGACATTTGATCTTGGGATGGGTTGTAGAAACCACGCTGAATAGATAAGCAGTTTCCCAAGGGAGCAATTTGCTTCCCAAGCCGAAAAGCCTGATAAAAGAATGAGAAATAAGATGAAGTTAAAGAACATGCTGGATCAAGTGTAATGAAGAATTCAAGACCACAAGAGAGTGGAATATAACTGATGTAGGATCAAGAGAAGTAAATTTATCAGACGATAAATATTATCAGCAAAAATTGTTAGGGGAAAATAAATAAAAATTTTAGAGTTTGATAATATCCTTTAGCAAGGGGATTATAAATTATTTAAATGTGCATAAAAATTTGGAATTATGATAATTACCAAATACCATGGATTCTATAAATGATTGATTTGAATGTAGTTTAATCATTTAAAGGGCGATTCCTTTGGCACATGGAGTGCAAAAGTAATTTTATCTTAAAAGGGACAGAAAAGCCCGTGTAGATGATTAATGGTGTTTTTCCAGTGAAATTTATCAATATAAATAGGCATTGTTAACTTCACATCGTTGGAACATTTTCAAGTTTAGCAAACCTGATGCCATGGCATCTGGTTCAAATGAAGAGTGAGCATGAAAATTACTAACATAAGTATATCATTAACTTCGAAAGGAATTTCGAGGGAAATAATGAAGTATTTAAAAAAATTTGACGACAAATTGTAATTAATGAAATTACATTGGATTTTTAATTTTATGAATATAACTTATATTCTAAGATAGCTCAGATTAAAGATAATTCGCGATTTCCAAGTCTAATATACGTGTTTCAAATATTTAAACATTACAATTACAAATTAGTTATTTTTCAGCAAAAATTTACAAAATATTTAAAAGTCAAAAATATATTTTTATGTTTTTATTCTTATAATTTTTATCCAAAGATCCGTACGTTGTATCATTTAAGAAATATATTTACCTTCTACACCACTTTAAGAAATTGCGTATGAGATCTTTGGACTGACATAAACAGATATTTAGTAAGCCATATATTAACAGTGTGGTTCCTTAAAATTTAAATTTTTCTTTAATTATGATTCACGACTGTATATATAGCGCAAAAATTTTTTAATCTCGTGGTTTATTTATTCCTAAAATAGCCATCAAGGATATTTTTAGATAAGTTCAATAGATAGAAGAACGGAAATGTAGAAGGCGATGTGGCAATATTAGAAGGCCATGTGATTCATATGTGTGATGAGTGGTTCATATGTGTATGCGTTCATATGTGTTCATAATGTGGTTCATATGTGTGATTAATATATGGCTTATTAACTATTCATATATGTGATACATTGTAAACTTCAACACTTTAAATTAAAGTCTATATTCCTTTTGATACATATCAAGTACAATGTTAATTTAGCTGCTCCCAGATATGCAAAATTTATCCACAAGTTTTTTTTAAGTAACATAATATTGAAAAAAGGAAATTTATTCTAAACTAGAGTTAAATCTGATTAACATTTGGATTACGTTTTCACTCTGTGCAGTGAGTCGAGTTAAAAATATTTTATTTATTTTTACATTTTTACATTTTTTTTGTATTTGCGAAATAAATTTAATTCTGATTTATTTAATTTCGATCTATATTTGATACACTTTTATGCAATTTGTGCTTGCAATTTATTTATCAATTTTGTTAAAATGCTATTCACTGAACAACAATAATTTTCAGATGTTTTTAACATCCAGAATTCATTGTTTAATTTTTGTCATTGAGAATTATATAGTCAAGAAATAAACTATCTGTAAAGAGGATTTTTGAAGAATGTGAAATTACAAGTTTAAATGAACTTTTACTCACAAGAACCATTTGTGTCTATTTGAGATTTCCAAACGTACTTTATGTGCCTATGCTTGTTATCTTGGCCCTTTTCACTGCAAAACTGAATTTGTTGGTTTCCGGAGATGATTTCAAAATTGTGCAACATAGAATGTTTAATACTTCTATACCATATATAAACTATTCCATCCTGACGATTGCTCACTTAATATTAGTAAAACCGGTCATTGGATGCTGTTATCTGTTATGGGAGTGTCATATTTTCCCTTCGTGATAAAAAAATCTGAAGGAAATGTTTTGCAATGAATAATTAAATAATATAAGGTGGGCAAACTATGCCTCACAGCTCTAATACACCCCCAAAAATATATCAGAAATATCGTTTGCTGTTTTAATACGACAGCCAATCATTATAGATCTCTCTTTATTTCCCGACAATGCATGGTAATGTATTGGGAAAGTATCGGAATCGTGCCAAAAATTGCAATTCGAATTTTTGATGAATTTACTTGTTTTGAGCACTTTAGAAAAAAGAAACATTTAAAGCGTGACGTCTGTGTGTCTGTCTTTCTGTGAAAGGTATGCATCTATTCTAGCGTAAAATCTAGTTGACAAAATTTCGCATAATTTGTAGATAAATCACTTGTGGGATACCCTAGTGATGATTATATCATGGTACAATTGTAGTGATGATTATATCATGGAAAAAATAACCTGATTTTGTTTAGCGAAATAGCCCTCTAAAATTGTCAAAATCTTAAATAAAAGACTATGCTCGAATTTATCAATTAAATACATGTTTCATACGTAATTTTTTTAGCCGACAATAATAAGATCAACCGCATAAATCTAGGACTAAACGTTCTCAATATAGTATATTAGTTTCACATTCTTGCTATGTCGACTTTTGTCAGTCACCGAATGAAACTGAAAATTGAATTAAAACTGCAATCTTAATGTGATATTAAAAAAATATCCGTGTTATTTTGATTATTTTGCGCAATTAAACTTTATTTAATGAACTAAGAAAGAAAGAAAGAGGAAAATGGATTTAAGCCTGTAGGGAAAGTCATGTGCTGCGCACATCAAATTTTTTTAAACTTTGGAGTCTGTAGCGTTATCCAAGAGTGAAATAGTTTATATTTTATAGCAATATTTCTCTATCCATATTTATGCGAGTATCATTGAAGAGTTTTCCATGCTCTAATAATTCAATAATTAAAGTATACCGGATTAAATTGGAAAGTCGGCCTGTTTTCACATTGTCTGCAACGGATCCAATTTTTCAAAAACATTTTAATAATTTGGAAATTGTTGAATCGTTAGGTGTTTTAGAGCTTGAGTATTTCTACTGAAACTTTTTAACGGCACTCTCATAAGAGTAGCTATAGGAACATTCCTATAACTTTTTTTACTCTTGTAAAACGCAAAGTTTAAGGTTATATTAGTGCCACCTAACTGAAATGCGTGTGGAAAATGCAATTGCGTTCTTTTTGTACCTGACCGTTGTTTTGTAATCTTGTGAAATAGTTATCGGGCTGTTTGCTGTATATTGTTCCAGTTTACGATGTAAGAAGCTTTTTTGCGCTGTTGTAAATAAGATTTTAGTTATCCAGAAATGTTCTCTCACTTTTGTGTCGTGTCTCAATTTTAAAGGATACTTCTGAACAACACTTTAAAGAGCGCGAATTTTCAGTCACATTACATCAGTGCAAAAGAATTAGGTAAAAGCATTACATAATATTAAACACGAAACGCAGTTTCATATTTTTACAGCCTCCATCTGCATTTGATGACGAAACGTGTATTAGATGTTACGTGAAACACGTATTAGATGAGTGATTCAAGTTAAAGCAATTGAATGATTTTAAAGAATCTATGCATGCTCCTAATAGCTATTCAATATATATTCATGAGCTTTGAGCGAGCATATTAAAGTTTATTGGGTTTTCGTATGTGAAGGTATTTTAAATATTTTCCTGAAATGCGAATTTTATGGCTATGAAATTTGATTCTGTGACAGTTTTCAAAATGTTTAATTTAAAGTGCAGTCTTTAAAATGTCAATATTTCTGCAAGTAGTAAAAAAAGTCTAATGTGGGCAACACATAATTTTCCCTATGGATTTAAAATTATTACCTTCTCATTTCTTTTATATAATTCATACAATTCAGTTTAATTCTTCAAAATAATGTGGATTCTTAGCAACAGAATTGCATCCAACGCATTTATAACAGAACAGACGATTTTATTAAATATTTTTCGCTTTAAATAATATAAAACAAGAAATATCAATCATGCACACAGCATTGATTATGAAACACTTTCACACTGCAATGCAATTTTATTAAAATATCTCTGAAATGCGATATATTCAGCGGTGATATTTTTAAAATTATCACATAACTACAATAATTTATTATACACTACGTGAGTGTGAAAATGAGACACAAAGAAGGAGTGGGCAGAAAGGGATGAAAATCGCTAAACATAGAAAGACAGCAAAGAACTGTAAGTGATGTTTACTGCAATATGATACACCTATAAACTGAAAGATGACCCGTATGATCAGTAGGTTGTAGGACCACGGCGGGCGGCGATACAGGCAGCAACACGTCTAGGTACAGAGTCAGTGAGCATGTTGATGGTGTCCTAATGGGTAGCTGCCCATTCCCAGTCAACTATTTGCCAGAGTTCGTCTTCTAAACGTGGGGGTGGTAGCTCACGCAAGCGACATCCAACCACGTCTCATACGTGTTCGATTGGTGTAATATCAGGGAGACTGTTAGCCAGCGAAGCACCTGGGTACCTTGCAGGGTATGTTGACTGATACGCGTTGTGTGTGGTTGCGCGTTATCCTGTTGGTAAATGGCATTTGGCACCCCCTGAAGGAAGGGGGTGCCCAAAGCATCACGTCATACACGTACCGTTGGACCGTCATAGTGCCCTCAATGTGGACCAGAGGTGACATGCTATCGTAGACGATGGCGCCCTAAACCATGATTCAGCGCTGTCGCGCTGTGTGGCGCTTCACAGATGCGGCCGGATGGGACTTGTCATCACTTCGGCACCATACTCGTACACAGAGACTACCATTGCTAAAACAGTCTGACTCTGCTAAAACTCGTCTGAAAACACGACCCTGTGCCATTCCGCCGTCCACATGGCTCTATCGCAACACCATTGCAAGCGGAGGTGTCTGTACTGTTGGGTTAATAGCAGTCTTCTTAACGAGCACTATGAGTGCAGGTCGCCGGTGATCAATGGACGAATAATGGTTCTGTTTGATATGAGAGCATCAAGGAAGTCCTGTACATGCTGCAAAAGGGCGACGGATGTGGCCTACGGGGCCGACAATGCTTGCCGGCGGAAGCGTCGGTCCACGCGTGCTGACGTCGCTCTGGACGGTTTATAGACGATTGAACTTTTACTCTACGCCTTGTTTATCGACGCTAGAGTTTTCACCTAAAGCCTGATTTATGAGGATTGACATTTTACCCTACGAATTGTTTATTGAGAATCGAGTTTTTACCCAGTCTGGTTTATCAAGGATTGACTCTCTGCTTGCTATTATGCAATATTTCAATGATCATCACTCATAATCCTAGTTGTTGTCAGTAACTAAGTGGGATGAGATAGGAAAACTGAAACCGTTTGCATCATATAGATGTTTTGCAATTTGATTTAATTGAAGTAGCAGTTGTCAACCTATTTCAGAGTAGCGCCCCCTGCGGTAAAAGGTATGTGGCTAACTCCCCCCTCTGTGTTATACCTTTCCCTTTTCTTCGAACTCAAACGAACCCTCAATGCATTTTAAGGCTTTTTAAACAGAAAGAAAATTATGATCGTTTCTTGATATTACGTTTTAATAAACAGTTTTAAGTAGCGAACTTAGTTAAAGGATGTTAGCAAAACCTGTTTTAGGAAGGTAAATGTGACGGGAACCAATGAGATATGTTCAGTTTCTGTTCAGTGTTTTTATGATGGACAATTACTTATTAAATTCAATTATACGAAAAAAATAAAGCATTTAAAGAAAATGCAGGTTTACAAAAAAAAAAAAAACATTTTCTCAGAATGTACGCAAAACATTGAAATGTAAAAAAAGACAAATCTGAATCCCTTCAGACCTTTTTATTATTAGTGACTGTTTTGGGCCTGATGAGCGGAAGCCAGTTTTAGGGTGTTGGGTTCCAGCTTTGTCAGTCGAAGTCTGAGATCCCCCTTCTCGCAAATTTTCAGTGTGTTTCTTGATTTTGTCATAAGCTGTTGCACGGAGCTGAAGCCACTCTCCACCAAGTAGGTCGAAGGAAAAGCTAAAAGTAACAACTTAACTTCTTGCCGAAGAAGAGAGTAGGAGTTTTTCACTTTTACCCAAAAGCTCTTATAACCGTATTGTTGAAACATTGACTGGGCTTCACTGTCATATTTCAAATCGGTCAGCTGTCCTACAACCTTTGCTCAAAGTTTTCTATATCCACTTTAAATGGATTGAGTACACACGATGGTATTTGAAGATTGCAAAAGTCTTGAAATCTTGTTTCCACATCGTCTTTCATTTGTTTAAGATGAGCAGAAAAAATGCCTAAATCGTCGTCCTGAAGATTGTTTTCGTCTTTGGATATTTCTTGCATGAGGCTCGGGAACTGGTACAACTCACAACGACCCAAGTTGTTTTTAAGAAGGCTCAGGTTGGAAATGAAAGAAGAGGCCTTGGTAAAATTCATTTTATCTCCGTGTAGTTTGTTGTTTACCTCATTGAGTTTCTGACACATCTGACAGGTAGGCCACATCATAACGTTGCAGTCTAATTGCTTCTCTGAGGCTGGAATCAATTGACTGAAGAAACTCCACCACCAAGTCAAACAGAGCATAGAAACGTCGCAAACACTTTCCTTTGGATAGCCACCTCACCTCGGTATGCAGGAGCAGACGTTCAAATTCGTCATCATTATCTTCACAGAGTTTGCGAAAAATACGATGATTGAGACGGTTTGCCTTTATTTTGTTAACAGCTCTAATAACATATCGGATAGAGTCATTCAACTTGTCACTCAAATTCTTTGCTACAAGGTGCTTTATTAGAAAGAATTAAAATACATTAGACCTAAAATAATAATATATAAATTAGAAAGAATTAGACCTAATTAGAATTTATTAGGTGCTTTATTTATTTATCATTGTTTTATTAGAAAATGTTTTTTCGCAAAGAATGCAGAAGGGATGCTGTAAGTTTGTAGGAGAAGGGATTAAACCAAATTTCAAGTATTCATTTGAGTATTGGCGGCATTTCTTCTTTTCAGTCATGTTTTACAAGTGTTCTTTAAAATCCTTTAACCTTGCCACACGCTGCAAACAGCAGACACTGTGTGTGCAAGAGTTTAAACACAACTTAAGACGTACAATGCAAAAAAACTTTACTCAACACTGATTTTACTTTGCTAACAACTAATGTGACACTGCTTTTTATCACCACGCCTCGCCACATCTACTCCCGCACAATCCCTTCCGCTCTACCCATGCACTGTCGCAGAGCCAACGATGATAAAGCAAAGCCCCTGTGTCCACGTGGGCTGATTTGGCGGCTTGCTAGACCACTTCCGGTCGACGTACTTGCAGATAGTTAATTTTCTTGTGGAAGGAGTGTTGAATATATATATATATATTTCTTTATATAAATATATGAATATATACATATTCGCTATAAATATTTCTTTTACATAATTAGACTAACATTAAAAGCGCATTTTTAAACTCCCTTTTACAATAAAATCTTCGAAATATTTTGATAGAAGAGTTTCAATATCAATATCAATTGTTTATCAATAAACACCAAAACTCACCATATTTCATTATTAAAAAAATAATATAAAAGGCCACAAAATTGCTAACGCCCCCCCCCCCCCACACACACTGAACCCTTTCATTGCACTGCCCCTTGGAAAAAGCAAAACGCCGACTACCGCCCACGAAGAGAACATCTGAACTGAAGGATACAACAAATGCCAATATTAAAAATATCTGTCAGTATACATATTAAATATCACGAAATGTATATTTGCGATACTCTCAAATTTAACTCATAAAGTATTAACTTGGATTAAAATATTAACTTGGATTAATAATAACTTGGATTTGTGTCTGTTGATAACATATAGTTCAATATATCTCATTAAGCAGCTAACCATTGTTTGCTTGTTCTCAATGGCTAGTGCGTCCACTAACTATGGCACCTACACACTTAATACAAAAGTTCTGAATATCAAAAACCGTTTCAAATTTAAGAGTAGAAATGGAATGTAACACAGTTCTAAGAGGCAAAGAGGTGAAAATATTTTTAAAACATCTTAATGCCGTCACCTCTATTTGGAATTTTAAAACATTTTGTTATTTTTGTTGATCTAAAAACTGTGACGGATCGAGGAGGACGCAAACCAAGATTCTGCTACTAGTGAAAACGTCCAATCATTTTGAAAAGTGGTTTTGAATTTTTGATATTTTTCCTTGCACCGAACAGACGATTTTAATTTTTGAAATATTAGATTTTTTGTTGATCTGGAAGCTGAGAAGGATAGAATGAGACTAAAAGTAAGATTCCAGTCGAGTGGAAATGCTCGGTAATTAATTAAAGTGGTTTAGAGTTTCTTTATTATTCCTTTGCACAGTCACCCTCACCCTCATTCGAGTTATTGAAATTTTAAAATCTCACCTTGATCACAAAGCTGATACGCACTAAATGACATGAAAAACCAATAGTCTCTTTTAAGTGAAAGTGCTTGTTAAAGCGGATTATTCACTTTCTCCCTCACTCAGTGAATAATATATAGATATTGATATAAACTTTAATTAAATAATAATATATATTAGAATTATATACCAAAGTCCGAAGAAATATAATCAGTTTCTTAAATGCAGGGAAAATAAATGTCTACTATTTTTGTTTACTTGAAACATAGAACGTAGACATTGGAATTTATTATAGAGATCACGTTATATATATAATGGATAAACATGATACTATAGGGATTAGTTTTCCTCTGAAGTATAAAATATGTAGAGGTAATAGAATAAAATAAAATATAACATAAACTGCTGCTACGAATAAAATGTAATCAAAAATTCAAGATCGCTACAGAGTTGAAGAGAAAATGCTCCAAGGTGCAAAAATAAAATCTATCTGTAAGGAGATATTTTAAACAAAGTTTTATAAACTTTATTATACGATAAAGTTTAAAAATTAGAAATATAGAGAAAATCAATGCACACATAAATTTCACTACATTGTTATATGAGTTTAAATTTTAACAACTTAATAATCAGAAACAATATAGTACATAGAGCTGTGCTATTAGTTTTAAATCTATATCTGGTAAATTGAAATTTGACTTCGTTGCGACTTCATGCTTTAATATTGAAAAGTATTTGAATAAAATAATTATGGGCACGCACACATAAGATAGTATCAAAGAAGATATATTACAAATAAGATAATATACACATAAGATATCATTTATTCTCATATTTGTTGTTTTCGTAGTTCTTATCTTATGCATCTATCAATTAAGAGAGAATAAACTTTCTTGAAAAAAATTTAAAAAAAATATAGAAAATGTGATTAAATTGTAGAGTCTACGTCAGCTATAAGAGACAAGAATTTTGTTTACTAATTTTGCATAAACACTTTCGCAACTATAAAAGATAAGCTTATTGGAAATATCATCGGCTGTTTAGTACAAACATCCATGGTTCTAATTCCGGTTGGGACTTAAGTTATTTTCTATAATTACCGAGCAATTTAAAAAGTGATTATTGAGGTCTGAAAAATCCTAGATTTAAATTTTTAAGGACCATGTTAGCCATTTTAACTGCGCGTTGTATTACAATGCACATGTCGCTAGTCTGCAATAAAAGGTAGATAATGAAGACGCAATAGTCTGTACATAGGACTGTGGGAAACCCAGAATGCTAGCCTATATAAAAAAGCTAGAGAATGAGGAATATAAGATGCTAGCCTATAAAAGACTGTAGAGAATGGGGAACACAATGCTAGCCTATATAAAATGGCAGAGAATAAAGAGCACAATATGCTACCCTGTAAAGTTGTAAAGAATGAGAAACTCAGGATGCTAGTATGTATAAAAATTTCGAAAATTAACACAATTTGCTAGCTTTTATAAAATTGTAAGGAATCCGGAATACAAGATGCTAGCTTGTATTAAAAAGTAGAGACGTAGACGGGCATTGTGCTGACCTTTGTAATAAAAGTAGATAATGGAGTGGTCGTTTCGTTAAATGTTTCCCTTCAATTTTAATCTAACAGATGAGAATATTGGGACCATTTTCACTATTGCATATTATAAGAATTGCTTCGCAATAACTCAATGGATGGAGCACTGTGTGACCATTTCGAAACTCCGTGATTGGAATTTTGGAACAGTTCTTTACAAACTTTATAAAAAAATTAAAAGGTTAATATGCTATTTGTACTATAAAACTAGTGTAGTCTTCTTCTAATATAAGATCGACTTTTCATAAAAAGTGTGCGGCGGAGAGTATTTCTAAGGCGGAGAGAATTAATGAAGAGAATTTGTAATGAACTTGAAAAAATTTTGGGGAAAATTGAAATGGAAAATTGAAATGGAAAATTTTCAATTTAAAGAATATCTGCTGGCTGTTTTGGGTGATTTTCACTCTCTATTATCATTTATTCATATGAGAATTAGTACATCCAAAACCTACAAGTTCACATTAGGTTTTGATCTCTAACTAATAAATGCATCAATGCTTGTCGTCCATATAAAAAAGATGGGTTTCTGAAATGAAACGCATCTGTACGTCTAAAAGAAAAACCATGTGTCACCACAGCGACAAAACATCCCACAACGATTCATGTGGGCTCTGTTGATAGGTTCCATTAAGTTACGAAGAAGACAAAGTGAGTGATAATAAATACAAATTCCATGGAGATGCTCTCTCAGACGGATATGACCTGTCAATCTATGCATTGGAGACACTGCATCGCGCTGTGGCCTATCGACTGGCATAGGTAGACCCTATTTATTTATCTACTGGCGTAGGTAGCCCCCCCCCCCGCGTTGTGGCCCTTCGACTGTTCTTGGTATATTGGATCCATAATACATTTTATGTATGATTTCACTGAATGATAATACCTCTTGGAATACAAAAATATGTTTTGGTAACTTAGCGTCATATTGAGCAAGGAAATCCGAGTGTTCAGTCCCAAAATTGCCTTCCAAGGTCCATTGAATAACTTGCTTATTTTTCAGTCCAAAAATCCAAAGAAATGTTCCCGACATTTGATATATTCTAGAGCTTACACAGAATTAATGACCTGGATTGATGTCTACAAATCCGAGAGCAAATCAATTTTCTCACATTTTTGGTGTAATGTAAATAATTGTCTCAATACGGAGGGCCTCCACATCGCCATTATAAGTCGTTTTGTATTTTACTAGTCTTTTCTCTTTTGTTATAAAATTACTGGAAAATTACTAGACATAGACATTTACATAAAATTACTAGATACATTATTACAAAATTACTAAATTTCTGCTCTTTTTGTCATAAAGATACTAGAAAAGACTCCTGAGCCTGCTAATATGCAAATATAAAATGGGACCCACCAGTATATACGTGTAACCACTTATGTGTCGTGCACACATTGTCAATGTTCTGTAAAGAAATACACTCTAAAGCAGTGTTCTTCAAACTTCTAACGCCTTCGGAATCCTACGCTTAAAAAAATTTTTATTTGGAACCCTAGTACAAAAAATGTGCCCCGTAATCATAGTGACGTAACAGAAAATCTCAGTGCCCCCTCTCCCTCCGCAAAAAAGGTTTGAGGCTACATTTACGAAAATTAACTGCCAATGACTGCAAATTAATTTTGACCATTATAATCATAAAACCAAATACTAAATACAAAAATAAATTATTAAAAACATGTTATTCATATTTTTTATTGAATACAGCTGAGGTGAATTTGCTGGCTCTAAAAAACCGCCACTGCAGTGAAACATACAACCATATTTTAAACATACAAGCAGTTTTTAAAAAAAAATTAAATTTAATTATCTAAATTTTTGAATAACAAAAAATTTAATAAAAGTGTTATAAAATCTTATAACATAACAAAAATCTAAAATTTTATTAAAAAAGTCGCGGAACCCCTGAAAACGTTTAGCTGAACCAAGTTTGAATATCACTGCTCTGAAGCATCTGCACCGTGATGTTCTTGAATACCATAGCTACAAGATTTATATTTGTATGAATTTAAACTGTTCCAAGGAATTTAATGGTTTAATAATTTCTTACACTTTATCATATTATTCACAAACTTCTCTGATACCTTGAACATTTCATATAAAACCATATTGTATCTTTGACTTTCTAGTTCTAGTTTGGTAATTTATCCAGGAAAGCTCTCCAATGTGAATCAGTTTTCATATAGATGTCAGATTTCTCATCTATGATAGCTTTAGTAGGCTTACTTTTGTTAAAAACAGCATGGCATCGATTGGAGTAGATTTGACAGCTCCAGTAAACTATCTTATTGCCTGATTTTGTAAAGTTTTCATTTTTTCAAGTGTGATGATTTAGTTAAATGCATTAATATGTAAAATGAAGCCAGAACTTTTAGGAATAAATAAGATATTATGTATGGAGAAATAATGTATAATAAACGAAGTAAACGAAATAAACGAGCAATAAACGAAACTTAGCCAACAATGATAGAATGATATGCGTCTCATGATCGAAATTAGATAGTCCCTGAAATTCATTAGGATCATATTATGTGATATCCACCTGCATGCAAGAAAGATGATGCAATACATACAACGCTAAGTGGGATAAGTATTAAGAACTTTTTTTCAGCGAATGAGAGAATGCAATAAAATGACGTAGCAATTTAAGCCTATGCTAAAAGCAAGACAGCTCTACAGTGAAGGAGTAACTTAAAAATATACCCCTCTGTAAAATTACAAGTACACTCACTTTTCATTTCGCATGGATGAAAATTGACTCAACAAAATACTATGATGTGGCGAACAGAAATTTATAAATATTTTACCAACAAATATACTCTAAAATTGGTATATGTGCTTATGATGATTCCGCAACTTTCCTGAAACGTTTTGCCTGTTTGGATTTTTTTCTCTAAATGACAATTGAGGAAATGTTAAAGGGTCAGGTATTTTTATGCCTTCCCAGAGAGACATAAATTAATATATTAAAAATATAAGATAATAAAATTTCAATAAATTCATGTTTTGAGCAGTAAATCATATGATGTTTCAAATTAACTCCTGCAGTAATCTTTTTATTCAAAATTTACTTTGCACAGACTAAAAAATTTATTAAAAAAATAATTTCATTTTTAAAATGAATATCAAAATCACTATACTTAATAGTGAGTGGTTAATATTATAGTAAATAATTAATAGATGGTATAAATAATAGGAATTTCAAGTATTAGTTTACCCAGTTACAATCTATTTTATTTGTGATTTAGAGTTATTTTTAAATTCAACATCACGCAAGTGATTAATTATAAATTTCAGAAACAAAATAGAATATCAAAATGCAGCAATAGTCTTGATAGGTAGAATAAATTCATCCCCTCATCTGGGTAAAATACATTAGAAATGGGATAACAAAGCAACAATCTCAACAACCCTTAAGGTTCAAAAGTAATCTTGGTTACCCTAATTACAGGATTAGAAAAGAAAGAGAAAAATGAGGAAGAAAATAAGATGCAAATCTCCAAGGAAAACCTTACGGAAATAGTAATTGAAGCTTGTAACCAAACAAAATATTAGATATACATTACATAATGTAAGATACCTGCAAATGACACTATACAATATTCATTGCATCTTACGATATTCAAATGGGACGTTTTCTGTTTATATATGACATAGGAATGTGTGCAATTTTCTGAATATATTGCATATCTTGCCTAAACAAAGCATTGTCTTCATATCGAAATTTATTTTTTGACAATGTGAACATTTATACGTTTTAAAAACTTGTTATAGGACAAACAACGTATTTCACCATTCCCATATTTTTATCTGACGGTGTGTCGCTAAATCAATGTAACACCTGTTCTGAAATTACTCAACCAAATGAAGCCAGATTTTGTGCAATGCCAGGCTAGTACACAAAGCGTTAAACAAAGTGGAGGTATTTTTTAATTTTTGCTTAAGTCGTACGCAATACGCGCAAATGTTTTTTCTTAAACGCAACAAGTGTTCTCCAAACTACTGACCCAATTTAAACAAAATTTTTATAGTGGTAGGCTAAGATCTGTGAAGGAAAATATCGTCACGATTATTTCTTTTAAATTCATCCATATCGTGCTCACTGATACACTATACTCGTAGACAATTTAGTATTTTACTGTAATATTTTAAAAATCACTAAACAAAATGATACCAATTTTTGTTACAGAAATTATTACATAATGTGCAATTGCTTCAGTAGTTTTTTTTAACTTGAAAAAATTGTTAAGATGCAATGGAAAAACTAAATATGGGATGACAGATTTTGCTGTGTGCCAAATGCTCCGAATTTTTTTCCGGGTGATGCTACTGAGATGGCTATCTTCAGTATTGCTACAATCTAGAAAAGTTTCCTGGGAAGGTTTATTTCTTTGCAAGATAATATAAGTAGTTGCGCATGTAAAAAGTACAGTTATATACAATATTTTCATCAAAATTTTAACTGAAAACTTTGACGCATTTGTGTTTAATTATGGAACATTCTTCTTAAAACACTTTGAGTGGGTGCATTTATTTACATGATCATGCACGTAGAACAGAATAATGTACTTTATAATTTTATTTATGACTTTTCTCGCAGTGAATAGACGTGTATAAGGAAAGCATTGGAATTGGGTTACCGCTGTGTGTGCGCTTGAGTTTAGGTGTATGCATATGTTTTAAGTGATTTATAATGATAACCTTATAACCCACAGTTTCTTCATACTTGACCTATCTCCAAACATAATAGTCTGATGTGAGCTGGACATGACTTACATTAATTCATTTTCTCTTTGTTTTTTTATACTTTATTAAATTGAGTTTTCTTGCACAAAATAACACCCATAATTGGTTTAAATTGCACAGAATTTGCAGTTTTAATTCACTTTTCGGTTTCATTTACAGTACCTTGACATATTCTCACAGACGATGAGGCAGAAATATGAAAAGAACAGCTAGGAGTAATGGGGTTGGTCGTATTCTTTTCATCGTCAAAAATTATGTATAAAACAAGCAGTTAATTAATACATTTGAGCAGATATATGTAGTCTTTTATTTTAGATTTTGACAACTTTCTCGGGCTATTTTGCAAAATAAGGCGAGTTCTTTTTATGTGAATGATACCAAAATATAATGAGCACAGGGTAACCTAAAAGTGACATATCTACAAAATTTTGAAATATTTGATCAATTAGTTTGCAACAAGAGAAAATACATTTATTGGTTCTTTTTTCAAAAATCTAAAAAAGCACCTGGGTAATCTATTACTTATCTACTAAATTTTGTGAAATTCGGTCAATTAGTTTTTCAGTCAGTTTGGATACATACATTGCACAGACAGACACACACACACAGATGAGAAAATGGATTTTTCGGTTTCTAGAGTTCTCGTTCCCACAGTGTAGATCCGTCGAAAACTCGAGTTGAGATTTTCGACGTTATTCCAATACTTTTCTTATATATTTCCATGTATTGCAAGGGAAGTAAAAATGCTGTATTGAACGAAATTAATTTGATATACGGCTATTAAGATATAAATATATTCCTTGGAAAATTTCATCTAATATCAGAAATCTTATGCAGAATATCCATGTACTGTTATTAAGAAATACTGATTGCTTAGTTATAATTCAGAATGCGAATATTAATTAAGCACTAACATAATAGTTTTGAGTTTTACTTGGCCACAAATTACACCAATACTTAACACGTATTCTGTATCTGTCAGTTTTGCAGGTGTAAGCGGTCAAGACTGTAATTACTTATTTCAAACTTGAGAGAAATTAAGAATGAGAAATGTGTGATCATTAAAATGAGAGATAAAATTGAAGGAATCGGAAATAAACACATTGAAATCGGTAGCTATTCGTGAAATACGAATATACGCTGAAAATGCACAATTGTGTGAAATGCATTCATGTGGTGGTTTTCAGAGAAAAGAACTGGTAGTCGGCAATTTTACTACTGATACAACGTGGTATATATCCAATTATAGATAAATATACACTTTTTCATTATTTGTAATTTATAGGAAGATTATTGGAATCGTGTCGAAAATCAAGTTTTCTGCGGATTTACACTTTTCGCGCGCATTAAAATCCGAAAAAACTAATTTTTGCATGGCGTCTGTGTGTGGGGGAGCCAGTGGGTCTGTCTGTGCAACGTATGTATCCACTAAAAAACTGATTTATCAAAATTTCACAAAATTTGGTAGATAAGTCACTTGTGGGATTCCCTGGTACTGATCAGATTTTAGAACGATTTGGATATAAAGAACCTGCATTTCATGCGAAGTGGCTCACGAGAATCGCATGTATGCTGCTTAGCTGAAAAACTAATTGAGAAATTTTCATAAAATGCCGTAGATAAGTCTGCTAAGATTTTGGTACGATTTGGAAAAAATGAATCTGCATTCTTTTGCGATATGGCACGACAAAATTTTAAAAATCTAAAATAAAGACAGGGTGGCCATAACAGGGTGGTCATAAAATAACTTTCGCTGTTTGGGGGCATCTGCAGCTAAAACTAATGACCGATATTCCATGATCCAAATTTCAAATACAGACTATGGAAGGCATGGGGAGATGAATTCACACACACAAAAAAAAAGTACCGAAAGTCGCCGATAGGGGAAATATTGACGCTGCCGGAATAAAAAATAAGTGAATAATTACAATGAACACATGCAAAATGGAGTATGCAGAATTTCAATATTTTTTTAGTAATAAAAAATGAACAAACCATACAGTTATGAATGAAATTATCAAACTCATAGAAAATAATCTTTGTCAACATTAAGGTCCCCAATACTGGACCACGTGCAGTATTTTCTATGTGCTGACCTTCCCTGTGCACAGCATATTGCATCTGGTGTATGACGTTCTTTACTGCTGCGTATAAACTGTGAGTTTGGATGTTTGTAACAGCCCGTGTTATGTTCTGTTTCAAGACATGCAGGTTTGGTACGCCACCAACATACACAACGTTATGAAGGTTATGAAGCCTTCTAATTTCCCTAAGAGCCAACACGGCATAACACTGTCGAGTGTAGAACAGCTTTACAATTAAAGCACGTTGAGATAAAGTAGGGCGCATATTAAGCCCAAATCAACAGGCACTCAAAGAACTTCTAACTGACAGACATAATATATCTAAATATGCAAATTTCCTAGTGCATACGTGACAGCAGCGCCAGAATCTCCCCTATCGGTGACTTTTAATACTAAATTGTTTTTCGCGGAATTCAACTCCCCATGCCTTCCACAGTATGTGTTTGAAATATGGATTCATTCGTACATTAGTTTCAGCTGCTGATGTCTCCAAACAGGGGAATTTATTTTATGGCCACCCTGTACATATGCTGAGATGTATCAATTAAATGCTTGTTTAATACGTAATTTTTTGCAATGAAAAGAATAAGATAAACTCCATAACTCTAGGACTAACAGTTCCCCAGATTTTCCAGTTTTTTGTATTTCTGCCAGGTTATCTATTTGAAAATACGTCCTATCGCCAAATGAAAAAGGAAATTCAATAAAATTGTGAATTTAATGTAATTTCAAACAATATTCCATGTTATTTTGTGCGATTAAACTCAATGAAATCTGGAAGAAAAATAAACTTGAATCTGTAGGGGAAATCATATGCTGCCTACATCAGATTTTTAGTGTTCAGTGGACTTAGCCGTTGGCTTCTCAAACACTGGATACGCTTTTATTACGTTCTGTGTGTGAGACCAGGAGACATTTTGGCAGTGGTAACGTATGTAGATTTATGATGTCCAACAGGCCAGAGAAAAACTTATACTCGAAGGCACCAGTTTACAACAGCCCTGAACGGAGAGGTCAGTAAGACAATAAATAAACACTTAAATTTCAGGAGGCCAAACCTGAAACCAGTGGATTGGTTAAAGAATTAACCGATGAGGAGTGCTTCTGCATCGCCTAGAAGTCAACCAATTAGATACGGAGGGAGTATCTGAACCTCAGTCAAAAATATGTGGGAACAGGCAGAAGGTTCAACATAAAAGATTCAATATCCATCAAGTGACACATACTGCTCAGTTATGATACATAGATTAAGCGACATTTCCTTCAAGAGATGGTGTAGCGCAGTCTATATTAAGAAGTGATGTGAAGAGTCCACTTTAAGAGTGAGTTACAATTCAGATGTTGAGATGTGGTTTAACAGTAGATATGCAGTCAGTATGCAGCTATACAAGTGAGTGTAGTAGTCAATATAGCCAGCCTATAGTAAATATTGAAAGGTGGTGCAACAATGGATGACCCACATTTGGTTCCACGTTTAGAGATAAAAATGAAGGTATGTACAAATCTATTGTTAAAAAAGGTTATAACGATTTTAGGCTAAAACTGCCTGTTCTCACAAAGCTAGTCTCCTCCTTAAATATATGTGTATAATTATTGTAATTTAATCATAATTATAATGTGTTAAATAAATAATGTTTATTTTAAAGTTGAGGTTTATAAATGGGTGAAGTTAATTGTGTAGTATAATTAATAATTTTATTTTAGGAACTAATACAAAGAAATAATGGTGGGTTATGGTGCAATACGATGTAATGTATGGCTTTTCAATTCCGACCATGTTTATGTAAGCCAATTTCAAGTATGCGCTTTGCATATTTGTTTTTAACATTGCCATCATCTGGTAATCACACGCTCCTCCATTAAAATTATTAATTTTAAATTATTTTTATCAACATCAATAGTATTTATTAAATTTTTCGTTTTTTGCAGTTTTGCTGTACGTGTTGCTGTACGTATATTTGTGATATCTAACAAGACAGAAAAAAAGCCCATATTCGTAGACACTAGTTTACAACAGCCCTGACCCAAAAGGTCAGTGAGGAAATAAATAAACACTTAAATTACAGGAGGTCAAACCTGAAGCCAGTAGATTGGCTAAAGAATTAACTAATGAGGAAGTGTTGCTGCATCGCCCTGAGGTCAACCAATGAGATACGGTGGGCGTATCTGGACCTGAGGCAAAAAGATGTGGCAACAGGCAGAAGATTCAACAGACAAGATTCAATATCTATCAAGTGACACATATAGTTCAGTCATGATGCAGTGGTTTATTAAGTGACATTTTCTTCAAGAGATGGTATAGCGCAGTCGATATTAAGAAGTGGTGTGAAGAGTCCACTTTAAGAGTGAGTTGCAATTCAGATGTTGAGATTTGGTTTAACAGTAGATATGCAGTCAGTATGCAGCTATACAAGTGAGTGTAGTAGTCAATATAGCCAGCCTATAGTAAATATTGAAAGGTGGTGCAACAATGGATGACCCACATTTGTTCCATTTTAGAGATAAAAATGAAGGTATGTACAAATCTGCTGTTATAAATAGTCATAACGATTTTAGGCTAATAAATGCCTGTTTTCACACACCTAGTCTCCTCCTTAAATATATGTGTATAATTATTGTAATTTAATCATAATTATAATGTGTTTATTAAATCATGTTTATTTTAAAGTTAAAATGGGCGAGGTTAATTGTGTAGTATAATCAATAATTTTATTTTAGGAACTCGCACAAAGAAATAATAGTGGGTTATGATGCGATACTATGTAATGTACGGCTTTTCGAATTACGACCATGTTTATGTACGCCAATTTCAAGTATGCGCTTTGCATATTTGTTTTTCTTTCGCCACACTGTGTGTTTCCAATTCCGAGAAATGAATTTCTCCTATCAACCGGGGAGAAAGAAAACTGTTTATAAAAATAGAAAAACTATGGTTTGAATCTTGGTTTAATTCAAGATTTAAACCCCCAAAATATGGCTCAAATTAAAAAACCTGGTTTAAACCAAGGTGGGTTCAAACCAGCTGCCTTGTTATAAACCCAAATTCTTTTAAGCTATTTTTTTGTATTTTGATGTTCTAACTGATTACGAATGCAAAATTTGTATGATGTGTTGTAATTATCATAAAGAGAAGTAGGTTTGTATTTTAGAATCAGCCTGTAAATATGTACTTAATAAGGCCGTAAACCCAGTTTTAAAATTTTCGAGAACTGGACATTTTCCTGTAAACCGTCATAAATGTTTAAATTGCAATTTCTACGGTTCACCTTTCCCACCCGAAAATGTAAACTTATAGTTGTTATGTTTCTATTACTTATCAGCGACCAAATGTATACTGCACTATACACAAAAGAAAAAGGGGATAAACTTAAAAATCAGAAGGCCCCTAAGAGAAGAGACCTGTGGCACAGGTAAAGATCAGAAGGCGCTTGACAGGAATACCCTGCATCTCCCAGGGCTTGATTAAATGTCGGTCCAAGTACTAGGCAGAGAAGGCCTCATATTCACAGAGTTTGTGTGGGACAGTTTCCTCGCTATACAGACACCCTCTACAAATTGTGTCTTTAATAATAACCACAATGTTTAGGGGCATTTTAAGGGTGAAATGCCCAGTAAGGATCCCAACAGTTCTTCTAATGCCAATTCTTATTAATATTCTTTCTGACGAATACTAGGGCCTCACAATTAAGTTTTTTTAATGTCTTTAGCCCTTAACGCCACTTCAATGCCTCGTACTGCAGTTCATAAAGTTGTCAAAAACAGTTCCCCTGATCAACTTATTAGAGATGCCTCAAGGACTTCAAAATGTTTAATTGAACCTTTTCTGCATAAATCATCAGCCAACGCATTAGCCGGAACTCATAACTAATCTCCTTGGTATCAACAAGGGACGATGGAGATCCAGCGTATTCTCGGAACAGCTGTATGTTGCATTATGGTGTTATTTGTGCTTTTGCACATTGCAAAAGTTTTCTTACAACTCAATATCTAAAATACACACACATATACACACAGATGAATATGTTACAATTTTCTTTCAAAATGAATGCGAGAAGTATTAAAATGTGATTGCCCCTGAATTAAAAAAAATATGAAAGAAAACTATCTCTATGCAATTAATATTATAAGAAAATAAGAAAATTGCAATCCATTAATGATAACCAAGAACCGTTACTAAAAATAACTAAGAACCCTTACTTAAAATAACAGGCTTCTAATCCATTAATGATAAAATAAGAACCTTTACTTTTAATGCTGATTGCTCATTTGGAATTCCACATATGGATATTAAGGAGTGAAATAGGAGTCTGAGGCTACAAATTCCAATGTTCAACACATGTTATAGGAGTTTTGTGAGAAAATACTTTATAATTACTTGAATCAAACTTATGATCCATAAAGAATTGAAAGTGTAGGGTCATTAAGGTATGATTGATGATGTTAAAGGATTAGAACGTGTTATGAATTACAATCGGTGTCTCGTGAAAAGTGGAATGCGTAAAATGTAATCCATGAATCAGAAGATATTACTTTTCTAAAAATGTAATGTTGAACTTTTATGGTAATAAACTTTTCTATAAATAATTTGAGGGAGAATGTCCTCTTTATTTTCCTATTTACTGATATCCTATATATATATCTGTTATTGACACTGCCAGTTGTAGAATAAAAATCATGCACTTTTTTATGATTTTTGTTTGCAAATTCTTATTTTAAATATTTTTTAAACTTAATAAATATAAGTTAACGATAGGGTGGTTAAGTTGTTACAATGGTTGCTCTAAGTTGATTTGCGTTAAATCTTACTATTTTAGTTACCTATAACATCAACAATTTTGTTAAAAATGTTATTTTCTCTTCTAGACAATGTTATTCTGAAATATATGTTGGTGTAATTAAGAGCCGGGTAGTGTACAGTACCTGGTACTGTAGCTAATTGAAACGGCGCCAGTTTATAGTAACTAATAATGCTTAATGTCAAGTAGCTATTTGCATGCAGATGATTAATGACACCCATTTTCGACTTGGTCATTTGGACTTGATCTAGGTGATTCCTTGACCAATGAGATTTGTAGCAACAACATATATAGGGCATAGAAAAGAACAAACTTCGCCAAGTGGTGGTCACATATTTGTACTATATTCAGTAAAAATCTAATTGTATATCAGGACGTAAAGTGTCTTTGGACAGTCGTAAAGAAAGTGGGCGAAATTATGTCCAATGATCAGCGATGAGTGACAAGGTGAAAGGACGAAGAGCAGACTCTCTATCTAAGCAATAGGGAAGGATATTTGGCAGCTAGTAACAATTGTATCAACTTGCATCAAGGGATGTAAGAAGTGTTTTTTTTTTAAGTACAGATATAATATAATTGGAGTGTAACCTGATGAGAACTCCTGAGGAGAACTTTATAAGATTCTCTCTAAGTATGGAGTGAAACTGTAAGTGGACTGCAAGTACGGACAGCTTTTTTGCAGAAAAGAAATGGGTTAGTTAGTTGCACTTCTGTAAAATTATTTTATGCTCAGGAGGTAAAAAAACATGTAGTTTTCAGAGTACTTTATTAATAAATACGCACATTGAAAATAAATATGTGTAACGTAATAACTCCATAACGGCATTCGCTCGGAGACAAATTTGACCACGTTTTACCCGCCGATTTTGGATTTCACAGTGACTAGACGTATTACCTACTAAACAACTCTGATTAGTTAAGTATTTGATAGAATTACCGTTATACTTTGGAATGTATAAGTCTTAAATATTTTCGTAAAGGGGCAGGGAATTGGCATCAGTTTCCTTGGGCTACTACCAGACTGTAATATGCTTGGGCTCCATAATAAAGAATCAGACCTAAATTTAATTAAACAAGGAAACAAACTGCTAAATGATCCTTTTTTATGTATGTAGATTTGAGTAACACAAATTATTTATGTGTTTGAAAGTCAACAGGTGCTTTTTAATGTGGATATTAGATGTTATAATATTAGAAATGAGCATGGTTAACCAGAGCAAGCTCTATTATATGAAAACCTTTCTTCAAAATTTCGTAAAGTATAGCAGTGACACGATACATCTAGACATTTATGCAATTAAGAAAATTCGTATAGAATATTTTCTTAAGTATTATCCATCCAACATGAAATTACTACTTCAAAGACTGATTGCTCATTTAGAATTCAGAATATGAATAATACGAAATGAAATCAGAGTTTTGCGATTCACTCGGCCTCAAATCATAATATTCAACATGTGTTGGCAGAGTTTGTGAAGGCAAACGTGAAAGTGTAATTATTTATTCTTAAAATAGAAATTAAAAATAGGGAATTCACTGCCACGAAGATAAGAATGAAATGCTAAAGAATTCGAAACAATTGTGAAGCCATTCTTTAGTTCTTTTAAGAAACGATAAATATATAAAATGTATTTCATTATTCAAAAGATATTTACAGCTTAAACGATATATTGAGATAAAAATAATATATTTTAAAAAAAGTATGATGAATACACATTTTTACTTTTAAAACAAATATTTAATGAATATTCGGGTTTACCTGAAATTTTCGAATTCAAAATTTTATTGGAAAATCAAGTATCACCGCTAAGCACATTTTGTAATTTTTCTGACTGATTTCATTCTTGATTGCGTGTTTATGTGTATGTTTGTGGGGTTTTAGCACGGTATCTTGAGAACTAATGTACTTATCAATAAAAAGTTTTATACTGTATACATTGTGTAGTAATCAAAAAACCCAAAGCAATTTTGGACATATAACATTTTGCAAGTCAACGATTAACTAAATAATATGCCGCCAGATGTTACATTAGATTGCCTTGAAATTTATTAGAAGTATTTCATGAAGTGCACTCTTGCGTCCAAAAATAGGATGCAAGAGAATAGAAAAACAAACAACCAGCCCAACTAATCGCAAGATAAGGAAAGATGAGGTGCAACAAAAAATCTACAGGAAGCAGAACAAAGCATAACATACCTGCGGCCACAAATATAAAGCAATAAAACACCAAATGAAAGGAGACACGAATATCCATTTCGGCTAATCGCAAAGCAAGAAAATAAGATGTTTTACCGAAATTCAATGGACTACAAATAGAAAGACAGCGAGATATACACCTGCGACCAAAATATGATGCAATAAATAGTAAAAGGAAAGGAAAAACAAACAATAATTCAACTGATTGCAAAAAAAAGAAAGATGGCGTGGCACAGAAATTCAATAACCTTTACAAGGCAAGGCATAGGGAGATAGCGTGATATAGAAATGCTATGGCCTACAGGAGGTAAGAGAAGGAAATATGGCGTGATACATGAATTCGATGACCTTCAGAAGGCAAGACAAGGATAGATGGCGTGACACAGAAATTCGATGGCCTACTAGAGGTAAGACAACGAAAGATGGCGTAACAAAAAATTCTATGGCCTACAAGAGGAAAGGCAATGAACGATGGCTTGATACAGAAAGTCGATGGCTTACAGGAGGCAAGACAGCCTCTAGCCAAAAAGGAACTTAGTGAATCTGTTCACTTCTTAAATCTTCTTAAATGCGCTTCTTAAATGCGAAAATCTTACTTTGGAACATTTTACAATATTCACGAGTGCAGTTGATCAAAAATCAAAATAACTATGAAAATTTGTCTTCAGTGAGATCGATATGGCTTTAAGTATGCAATGAAGTGTGTTCACCATATATGACTACTTATGCTACATAATTTTTGTCTTGAAGATTATGAAAACAAATTAATAACTCAGGTATGCCAATGTACCGAATTACAAGTATTTTATAAAAATTCGTTTGAGTCATATCTTTAGTATGCTTTTAAGTTGATTCCGGTGATATAAGTGAAAAAGTGGTGATGTAAGTGTTGTCATAAGCGAATAAAAGTAGGGATCAGAGAGATTCGAAATATTATAGATATTTCTGAGGTTTCAATCTTTAACATTTTTGCATTATTGTATTTAAATGTGTATGCTCAAGGATACATATTCAGTGAGTTTTAGAACATATAAATGTGATAACTAGCAACAGTAATATTTTTAAGTAAACAATTTAATTTGAAACTATTAACTCTTTATTGCATAAAATAATGAAATTCATTTATCAGCAAAATTCTTTGTATGGTAAGGATCAAATTAAGTGCAGAATAAAAAGTATAATGGGGCAGCATGCATATTTCCTTACGGACTCATATTTTCTCATTAATTATTTTACAGTGTTTAAAATTTAATTTATTTTCACACAATTACACGGCATTTTTTGAAATTGCAACAAATTGACAGTTTTAATTCAATTTTAGTTATCAATATGTAATTGAACAAAACGGTGGCGTTGCAAACAGTGGCGTTGCAAAAAGAATAAAAAAAACTAAATATCCAAAAAATGATGCATTATAGCAGTGTTTCCGAAAGTGTGGTACGCGTACCCCCAGGGGTACGGGAAGAGTTTGGTGGGGAAATGCACTGCACCGTGATTAGCTGCGTCTAATTCTAAGTTCTCATGTGTCAAGTCAAGACAGTCCTGTGAGGCGTAGGATGGACCGGTGTGACACGGCGGAAATATACCACACTTCGTTACAGAAACAACTTACTTCGTTAGTAGTTGGTGGCTTCTTCAGGCGCCTGTGTATTTTTAGCTTATGTGTCATTTTTCTTATAGGAAATGTTTGTTATGTGCTTTAGTAAGCCCCACTGATTTTGATTATTTTTATAAAATATAATTTTTATCCCTAACATAGATTATGAATTTGCTGGTTGAAATCTGGAACTACTACACCGACAGAAAGTAATTATTATAGTAGCAATCAACTAACAGGAAATAATGCAATTAACGACGAATCAACTTCAATTCTGAAAGAACCTGTTAAGGAAAAAGCAAGGAAAACTCGCAAGTACGACAAAGAATATCTTAAATTTGGATTCTCATGGACTGGAGATGAAAATGAGTCTATTCCATTTTGCGTCATTTGTTTTGAAAATCTAACAAACGAAAGCATGAAACCATCCAACTTAAAGCGCCATTTTGAGACAAACCATAATCAGTACAAAGATAAACCCATAGATTTTTTTGAAAATAAACTTATTAAACTTAGATTTAAATCAGTGGAAACCATTGGCGAAATTTTAATCAAACCTGCAGCCAGGAGAATGGCAGAAGTACTGATAGGAGATAGAGCGAAACAAACTTTTGACAGCGTTTCTCTCTCAAATAATACAGTTCATCGATGAATCATTGATATGTCTAATAATGTGAAACAGATGTTATTATCTGATATTTCTCAAAGTCGTTATTATGCATTGCAAGTCGATGAGTCCACTGATATTGCGAATTTTGCAAATCTTATGGCGTCTGTTAGATACGAAAAAAATCAAGAAATTCATGACGAATTTTTATTTTGCCAGCCTTTATTAGGTCACACAACAGGAGAAGATATCTTTAATGTTATGAAAAAATTTATGCAAGAGAACAAAAGTGATTGGAATAGATGTGTTGGAATAAGCACAGATGGAGCAAAATGTATGGTCGGAATTAATAAAGGACTCGTTGCAAGAATTCAAAATGTTGCCCCAAATGTCATATCCACACATTGTTGCATACACAGAGAGGCTTTGGCAATACGTAAGATGCCCGCTGATCTACAGAAAGTTCTGGATGAAAGCGTGAAAATCGTTAACTACATTAAAAACCGTCCTTTGAATGCACGACGTGTTTGGCAAATATGCGAAGAAATGGGAAGTAGTCATACCTAGCTTCTTTATCATACCGATGTTCGTTGGCTATCTCGAGGAAAAATTCTAAATCGATTGTTTGAACTTGACATGAACTGCAATGTTTTCTTAATGATATATTTGAGTTGAGAAATTGTTTACATGACTGGAAATGGTAAACTAGCATACTTAGCAGATATATTTTCTGTTTTAAATTGCCCCAACTTATCGTTATAAGGCAAAGAAATTTCATTGTTTCACGTTCAAGATAAAGTGGACGCTGCCATCGCAAAACTAAAGTTATAGCAAAAGAGAGATGGTAATGGAGAAGTAGACTCGTTTACCTCTCTTCATGAGTTTATAACAAGTTCGACTACTAAAATTGATGCTGATACTCTGAAATGCATAACACAGCATTTGGAGAGTTTTCAAGTGGGCTTGAAAAACTATTTCCCTGATTTAACCAAAAATATTGAATGGATAAGATATCCGTTTAACATTAACACAACATCCATGCCAGAAGATTTGTCGCATGTGGAAGAAGAGCAATTGTTGGAATTGGCTTCAGACGGATTCTTGAAAAATAAACATAAGGAGAGTACTTTAACATCATTCTGGTTACAAATGCAACTTGTACATCCGGTTTTAACAGAAAAAGTTCTAAAATACATCTTGCCTTTTCCAACTTCATATTTATGTGAAGTTGCATTTTCAGCATTTGTAGACATTAAGTCGAAAAAAAGGAACAGACTATTGGACGTGGAACCACATCTCAGATTAAAATTAACAACCAGGGAACCAAATTATGACGATCTGTCATCTCAGCACAAACAATTTCATCCTTCTCATTGATCCAAATAAACGTTATTTATAATATAACTTTTATTTATATTTTATTATGAATAATTTTATTTTTCTTTTCTTATTATTTTGTGGATGTCACAAAAAAAAAGAAAAAAAATTACATTTTGATTGTTATTAAAATACATCCATTTTTTTGACGAGGGGTACTCAGCGTTACGAAAATTACAGAAGGGGTACACATATTTCAAAAGTTTGGGAAACACTGCATTATAGAGTATGTTATAAAATTTTTCCATCAAAAATCACGTATGAAACAAGCCGTTAATTAGCACATTTAATCTTTTATTTCATATTTTGATAATATTTGCTCGCCATTTTGAAAAAAGACATGCATATCTTTGTCACAAATCTTACCAAAATTTAATCAACACCAGGGTAAACTGAAACTGACAGACTGATTTTCTCAAACAGCTGTTGAGTTGCAGTACTTTTTATACGTTGCACAGATACAAAGATACACAGGCTGACAAATACGCCACTTTAAAAATGGTGGATTTGTGTTCTTGAGCTGCCAAACCGTGTAATACATCGAAATCTCGAGTTTCGATTTTGGTTCCTATTTCAATTTTAGATCAATGTAAAACCATACATATTTTAGCTAAAGTATGAAAAAATAGAAGCAAATAAATGTTACTTTTTAAATGTTTTGACGGGTCATTATATTTCTCCATTGACTTCTAAGAAAAATATCAGCTCACTAGCGATTTTATTGATATTTCTTTTATGTTGAAGTATCACAGTTACATATCCGTTTAAAATAAAATCTTCCTACGTGAGTGTTCGTTTACATATAAAAATAAGCTTCAAATTTCATCTTACATTAGAAAGTTAACATGATTTAAATACATTTTTAACGAAGTCTTCGCGCATCAAGAACCCCTTATTTCAGATGTTAATTGCTCATTTGGAATTTCGAATACGAATATTACGGAATGGAATGAGTTTTCCACTTCAGTTGGCTGCAAATCATAATGCGCAACACGTGTGATAAGAATTTTGCGAGGATAAACGCGAAACAGTAATTATTGAATTCGAACATTTGAGTCTAAGAAGGGAGAAACTATGGCCGTTAAGGTAAGATGGATGATATCAATAGATTTGAAAGTGTTTCAAAGAAGTTCAGTATTTGTTTGTTTTAATGCAAGAGAATAAATAGTTAGATTATTACTTAGATTAATATTGCTGTCTCGGCACATAAATATAAGAATGGAATGTGTAATTTAAATGAAGTAACTGTTTCAATGGTCACAGATGTGTAGAAAATTTCATGTATAATGTCCACTTTAACAAGAAGAAGTTGCAATCTTGTCGAAGTAACTCAATGGTTAGAGCATCGTGTGGCCAATTTGGCGATCTGCTGTTTGGTCACAGGCACATACTATGGTACATTACCAATGTTGCTTGACCGAATAAACTCTTCCTTATAGAGGATATGGTTATCGGGGTGGAAAAAGAACCAATTCGAATTTTCAGGAGACGCTTGTGAAGGATGGTAATACTTTCAACATCCCTATTACATTGGATGCTATCCTATATAGTGAAAGACAGAATGAAGTAGTTGTTTAGATCAGCAATTGTATGCCGATATGAACGATTTCAGATGGAGGAGATTATAAGACCTCAACAAGAAAAAGTTGGTGACACTCTCAATGACAAAATGGTAGATATTAATTAGCTGTACAGTTGAAAGATCCTCTGTTCGATCTCCAGCTAAAACAGTATTTTTATACATGTTTTGAATCTAGGAGGCCTAGATTTTATCTCCGACTAAAGGTGAGTTCTGGCTTTGAGTTCAAGTTAAATCTACATCTGTACAGTTGCTGTGTGAGGCATTCGACTGAACCCTGTTCAAACGGGGAATTGGACAATAAATGTCCATCTGGCCAGTCTATACTTCAACCCTTGAAACACTGTATCATTTTACCTAAGAAAATTATGTATATTAATTAATTTATTTTATTTATTTTATTTATTTTAATTTATGCATCTAACACTAAATTTATTACGCCATTTAAATACATAATAGAATTGATCATAGCATTATCAAAGAAAATTAAATTCTGTCCCAATTAACAGAAGCCTGTGATGTGGCACATCGAGATTATTTTGATATTTTGTTATTTTTTCTAGTAGGTGTATGATGGTGATGTTATTCCAGTTGAACGATCAATAAAAATATTTGATGGTTGTTAATTTTCTGCTTCGATAGTCTACATATCACATCTGTCTAGCAACTGGGATGATTATAATTTAATTTATAAAGTAGAATCCACACCAATCCATTGACATTCTATAGTTATTTTATAAGATTATTCAAAAAGCATTCAGTTTTTCACCGGGGGTGGGAATAGTTTAATTTATGCATTATAATATGTACATAGCTACAGACATTGGAAACTATTTTGTGTTTATTGAAGAACAATTTTTATTTTAGTACTGAATATGCCACCTCATGCATGTTAAAGGGTAAAATGAGAATTTTTAGTAAACACGCAAAAATGTCTTTATCTCACAAATGTTTACGCTTTGTAGTTCATTATGTATGTTTTCGTTGAGAATTCAAAGGCGGCTTTCTGAATAATTTTAGCATTATATTATTCGAAGCGAAGTGGAAATATTGAAAAGTTTTAAAAGACTGAAAAGTCTAATCATTTTAAAATATACATTATTCAAAAATCAGTGAAGAGTGGAAATGATTAAAGCATTCGTATATCAACATAATTTCTATTTTAAGAAATGTGATTGAAAGTTTTTTAAAATCCTACTTTTCCTATGAAATATGTTCCCTTAATGTTTTTTCTTCTTTTCTGAAAATAGGACTGTTAAACTTGAAGCCATTTCATGATTTAATTCCGATGAAAATCAAACATATTTTTATAAATGATTGTTGGAATAATTGTATAAAAATGTATTCACATTTTTCAGTTTTTTATATAAAAATCGTTCTTACTTATTTATAAAACTCTAAAAAAATTGAAACTTGAGATATGTGATGAGTGGTTAATATACACCGACAGCATCAGTAGATTTTTAGTAGCACTAGGGTCTTTTTTCCTAGTTGTTGCCTTCCTCAACCTCGTTCTGTGGTTACATTCACACTGTTTGAAACATCTAATGCAGTAGCACCTCATGTTTCCTTATGATAACCACTCATTTAAGACGATGCTCTCAATTCTGCTCTTTCCATGGATGCAAATCTTGATATTTTTTTCTGAAACACATCTCAATGTACGCAGTTTTAAATGTAAACAAATTAAATCGTTATTAGTTAAACAGAAAGTTAGCATGCTAAAAGTTCTAACAATTGTGATAGTGAACAATTACTTTTTTTAATTATTTTGTTTAATTGTTTTAAAGAATTAACAATAAGACATATACTTGTCAACTGCATTGATAATTGTATTCTAATTGTATTTTTCCGTGGCAGACGTACTTTTATAATTCAATTTCAAATAATTTCTTTTATTGTTTTCTGCGTTTCCATTTGACTGGAATTCAGTCCGCGGCTATCTTTTTCACGCTTATGCCATTGATCTATCCACGAGAAATTTTGACGTCGGCCAATCAGCAATCAAATATAGAGAAGTTTTAAGTGAATCTATTAAATTTTTGACCATAATGGCAATGCTAAATTTAATTTATTCCCAATTTATTAACTAAGGCATAAATTAATATTTTAAGCCCATACTTTCCCATTTACGGGTTAATGTTAGTTTTTATGCAAAATTTCAGAAATTAGTGCTTTACCGTCTATTTAAAGGGGAGTGTCAAAAATTCACAATATTTTTAATATAGAGGTAAGTGCATATAAAAAGCCTACCCTTTATTATAACATTATTTAATTATTTATGATTTCTGACGTTCTATCTGAACGTACCTAAACAACCTCGAAAATTGTACGTCTTAGATTCATAAAAATGATTTCATTTGCTTTCAACTCTCAAATTACGTATGGCATGACAATTTACGCAATACATATTGCAATATAGATATTTTTACTTGAATGTACTGCACTTAAAAAATGTGCAGAGAACTTGTAAAGGTAATTTCATGTACAAAGAAAAATCTGATTTGATTACTTTCTCTACAGACGGAAATTAGTTTTCACGTCATTTATTCATATACATTAATTTCAGTGCTATTGTGCAAAATTACACATAAAATGAAAACGTAATTGAAATTACGTCAAATTGCGAGTTAAATAATGAGACATATTTTTTTTAGACATTTGGCACGATTAAATTAGCAAACATCTTATGTGAGAACAGTTAATATTAGCGTAGTAGGATCGATTTAATTAGTCTTGTTTAAAAGTAGTAATTGAACAAATATTTACTTATATTTGAGCACATTCTTCAGTTTTTCGATAATTCGATGGCCTACAACTGCATACTTATTATACATATAAATATATATATGTGTATATAATATATATATATATATATATATATATATATATATATATATATATATATATATATATATATACATGTATAATAGTTTGAAAATTCAATGATAGAATAGAGAGAAGTTGCAACTCATAAATTCTAGCTTAAAACATGCCTACATATAAAAAGAAGTATTAAATAGAGAATCATTAATCAAATGTAAAAATAAAAATGCACATTTCTATCCATCAAGCTAAAGACAATCAACAAATATCAATGGAATGGAATCGATAATTGAAAAACAAATAAAATTCAAGCATTACAGCTATACACGTGGAAGAGCACTAGACCTAAATAAATGAGTTGTTCGTTTTGAAAAATTCTTCGTGAGGTCCAAGTATTTAATTAAAATGAACATAAAATGTGTGTTTCTGATATTAGAGATAGATAATATCTATAAACTCTAATAACTTGGACAACACACGTAAAGATAGAAAAATTATAAAGGAAACCAGAATATCTGGCATAAAAAAACACTGTGCTAAACAATATGTGCTAACCATCGGAGCCCAAAATGAAGAGACCAGTTTTGCCAATCGGAAAGCTTAAAATTGGAGGTCCACTATTGCCAATCGTGTGACATAAATAATAGTAATGCGAAAAGGCAATAAAAGGTGATATTCTACATTAAGAGCAACAAAATAATGGGGCGTATAATCAAAAACAGTGAGGCTAATATTTAAGGGGATGTAAATACAATGTAATGTTGAATGAAGAGACTGTGGATGTCAGGCCAATATAAGATACAAAGAAGGGAATTCATGAATATTCAGCTAATCCAAACTTTTTACGATACCATTTACTAAATATGGTGGATATTTATATAATTTGCTGGTAATTTTTAGATTATTTATGTATATCATGACATTTTTTATCTGATAATCTATAAATTCTAAAAAGTTGAATAAGGATATTATTTCTAAACAATTGAATCGAGTTGCAGGAGTTAAATGGTAATATTTTATTAATCTTGAAATTAAAATAATCTTTTTTATGATATAAATTAGTAACTACTCCATTAGTAGGTTCAATAATTAGATTTAAATCCAAAAAATTAATATTATCACTAATACTAGCTTCATTAGGAATTAATTCCAAATTGTCTGGATAGAAATCTAAGACATAATTTTCAGTCCTAATTATAATCATACTAAACAACTCAGTCATAATTTTCAGTCAGTCATAATTTTTATCATTCTAAATAAATCAGATCAACATATCTGTAAATTTTATAATCTATTGAAGTAACAGACTGTTCATAATGATAAAGGTATAAAATAGCTAACATACTGTTATTGCAACCACCTTGTGGAACCCCTGAGACTTGTAAGTATATTTTATTTCCTTGGAAAATATAATTATTGAAATGAACAAAGTGAAGACGTTTAGGAAAATTGATAAAAATTGTTTGAATAGATTGATTAGTAATATAAGCATTACTTAGAGCTAAAATTACAACATATATATCAGAGACCTTAATATTATTGAAAAGATCTTTAAAGTCAAAAGTTTGATATCCAATAGTTTACCTCTTGATGTTAATTTATTTTTTAATTCTTTACTATTATTTAGAATAAGGTAATTGTTGCTAGAGTAACGTAAACTAGCATATATTAGATTTAAATAATTTAGTAGTAATTTACACTCTGTAGAGTAAGTATTATGACCACTAGTTACTGTTCTAAATTTAATAGGATTTTTTATAAAATTTAGGAATAAGCACTATATATGGAAATTTAGGAATAAGCACTATATATGGAAATTTAGGAAATTTATAATTGATATTTAAATCACTATACATAGTGATAATTTTTAGTTTGATACTATTAATAGAATGTGATATAGTTTAAATAGAGTATTATTCTTTAGATAATCTAACAGAAATTGTATATAGAATTTTTTAGAAGCATTATTAGAGGTTTTATCAACATAAGTAATAACAAATGATCTTTGTAAAGGATTAATGGAGTGTTTTATATCATCAATATTATATTTAGATCTAGACAATTTAATTCTACAAATAGTATTTTTAATAAATTTTAATAAAGTAAATTCTACATATTAAATGCCTCTAAAGGCAGAGCATATTTCGAAGCAAATTTATAAATATATTTATCAATGTCAAGATTTATTGAGTTTAACACTTTAAAAGAATCCTTACAAGATGGTATCCAGAATTTAGTGCAAAATGACATAATTGTTCTTAACATGTCGTTTTTAATAATGGCTAAGTCTCCTGTAACTATATGCCTCAAGTGTGGATTTAGATATTTAGCATATATGTTTACTTTGCAAATATACTCATTGTCTATATTAGACACAATATCATTATCTATAAAGTGAGATTATGAAATTCCATCATAATTAAAAATAGATCTACCAATAGGCTTGCATTTAAAAGGTTTTGAAACACTCAAAATCCCAACATATATATATATATATATATATATATATATATATATATATATATATATATATATATATATATATATATATATATATGTGTGTGTGTGTGTGTGTGCATAAGTATGTATATGTATATATATGGATATATATATATACATATATATATGTATATATATGCATATATATATGTATATATATATATATATATATATATACATGCACACACACACATATATATATTTATTTATTTATTTATATACACCCTAAGACAAAGAAATCGACGCAACAAGAAAGAATTATCCACATGAGACAAAAGTGTAATGTGGATGTACAGGAAAAGAAATGATTAGAATTTGAGAACAATTGGATGATTTATTGCACTGCGAGATCTACACAACGTGAGAACGTCAATATGGCGTTGATCCCCATCTGGCCTTGATACTAACTGTTAGCCAACGTGGCATTGATACATAAAATTGTCGGATGGTGTTCTGAGGGATGTCGTTCCAAATGGCGAGCTAATTCGTCTACATTCTGGGGTGGTCGCAGGCGAGGCCCAATCTCAGCCTAAATGTGCTCAATAGGCGAGAGATCTGGGGATCTGGCTGACCAAGGAAGTGTGTCGTAAGCACGCAGACAATCAATAGAGAAGCGTGCCGTGTGTGGCCTGGTATTATCGTGTTGAAAAGTTTGGCCGGGGTATGGAATGGTAATATAACTGGTCTTAGAATGTGGGCAATGTACCGCTGTGTTGTGATGGTGCCATGGAGGGATATCAAAGGGGCCAGGCTATCAAACGAAATAGCACCTCAGAGCATAACTCCCTTTTGTCAGGCCATGTGGCATGTGACAGTAACAGCTGGATCCTGACGATGTTAGGCTGTCTCCAGACTCGTCTGCAATGGCCGTCGGGACTCAGTTCGAAACGGCACTCATCACTTAAGACAATTCGTTAACAATCCGAACAATTTCACGTCGATCGGCCCCTGCGCCATTGCAATCGCTGTTTACGGTGCATATTGGTCAGTGGTAGGCGGCGTAATGGACACCACGAGTATAGATTTCACTCTCGTAGTATTCTTTCAATGGTCCGGGTGGTCATTTCTGTGTTTGTCATACGTTGGATGGTTGATAACGACGAATCTCGTCCTGCCACAGCTTTTTTGACAATCGCTCTATCTTCTCGTTCTGTCGTCGCTCTAGGCCGTCCGTTGCCCGCTTGCTGCTGAAATCTGCCATTCCTGCCGACATCGTCTAATTGTTGCATAGCTGCTACCCAAATACCTAGCGATTCGACGGTGTGCCCATCTAGCCTCAAGCAGTCCAACCGCACGTCCTCTTTGCAAAAGCAAATAAATTGTTTAATGTTGTTAGTTTTAATGGCTGCTGTGATCTTATTTCAAATACTATCCTTTGCTTGCTATCTAATTAATCGCATTTAGAAGACTATCTTTCTAAAAGAACTAATACGGTGATTTATCATCTATGAGAAGATATTGTATCTGAAAGATAAATACTTTTGACAATGTTTTACAATTAGACAAATGAGGACAAAATTGTTAAGTGTATTTTCCTCAGAAGGCATAATTTATAATTCCCATAAACATATCTGTTTCATAGGATTTTTATGATTTGTTCTTTGAAAACATAACATAAGAAAATTACATATAATTCATAGGAATAATGCCAAAAATATGCAAATTTCAATCGATATTTGATTCGTGCTTAAAATGCAATTATTACAACCTGTAACTACACTTAATTGGGGTAGTTGGGCTATTAGAAAATAACTATTCTATCTATTTTACGCTGAAGTATCGATATGTGACATATGAGAAAAGGAAAACATTATCCAAATCACTAGAATGCCATTTCTTTATTTTTCCAATATCAGATTTTTGATAATCGTAATGGGAAATCATTACGAACGTTAGAGAATACGTGTAATGATAATCACTCTTCTGTAAAAAAAATCAAATATATTGACATTTACGAAGGGAACGTTTAAGTACAATAATTTTATGCATTGGGTATAGCAGCAAAATAATCATTTATAATTTAAAGTTTAAACGAAACGAAATTTCATTAAGCAAAAAACCTTTTCATATTTATGGCAAACATATTTTTACTTTTCATACCATTGTAACAAGCAGTGGTTTTCAACTTTTTTGAGTTCACAGCGCCCTTGACTAACTATTTTCCTTCTGTTGCTCCCCTGCTGCTACAGTAATTATCGCAAAACTATTGGTAGTCGAAAACTTTCGAATATTTTTAATTTTTTGTAACAGAACACGAAATATAGTAATCATGTTCACTAAAGAGCAGCTAAATACCTTCGAAGGCACCCAAGTGCGCATAAGTGCAACCCGACGCACTATTTTAAAACCACTGATAAATAGTAATGTTTCCGAAAATTTCAGAATTCAAGATTTTAATAGATAAACATGTTTGAGGGGGCGTAGCCCAATGGTTAAGGCACAGGGATTGCACTCTGTGGACCCGAGTTCGACTCCCGGCTCATCCCAAACTGTTTCCGTGTTCACGCAGAGTGCGGGCCTATGGGTCTGAATGTCCTTCCGAGTGTGGGTATGGATGTATTTCCAATAGATTGTTGGTAAGGGAAAGAAGGTACATTCTCTGTGTATGTGGCCTTTATGGCGTTTCGATCTAAAATGGGTGGCATTGTCCCAGCCACAAATGCCTTACAACAACATCGGTTTGGTCGGACGGTCTGGGTCAAAAATAGGAAAGAAAATATAATAATGTTTTAAGACACCCTTATCCCAAAACGATAAAGACATCCTAATTTGATATTTAAATATAAAATATCTAAAATTATCTAAATACATTAATTTTTTTAAGATAATTCTCAATTTTCTGTTGACGGCAATTATTTGCAAGTAATGTAAAAATGTATATAATTTAAATATTTTTCTCATAATTAACATTAGTAGTTCATGAGTAAATACTAACTTAATCCTCTGTAAATTTAGGTACACTAATAAACCTCGCAATTATTATATCCATATTGCTGAATAATGCGATTTGAGAATATTTGATAAAATATGTTTATTCTGAATCAACGAAATGTCAGATATTGCTACGGAATTATGAATTAACTTTAGTCGCATTGCAGACAAATTAAATTTACTTCCTATCACTGCACCTTGTTTGAAAGCACACAAGAGTGGAATTCAATTAGATAATTTGCTAAATTGAATCAATATTGATAATGATGCTCTTATACCTTTCAGGTGTTTTTCAGGTATAATATTAAAGCAGTCAACTTAATTTGAAGTATATTTAATTACATTTGATTAGGTTTATATATACTTAAGAGCATTTATATATGTTAGTAATTCTAATTTCCGAATTAAAATAGTTTAATATTGTCAGGCAAATTCGTATAGTTAATATATCCAATATATCTATACTAACTGTATATCCGTTCTTTGTATTGAATATATAATGCAATTAAACCTAATTCTCAATTTGTAGTGAATATTTAATATTCCCGGTCTTTCTTGTTTAAAGTTTATAATTATTCTTATAAAATGGAATGATCCGAGTTCTACGGTGCTGAGAAAAGACAGACAGAGAGAGAGAAGCAAAACTTGCAATTTTTACTTATACGGATAACAACTATTTCGGAATCAAACAATAAATTATTTGTGCACTATGTTTCTGATCTTCTTATTAGCGGCAGAAACAAAGAGAGACATATTTCATTTATGGCTTTTGAGCAGGCAATATACTGTTGACCATGCAAAAGAAAAACAGCTGATACTGAAGTCTACGCTCACAGTGCTGAATGTCTTCCCTTCCTTATAAAGCTTCCATAACTATAGAGATAAACACACAAACAATTATTGGGTCACTCTATCGGATTTTGAAGTACAGTTATTGTAGAGGGAATCAAAAACTTTTAGCTCATATTAATTTGGAAATTCAAATATTGATTGTGTCATGTTTCCTTGCAGGCTTATGTAACGATTGGGTAACGCTCAAAGTGAGGAAACAGCTGGAAGGGCAAGAATGTGGACAGACAAAAAGGCAGACAGACAGGCGTCTACTTTATGTGGGACTCTACCAAAACTGCCCATCAAATCTTATAGAAATGATATTCTGTGATTGTAAAAGTGAATTTCATGAAATTCTGTACAGCCGTTCTTCTGCGACAATGAGACAAGCAGTTGGATTTTCAATTTTGCTTATATTGAATTGATGTAGTCTAAAAAATGACTGTTTCATAATGTACTAGCAGCGATTACTCTAAGTTGCTCGAGATTTATCATGCAAAACTGTGAAATAAAATTACACCGGAACATATAGGGCCGTGAAACTTATACCTAATTTTTTCACTGTGAAAGATGTAAATTTATTGCATTATGTAAGAAAAAAATTATTGCATTATATAAGTCATAGCTGCATAAAAAAGAATCTTTCTCATAAAATGCTGATAATTACTAACCATTTTTAACACTTTTCAACATAGTTGAAAAGAGTTTATGACTTTGCACATTCTGTCTGTCTGTCTGTCTGTCTGTCCGTTAGCACGATAACTGCCGTAAAAATGACTTTTTCAAAATGAAATTTTAGTATGTTGTTCAAACGGTCTGTGGGACCTATGGGAACATAAATGAATAATATCACCCAATTAGTTTTGGATTGAACCTGGGTTGAAAAAATGAAATAAATTGAACCATATGGGACCTAATTTTTCAAAAAAATTTAAGAGAATTTAAATTCATAAATTGCTTCGAAAGTTTTAGGAAATATTCAAATTATCCCATAAAATATATAAAAAAATGTTCAGCAAAATATATTCAGTAGTTTTTTTAAATAACAATTAAAATAATAATTAAACACTTTATAAGAAGTGATCACGTGACAATTATATGAAGAGATCACAAGACCCACTTCAAAGTGAAATATGGCATCCATCTTGTTGTTGTTGTTGAGACCCAGACCGTCCGACCTACCAGAAAGGTGTAAGGTAACTGTTTGGACGGCCGGGAAGTGCCACCCAATTTAGACCGGAACCCAGTGGGGGAGGCATCCACAGGGACCGTACCCTCCTTCCCCTACCACCAACCTCTCGGAAGGACTTACGGACCCACATGTTTAACGTGATCGTACTCCGCGTGAACACGGCGGCAGTTTTGGCAGCGGCTGGAATCGAACCCGGGCCTACTGAGTGCAACTCCAGAGCGCTAACCAATGGGCTACCGCGCCCAGCGGCATCCATCTTGTGTCGAAATCGTGATTTTTAAAATTATTTTTAATTTATATTTAGTGTCGTATCCGTCCTAAAACCGCTGTGCATCTGTATTCTGAAACAGCACAATTACAATATATTTGAGTTTAAATGATCAATACCATCCATATTGTGTCAAACATTTGATTTTTAAGTTCTTTTTAATTTAAATTTAGTGTGGTATCCGTCCTAAAACCGCTTTATTTTTGCTTAATTTCTGTGCATCTCTATTCTGAAACAACATAATTGCAATATATTTGAGTTTAAATGATCATCAAACTTTGATTATTTCTACAGCGAAACCTAATTTTTACTTATGGAGGACGCAAACTGATTAAGCTGTAAGATGAGTTCTACAAGAATTGCTGAATTTCTTTAGCGCAAAATTATTTTGCTCAGGAATCTGCAATATAGATGATATGAATGAAACATTCATTGGTTTTACATAGAGAAGCAAACGATGTAATTGCAGACTTCTTCTATGGCGTTTTATGCATAGAGTTAAATTACTTTGGCCTCCATGGTTTTAAGTTTTTAAGTAGAATAAATTATTGTAGTACTGTGATGAATGAAATAAAAATGTATGAATGAAATATTTACTGCTTTTACACAAGATGATTTATATTTCGATGACGTCATTTGAATCAAGTTCGTTTTCTTCGACGAAGTTTTAAATTTTCAAATACAATTAATTATTGCAGTATTGTGATATATTACCGTTAAATGTATCGCAATTTAGAGATGTTTAAATAAAATTAAAGTTGGAAAGTGTTTCATAATCAATGCTTTATGCATGATTGTTATTTCTTGTGATTTCTTAATACCTTCCGTTGTTGAGTAAGCCTGTGAGAAAAAAACCATGGTGATAATTTCCATTTAAATTCATATTTCGAATCTGTGGTTTTCAAAAGTGACTAATACGTTCAATAAACTCCCACAAAACTCAGATATTTAATTGACTAAAGTAAAAATCCAACGATTTCCAACATTTGTCGTTGGGAAGCACGGAGTTAGAGAGTAGAATTTTTAGAAAAAAGTTTGGTTTTCCATTAATATTTCAACAACCTCAGGTTTTAGAAACTCGAAACTTAGAAGAAATTTATGAGGCGATATTTCAAAGCTATCCACAAAATTTCATTAAATTCGGTTCAGCCATTCTCTCGGGATGATGAGACGAACGAAAGTGTCGTTTTTCACTAATATCTCGATAACCACTGGTCATAGAACCGCGAAACATGGACTAAATTTTTAGTGGGTCTATTTTCATACTACTCACCAAATTTCATCAAATTCGGTTCAGCCGTTCTCCCGTGATGTCGGATCATACATACATACACACATACATGCATACTTTTCTTCTTTATATATATTGTAGATTATATATTTATTTTCATGAAATGCTTTTCTTGAAAAGTTTTGAATAGTTGCTAGTATACTAACTTACACATTTGTTAAACTATATTGTATAAAATATGCATATTCATATTGATTATGATCTGGTGTAATTCTATTTTCTGTATATCTGTAATATATATTCTTCTACTATATGTGGTATCCGATTCCGGAAATTTAGATCTGGAATTTTTAATTAAGCATACATAATCATGGCTTCTTTTAATTAACTTGAAAACAATTCTATTGATTCTATTCTTTGATTTCAACATTAAATTGCATGGCGTTTGTTGAATGAAGTGGGATTGTGTTTCACAATGATGCTTTAAATACCTATTCGAAATGTCATAACAGGGAATAATGCACCATTTAGGGCTGGAAATTAAAATTTTGTGAGTATTCTTCCCATGATTCCTAATGAGGGTGTTATCACAAAGCAAATATAGACATAATTGGAAACATTAAAATGGTATTGAATTGAGTAATCAAAGATAAATATATTTTATTTTATGCACAATGACGATAGTTTAATTATTGATAATGATTTCGCAATTATTTTTACATATAAATGTTCTACATTTATATATGCGCAGACTAGGTTATTATATATATTTGATTAAAAAATTGGTTCATTAGTAAATAATTCCTTTGATCTTCTGCAGTAAATAGGTTGAGCAGCTCCTGAGTTTTCCTACAGATATATTTCTTGTATTTTTTTGCTTTTAGTGGGTGCTTAGATACGTTTACCAAAGAATGGTTTGAAGGTTAGATGATCTTAATCTCCTGAAAGTATATTTACTTACACTTTCGAAACTGTTATATATAGATAATTATATTTTTTCATGGATATTAATTTGTGTTTTATTGCACAAATACAGGCTCTTACTTGCATTTATATTATTTAGTTCTTTTTACTTTCCTTATATACATAATGTATAAGGAAAGTATTGTGACGGGGTCGAAAATTCGAATTTGAGTTTTCGACAGGAGAGCACGTTTCAAGTATCCCTGATCACGAATCAAACATTTTTGAAGTGATGTGTGTGTGTGTGTGTGTGTGTGTGAAAGTATGTGTGTGTGTATGTGTGTGTGTGTGTGTGTGTGTCAGTGGGTCTGTGGAGACGATAACTGACGAACGAATGGACCGATTCGAAACAAATTTGGTACAAAAATCACAATCTGTAAACACTGGAAGCCTATTGTTTTTATACGCAATCGAATGTACAGAACCCCCCCCCTAAATTTTCGAATGAAATTTTGAAAAAATCGTCAAAAAATCAAAACCAATAATAAAGTTACGTAAATAGACATTCCTTATGTAATTTTTCATTAGAAAACGATTGACATAAATTTGAGAACGATAACATGAACCGTTCTCGAGATATCGCACATTTTTCAAAAAAATTATCAAAAAGTCAAATAAAATAGAAAAAAAATATTTCCTATTGAGAAACATGTTCACTTTTCATATATAAAATCATGCGATAAATTGGGTGACATCATTCTCGTGGATCTAGCTCGTTCCATTCTTGAAAAATGATACTTAATATAGATATAGAGTAATACTTTTGCATTTGAACGCCAATTTATCTGCTGTAAGAATAACTTATTTCTTCGTTCATAACGCTTGGCGAGATTTTGGCGACGAAATTGGCGGAATGTCGCCAAATTGGCGAATTTTTGAAATGTTGCCAAATTAACGAAAATCTCGCCAAATGGATAAAAATGACGCTAAATCAATGAAAATGACGACTAATTGTGGAAAATTCAATATCTAATAAGTTATATAATATATAAATATATAATAATAGTTATATAATATATGTCGAAAATTCAATATCTAATAAGTTATATATATATATATATATATAAAAATAAATTATTAAATCCAAAGTTAGAATGTATGTAGTAACTCATAATACACTATTCCAAAATTTTCTACAAATACAAAGAAATTAAGACAAAAAGAGGAAATAATAAAGCATAATGCAAGTCATAAGGACAAAGACAATCAACAAATTTCAAAAATGAGGAATGCAAATAAGAAAACAAAAAAATCAAGCAAAAAAGCTTGCACATGGAGGAGATTTATATATATATATATATATATATATATATATATATATATATATATATATATAACTTATTTCTTTGTCCATAACGCTTGGCGAGATTTTGGCGACAAAATTGGCGGAATGTCGCCAACTTGGCGACTTTTTGAAATGTTGCCAAATTAACGAAAATCTCGCCAAATGGATAAAAATGACGCTAAATCAATGAAAATGACGACTAATTGTCGAAAAGTCAATATCTTGGAAAGGATATTAGTATCTACTAGAAGAAAAACCTATTTATTTTACTGTAAAAGTAATAAATTCATTTCATTATATAAGGAAAGTCATGTGTTGCCCACATAAGATTTTTTATTTCGCGATATAATATATTTTTAAAAGTTACACCAAAATTTCCATTCGAGCAACCATGGTCACTTCCTAAAGGACCTTTATTTGTAAAGTTAATGGGGTTTTTAAGAACTTTTCCAGGATCTATGTATACTTGAGATTTTATGTAAAATTGTCACAAAATATATATGAATTATTTGTGTTGTGGTTTATTAGAACTATTAGCATTTTTATTCTGCATATTAATGAGTTTTTACAGTAACTAAATTAAAAAAATAACGGTGTTTATATGCAAAAATATACGAATATAATATTCTTGGGATTTGAAACCTTGCAGAATTTAATTAATGCTCATCTACTCATTGTCTTTCTTGAATAACGTACTTTTTCTACTACAATGTTACTCTAAATGCCCATTCCGAACCCCGCAATTTCTACTACAGGCGAGAATTAAACATGGAATCAGAAGCTTTCAGTAGATTGTTGTTTAAGGTGAAGTTAGATACACTGGCTTCCAAAAGTTAAGCACGGACGGTAAAATCAACAAAAATGTAAAAGTAAGTCTTTGATTAACTCAAAATTGTACATGAATGTAGCAAATGTGTTTATTCATTAAAGACAACAAGACTTATCTACAAATATGAAAAAAAAAATATTTACTTTTCGTAAGTTATATGATGACGTCACAGTTGGGTCATTAACAAAATGATATTTAAAGGCAAACAAACCAAACGAACTTACATTAATATGGTATGTGACCACCTCGAAACTTCACACAAACATTACAACGAGTTTCCATGCTTTCAATGAGGTGATCAACCATAGCAGATTCGAGCAATTGGCAATCCTCCAATAGGGCAGTTTCTAACTCTCTGAGACTGGTTGGATGAGGTAAACGTGCAGAGACAGCACGTCCGAGGGCATCCCAAAGGTTTTCAATGTGATTAAGGTCGGGGGAATGCGCCCGCCACTCCATACGAGAAATGCCCTCATTTTTCAGGTATTCGTCAACGATGTTAGCTCGATTGGGATGGGCATTATCGCCCATAAGGGGGAAATCAGGACCAACTACTGCAGCGTAGAGTTTTGCAATGGGGTCTAGGACGTTATCCCGATACCGCGCAGTCGTCACAGAACTGCCTTTAAATATGTGCAGCTCTGTGCGATATCCCATTGAATTTCCAGCCCACACCATGACTCTGCCACCTCTGAATACATGTTGTTCGATGATGTTCTTAGCCCGATTGCGCGTTCCTTGTTCTTTCCAGACCCTTACACGCTTATCATCTGATTCCAGGGCAAATCTGGACTCGTCTGTGAACAGGACGTTGCACCAATCTGAGACAGTCCAATTGGTATGTTGACGAGTGTTGATGTCGATTTATGTCTAATACTGTATATTATACAATATTTATCTGTATATGAATATTTACTGTATATCATACAATATATATATATGTTCGTGAAAACAATGTTTTTTCTATACTGTAGTATAGAAAATTATATATATATATATATATATTAAATATTTATATTATATATATACCGTATTTATATATATACGGGGTTGCCAAAATGAAACTGGCCCGGAAAAGTTTTTCGGAATTTCGTGAAAACGTAATCTAAACAGCAAGGAGATCATTAGAAGACTTTTCCGGGCCAGTTTTATTTTATCTACCCTGTATATATATATATATATATATATATATATATATATATATATATATATACATATATATATATATATATATATATATACATATATATATATATATATATATATATATATATATATATATATATATATATATATATATATATATATATATATATATATATATATATATATATATATATATATATATATATATATATATATATATATATATATTAAATAACAAAGTACTAAACGTACCCGATTGTAAACTAATAGAAATTGCCAATCATATAGGCGCAGTGCTGCTCTATTAATGTATTGTATATAAGAAAATCAAAAATGATCGAGAGGTGATATAAGTGCCAACAGGGAAATAACAAATGTCCAAGGGGGATTGTGACCCCTTGTTCCCGTTTATAGCCAGCTATTACTCCTGAGGAAACACTCACGGAACCGTTACGTGCCTGTGGCCATATTTCCTTGGAACGTCAAATCAAAAGACGTATAAGAGGTTAACCCAAATGACAGATCATTGATGAATGATCTGTCCTTTGGGTTAACTTCTAATTTCAACCTGTCTCAATCCAAAATATTTTTTCTCCACTCAGTCCATGCATTCTCTTCTGGCATACGTCTTTTGCTTTGACGTTCCAAGGAAATATGGCCACAGGCACGTAACGGTTCCGTGAGTATTTCCTCAGGAGTAATAGCTGGCTATAAACGGGAACAAGGGGTCACAATCCCCCTTGGACATTTGTTATTTCCCTGTTGGCACTTATATCACCTCTCGATCATTTTTGATTTTCTTATATATATATATATATATATATATATATATACTCGAAATTTATACTCAAAACTAATAATAGTAATTTTTTTATTCTATAACATTTATTACTATACTTTAAATAGCCATTAAAATATGGAATTTGGAAGTAAGAATGTTATAAATTTATATTTTTGAAATTTATTCTGAGGCGCATAGTAAAAGGCAAATATTCAAAAGCTCGATGGCCAGTTTTTTTTTTCATGTATCAGTTTATTCATTTCTAGTTCATGCTATTGAAATATGGTGTTTTTAATACGCTTAATATTTTAAATGGTTTTGTTATCAGTACACCTAAAATAATAAATTTTACGGAAACAATGCTTTTACAACTACTTTTTTATAACTATCTTAGCTTCTGACCTTGAACAAAAATTCATGTCTATCTTGTAGTAATACGTGCTTCGAATTTATTCCAGAATTCGAACTTTTTCAAGTGACATAGCTCTACTTTAAAAGATTGCTTTTCAAATACTACATTTTAATAATACGTTTTAAATATTTTTTTGTTTATTTTGCCGAACGATCCATTTTAATTACAAAATTTTAGACATCTCTCGGGTAAAAATTAAATTTAGATGTTTGCTTCATAATTCGAACTTTATCATTTCAAGATGTGCAAATATTTAAAAACCACAATATTTTTCCGATGCTACAAATAAAGAGAGAATAGTTTACCCTAATTAGTTCACTTATCTTGTTTCGTAATGCTTATTTATTGTTTGCAGGAATTAATTATTTTTATCTGAGCAAGCCCTGAAATTCAAAAATTTTAAAGATCCACGTTTCTAATTAATTTTGTCCGAGGGCTTACATATACGTGGTCGTTCCCTAACAGCATTTTTTTCACAGTGACGTAAGATTTACTTCACACTGTGACTTTCAGACGTTACAGGACGTCGCAGTACGTCTCGGCAATGTCATATTGAGGTCACAGCGAAGTCATTTTTGTCATTTTCATAGTTGTTTGTGACGTCGCATATTAAGTTGTTTGTGACGTGGCATATTAACGTGGCACGTCACATTGTAATTGCCATTGTAATGTCATCACATTGTTACGTGTTAATTAAATTTTGTGACCGTCACAGGATATAGTCACAATGAAGTTACAAAGTTACTAATACGTAACGTCGCATAGAAGTCACAAATATTATGTCACATTGTGATCCAGGTGTCACGTGACTATAACGTCACTGTCACATATGTGACGATCTTTGCTGTGAGGGGTCATTTGACCTAGTGCATTCGAGCTCGATCGTTTTGGTATGAATTTGCCCTCAAGAAAATGTTAAAACTAGGATGTTTCTCGTTATTCTGTTTTACAATTTATCTCTTTAAATAATTTTAAATTTATATATAGTCTCAAAAGGCATTCAGAATAAATTACAGCAGTTAAACAGTTTACTTGACAGCACCCCTTTAAATGAATACATTGCAAGTGTTTCATTTGAACCATTATTTTATGGAGCAGTTTGTCTGCTTACTATAATTTTAAAGTATCTTGCATAAATTCAATTTATACATTTACTCGAAATTTTAAAATTTTAAATTCTAATATTTTTTATACTATACCAGTTATAAACTATGTCATTTTTCACATTGTGTAGCTATCTCGCAATTATTATATATTGATCTATATGAATCAGCTTTATTAACCAGTTTGAAAATTTTATCTGAATTAATTTAATTATACAAACATCTTAGTCAGTCATTCAATTAAATATATAAAATTGAAAACATAATTTTATGTTCCATTTGCCAAACTCTGTTTATTAAATTTTAAGTCTTGTTTCAATATTAATTAGAAATGGTAATTTTTCTTTTCTACTTCACAATTAGAATGTTTCACCATACAACACTACTAAAATAATAAATAATTTAAACAACTTTCCATGTTGATTTTATACAGTGATATGTCTTGCAGAGTAGTACTTTTTACCTTCAGCACCGTGCTTTCACTCTTAATCGGTCGTAATAGTCATCATACCAAATTTAGTTCAGCTGGTAAAAATAATGTAGATTTGTTTAGTTAAAAAGACATGCATACAAACATATCAACATAAAACCTTCTGTCTATAGTACAAATTGTATTTCATCTGCTTAAATAAACTTATTAACAATCTATTTCTGTAAATGATTTAAACTTTTATAATCATGAAGTTGAAACATGAATGTTTTAGTTAAACAAAATTAACTAAATTCCATCTTAATTAAAATTAGAAACTACCTATCCTGAAGATTAAATCCAATGATTAGAGCATTGAAATGCATTCCTTTCATCAAATGTAGTGGTATTGTGTTGGATAATATTACACCGAATATCATTAAAGGGAATTTAAATAACGGATTAAATATTTCATGAGTAGACTTTGGGAGAATCCTGATGAGTATTAAGCATTATTACAGGCACAGATTCAATTAAAAATATGTAAATAAATAATATTGGAGAAATCCTAAACCCTAGGAAAATGACACCATTACTTTGTGTTTTATAAGAAGTTTAATTAATTTTCAAAGTTTTAGCAGCAGTTTGAGTTTTACAAATATCGAAACCATTTGCCTGAGAACAACGAAATTGCGACTACAGAAATTCCTTTCGTAATTAAAGTTTGGAGCTTGAACACGTACTAGGTTTGTACATGATGTGAATTAAAACCTAGTGCGTGCTCAAGGTTACAAACATAGTACGTGGTATTCAAAATGAAGGCAGATATAGTTAAATTTAATTTATTAAATTGTATGTTGACAGCATAAAATTTTCACTACATAATGCAATATCGTTATGTCTTTTACAGCGACGTATTTGTGTACCAGATCCACAGAACAATGAGTTTGCCATTGAATTAACGTCACGAATTGACAAAATCTGTGAACTAATAAAGACTCGAATTTTAATTTTTGAATTAAGAGTACGTTTTTATACGTACAGATCAAACTGCTGCTAAAGAATAAAATTAAAATAACTTCGTTAAAACATTATACATTACATAATCAATAGTATCAATATTCGGATCGAATGCGTTCTGTAAATGATGCCTCTCTCCCTCTCTCCCTCTCTCTCTGCGTGTGTCTGTATCCGTCTATATGAGTAGGCTTCGAGTAGACCAGGAGTATACCATGAGTAGACTCCATGCGAAGACTTCATGAGTAGACTTTGGGAGAATCCTGATGAGTATTAAGCATTAATACAGTCAAAGACTCAATTAAAAGTATGTAAATGATATTGGAGAAATCATAAATCCCAGGAAAATGACACCATTATTTTGTGTTTTATAAGAAGTTTTATGAATTTTCAAAGTTTTAGAAGCAGTTTGAGTGTTACGAATATGGAAGCCATTTTCCGAGAATAACGAAATTTCGACTACATAAATTCCTTTCGCAATTAAAGTCTTTAGCTTGAACATGTACTAGGATTGTAAGTGATGTAATTAAAACCTAGTGAGTGTTCAAGGTTAGGATCCTAGTGCGTGTTCAAGGTTACAAACCTAGTGCGTGTTCAAGGTTACAAACCTAGTGCGTGTTCAAGGTTACAAACCCAGTACGTGTATTTAAAATCAAGTAAGGTATATTTAAATTTAATTTATAAAATTGTATGTTGCAGCATAAGATTTTTTGTGAATAGTGCAGTGACTTTACGTCGTTTATAGCGACATATTCATGTACCAGACACACAGAATAATGGCTTCGGCATTGAACTAACGTCACGAATTAACAAGATCTGTGAATTGTAAAAAAAACTCGAATTTGAATTTTAGCTTAAGATGGCGTTTTTATACGTTTAGCTCAAATTGCTAATAAAGAATAAAATTAAAACAACGTTAAAACACCATAATATACAAAATCAGTAGTACCAATACTCGAATCGAGCGTTTTTTAGGCGATGTCTCTCTCTTTCTGTGTGTGTTTGTGTGTATATAGTGTATGTCTTTCTCCATATTTAATGCAGTAAAATGAAGGTCATGCATACTTTGCTAATAAATCTTTTTCAACTTTGAATTTTCTTATTTCTAATGAACAACTAAATTTGAAGATGACTTCCTTAAAGTGAATTAGATGCACATTTTATATATTATTCTGAGTCTTATGATTTTTTTGGGTTGACTGTATAACCCTGGGAGCCGAAATAATGAACGGTGTTCGGATTTTCATTTAGACCAATACATCATTATTTTACAATTAAAGAAAGAATTCATTACCTTATGTGGGATAAGTCATGTTCTGTCCACATCAGATTTTATATTTTTTTAATTTGGAACACTGATATCAGAATGAGAGACGATATAAAAAGTATTCAAATTAGATCTAACACTTAAATGTTGTTTGTGCAAAAAAAGAAAATAATTGTAAGAAAAAATTTTAATGTGAAATTTTCCTAAGCTGTACAGTAAAAAATTTAAAAAAAATGCGTTGGATAAATAAATATCTCAAAATATAAATAATAATCAAAACATAAATAATAATTTAAGCCTGTCTTTAATTTGGTTGTCAATATCAAATTTATTTTATGTAATCCAATGTAATTTAATTTGAATTTACTTAAATTATATATTATTGTCTTATAGCTGTTTGAAATGAACGACTGTAATGTTATCCCTTATATTTTATTTTAATGATTGGCAGTGTATGGCGTTTTGTAAGTCATATTTACCGATTACTTTGCTTAACACATTTCAAATTATGCTCATTGTGTACTGTTCAAATATTTTATAACTTGGTATACCTCTTTGAGAGCATTAATCAGCATCTCAGAGCAGTTTCGCGAATTGTAGTCAATAATTAAATTAATAATAATATATAATTAAAGATCTTAATTATCCCATAGTTCATAATTGTAGTGGTAACAAGAAAACATGTTGAGTGTTGCAATTTTAATACAATCTGCTGTGATCGATGATGGCAGTTATACGGCCTATTGTTGAAAATATTTTATACAATTTAAAACAATTTTCCACTTAAAAGTATTTATCTAGCTTTAATGGATCGAAAGAAACCAGTCTAATATGATTTTTTGAAATTGTTTAACTACAGGTTCAAGCATATATCATGCATTGACGGTTCGAAAGCTTTTGTGTTCCCTAAAAGAATACAACTGACGTCTTCTAATGTTTTCTTTTCTGTAAAAACATCTGGTATTTTTTTACAATGTGGGTATATATGGGATCATTGAGTGATTAAATTAATGGCTGCTTAAATGGTGAAGTGTACTCGAGTACAAATGAATCTGACAAAACAATTTGCATTCATTCAAGTTGTCCATAAAATGTTGAATTTATGAAATATTGAAAAGAACGAATTAAATTCACTTATGAAATCCATTAGCTTAATAGAGATGTATCGTGATACGACATATTAAGATCTTCATTCAGAGCAGAAAGCTATTGTTAATATTAAATACCTTTTGTTCTCATAACCGGCGTGATGAAAACGCTTTAAAGCTTGATTAATGGACAGTTAATGTTCTTGTGTATTTTACTAGAATATAAATAAATGCACGTAAATTACACCCGTGTTCATGAAATTAAGTCTCAGAGAAGGTAATTTCTAAAATTTTAGCATAAAGCTGAATACACAATTTCTCTTTTACACTTGTAATATGAAAGTTTTGCATTTGAACGTTTGAATTTTTATCGTATTTGTAAGTGTCCTATATTCTTTACAATATGAAATGAAATTTAAAATGAATAGCAAAATTATTGGTTTCGCATTTTATAGATCATTTTATATTTTAGTAATTGGAAGAATTGGGACATAGGGTTTAATATCGTTTTTGAGTAATACGTGTTTTCATTCTGTAAATACGATGAATTACGAAATCGGCCATAAAAATGAAATTTCGTACGATGTTTTGAAATGGTAACAAAACTAACACTATCAAATTTTAGTGAAATCCCTTTATCATGACCCCTCATCATGAAATACCTAAGGTTTCTTTAAAGAAGCAAACGAAATTTATGGAATGATATGGTAATGAAATTGATATGTCATGAAACTGATATAAAAATGATATATAAAAGATGTAATAGGAAGTCATAATACATGCATTTAGTTAAAAAATGAATAGAATAAATCATTGATCTTCTCAAGATGCAAGACTTGGGCATAAAAATTAAAATTGAAAAAATAAACATTTTTTCACTAACCAGTTAGATATATCAAAGTCCTAAGTAATTTTAATTGTTTGGAACTTCATGGATTGGAATTGATTGACATATTGGCTTACAAATAATTTTAAGATTTCCTTTAAGTTATTTGAAATTTTACTTTTACCATAGTGTGGGATTTATATCTGCATACGTAGTTTTCAATCTGCAGCACTTTTTCATGCATGGAATATATCCACATACTTTACAATTTCTGTGCTTTTCAAATGCAGAAAATATCAACATTGAAAAATGTTCTCCGATGTGATTTGAGTTTTATGAAACTGTATTGCATTCTTAGCCTGAATACGTAATTATTCAGATTTGCTGAAAAACTGAAGTATATTTTTGTATTATAAAACTGTTGATATATTTGGTGCGTTTATATTAACGACCACAGGATAAAAATTAACATATATTTTCAAATCCCCCTCCGGAGGGGTGAAAATGAGGTTTAATCAAAAAGTACATAGTTCCAGAATCTACCGAATCTTTTGGTGATCTGGAAGACGGAATCTTTATATTCCTAAATCAACCACCACCGGATAAAAAACAGAGCCGGATTTTCGAAAAGAATAAACATTTTCCACAGAAAATTTTCCAAAGAAAGAACACCCAGAGGTCTGAAACATTGCACACATTTTGTATCGACTACCGGACAGAACATATTTGATCATCTCTGCATATAGCGATTAAAGATTAAATGTACATTGTTAAACATATTAAATAATTAAAAAGGTCAGTTTTCAAATGATTAGTTAAGTTAAAATTCAAATTAAAAAATGGCATTGTTAGTTTCATCAGATGCAAATTAAAATTTTAAAAGTTTTTATATGCGTTTACCTTAATGTGTCTTTATCTATCTTTGTCTCTTGTTAAATATCAGTGCAATCAGTCTGTATTTTCATATTTCTCAGAAAATTCATTCCATTCAAAGACTTTAAAAATTAAGAATTTTCTTTATAAAATATGTAGATGTATCGGGCTTCTTACTGTCTCCACATAAGCTCAATATAAGAAAGGACGATTGCAATATCAAGCAATATACAGCTATGCTAATCTGCAGTTAAAAATTGGAATTATTCACAGTAAGATATTCTTTATATGAACTGCGTTGAAATTAGGAATAGTGTTTGATTGCAGAAATTGTTCTCACTTCTGGAGAATTCGCTAATATATTCTGTCTCATATTCTATGCATACTTTAATGTAACTGATGAATTGTTGTATCTAAAATTTTTTGAATAAATATGACTTTGATATATCTAGTTCTAAATTTCACTATGTGCACGAAAGATGTTTGAATATTTGTAAAAGACAATACTTTCTTAAATTTAGTTAACTGTTTGGTTTATAAACTGGTGGATATACAATTTTATGCTGCATTAAATTGCATCTGTGTCTACTTCAGTGTAATACTTGAAATCTATCTTGGTGCTTTTACTGGGTAATAGAAATAGCAAATGTAAAATTTCAATTCTGTTTGTCAAATGCAAGAAAAAAACAATTTGAGTTAATGTCCACTTTTTAAATTTGGCATATAAGATCAAATATCAAATGATCATATATGTATTTTGAATTATTAAAATATGTTTGAAATGTGCAAATTCGAATTTTTTCGTTTCATGCTAAAAATTTTAATTTGAAGCGTTTTTATAGAATTGCAGTATATTAAAAAAATGAAGTAAAATATTGTTAAAGGTTTTTGTTCGTAAAATAATTTAAAAACTTGACATTTTGTACAGATTTATAGAATACGCACTTAAATTTATAATACTTCAATAATTAAAATTTGGGAATTTCGAATTTTTAACAATGGTATGTTATAATACATAAATTGCTCTTTCATTGCAAATACAGTTTTTACTTTCAGGATGTTTTATCATTTCAAATAAATGCATCTAATGTTTTACCCTGCAATTTAAAGCAGTTTACACACACACACACACACACACACACATATATATATATATATATATATATATATATATATATATATATATATATATATATATATATATATATATATATATATATGATATATATATATATATATATATATATATATATATATATATATATATATATGTATATATATATGATGCATATATACTGTGATGCAACTTTCTGAATGTTAAACACCTAAGGACTGCGTTCCTAATTTAATTAAGTGCTATCTTTAATTAAATGAGGTAGATTTAGCTATGTCTGTCTGGATTACTTGTGCCAAGGGAACTATACAATTTGTAAACACGCAATTTATGTTGGGGAACTCTTTGGCTCGAGAGTAAACGAATTTAAACGCACGTGTCCAAATTACCACTTTAAAAGTACTGTGAATTAGTTAAAGATTTAATTTAAATAGTTCGGCAAAATTTTAGATGATAATTCTAAGCGGACTACAGCGAATTGTTAATCTGGGAAAAACTAGCATATACGTCATATTAGAAAAGAAAATTTCTAGATATGTAAATTAATACTCTTGGTATTTTTGTACATTACGAAATGAATCCATCTCCAGTTCAATATATTATTTTGATAATATAATTCTGAAATTCTAGTAATGTGGTGGGAAAACTTTAATTCTGAATAACTGCAGTCAAAGCATTTAAAAGGTTAGTATTGAAACGTTAAGTTTTTGAGCGCCATTGTAAAAATCTAATGCTCATTGGGAAGTCAAACCAACACATTAAACAGACGACTCTCTAGCCATTGAACAATTGAATGATTATATTCTCATCTATAATTGAATTATATATTCACATTAGTAATTGCGATGACGAAAATGCACAGTGGTTATATCATGATGTGTATTAAAAGAAAAAACATTATTTAATTATTTGTGAACACGGGAAACATAAGAAATGACCTAGTTACAACTCAGAAATGCTAAAAATATATGCTACAAGTTAGTTAGTAACAATAAAACGTAATTACTCTGGTCAATTATCTAGACTGAATATCTCAAAAATAAGGGTATGTGTTACTTGAAATTGCGATGCTCCAATAAATGAACAGTGTCCTACAGAAAATCATGGGATGCACAGAAAGACCCCAACAGCAGATTTGAGTTTTACGTGCAAAGATAGTTCAAAAACATTGTCAAACTGATTTAAACAATGAATATTGCAGTTCAAAGTTGTACGTTTTGAAAACCTAGGACACCCGACTCACCTGAGTGCATGAGCACTCAGCTGGGTGACCGGAAAGTAGTAAGTGTGAAGAAATTCCATTATGCTAGAAGAGAAGGGCCGACCATCATAGTGTCTTTCCAGTGATGCAAAAGTTAGGAATAAAATCCTTTCATACCAAATACGAAGAGTGTAGAAAACCCAGACCACACGACCAACCCATAGGCTAATGGTAGCTTTCTGTGTGGCCGGGAAATACGAAGAGTGTGTTACATTTTGACGAACAGACTTGCTTCTTAAAATCCGTATTAGGATAATCTATTCACGTTCATCATTACATCGTCGAATTCAGAAACCACTAATGCTAATGGATGTTATAAATTGCTGTTTTATTGATGATAATAATAATAAATGTTAAAAATGTGTTTCTAAAAGTAATTAATAATAATTATAAACGTTAAAAATGTGTTTCTGAAAAATAGGTAATAGCTTATGTAATATCTTTTAACTATCCTAGAACTGCAACAAATATTTTAATTTATAGGATATTAATATCCTGACGTATAAAAATGTGGTTTCTTCAGTTCTTATATATGTTTCTTAAACTCACTTATTAAACTCATTACTTAAACTCATTTATTAAACTCATTATTTAAACTCATTTATTAAACTCATTAATTACACTCATTTATTAAACTCATTAATTACACTCATTTATTAAAAGATGCGGGATTAAATTCAGAAAATTTTATTGGTGATGCACCAACCTAATATCCACTATTTTATAAATTCAATGATTTGCTTTTTTTCCACATACCCATTTTATCGTTACGTAAATAATGGGAGCTATTTTTCCATATAATATTTTAAATTATTTTAGATAAGTACAACATAATTTAACATTTTAATTATTAAACTTTTGAGATAAAATTTTAATGCACCCTTTAATTTATATCTTTATTTCATCATAGCTTCAAACCTCCATTAGATAAACTCACTAGTCAGGACCAATACTTTGTTATTACGAAAATTCGGTACAACGTACTTGTTAAATCAATTTGCACTCACAAAATTGTTGAAATATGCTACAAACATTCCAATGATATATATATCCCATGCAAACAATAGGGCAGTTTATGGAAATATTTTATGTCGTTCCTAATGAGTATTACGTAATAAGGGAAGGATATTTCTAATTACGAATATGCAAATGATGTTGAGACATATAAATTTATGTTAGAACAATAATCTGTTTCAAAGTAATACTTATACTTTGCCCAATGAGAGTGATCAGGTGCGTTCGCAAGTTATATATATATATATATATATATATATATATATATATATATACATGCATATATATATGCATATATATATATATATGTGTGTGTGTGGAAAATGTGGAAAATTAGAATAAGTGCGGGATACTGTAAGAAGAGGTGAGCGTATGAAAATTTTTCATTTCCACGCCTGTCCGTTACGTGATAGCGCTGATAAGAGATTTAAAGGATTTGACGCGTGTGGACAGTTGTTGTTCCAAATGAAAGTTCGGGACATATTTAATTGACGAACTTGAAATTTTCGGTATGTCTTCCCGATATCACTTAGATGATTTTACGCGTCGCCGTATTATTGGATAGACCGAAGAAGGCCGAAAAATAACAGATGTTTCCAAGGAGTTCGACATCGCCCACAGCTTTGTTTCACGGCTGCGGTAAGCTTTTAAACCAACTGTAATGTATAGAAAGCGTCACGGTGGAGGTTACGTTAAAAGTACAACTCCTGCAGGAGACAGATATATTGTACTATCGGCAAAAAGGGACCGGTATACCACAGCTCAATAAGTGGCAAGTCAGTTTCTTGCTATCACAGGCCATTGGATCTTCGAAAAACTGTAGCCCGACGTTTGGGAGAAGGAGGATTATATGCCCGCAGACCTATTGTGTGTGTCCCATTGTAAAGACTGCACCGTACCTCCCATTTGCAATGGTGTCGTGATCATCATAATAGGACCGAACAGGACTGGGCTTGCGTACTATTCTCAGATGAGAGTAGGTTCAGTATGTCATCGGATTGTAGACGGTAACTGATCTCGCGTGAGAGTGGTACTGCTTATCGTCCAGAAAATATCCAGAAAAGGGACCGATATTCGGCATGCTGTATCATAGTATGTGTCGGCATCATGATCAATGGCCGCATGCCCCTACATGTGATTGCAACTGGAACTATGCCTGGCCAGCGATACATTGAGGAAGTTCTATTACGTCATGTTCGCCTTTTCCGTGGTGCTGTCTGTGATAAATTTGTTTTCATGGACGACAACGCACCATGTCATCGAACACTCGCTGTTCAGGATTGCCTAGACAGCGAGGGTATTCAATGCCTCGTATAACCAGCACGTTCTCCAGCTTTGAAACCCATTGCAAATGTTTGGGATGCTTTGGAGAGGCAACTTGCTGGTCGAAAATATCCTCCAACAAACAAGAGCACCCTCAACAGTGCACTGACAGAGGAGTTGGTTAACTTGCCTAAACAGATGCTGGATAGTATTGTGCAAAGCACAACACGGCGTGTGGAATGTTGTATCGTACTCCATGGTGGACATATCCCGTACTGACACCTTTCTCAAAGGTGCCTGCTGTCGTTCATATGCATTTCTTCATTTATCCGTACACAGCATCAAATGAACACGTTTTTCTTTCAGATATTTCAAAACCTTCTGTATTTTCCCGAACAATATATGATCTTAATTTAATGTCTGAAGAGTGTGGCAACAATATTTTATCCTGGTGGGCCCCCAGCCCCGCTTAATATTGTGCTACATTGCAGTTTGTGATCCGTCCTTAGCAATTATCCAGCAATATATATATATATATATATATATATATATATAGGATATATATTTATATATATATATCAACACCAACATATAATCAGCACCAGGGTAACCCACTGGTGACTTATGTACAGAATTTTGTACAATTTGGTCAATTAGCTTTTAGTAAGAGAAAATACATACGATTTTTGCATTTACGATTTTTATATTTTACATATTGAAGATTTTTGCGGGCTATTTCGTAGAAAAAGGTAGATTTCTTTTTCTCTGAATAATATCAAAATCTAATCAGCACCAGGTTAATCCACAAGTTACATATCCACCAAAATTTGTGAAATTTGGTAGATTAGTTTTTTAGCTAGAGTAGATATAGTAATTTTTGCTGGCCATTTTGCGAAGACAGAATGGTTCTATTTTTCGAATTGTGTCAAAATCGAATCAGTACCATGGTAATCCGCCAGAGATTTATTTACTAAATTTTGTCAAATTTGGTCAATTAGATTTTAAGATAGAAGGGATGCATACATTGCACTGACAGACACACAAACGCCACTTACAATATTTTTCAGTTTCCAGAGTGCTTGAAACGTATAGATCCTTTGAAAACTCAATTTGCGATTTTCGACATGATTCCAATGCTTTCCTATACATTACCATATCTTGTAGGGAACGTAAAATGTTATAGTGCAAAAAAGAAAATTTGATCTGGGCTATTAAAAGTGGAGTGATTTGGAAAATTTTGTCTAATATCGGGAATGTTATTCTTAATTCCCATGTACATTAAGAAATACTGATTGCTTAGTTATAATTCAGAATACGAATATTTAACAACTAACCTCATAGTTTTGAGTTTCAATTGGCTACAAATTACACCAATACTCAACACGTATTCTGTATCTGACACTTTTGCGGGTGTAGCCGCTTAAGACTATAATTATTTATTAAGAATGAGAAATGTGTGACCACTAAAATGAGATGAATAAAGATGAAAGAATTGGAAATAAATAGATTGAAATCGGTTAGCTATTCATGAAATATAATCTGAAAATGCGCAATTGTATGAAATGCTTTCATGTGGTAGTTTGCAGGAAGAAGATTGGTTATCGGTAATTTTACTACTGATATAACGTGGTATATAACCATTATATTGACAACTATACATTTTTTTATTTTCTTGTAATATATAGGGGAATTACTGGAATAGTGCCGAAAATCGAATATAGAGTTTTCTGCCGATTTACACATTTCGAGTACATTAGAACCCGAAAAAAGTAATTTCAGCTTGGCGTATCTGTATGTGGGTGTCTGTATTTCTGTCTGTGTGTTTATGTGTATGTGTGTGCAACGTATGTATCCACTAAAAAACTAATGAATTAAATTTCACAAAATTTGTTACATAAGGTATTTGTGGCATTCCCTGGTACTAATTAAATTTTAGTACGATTTGAATGAAAATAAATCAAAAATCGCACAAAAATCTCACAAAAATCGCATGTATCCACCTTAGCTGAAAAAGTAATTGACCATTTTCCACACAATTTTGTATATAAGTCATACGTGGATTACTCTGCTGCTAATTAGATTTTAGTACGATTTGGAAAAAAGGAATACGCATTCTTTTGCGAAATGGCACGCTTAAAATTTAAAAATCTTAAACAAAGAGCTACAAATGCTGAGATGTGTCATTTAAATGCTTGTTTAATACGTAACTTTTTATGACGAAAAGAACAAGACCAACTCCATAACCATGGGACTAACAGTTCTCCAGATATTGCAGTATTTGGTATTTCTGCCACGTCGCCTATTTCAAAATACGTCCTATTGCCTAGTGAAAAAGGAAATTAAATAAAATTGCGAATAAAATGTAATTTCAAATAATGCTTCATGCTATTTTGTGCGATTAAACTCAATTTAATGAATTATGGAAGAAAAATAAATTTGAACCGGTAGGAAAAATTATATCCTGCCTACAACAGATTTTTAGTGTTCAGTGGATTTAGATAGTCGTATGCTTTTCAAATACTGAAGAAGTTTTTATTTTGTTCTGTGTGTTTCCAATTCCAAGAAATGAATTTCTCCTATCAACCGGGCAGAAAGAAAACTGTTTATAAAAGTAGAAAAACTATGGTTTGAAAATTGGTTTAATTCAGGATTTAACTACCCAAAATATGGTTGAAATAAAAAACATTTTTAAAAAAGAAGATTTAAATAAATGAGTTTAAACTAGCAACCCTCGCTATAAACCCAAACTGTTTCAAGCTCTTTTTCTGTGTCTTAATTTTCTACATGATTAAGAATGCAAAAATTTGTATGATGTGTTGTAATTATCGTAAGGACAAGTAGTTTTTGTATTTTAGAATCAGTCTGTAAACATTATGTATTTAATAAGGCCTTAACTCAGTTTTAAAATTTCAAGAACTGGACTATTTCCCATAAACCTTCACAAATGTTCAAAATGCATTCTTTACAGTGCACCTTTCCCACTCGAAAATATAAATTTATAGTTGCTATGTTTTTATGACTTATTGGCGACCCAGGGTTTACTGTACTATTCCCAAAAGAAAAAGAGGATAAACTTAAAAAGGAGAGACCCATGACAGAGGTTAAGATCAGCAGACCCTTGACAGGAATACCCTGCAACTCTCAGGGATCGATTACATATCGACCCAAGTGCTAGACAAAAGCCAGCCAAAGTGTTAATAGGAACTGCTTCACATTCACATAGTATATGTGAGGCAGTTTTCTTCCTATACAGACAACCTCTACAAATTGGGTCCTAAATAACAACCATAATGCTTAGGTGCATTTTAAAGGTGAGATGCCCGGTAAAGAGCCTAACAGTCTTTCTAATGCCAGTTCTTATTAATCTACTTTCTGGCACTTACATTAAGCACTCACATTAGGGCACTCACAATTCAGTTCTTTCGCCTGCATTTTGCCCTTTATGCCTCTTCAATGCCTCGTGCTACAGTTCACGAAGTTGTCAAAAACGGGTCCCCAATCATCACATTAGAGGTGCCTCGGGGGCGACAAATGGTTTACTTAAACATTTTCTACCCAAATCATGAACCAACTAACTCATTACCCGGAACTCGTTACAAATATATATCTGTGGTAACAACAAGAGACGAAGGAGATCCAGCATATTCTCGAAACAGCTGCATGTTGCATTATTTGTGCGTTTACACGTTATTCAAATTTGTCTTACAACACAATATATTCAACACACACATATATACTCTCAAATAGATATATTATATTTTTTTCAAAATGATCGGGAAGTATTAAATTATGATTGCCCTTGAATTTAAAAAAAAAATGAAAATAAAACTTTCTCTATGCAATAAATAGTATAAGAAAATAGAATAAGAAATAAGAAAATTCCAATACATTAATGATAACTAAGAACCCTTACTTAAAATAACAAGCTTCTAATCCATTAATGATAAATAAGCACTTTTATTTTAAATACTGATTGCTCATTTGGAATTCCACATATGGATATTAAGGAGTGAAATAAGAGTCTGAGGCCACAAATTCCAATGTTCAACACGTGTTATGGGAGTTTTGTGAGAAAATACTTCATAATTACTCGAATCAAACTTATAACACATAAAGAATGGAAAGTGTAGGGTCATTAAGGTAAGATTGATGATGTTAAAGGATTAGAACATATTATGAATTACAATCGGTGTCTCGTGGAAAATGGTATACGTAAAATGTAAGCCATGAATCAGAAGATATTATTTTATTAAAAATGCAATGTGGAACTTTTAAGATAATGATCTTTTCTATAAATATCTAGAGTGAGAATTTCCACTTTATTCTCACATTTACTGATATCCTACATATATATTTATTGACACTACCAGTTGCACAAGGAAAACCATGTACTTTTTTATGACCCTTGTTTGCAAATTATGTTTTTAAATATTTTTTTAATACTTTAATAAATTTAAGTTAGCAATAGGTTGGTCAAGTTGTTGCAGTGGATAGATTTATCTGATTTACATTAAATCATATTATTTTAATACCTATAACATCTAAAATTGAGTTAAAACTATTATTTTCTCTTAAAAACAAAGTGATGCTGAAATATGCGTTGGTATATTGAAGAGCCTGATAGTGTACATGGATGTTCCTGGCAATATAGCTAATAGAAACAGCACCAGTTTATAATAACTATAATACTTAATGTCAAGTAGCTATTTGTATGCATGTGGTTGATGGCACACTTTTGCGACTTGGTCATTTGTACTGGATCTAGGTGGTTCCTTGACAAAAGGGATCAGTGACAACAGCATATTTATGGGGCACAATAAAGAACAAACTTTGCCAGTGGTAGTCACATATTTATACTATATTCAATAAATATCTAATTGCATACAAAGACGTAAAATGTCTCAGGACAGTGGTAAAGAACGTGGCCGTGAGTATGTCCATTGATCAGCATATGAGGGTAAAGAAAGTGAAAGAACGAATAGCAATCTCTCTATACAAGCAGTAGAGACGGAGATTTGGCACTCAGTAACAATTGTATCAACTTGCTGCAAGGGATGTTAGAGAGAAATGTTTTTCTTAAAATTACAGATAGAAGAGTATTGAAGTGTACCTTGATGAAAACACTTCTAATGAGAATTCCAGACGAGAATCTCATGAGATTCTGTCTAAGTATGAAGTAAGAATTGTTGAAACTGGAAGCGGAATGTAAGTACGGATAGGTGATCTGCAGATAAGGAATGAGTTAGTTAGTTGCAATTCGTAAAATTATTTTATGCTATGGAGATAAAAGCGCATGTAGTGTTCAGAGTACTTTATTAATAAATACACACAAGATAAATATGAATAATGTAGTAAATCTAATCGAGTGGAGACAAGTTTGCTCACATGAGTTCATTCTTGCTTATATGTAACTTTCTTGAGATGTAACACGTTTGTTGACAGAGGAAGAGCTAAAAAGATGTTCTTAATTTTCGCTTATTAAAAGTAATTAAATTACTTATTTTAAATCTCTGACTCAAAAATTTATGAAATCATTGCGCTCTTAGTGCTCTTAGGTCATCAGCTATGTCTTACTAAAAAGTATCAAAAACGACACATTAACGGTCGATATAGGTGGCAAGGGTTTATAGAGATAAGTATTTTTTTGTTTATAATATCCTTACTATGAAATTAGACAATCAATCAACAATAGCCTGTTCGTAATGTGTGAGATCTACATGTAACCACAGAAAACATAAAAGCCTAATTCAAACCCACGCCATTTGGATTCCACAGTGACCAGACGTAATCCCTACTAAACAATTCTGCTTAGGTAAGTAATTGATTGAATTACCGTATATATTTTCAAATGTATTAGTCTAATATACTTTTGTATCGAGAGCTGGAACTGGCATCAATTTCATTGGCTACAACTATTAGACTGTAATCATGCTTAGGCGCCATGGTAGAGAATCATAGCTAAATTTAATTCATGAAGGAAACAAATTGCTGAAGGATCCTTTGTTATGTATGTAGATCAGAACAACACAAAATATTTATGTGTTTAAAAGTCAACTGGTGCTTTTTAATGCTGATATTAGATGTTATAATATCAGAAACACAGGTTAACCCACAGCCAGCTCTATTATATGAAAATATTTCTTCAAACTTTCATAAAGAATAACACTGACACGGTACTTGTAGTCCGGCCGTCCATACAGTTACCTTACACCTTTCTGGTAGGTCGGACGGTCTGGGTCTCAACGGTACTTGTAGTTGGTACTTGTAGGTACTTGTAGTTTCTTATGTAAATAAGAAAATTCGTATAAAAGAATTTAAGTATTATCCATCAACATGAAACTACTACTTCAAAGTCTGATTACTCATTTAGAATTCTGAATAAGAATAATACGGAATGAAATCATGCGATTCACTCGACCTCAAATCCTAACGTGCAACACGTGTTGGCAGAGTTTATGAAGACAAACGCTAACGTGTAATTACCTATTCTAAAAATAGTATAAATTAAGAACAGGAAATTCACTGCCACGAAGATAAGATTGAAATGCTTAAGAATTCGAAGAAATTGCGAAGAAATTCTTTTGTTTTTTCAGAAACGAGAAAGATATAAAATGTATTTCATAATTCAAAAATCTTTACAGCATGAACTACAAATTGATATAGAAGTAATGCATTTAATAAAAGTATGATGAATACACATTTTTAATTTTGAGACTTGTATATAATAAATATTCTGGTGTGTCTGAAATTTTCGAATTCGATATTTTATTGAAAAATTACTTAGTACCGCTAAGCACATTTTGAGATGTTTCTGAACTATTTCTTTCTTTGTATGTGCGTGTTTATGTGTATGTTTGTACATCGTGTAATAACCTTAAAAACCAAAGCAATTTGGGCTATGAAACATTGGGCAAGTCAACGAAGATCTAAATAACATGTCGCCAGATGTGACAGTAAATTGCTATAAAATTTGTTAGAGGTGTTTCATGAAATGCACTTCTGCATACAGAAATAGGATCCAAACACAAAAGGAAAGGTAAACAACTAGTCCGACTAAGATAAGGAAATATGATTTGTAACAGAAATCCAGTGGCCTACAGGAAGCAGAACAATGCTGAACATATCTGCAGCAAATATATAATGCAATAACACTATCTATTTCGACTAATCGCAAGGCAAGAAAATATGATGTTATACAGAAATTTAATGGACTATAAATAGAAAGACGGTGAGATATACACCTGCGACCAAAATATGCTGCAATAAATCGACAAAGGAAAAAAACACAATCAATAATTTTAACTAATTGCCAGGCAAAGAAAGATCGTGTGATACAGAAATTCGATGTTCTGCAGAAGGCACGACATGGAAAGGTTATGTGACACAGACATTCAATAGCCTACAGAAAGCAAAACAGAAATAGATGGCATGATACAGAAATTTTATAGCCTACAGGAATTAAGACAAGGAAAAATGGCGTGATACATAAATTCGATGGCCTATAGGAGAAAAGACAAGAGGACAGATGGTGTGACGCAAATATTCGATGGCCTACTAGAGGCAAGACAATGAAAGATGGTGTGATACAAAAACTCGATGGCCTACCGGAAGCAAGACAGCCTCTAGCCAAAGGAGGAGCTTTGTAAATCCATGCGCTTTTGCGAAAATCCTAAATTGGAACACTTTACAATAATCATAAGTGCAGTTGATCAACAATCAAAAGAACTATGAAAAAATCCCTTGAGTGAGATCGATATGGCTTTAAGTTTAAGAATGCTATGAAATGTGTTCACCATATATGGCTGCTTTTGCTATCTAATTGCACTATATTGAATATGATGAAAACAAACCAATAGCTCAGGTATGCCGATGTACAGAATTACAAATATTTTACAAAAATTCGTTTCAGTCATATCTTTAGTATGCTTTTAAGTTTGTTCCGGACTTTCGGTTCTCATAAGTGAATAAAAGTAGTGATCAGAGAAATTCAAAATATTATAGAAATCTCTGAGGTTTTGATCTTTAACATTTTTGAATTATTTTATTTAAATGTGTATGCTTAAGTATGAATATTAAGTTTTGGCAAACATAAATGTGACAGCTAGTAACAGTAATATTTTTAAATAAACAAATTAATATGAAACCATTATCTTTTTATTGCATAAAATAGAATAATTAATTTTTCAGTAAAATTCCTTTTATGGTAATGATCCAAATAGGTACAGAACAAAACGCCTAATGTGAGAAGCATGAGTGTTTTCTTACGGACTCATATTTTCTCTTTGATTATTTTACAATGTTTTAAATTTAGTTCATTTTCGCACAATTACAAATTGACAGTTTATATTGAATTTTACAAATTGACAGTTTTTATTCAATTTTAATTTGCAATTTGCAATTGAATACGGTGGCGTGTCGAAAACGGTGGAGTGACGTTTCAAGTAAAAGAAAAGCTAAATATCCGGAAATTGATACATTATAGGGTAAGTCATAATTTTTTACGTCAAAATTCACGTATGAAACAAGCCGGTAATTAGCACATTTAAGCATATTTATTGTTTTCAGATTTTGACAATATTTGCACCCCATTTTGCAAAAAATACATGCTATTTGTTTCACAAATCATACCAAAATTTAATCAACACCAGGGAAAACCGCAAAAGACTTAACTACCACATTTTGGAGGAATTTCCCCGAACAGCTGTTGAGCTACGGTACTTATTATAGTTGCACAGACACAAAGAAACACATACAGACAAACAGACATATACATATACGCCACATTAAAAATGGTGGATTTGTGTTCTTGAGCTCCCAAACCGTGTAATCTATCGAAATCTCGAGTTTCGATTTTGGTCCCTATTTCAATTGTTGATCTATGTAAAATCATATATATTTTAGAGAAATTATTAAAAGATAGAAGCAAATAAATGTTACTTTATAAATGTTTTGACGGGCCATTATATTTCTGCATTGGCTTCTATGAAAAATGTCAGCTCACTAGAGATTTTATTGAATATTTCTTTTATGTTGAAATATCACAGTTACATCCGTTTAAAATAAAGTCTTCCTACGTCAGCGTTCGTTTACATATAAAAAAAATCTGATGTGGGCAACACATGACTTTCCTTATATAATTAATGAATTTACTACTTTTACAGTAAAAAAATAGGTTTTTCTTACAGTATATACTAATATTCTTTCCATGATATTGAATTTTCGACAATTAGTCGTCATTTTCATTGATTTAGCGTCATTTTTATCCATTTGGCGAGATTTTCGTTAATTTGGCAACATGGAAATAAGTTATTCTTACAGCAGATAAATGACTATTGGCGTTCAAAGTATTACTCAAAGTATATTTTTTCATGAATGGATCGAGCTAGATCCACGAGAATGATGTCACCCAATTTATCGCATGGTATTACATATGAAAAATGAACATGTTTCTCAATAGGAAATATTTTTTTTAATTTTATATGATTTTTTGATAATTTTTTTAAAAAATGTACAATATCTCGAGAACGGCCCATCTTAGCGTTCTAAAATTTATGTCAATCGTTTTCTAATGAAAAATTACATAAGAAATGATTTTTTGACGATTTTTTCAAAATTTCATTTGAAAATTTAGGGGGTTCTGAACATTCGATTGCGTATAAAAACAATAGGCTTCCAGTGTATACGGATTGTGATTTTTGTTCCAAATTTGGTTCGAATCGGTCCATTCGTTCCACAGTTATCGTCTCCACAGACTCACTGACACACACACACACACACACACACACACACACACACACACACACACACACACACACACACAGAGACATCACTTCAAAAATGTTTGATTCGTGATCAGGGATGCTTGAAACGTGCTCCCCCTCACAATACTTTCCTTATACGTTATGTATATAAGGAAAGTAAAAATGCGCTTCAAATTTCATCTGTCATTAGTAAGTTAACATGATTTGAATACATTTTTAACGAAATCTTCCTTCATCAAGAAAGAACCCCCTATTTCAGATGTTAATTGCTCATTTGCTATTTCGAATATGAATATTACGGAATGGAATGAGCTTTTCACTTCACTTAGCCACAAATCATAATGCTCAACACGTGTTATAAAAGTTTTGCGAGGGTAAACGCGAAACAGTAATTATTGAATTCGAACATTTGAGTCTAAGAAAAAAGAAACTATGCCGTTAAGGTAAGATTGATGATATCAACGGATTTGAAACTATTTCAAAGAAGTTCTGTATTTGTTTGTTTTAATACCAGGTAATAAAGAGGTTGATTATTATTTAGATTGATATTGCTGTCTCGGCACATAAATATATGAATGGAATGTGCTATTTAATTGAAGCAACTCTTTCAATGGTCAAATAATTGTAGTAAAATTCATGTACAGTGTCCACTTTACAAAATTAAGTTGCAATTTTGTCGCAGTAACTCAATGGTTACAGCATCATTTGGCCAATTCAGAGATTCTCTGTTAGATCGCCGGCTCACACAGGGGTGCATTGCCAATGTTGCCTGAACGAATAACCCTGTCTGTAGAGGAGATTATTATGGGGGTTGAAAAGAAACCAACGCGAATTTTCAGTAGACACTTGTAAATGATGGCAATACTTTCCACATCCCTATCACACAGGGTGCTATACTATATTGAAAAAGAAAGACTGTTAATACTAAGGTAGTTGTTCAGATCAGCAATTGTATGCCGATATGAACGACTTCAAATGGAGGAGATTATAGGACCTCGACAAGAAAATGGTGACATTCTCAATGACAAAATGGTTAGATAATAATTAGCTGTACAGATGGAAGATCCGCTGTTCGATATCCAGTTAAGACAGTAATTTTATACATGTTTAGATTCTAGGAGGCCTAGATTTTATCTCGGACTAAAGATGAGTTTTGGCTTTGAGATCAAATTAAGTCTACATCTTCACAGTTTCTGTGTGCGCCATTCGGAAGAACCTTGTTCCAACAGGGAATTGAACAACCAATATTCATCTCATCAGTCTATAGTTCACCCATTGAACTATAGACAGTCTCACTGTTACCATAGACTGTCACACTTTTACCCAAGAAAAGATTGCTTTATTTTAATTTATGCATCTCACACAAAATTTATTACACCATTTATATACTTAATAAGTTTTTTCATAGCAACATCGAAGAAAACTAAATTTAGTCCCATTTAATAGAAGTCTGTGATGTGGCACATCGAGATTATTTTGTCGTTATTTTTTCCAATAGGTATATTAGCTGCTGATGGGGATGTTATTTCAGTTGAACGATCAATAAAAATATTTGATGGTTGTTAATTTGCTGCTTCGTTAGTCCACATATCACATCTATCTAGCAACTGGCTTGATTATTGTTTCGTTTATAAAGTAGAATCTACACCAATCCATTGACATTCTGTAGTTATGTTATAAGATTATTCAAATAGCATTAATGTACATTCAGTTTTTCATCGGAAGTGGGTATAGTTTAATTTATACATTATAATATGTACATAGCAATAGACTTCGGAAACTATTTTGTGTTTATTGAAGAACAATTTTTATTTTAGGACTGAATATGCCACCTCATGCATGTTAAAGGGTTAAATGAGAATTTTCTGTAAACACGCAAAAATGTCTTTATCTCACAAATGTTTACGCTATTTAGTTCATTATGTATGTTTTCGTTGAGAATTTGAAGGCGAGGGTTCTGAATAATTTTAGCATTATATTATTCCAAGCGAAGTGGAAATATTGAAAAGTTTTAAAAGGCTGAAAAGTCTAATCATTTTAAAATATGCATTATTCAAAAATCAGTGAAGAGTGGAAAGGATTAAAGCATTCGTATGCCAACATATTTTCTATTTTAAGAAATGTGAAAATTTTAAAAATCAGACTTTTCCTATGAAATATGTTCCCTTATATATATATATATATATTTTTAAAAGAGGACTGTTAAACTTGAAGCAATTTCATGATTTAATCCCGATGAAAATCAAATATATTTTTATAATTGATTGTTGGAATGCATTCACATGAAATTGCATGAAATTGCATTCACATTTTTTAGATTTTTATACAAAAATCGTTCTTAGTTATTTGTAAACCTCTAAAAAAATTAAACTTGAGATATGTGAAGACTGGTAAATGTAAACCGACAGCGTCAGTAAATTTTTTGTAGCATTAGGGTCTTTTTCCCTAGTTGTTGCGTTCGCCAACCTCCTTCTGTGGTTACATTCACACGGTTCGAAACATCTAATGCAGTAACACCTAATGTTTTCTTATGATAATGACTCATTTAAGACGATGCTCTCAATTCTGCTCATTTCATTGATGCAAATCCTAATATTTTTTTCTGAAACACATCTTAACGTACGCAGTTTTAAATGTAACAAATTAAATCGTTGTTAGTTAAACAGAATGTTAGCATGATAAAATTTCTAACAATTGTGATCGTGAGCAATTACGTTATGTAATTACTGTGTTTAATTGTTTGTAAGATTCAACAATCAGACACATACGTGTTAACTGCAATTGTAATTGTATTTTAATTGTATTTCTCTGTAGCAGACGTATTTTCGAAGCACAATTTCAAATAATTTCTTTTAATGTTTTCTGCGTTTCTATTTGACGATAATTCAGTCCTTGGCTATCTTTGATACGTTCATTAACAGAGAAATTGGAGGTAGACCAAACAGCAATTCATTATAGAGAAGTTTTGAGTGAACCTATTAAATGTTTTACCATACTGGCAAAGCGAAATTTATTTAATTTCTAGTTTATTAACTAAGACATATATTAATATTTTAGGCCCATTCTTGCACATTTATGGATTCATATTAGTTTATATGCAACATTTTAAAAATGTGTGGTTTATCTTCTATTTGCAATTGAATGTCAATCATTCGTATTTTTTTAATACAGAGAGAAGTATATATATATATATATATATAATATATATATATATATATATATATATATATATATATATATAAAGTCTGCCCTTTATTATAACAAAATTTAATTTTTTAAACTTTTGACGTCCTAACTGAACATACGCAAACAATCTCGAGAATGGCACACACGCTAAATTCCTATAAAAGATTTAATTTGCTTTCAACTCCCAAATTACGTATGGAATGACTACTTACGCAATACATGATATCATATAAATATTTTTACTTAATTGTACTGCAGTTCTAAAATGTGCAGAGAATGTGTAAAGGTATTTTCATGTACAAAGAAAAATTTGATTTGATTACTTTCTCTACAGACTCAAATTAATTTTCACTTCATTAATTTACATAAATTAACTTTAGTGTTATAGTGCAAAATTACACATAAAATAAATACTTTTTTGAAATTACATCAAATTGTTAATTATGTATAAACACATTTTTTTATTCAGAGATTTGGCGCGATTAAATAAGCAAACATCTTATATGAGAACAGCTTATCCTAGCGGTATTGTAGTAATTTAATTATGCTTGTTAAAAAAGTAATAATTAAACAAGTATTTACTTATATTTAAGCACATTCCTTTACTTCAGTTTTCTTCAATTTTTAATTTTTGCAGTTTAGTTTTGCGTGTTGAACTAAAATCGGCACACACACACACACACACACACACACACACACACACACATATATATATATATATATATATACATATAATTAATATATATATATATATATATATATAAAAGAACTGATGTGAATGATTTATCATTTATGAGTAGGTATTGTATATGAAAGAAAAATACTAAACTGCTGATAATGTCTTAAAGTGATACAAATGATGACAACATTGTGCAGACTATTTTGTTCAGAAAGTATAATTTAAATATATCAGTTTCATAGAATTTTTAGATTCGTTCTTTGAAAACATAACATTAGATAATTACTTGAAATCTTAGGAATAATGCTAAAAATATGCGAAGTACAATCGTTATTTGATTCGTGTTGAAAATGTAATTATTACAACCTGTAACTGCAATTAATTGAGGTATTTGGACTATTAGCAACTATCTATTCTATCTATTTTACGCCGAAGTATAGATGTGGGACATATGAAAAAAGGAAAACATTATCCTAATCACTAGAATGTCATTTCCTTCTTTATCTAATATCAGATTTTTGATAATCATAATGGAAAATCATTACGAACGTTAGAGAATACGTGTAAGGATAATCCATCTTCTATAAAAAAAAATCATCAAATATATTGGCATTTACGAAGGGAACGTTTAAGTATAATAATTTTATGCATTGGGTATAGCAGCAAAATAACCATTTCTAATTTAAAGTTTAAACGAAACGAAATTTCATTAAGCAAAGAACCTTTTCATATTTATAGCAAGCGTTATTTTTACCTTTTCATACTATAGTACCAAGCAGTGGTTTTCAACTGTTTTGAGATAGCACTCTTGACAACTATTTCCTTTCTGTGGCTCCCCTGTTGCTACAGTAATTATCTCAAAACTATTGGTAGTCGATAACTTTCGAATATTTAATAATTTTTGTAACAAAACGTAGTAATCATGTTCACTCAAGGCCTTGCTAAATAACTCCCAATGCACCCAAGTTCGCCTCGGCGCTTTAGTTTAAAACCACTGATAAATAGTAATGTTTCCGAAAATTTTTGAATTAAAAATTTTGATAGTTAAGCATACTTAAGGGGCGGAATATCATAATGGTTAGGGTACAGGGATTGCACTCTGAGGACCTCAGTACGATTCACGGTTCTGCACAAAATGTTACCGTGTTCACGCGGAGTACGGACACGTATGGGTCCGAATGTCCTTCCGAGTGTGGGTATGGATATCTTTCTAAAAGATTGGTGGTAAGGGGAAAGAGGATACATTATCTGCGGATGTAGCCTTCACTGCGTTCTGATCTAAATAGGGTGGCATTGACCCAGCCTTTCAAACACTTTTTTCTCAAACACTTTTTTTTCTTTATATCATTAGGTAGGTCTGACGGTCTGGGTCGAAAATAAGAAAGAAAATATAAGCATGCTTTAAGACATTCTTATCCCAAAACGATAACGACATTCTAGTCTGATATTTAAATATAAAATATCTAAAATTATCTAAATACGTTATTTTTTAAGATAATTCTTAGTTTTCTATTAACGGCAATTATTTGCAAGTAATCTAAAAATGTATGTAATTTAAATATTTTTCTCATAATTAACATTATTAGTTCATGCGCAAATACTAACGCAATCCACTGTAAATTTAGTTACACTAATAAACTTCGCAATTATTATATTCATATTGCTGAATAATGCCATTTGAAAATATTTGATGAAATATGTTTATCTAGCATCAACCAAATGTCAGATATTGTTACGGAATTTTGAATCAACCTTAGCCGCATTGCAGACAAATTAAATTTGCTTCCTATAACTGCGCCTTGTTTGTAGGCATACATGAGTGGAATTCAATTAGATAATTTGCTAAATTGAATCAATATTGATAATGATGCTCGTATGCCTTTCAGGTGTTTCACAGGTATAATGTTAAAGCAATCAACTTAATTTGAAGTATATTTAATTGTATTGGATTAGGTTTATATGTACTTAAAAGTATTTATGCATTTAAGTAGTTCTAATTGCTGAATTAAAATAGTTTAATATTAATACGTTTTTCCTAATTTAAAGAATTGGCATACAACTTCGTATAGCTAATATATCCAATATATCTACATTAACTGCATATATGTTCTCGTATAATGCAATTAAACCTAATTCTCAATTTGTTGTGAATTTTTACTTTCCCTGCAGTACATAGCAATGTATAAGGAAAGTACTGGAATCATGCCGAAAATCGCAACTCGAGTTTTCGACGGATATACACTTTTCGAGACCTCTACAATACGAAAAACGATTTTCAGTGTGACGTCTGTGTGTGTGTCTGTCTGTGTATCTGTGTGTCTGTGCGTCTGTCTGTGTGTCTGTGCAATGAATGTATCCACTGTAACTCAAAAACTAATAGACCGAATTTCATAAAATTTGGTAGGTAAAACTCTTGGGCGTGACTCTGGTGCTGATTAGATTTCGGTACAATTCGAAAAAAAGCACCCGCCTTTTTTTGCGAATTGGCCCGCAAAAATGTCATGAACCCTATCTAGCTGAAATACTAATTGACCAAATTTCACAAAATTCGGTAGATAAATCACTTGTGGGATACTCTGGTGCTGATTAGATTTTAGTACGATTCGAAAAATAACAACCTGGCCCTTTTTTACAAAATGACCCGCAAAAATAGCCAATATCTAAAAAAAAAGGTTACGTACGTTCAAATGTATCAATTGAATACTTGTTTTATACGTAATTTTTGATGAGTTAAAGAATAAGAACAACTTTTTTATTCTAGGACTAACCCTTCTTGAGATATTTGAGATTGTTTTCATTTTTGTTATGCCTCCTTTGGAAAAATGTCCAGTTACCAAGTTACCAAATAAAAGCAGAAATTGAATTAAAAATGAAAATTTTGTGTTATTTTGTAAATTTAAACTCAATTTAATGAGTTCTTAAAGACATATAGAGATAATGATTCACGTCTGTAGGGAAGGTCATGTGCTGCCCACATCAGATATTAATATTCGCGGTCTTACTTATTACTTTCCCTGCAATAAATGGTAATGTATAGGGAAAGTATTGGAATCACACCGAAAATCACAACTCGAGTTTTCGACGAATCTACACTTCTCGAGAACTCTAGAATACGAAAAAACTATTTTTAGTGTGACGTCTGTGTGTGTGTCTTTGTGTTTGTCAGTCTGTCTGTTTGTGCAATGCATGTATCTACTTTAACTAAAAAACTAATGGACCGAATTTCATAAAATTTGGTAAATCACTTGTGTAAGAACCTTGTGCTGATTAGTTTTTGGTAGGATTCGGAAAGACAGAACCTGCCCTTTTTTCCGAAATGGCCCGCAAAAATTGCCTGTATCTACTCCAGCTGAAAAACTAATAGACCTAATTTTACAAAATTCGGTAGATAAGTCGTTTGTGGGTTACCCTGGTGCTGATTAGATTTTGGTACGATTCGAAAAGAAATAACCTGCCTTTTTTTGCAAACTGGCCGTAAAAATCCTCAAAATTTAAAATAAAAAACTACGTATGCTCAAATATATCCATTAAATGCTTGTTTTATATGTAATGTTTAACGAAGAAAAGAATATAAGACCAACCCCATTACACTAGGACTAGCTGTTTTCGAGATATTTTAGTTTTTCTTATTTTATCTAAGCTACCTCTGAAAATAAGTCCAGTTACCAAATGAGAATGAAAATTGATTTAAAAGTGAATTAAATTTAATTAAAATAAAGAGAACGTGGCTATAAGACTTCAGGGAAAGTCATGCGCTGCCCACATCAGATTATTACTTTCCCTGCTATACATGGTAATGTATAGGGGAATTATTGGAATCATACCGAAAATCGCAACTCGAGTTTTTGAGGGATCTACACGTTTGCACACCTCTAGAATACGATAAAATCATTTTTAGCGTGACGTCTCTGTGTGTGTCTGTCTGTGCAGATTTTGTATCCACTCTAACTAAAAAACTAATTGACCGAAGTTCATAAAATTTGGTAAGTTACTTGTGGGCGACTCATGTGCTGATTAGTTTTGAGTACAATTCGGAATAAAAGAACCCGCCTTTTCTTCCAAAATGGTCCGGAAAAATTGCCTTTATCCACTCTAGATGAAAAACTAATGAACCGAATTTCACGAAATTCGGTAGATATGTCACTTGTGCGTCACGCTGGTGCTGATTAGATTTTGGTACGATTCGTAAAAATATAACCTGCCATTTTTGCAAAATGTTCAGTAAAAATCGTCAAAATCTAAAATAAAAACTACGTATGCTGAAATATATCCATTAAACGCTTGTTTTGTACGTAATTTTTAAGGATGAAAAGAATAAGAAAAACCCGCATTACACTAGGACTAGCCGTTCTCGAGATTTTTTATCTTTTTCACATTTTCTCTACACCATCTTTGAAAATAAGTCCAGTTACCATATGAGAACGAAAATTGAATTAAAAGCGATTTGAATTTAATTAAAATATAGAAAACGTTAATATAAGTCTGCAGGAAAAGTCATGTGCTGCCTACATAAAATGTTTACTTTTCCTGCAAATACATGGTAATGTATAGGGAAAGTATTGGAATCATGCCGAAAATCACAACTTGAGTTTTCGACGGATCTACACGTTTTAGGACCTGTAGAAAACGGAAAAACTATTTTTAGCTGGACGTGTGTGTGTGTCTTTGTGTCTGCCTGTGTGTCTTTGTGTCTGCCTGTGTGTCTTTGTGTCTGTCGGTGTGTCTGTCTGTCTGTGCAATGTATGTATCCACTCTAACTCAAAAACTAATAGACCGAATTTCATAAAATTTGGTAGATTAGTCACTTGGGTATGATCCTGGTGCTGATTAGTTTTTGGTATGATTCGGAAAAACGGAATCGCATTTTTTGCAGGTCATTTGCGAAATGACCTGCAAAAATAATAACAAAATAACAACAAAAATAATAACAAAACAACCCAACAAAATAATACGTGAAACATATTCCTATATCTATTTATATTATTGATTTCTTTTCATTTTGTTGCATAATACATTTTTAGGAGTCATTCACCAACATTTCCAAAAGTAAACTTAAACTCAAGAATGGTTTGTTTTGGCGAAATAAGATATGTTTTATTTCTTTGAAAATTACAAGAAAAACCTAAAGGAAAAAATAACTAAAAGAACAAGTATGTAATTAAATTACTTATACATATGTTTTTGATGAATTAGTATTTTTAAATTCTTCCCATCCTTGACACTAGTTGGCGCTGCACCTTTCTGGTATGTCGCACGGTCTGGGTCTCAATAACACTGGGTAGCGCTACTATATTTGGTTCTGCAATTTAGTCATTTTCGTTTGACTGGGATAGTCCAGTTCTCAAGGGTTCATGTCTAGGCTTGTTAGCACAGATAAATGCAAAACAAATATTTCCAAGACGTATTTTTGCTTAATTAACTTGATTTTCATTGCTGTAATTATGTTTTAGTTCCATTTTTATTGCTCGTATAGTGACTTTCTATGTATATTCATTGCGTCATTTTATTTTATTTTACTTTTATGGGTCATTCATTGAAATAACAGTTAATTTTTTCTATTTCGCGCTAAAATCAAATCAGCTGAAATGTAAGGGATTAATGAACTAAATACCAATTTACATTAAATTTGAGAGGGTGGTTTTTGATATGTCACACACGCACACACAAGCGTCCCATTAAGAACTATTCATTTACCAGGATACCTGTGAAACGTCTAAAAACATTTAATTTAAATATAATTATGAAATTCAAAATTCTTTTACACAATACGTTGGAATCCGTGCAGTTTTTGTAGAAAAATTACGACAGTTAAGGAGTTACTGTTCTATTACATTTTTGGTAAAATTTATATATAATACATATTATCTGTAATGCACATACCAAATATCTGAAAAATCGTTTAGGATGAGCTATCGTCGGAAGTACCAGACAGATCTAACTGAATTAAATTCACGGCAAAAATTAGAATCATAATCACTGTGATCCTTCTTAAAAAAATTTAAATACACCACATCTGCAAATTATATAATTAATTAAATGTTATTTTTAGAAGATTAGCATAAAATTACATTCACCATCTGGTTTAAATTTATTATTGGTGTATATATATATATATTATTGTATGTGGCATTACATGTGTTAAAATCTCTGATGATGGGACTTTTTGACCGGTTTCCCTATACGCGCTCCTTGATTTTCTGATGTTGATTTATACATTTTAGACCATCCTCTACAAATTTGCAATTGGCAGCTTTTTTTCATCTAGTTTTATTGCCGAATTTGTTATCCTGACATTTAAAATTATTCTCTGGGTGTGCTGCAATCTCTTTTATTCGATCAACCATGGTAACTTCCTAACGGACCTTTACTTGCAAAGTTATTGGGGTCTTTAAGGACTTTCCCAGGAACTATGTATACTTGTCAGTTTTTTGCAAAATTACCATAAAATATATATGCATTATTTCTGCTGTGGTTTATTAGAGCTATTAACAGTTTTATTCTGCATATTAATCAGATTTCACTGTCGCTAAATTTAAAAATCAAAGGTTTGTATATGCAAAACTATACGAATATGATGTTCCTGGGATTTCAAACATGCAGAATTTAATTAATGCTCATCTACGTATTGTCTTTGTTGAATGAAGTGGTTTTTTCTATTACAATGTTACCCTAAATGCCTATTCGTAACCTTGCAATTTCCTACTACAGGCGGGAATTAAACATCACAAGCTTTCAGTTGATCCTTGATTAACGTGCAGTTATATATATTTGATTAAAATTATCTAAATGATATTGAATTAACAAAATATGGATATATTTAACATTTTCTCTTAAGAAGAGCAATCGTTCGAATAGGGACATTTTACAAATATCTGCCAATTTTGAAGGGTGTTTTGTATTAGTAGAGATATTTTGTGCTCATGGTATTGCAAAATATATTAATTTAAAACTAGATTGTGGTAGAAGCAAAGAAAGGTACCGCTGCCCTTAAAAATCTAAACCCATTAATGACTTTTCACTCTGGCAAACGTCTGATTAAGTTGGAAATAGGAAATAAAGATAAATACTACATATTCAATGAAGCTGGATGAAAGACCTGGGAGCGCCTTTGCTGAGTGCAAGTTTCCTTGCGCCTTGCAAGTTTCTTTGCGGAAGTTGCGCCTTGCAAGTTGCAAATTCCAAGTTTCCCTCGTGATACGACTGTTGCTTTGTTTCGTCTTCTTGCTGGACATCATTGCATCAATGCCCATTTATTTCGAATTGGACTTAGGAATTTACGTAATTGTATCTTGTATAATTCTGGATGACATATGAATAGAGATCATTTAGGCATGTGTACTCCACTTAATGGTTTTTGCTTCATATATATTGGAAAGCTAAAAAGCTAATGACGTAGTTGCCAAATGCCTGGTATTTGTAAATAATTAAATAAATATGATTGTGGTGGAATCGTATATTATTGAAGTTACTGAAGTAGGATGTGACTGAAAAAAATTTCTATATGTCTTATTTTTACTCCGATGTTAAACGAAACTCGAAAAATGTCACAAGTAATTTAGCAAAGTGGATGAACATAAAATGCAAAAATAATATTTTTGAAATTGTTCAAAAATAGGGTTTATTCTGTACCAAAATTTTTTTAACAATTTTTGAAAAGTGTTTTCTCTTGATTATTTTATTATAAAGATAATTGACTACAATTTTTACTCTGGTTTCATTTGTATAAAACTCTTTTGTAATAATATTCAAAAGTAGTGCTCTAAAGAATTTCAACTGAAATTTTATGCATGGTTAGAGTGTTATAGCCTGTAGTATATTTGAGATGTAAACTGCAAGGCACGGTTCAATCTCTGGTTCCACATAATTGTAATTGTCAAGTAAATTTATGTCTAATACTGTATATTATGCAATATTAGAAATCCATTTAGACTCTGCCCCTGGGGTGATACTATAATTGCGCAGTTTAAGCCTATTCAGTTACCAGGGGTGGTGGCCAGGGGTATCTGTTATACATTTCATCCCACTCCCATTTCGTCAGCTCCAGGAGGAGAAATTAGTTTATGCCTTTTAGTTAGACGATACTTTATGCAAATAATTCAGTTTTCTAGGCCATAGTAGGTCTTCGGAAGAATACAGAAATACTTCTATCAAAAAACTTGTCTTCTCAGCCTTCGGGGAGGAAATTGAAATACCAAATTCATTAGGCTCGTCCCTTTGTTGATACCGTATGCGCACAAAGATTCAGTCTGTCAATCCACAGGTAAGGGGAGGAGGTCTGGAGGGTTTGAAATGATAAATACACATTATACAATTCATATATAAATGCAATTTTGTACCGACAAATGTGTCAAAAGGAAGTATATTGATGAGTAATAAGCATTGGTGTTTAGATTAACTTCAAGATCGCTGTAACAAAATTACCGATAAAAACGTTCAGTATGTTTCGGATCTGAAAAATAAATGGGTGACATATCCAACGTTTTGGAAACAGCATTCTATATAAGCGAATACTATCCTTTAAAAATATTTATTTATTATGTATATGAAAAATCTTGTTTCATTACGAAATTAGACAGCAGTTATTTATAACTATTTTTTTTAAATATTCCGCATTATGTAGCTTGTTGAAATGTTGTATCTATATCTGCTTTGAAATTTTGCAATCTTTAGTTACTTTGAAATTGAACAACAGTTTCGATTGTACAAAATTATACTGAATAAAATTATCCTACTCATATCCATGAGCATCCAGGTTTCTTATCTTAAGGTACGATTGCAATAATAAGTAGATTGTATTATTCGAATAAAATAATATTTGGTTCACAATGTTATCTAAAATACTTATTCTAAATATTAGGAAAATGGTACACTTTTAAATCCTTGTTAATTAGTATGTTGACACGAATTAAGGTTATATATAAAAATATTTAATGGGATTACGGATCTAGGAAATATATTTTGCTTCTGAAAAAATACGAATCGCTAAACTCTAAGTAAATTTAACATTTTATGTATTTACAAACACTACACATAAAATATTTATAATAAATGTAATATATGTTATGGGTGGCCATAAAATAACGTGAGCTGTTCAGAACCCTCTAGCAAGTAATATATCGGACGAAACGTTACAAAATTCGGTGGGCATACACAGTGGAACATGCGGTTTTGATTTCTAAAGCGAAATAGTTCCAAAAATTGCCTCCAGGGGAAATCTTGGCACTGTAGTAGTGTGAATAATGTAGTATGTGTAAATAATGTAGTGTAGTAGTGTGAATAATGAGAGTAAATGCCAAATGAGACAGTACTCATCAATTTTGTTAACAATGCATGACAACGTGTATTGTTAATTATAAATGAGGTTCAGACGACCATTTTGATGTTCCAACTGCATGCGCTGCACGACATTTTCCACCAGTAGTTTCAAATCGTTGAATTATGTTTCGGAATTTTGTTAAGTTCATCGGTCCTCATCCTAACTTCTTCATTAGCCGAAATTCACGAAGGGCAGCACTGACATTCTTGTTCCACTGATAATACATATTGACTAACAAAGGGCGGTCACGTAAGGTAAGAACCATCCAAAGGTACTAGATAGTTCGCCCCCGAATGATGATAATTCTCCTAGCGTTTCCCTTCATCAACTTGATCGCTACACGGAACGCGATAATGCAAATTAGTGCATTTTACTCGGTAAACAGCGCTAAAATTCCCCATGGAGACAACTTTTGGAACTACTTTATTTTAGAAATCGAAACCGCATGTTCCACTGTGTACGCCTACCGAATTTTGATAGGTTTCGTCCAATACATTACTCGCTAGAAGGATCTGAATATCTCACGTTATTTTATGGCCACGGGGTATATATATATATATATATATATATATATATATATATATATATATATATATATATATATATATATATATATATAATTATATATTGTCAAACTAAAGGTAGTAATTTATTCTATAAACATTTGCTTATATTCTACATGTATATATATATATTTTTACTATATTTTAAATATACATATAAAATATAGTATTTGGAAGGAAAAATGTTATAAATTCTTAATTTTAAAATATATTCTGAAGCGCATACTAAAAGACAAATATTCAAAAGCTTGGTCACCTGTTTAGTTTTTTTTTTTTTTTTTTTAATGTATGAGTTTATTAATTTCAAGTTCACGCCATTGAAATATGATGTTATTAATACACTTAATATTTTAAATGTTTCTGTTATCAGTACATCTAAAACAGTAAATTTTCGAAAACAACGTTTTTACCACTACTGTTTCAATATCTATCTGCCTCTGGTCCTGAATAAAAGTTCTTGTCTATCTGGTAGTATTATGAGCTTTGAATTTATTCCAAAATTCGAACTTTTTCGTTACGTAATACTTCTTTAAAATAATGAGTTTTAAATGTTACATTAAATATACATTTTAAATATTTTCTTGTTTATTTTGTCGAACGATTCATGTACTTACAAAATTTTAGACCTATCTCGGGTAAAAATTAAATTATATATTTGCTTAATAATTCGAACCTTACTTAGTCATTTTAAGATGTGCAAATATTTGAAACCCACAATATATTTCCGATGCTATACATAAAGAATGAATAGTGTTCCCCAATTATTTAACTTATCGTGTTTCGTAACTCATATTTTTTGTTTGCAGGGATTGATTATCGTGTATATAGTACAGATTGTATTTCATTTGTATAAATAAACTTATTAAGAATATGTTTCTGCATGTGATTTGAACTTTTATAATCAAGAAATTAAAACATGTATGTTTCAGTTAAACAAAATTAATTAAATTCCATTTTAATTACAATTCCAAACTACCTATTCCGAAGCTTAAATCCAATGATTAGCGCATTGCAATGTATTCCTTTTATTAAATGCAGTGGTATTGCGTTGGAAAATATTACACCGAATATCATTAAAGGGAATTAAAATAAAGGATTAAATATTTGATGAGTAGACTTTGGGAGAATCCTGATGAGTATTAAGCATTAATATAGTCACAGACTTTATTAAAAATATGTAAATGATATTGGAGAAATCATAAACCTCAGTAAAATGACACCATTATTTTGTGTTTCATAAGAAGTTTTATGGACTTTCAAGGTTTTAGAAGCAGTTTGAATTTTACGAATAGAGAAACCATTTGCCGAGAACTACGAAATTACGACTACAGAAATTCCTTTTGCAATTAAAGTCTGGAGCTTTGTAATTAAAGTCATGGAACACGTACCATGTTTAGAAATGATGTGGATTAAAACCTAGTACGTGTTAAAGGTTATAAACCTTTGTTTGGTTTGATTGTACAACCGTAGAAGTCGGAATAATGAGCAGTGTCTGGATTTTTCTTTTGGGTCAATACATCATTATTTTACAATGAAAGAAGTAAAGTCATTACATTATACGAGTAAAGTCATGTTCTGTCTACATCATATTTTTATATTTTAAGTCGAAATACATATATTTGAATACGGCGCTTGGTAAAAAGTATTCAAGTTAAATCTAACACCTAAATGTTACTTTTTCCGAAAAAGAAAGTAATAGTAAGATAAAAATATTAATGTGAAAATTTTCTAAAATGTACCGTGAAAAATTAAAAAAAAATGGATTGTGTAAATGCATTTTTTAAAATATAAATAATTATCAAAACATGTTTATAAATAAGAATTTAACCTTTCTTTAATTTTGATGCCGATATCAAATCTATTTTAATCCAATGTAATTTAATTTATATTTACCTTAATTCTATATTATTGTTTTATATTATTGCTGTTTAAAATGATCAACTGCAATTTTAAATGAAGTACACATTTCTTACATATATATTTTACACATATTTAATTAAATATGTAATAATATGTCAATACATGTTAAATTTTATTTTGCATTATAAATCCAATTCATCTCAATGTCTCTTAATAATATTTTTTTATACGCCATCAAGTATCGATAAATTTTAATTCATGAAATATTAAGATTCGAATAGGAAGTTAGAATGCTGTATAATGTTAAATTAATCCAAATATTTAAGCGAAGATAATTGAATTAATGTATTATATAATAAAAGATTTCGGGTACCATAATGTTACTAATATTTAATACAACATAAAATAAAAATAGAGATAATGCACTTTCTTGCTCTGTAGATCAACAGATTGTATCACTCACAAACACGCGAAAATGTGTTTATCTCATTCTAATGTATTATTCATGAAAAACATATAAGCAGTCTTTTAAATGCATTTAATAAAATTTTACGTATAAGTAAAATGGAATTAAATTGGAACATAACATTGATAAAAGTCGTTTAAAAGGTTAAGTTTATGAAATTTATTTATGTTATCTCTTATATTTTATTTTATTGATTGGCAGTGTATGACGTTTCGTAAATCATTTTTACCGATATTTACTTTGTTTAACACATTTTGAATTATGCTCATTTTGTACTGTTCAAATATTTTATAACTCGGTAATATTTTATAACTTTAAATGCATTGATCAGTATCTCAGAGCAGTTTTGCGAATTGTTATAGTCAATAATTCAATCAATAATAATATATAATTAACTCTTCTTATTATCCAGTAGTCGATAATTGTAGTGGCAGCAAGAAAATATGTTGAGTGTCGCAATTTTAATACAATCTGATGTGGTCGATGATGGCAGTTGAAAATATTTTACACAATTTAAAACAATTTTCCACTTGAAAGTATGTATCTAGCTCTAATGGATCAAAATAAACAAGTCTAATAAGATTTTTTGAAATTGTTTAATCACAGGTTTCGAACCAGTAAGTCCCTTACAAGTTTCATGTCTCGGAAGCTTTTGTGTTCGCGAAAAGGATACAACTGACGTCTTCTAATGTCTTCTTTTCTGTAGAAACATCTGGTATATTTTTCACAATGTGAGTATATATGGGATCATTGAGTGATTACATGAATGGCTGCTTAAATGGTGAGGTGTACTCGAGTACAAATAAATCTGACAAAGCAATTTGCATTCATTCAAGTTGTTCATAAAATGTTGCATTTATGAAATATTGAAAAGAACGAATTAAATTCACTTACGAAATCCATTAGCGTAATAGAGATATATCGTGATACAACATTAAGATCTTCATTCAGAGCGGAAAGCTATTGTTGATTTTAAATGCCTTTTGTTCTCATTGCCGGCGTGATGAAACCGCTTTAAAGCTTGATTAATAGATAGTTAATGTTCTTGTATATTTTACCAGAATATAAATAAGTGCAAGTAAATTAAACCGTGTTCATGAAATTGAATATCAGAGAAGGAAATTTCTAGAATTTTAGCATAAAGCTGAATACACAATTTCCCTTTTACACTTGTAATATGAAAGTTTTGCATTTTAACGTTTAGATCTTTATCGTATTTGTAAGTGTTCTATGTTCTACATTCAAGTGTCCTATATTCTTTAAAATATGAAATTAATTTTAAGATAAATAGCAAAATTATACGTTTCACGTTCCTCGTTTTATGGATCTTTGTATATTTTGGTAATTGAAAGAATTGAGCCATAGGGTCTACAACTTTATTTTGAAAAATATGTGTTTTTATTATGCACGTACGACAAATTACGAAATCGGTCCTGAAAATGAAATTTGGTAGGATAAGTTAAAATTGTAACGAAAGTGGCACTATCAAATTTTAGTGAAATCATACCACTTATCATGAAATACCTAAAGTTCTTTAAAGAAGAAAATGAAACTAAAAACAAATTCATGAAAATAACATGTTAAAGATGCAATAAGGAAAGAGAGTCATGATATATACATTTTTCATTTAAAAGTGAATCAAATAAATCATTGATCTTCTCAAAATGCAAGTCTATATATAAAAATTTAAATTGAAAAAATAAACAGTCTTGAAGTAATCACTTGGATATATCGAAGTCCAAACTAATTTTAATTGCTTGAGACTTGATTGATAGGAAGTGATTGACATATTGGCTTAGATGTTTGAAATTTTACTTTTACCATAGTGCAAGATTTATATCTGCATATGTATTCTTAAATCTGCAACACTTTTTTACTTTCCCTGCAATACATGGTAATGTATAGGGAAAGTATTGGAAACCTGACGAAAAAAACCCCATTTTTAACGAGATGTCTGTCTGTCTGTGTATATGTAAGTGCAATGTGTATGTATGTGTGTATGCATGTGCAATGTGTATGTATGCGTGTATGTATGTGAAAGCAATTAAAATAAACAGTCTTGAAATAATCACTTGGATATATATAAGTCCAAAGTAATTTAAATTGCTTGGGACTTGATTGATTGGAAGTGATTGACATATTGGCTTAGATGTTTGAAATTTTACTTTTACCATAGTGCGCGATTTATATCTGCATATGTATATTTAAACATGTCACTTTTTTACTTTCCCTGCAATACATGGTCATATATAGGGAATGTATTGGAATCTTGCCGAAAAAATCACTTTTAACGTGAGGTCTGTGTGTGTGTCTGTCTGTTTGCGTGTATGTACGTGCAATGTATGTATGTCCTCTAACTCAACAACTTACGGTCCAAATTTCATAACATTTGGTAGGTGATTCACTTGTGGGTGACCTCGGTGCTGATTAGTTTTTGGTACAGATCGGGATAAAAAAAACCAGACTATTTTGCGAAATGACCTGCAAAAATCTCTTGTATCCACTCTAGATAAAAAAAACTTATTGATCAAATTTCACAAAATTTGGTAGATAAGTCACCTGAGGGGTATCCTGGTGTTGATTAGATTTGGGTACGATTCGAAAAAGAAGAACCCGCCTTTTTCTTACGAAATGGAAATTTTTCTTACGAAAAATCGCCAAAATCTAAAATAAAATACTACGTATGCTCAAATGTATCAATTAAATACTTGTTTTGTACGGACTTTTCGACGAATAAAAGAATAAGATCAACTCCATTACTCTAGAACTAACCGTTTTCGAGATATTTGAGGGGTTTTTTTGTATTTTTACTACTCCGCTTTTGAAAAAAATGCCCAGTTACCAAATAAAAAGAAACATTGAATTAAAACTGCAAATTCAGTGTTATTTTGTGCGATTTAATGAATTATAAAAGAAATAAAGAGAAAATGAATCAGTCTGCAGAGAAAGTTATGTGCTGCCGACATCAGATTTTTACTTTCTCTACAATACATGGTATTGTATAGGGAAAGTATTGGATTCATACCGAAAATCGCAACTGTCAGTTTTCGACGGTTCTACAAGTTTTGGAAACTCTAGAATAAGAAAAACCTATTTTTAGCGTGACGTATGTGTTTGTGTCCGTCTGTTTGTCTGTGTTTCTGTCTGTGCAATATATGTATCCACTATAACTCAAAAACTAATGCACTGAATTTCATAAAATTTGGTAGGTAAGTCTCTTGGGGGATACCCTGGTGCTGATTAGATTTTAGTATAATTTGGGATAAAAGAACCTGCCTTTTTTGCGAAATGGCCCGCAAAAATTGCCTATATCCACTATAATTGAAAAACTCTTAGACCGAATTCCACAAAATTTGGTAGATATAAGTCACGTGTATGTTACCCTGGTCTTGATTAGATTTTGTTACGCTCTCGAATAAAATAACCTGATGTTTTTGTAAAATGGCCCGAAAAAATTGTAAAAATCTAAAATGAAAGACTATGCTCAAATGCATTAATTAAATCCTTGTTTTATATGTAATTTTTGACGATGAAAAGAAAAAGACCAACCCCATTACTCTAGGACACGCCATTCTGGAGATATTTTAGTTTATCTACATTTTTGCTATGCCGGTTTTGAGAATAAGTCCAGTTACCAAATGAAAGCTGAATTAAAAGCGTGCATTCAGTGTAATTACAATTACTTATGAGTGTTATCTAATGCAATTAAACACAATCTAATCAAGTATTAAAATAAAGAGAAATGAATTTGAATCTACAAGGAAAGTCATGTGCTGTCCTCATCAGATTTTTTATGCAGGTGACAAAAGCAAATACTTTACACTTTCTGTGCTTTACAAATGCAGAAAAATATCAACATTAAAAATGTTAGCAGATGTGTTTTGAGTTTTGTATAACTGTATTGCATTTATCGCTTGAATCGCAGAAAAACTGAAGCATTATTTTTTATTGTGAAACTGTTGATATATTTGAAGGTATCTACATAATAATTGTTCTCTCCGGAAACGAGTAAAATATGGTTTTATCGACAAGTACTTCCAAAACCTCCAGAATCTCTTCTGTGCCTAGAAGACCGATTTAGCATTGGCCACCGGTTTAAACATCCTGAGCTAGATTTTCGATTTCTCCCCCGGAGGAAGGATTTATATGGGAGGATCTGAAAGTTTTTCATGCCATCTAGAAAGTCATGGCTGAAATATAGCACACATTTTGTATCGACCACGGGACAGAACATAATTGAGTCAATTTTTGATTAAGACAATAATTTGCATCGCTTCCTGCGGCGATGAAAAATTGAAGAATAAATCGCCATACATTTTTAAGCAAATTAATTAATTAAAAATGTTAATTTACGAACTAATTGTTAAAATGCAAATTAAAATTTGCAAGTTATTAGTTTATCTGTATCTAAATGTTGTTGTTGAGACCCAGACCAAAATTGACGGTGTAAAACATTTTTACGAAGAGCATTGTAAAGGACCAATGACAACACAAGGGAGGAGAGAGGAAAGAACTTTTATTGGGATTACAAGGTGGTTTCAACGTGTCCACCTTCGCAGACGATAACGCATTGCATGTGGGAGATTGTTGACAACAATGATGGACGTAAAATCGCAGGAGGAATCAGTACAACTTCACATTTTATGGCATATTTCAATTCTGACAAATCTCGTAGATTTGATGTGTACACCTTAGATTTCAGATAACCCCAGAACCAGAAATCCATCGGAGCGAGGTCGAGGGATCGCGTTGGCCACGAAACTGCAAAGCTACGGGAGATGTCTCTATTACTAAAGTTCTGTTGCAGCACTTGTCCAATACATGTAGCAACGTGTTGAGACCCAGACCGTCCGACCTACCAGAAAGGTGTAAGGCAATTGTTTGGACGGCCGAGAAGTTCCACCCAATTTAGACCGGAACCCAGTGGGGAGGCATCCACAGGGACCGCACCCTCCTTCCCCTACCACCAACCTCTCGAAAGGACTTACGGACCCACATGTTTAACGTGATCCTACTCCGCGTGAACACGGTGGCAGTTTTGGTAGTAGCTGGAATCGAACGCTGGCCTACCGAGTGCAATTCCAGCGCACTAACCACTGGGCTACCGCGCTCCTGTATCTAAATGTGTCTTTATTTAGTTAAAATGCAAATTAAACTTTTGAAAGTGTTATTTTATCGGTTTTTATCTAAATGTGATTTTATCTATCTTTGTCTCTTGTTAAATATCAGTGCAATCAATAATGAAGTCTGGGCTCTTAGTTTTCACAGAAAATTCATTTCATTCTAAGATCTTAAGAACTAAGAATTTTCTTTATAAAATGTGTTTTATATATCGGGCTCTTTTACTGTCTCCGCATGAGCTTAATATAAAAAAGGGCGATTGCAATATCATTAAACATACAGATATGTACGTCATAGGAATAATTAAAAATCTTACGTCAAATTATAACGTATCATGTATCTGAATATATTATAAGCAAATTCCTTTCTTTACTGCCTGTGAATCTTTCATTAAGCAGTTCTCACGTATTGTCACAGACATTTACTGCTGTTGATGTATTTACAGTAAGATTTTCTTTATATGAAATGCATTGAAATTAGAAATAGTGTTTGAATTCAGGAATTAGTCTTACTTTTGGAGAATTAACGATATATTATTTCGCTTTTCTTTATCTATGTAACTAATGAACTGCTTCATCTAAATTTTCTGAATAAATATGATTTTTAGATATGCAGTTCTAAATTTCACTATGTGCACGAAATATATTTGAATATTTGTAAAAGACAATACTTTCTTAAATTTAATTAACTGCTTGGTTTATATACTGGTGGATATAACATTTTATGCTACGTTAAATTGTATCTGTGTCTACTTCAGTGTAATACTTAAAATATCTCTTGGTGCTTGTGCTCGGTATTTGAAATAGCAAATGTAAGATTTCAATTTTGTGAGTCAAATGCAAGGATAAAAATTTGGGGTTAATTTACATTGTTTAAACTGAGTATATAAGATCAAATATCAAATTATCATATATATATTTTGAATTATTTAAATATTTTTGAAATACACAAATTCGAAAATTTACGTTTTATGCTGAATTTTTTTTATTTTAAGCTTTTTATATAATTGAAGCACATTAAGAAATCAAAGTAAAATATTATTGAAAATATTATATAATTGAAATATTATTGTAAAATATTATAGAATTGAAGTGTATTAAAAAATGAAGTAAAATATTGTTAAATGTTATTGTTCGTAATATAATTTAAAAACTTGACATTTTATACAGATTTACAGAATACGCACTTAAAATTATAGTACTTCAATAATTAAAAAAAATTGAGAATTTTGTATTTTTAATAATGGTATGTTATAATATATAAACTGCTTTTTACTTGCAAATGCAGTTTATCTTTTCAGGGTGTATAATTATTACAAATAAATTCATCTAATATTTTACCCTGCAATCAATTTAAAGCTAAATATATATATTTCATATTAAGGAGAACATATAAGTTATAAAAAGCACTTTAATAAATTGCTTTTTCTTTAAAATTAGAATACTAGCACTTTCTGAATTTTAAACCCTTAAGGACCGACTTCATTAATTTAATTAGGTGCTATCTTTAATTAAATGGGGTGGATTTAGCTATGTTTGTCTGGATTACTAGTGCCAAGGGGATTATACAATTTGTAAACTCGCAATTTATTTTGAGAAACTCTTCGGCTCGTGAGTAAACGAATTTAAACGCACGTGTCCAAATTACCACTTCAGAAGTCCTGTGAATTAGCTAAAGATTTAACTTAAATAGTTCGGCAAAATTTTAGATGATAGTTCTAAACGGACTACTGCGAATTGACGCTATATTAGCAAGGTAAATATTCTAAATATGTAAAGTAATGTACTTGGTATTTTTGTACAGTACGAAACGAATATCACTTCAGTTCAAGACATTAGTTTGATAATATAATTCTGAAATTCCAGTAATGCGGCCGATTTTTGGCTTGAAATAAATTAACGAACAGTGTAAAAAATGCAACTAACAATAAAAAGTAAAACAAAAATAAATGCGTCGATAAAAGTTAAGCTCTTTCTCATAAACGAAAATTTAATTGAAATTAGCAGGTCATTTGCCAATATACTAATATAGAATAAATAATCCCATAGATTATTTCAATTTTAAAGGAAAAGCTAGTTTATCGTTAAGATCGCAGATATGGGTCTCTTAAAATATCGAATGTGAACTATACAAGGCCTGGTCATATCTAAAATGTAAATATGAATGAAAGTGGCTTTCAGATTAATAGGTTCCGTTTGAAATCGTGGTATTGAAATTACCTGGACAAGATCATGTCCATGAAGGAAGAACGAGAAGGAATCAAATGTTGTTTCGGTTCAAACAACATATCTCGATTTTTTGATTATGCAGGTGATACGCTTTATCAGTTAAGGAATTGAAAAATTATTTTTCTTCCTGGATTTTTATTTTATGTTGCAATGCATTCTTTCATATATTCTCTCGAAGTGCAAAATGCGATCTTTGCAACTTATGCGTTCATTTCACTTTCATACATGAATGTGTACTCTTAGTGGCTACATTTTGTAAATTCAAATCGCTGTAATAAATAATACTGTTTCAGGAAAACTTCAATTCTGAATAACTTCAGTCAAAGTATTTAAAATGTTATTAAAATATTAAGTTTCTTGGGCGTCATTGTAAAAAGTCATTGGGAAATCAAATCAACGACGTCAACTGATCAGACGACGTTCTATCCATTGAACAAATGAACATGATTATCTTTTCATCTATAATGAATTAGATCCTCAAAATAGTAATTGTGACGACGAAATATGGGGAGTCGTTATATCGTTATGTATGAAAAGTAAAAGTATTATTTCATTATTTGTGAACACGGGAAACAGATGAAAAGACCTAATGACAATCCAAAAATGCTAAAAGTATATGCTACAAGTTACTTAGCGGCAATAAAACCAAATTGCTATGATCAATTGTCTAGACTCAATATCTGAATCAGAAGGGTATGTGTTATTTGAATTTGCAATTCTGCAATAAAGGAAAAGTTGCGCACAGAAAACCCCAAGAGCATATTTGCAAGTTACGTGCAAGGACGAACCAAGAACGTCGTTAGACCAATCCAACAACAAATACAGCAGTGCAACGTAGTACGTATGAAAGCATTCTTTTATGAAAGACGAGAGAGGGCTGAATATCATGTTGACTGTCCTATGATGCAGAAGTTAGGAATAGAATCCTATTAGATGAAGGATGTCGAAAGCCCAGACGTCCGACTCAGACTGAGAGCAGCAATTTGGGCGGCCGGGGCTTTCAACATTCTTCATCTAATAGGATTCTGTTACATTTAGACGAAAGATCACGTTTCTTAAAAAAACGTATTAAGAAAACCTATTCACGTTCGTCATCATATCGTCGACTCCAGAAACCACTAATGTTAATTGATGATTTAAATTGTTGTTGTTGTTTTTGTTGTGGTTGTTACTAATTTCACCCAATCTAAAATATACTAGACCACGTCCATAAAATCAAAAATTGTTCCTTAATAATAATAATAAATTTTAAAAAATGTTAAATTGTTCTTTAATAAGAATAATAAATGTTAAAAATGTGTTTCTGAAAAAGAAGTAATAGCTAATGTAATATTATTTAGCTATACAAATATTAACTTATTGTCTTGAAACAAATTTTAGTTTAAAAGATAAACATCCTGATATGTAAAATTCGGTTTCTAGAGTGGTTATGAATATTGTATCTTAGAATTATAACTTATTTATTAAAAGACTCGGGATTAAATGCATCGATTTGTTTTGTTAATGCACCAACCTAATATCCACTATTTCATAAATTCAATAATAAGTTTTATTTCCACATTCCCATTTCACCGTTCCATAAATCAGGAGAATTATTTTTCCATATAATATTTTAAATTAATTTAGACATGTACAACATAAATTAAATTTTAAATATTATGCTTTTGAGATGAAAGTTTAATCTACACGCTAATTTATATATTTATTTCGACACAGCTTTACACATTCATAAGGTAAACTCTTCAGTCAGGACCAATAATTTATTATTACTAAAATTCCATACGCCGAATTTGTTAAATCAATTAACACTCACAAAATTTTGTTGAAGTACTTATATGCTACAAACTTTCCAATAATATATACATCCCATGCAAACGATAGGGCAGTTTATGGAATATTCTATGTCGTTCATAATGAGTTTCGCGTAATAAGGGAAGGATATTTCTAATTATGAATATGCAAATGATGCTGAGACATATGAATTTATATTAGAACAATCATTTGTTTGAAAGTAATTCTTATACTTTGCTCAATGTGAGTGATCTGGTGTGTTCGTAAGCTATATATATACAACATTGCCATAGATTCCACCTGCAAGAGGTGTTTTCAAACTTAGATTCACACTGCATTGTAGATAAGTGTATCCATTGAGCAGTTGTTTTTGCCTTTGATGTAAGAAAGAGTAGCCTTTAATGAAATATTTGTTTTATTACTGAATGTTTTATTTTTCTATTTATTTAATTGTGAATATTTCCATGTTTATAGTATTGACGACGGTGCAAAACTTACAGGAGTCGGATTTTCTATTTATCCCCTGGTAGATGGAGAACCTGTTTTTTTTTCGAAAAGTATTTTCATATCCTAAGGAAACCATCCCCGGTGGCCTAGAATGCTGAATCTTTGTACACTTATTGTAATGAACATCGCATTGAATCTAACATATTTGGATTTTTGACTCTTCACCTGAAGTTTAGATTACGGTTTTAAATTAATTCAGACTCTCAAGCAGACCTCCAGTGACTTTAAAGACTGAATCTTTGCACACTTATATATAGACCACTAACCCAACCTATCGAAGCTGGATTTTAGATTCCCCCCAAGAGTGTGTGAAATGGGGGAGGTATAAAATACTTTCCTCATGCCCCCACTGGGGACATGAATGACGGAAACTCGACCACAAAGCAAAACCTAAATGGTCAGTCCAATTTTCAATTAACACAACTGTTTTCGACGCTAAGCACCATATATTGTTAAATAAAAGTAAACTAATTAAAAAGTAAATTAAAGCTCCAAATTTTAATAGTGTTAGTTGCCCATCCTTTAATTGGCTTATTAGTTCGCATAATATAAAAGTATCAATGCTAGGCTAGCTTTAAATACATTTTGCATTGTTGAATAATGAATATCACTCATCTTCTAATTTTGTAATACAAAAGAGAATTGGTAGAAAGAGAAACAAATTTTTCATATCACCTCTCTTTCTTTCTTTACATCAACATGTAGAGAAATATCCCAGCATATAAAAGCATAATATCATTACATTAAATACATTTTACAATGTTCTATAATGCATATTACACGTCTTCCAATTTTGTAATACAAACGAGAAATAATTGAGGAAGAAACAAATATTTCATATCGCCTCACTTTAATTTTTAATATCAACATGTAGAGGATGGTCATGCCATATAAAAGTATAATATCATTACATTAAATACATTTTACAGAATTATGCATATTATTCGTTTTCCAATTTTGAAATGTAAAGGAGAAATGATTAAGGGAGAAGCAAATATTTCATATCGCCTCAGCTTCATTCTTAATATCAACATGTAGAGAAAGATCCTGTCATAAAAAGTATAATATCATTACATTAAATACATTTCACAGTGTTATGCATATTACTCATCTTCCAATTTTGAAATACAAAAGAGAAATTATTGAGGGAGAAACATATATTTCATACCGCCTTACCTTCAGCTTTAATATCAACATGTCGAGAAAGATCTTGTCATATGAATGAGGAATGGGGACATGGAGTTCCAAATAATGATTCGTTCAGGTAAACTGTGAGGTGCACCCATACTTCGCTGATTAATGACTTGACTCCGGAGCAATATTTTGGTAGTAATGGGAAATTACAATTCGGTATAAGACGAGAAATATATTTCACTACGATTAGGTAGCGGTAATTTCGAACATTTCTACGAAAGGCATTAAGAACACAATAACTTAGTAAAGGATGGTCCATGAGTGTACATGTTAGGTGTATTGAGAGTAAAGTAACCATTCCTCGATCTAATAAAAAGGATGCCAGCGCCCTAGCTGAAAATGTAAAATATAGCATAATAAACTCGGTAACAAATCGAGATAGAAAAAAAGTGAATTACAAACATAAAGGATTATCTAAGTAGTAGAAATATTCACCATGAACATGCAACACGCGCTTATTGAGGGCAATAACTACCTGTCTAAAAGTTGTATAATCAGGACCTCTAAGACGGGGTCACCTGCAAGTTCTACAAAGTACGGATGCAATATTCTTTCTCGAATTCAAATGTTTATTGTCGCTTAGAGGAGAGCGTTCTGAACAGGGTTTATATTAAGTTCCAGTGCATGTAAATGTTTTTATACTGATCTTGAATGTGATATAAATTTGTACATAACTATATTGTATTATACATAAATATTCTGTAACCGAGTTTAATTTTCTACTAATATAACAATTTTACAATTTTGTAACTGGCATTCTTCTTCTTTTTAGCTTTGTTGTTGACTGTGTAAACTTATTTGTTTTTATTTATTTCTAAGGGTGTTGTACATATTTATTTTTGGGAAGTAGTTACTTCAATATAGACAAGTCTTATGCATACTCTCATGGACTTTTTTACAAAGGTATTGCGACGCTTAAAAACTTTTCAAGGAACGCTGCATAATTAATATATTAGTTTTGTGCTTATTATGCGGTTGTCAGCAAGAGATAGTTCATAGATACTGTGACAAGAATATATCACTTATTTCTTTAATAATAATTAAGTACATTGCCGGAACTTATTATATAACTTCCTTCAAAAGTGAAACTCTAACTAAAAATGCATTTCTGTCAAGGTGATTTTGGGTGAGGTTTTGGAACATATTCTAACTATTTGCAGTGTAAAGATTTTGCTTATAAGCGAGAGTATTTGAAAGACTCTAACGATATATGTACTCCTTTTGACGGTAGAATATATTTTGTGAGAAGCATATAACTTTTCCTATCTAATACAAATGTTTCTTTCATTAATGATAAATAAAATCCACACAAAATACCAAATTCAACTATATTTCGCGTTAACATAATTTGACAATTAGAAATTTTGCTGACATCTGTTAAGAAATATACTCCATTATATTATATTAAAATACGTTGATTATTAACTTATCAATTTGGCGTCATTTTCTTTAACTTGAGTGTCATTGTTTGACTCAAAAACGAATCTTCATCCGTGAAAAGTGCGTTGAACCATTACGATTTTGTTCACGTCGAGTGTTGACAACACTACTTAAACCGTACTTAACAATCATAGGGACAATAATCCATGGCGTGCGGACATTATATTTTGACATGTAGCCTTCACCTTACAGTGTTGCCAGATATCGACATTCTTATTCTGTTTGTAGCCATTGATCAGACAGCCGGTGCCATTTCTCCCCGATTGCGTTTGTGCTGTAATGCGATGTACTCGTCATCAGAGAATATTGGAGTCCAAGGTCATCCTAGAACGGATCTTCATATAATTGATCCAGTTGTTCGCAAGTATTTCCACAAATAAGAAATAACAGAAAAATCTTTACAAAATATATTAGTGACTTCTTAATGAACTGTCCTGACTCGAGACTCTCAACAGTAAGTTAGATTTAAGAATCTTCCAAATGTATTATTTGTGTCATAATGAAACTAATCGAATCCAAAATCAACGATAACATTATTCGAAAAAATTTTTAACTTTCAAACTCTTAGGTAAAAACGAGTTATTTTCAACCCACACCGAATTTTCATTTTGTTCCAGCTGCAGCAAATCGCTATTAGGCGCATCATTAGATATTTGCATGTCTCCATCGCGAACAATAGTAAGTTTCACCCCCAAACAAATTCGCTATTTGAGAATTTACATTACATACATAACTTTTGGTAGGCAGTGCAATTACCTTAATTAATAAAATCATCGCATTAACAGAAAAAAAGATGCAATTAATGACCCTACTAATATTTACCTATTAGTAAAGTAAATGTCTCAACAAAACAATCGGATGGTTGTATGCAGGAAAATCAATATGTACATAACGCTAACTTAATCTAAATTAATGTAATGAATCTACATTAATATAATTTGATTATTTTTACTGCGACTAAGTAATTTTTATGTTTTAGAACAGCAGCAATGTCGACCTGAATTGGGACACTTCACTCCAAACTGTTTCCAATTGTCATTTCTGGAATTCTTAGCACCAATCTTTTACTTTCCTTACATACATTCCTTCTACATAATATATAAGGAAAGTATTGTGACGGGGTCGAAAATTCGAATTCGACTTTTCGACGGGAGAGCACGGTTCAAGCATCCGTGATCAAGAATAAAACATTTTTGAAGTGATATCTGTGTATGTGTGTGTGTGTGTGTGAAAGTACGTGTGTGTGTGTGAAAGTATGTGTGTGTGTGTGTGTGAAAGTATGTGTGTGTGTATGTGAAAGTATGTGTGTGTGTGTGTGAAAGTATGTGTGTGTGTGTCAGTGAGCCTGTGGAAACGATAACTGACGTACGAATGGACCGATTCAGACGAAATTTGGTACAAAAATCACAATCCGTAAACACTGGAAGCCTATTGTTTTTATACCCAATCGAATGTTCAGAACCTCCTAAATCGAATTTGAAATAAGTCGTCAAAAAATTAAAACCGCTGATAAAGTTACGCAAATAGACATTTCTTATGTAATATTTCATTAGAAAACGATTGACATAAATTTTAGAAAGCTAACATAAACCGTCCTCGAGACATTGCATATTTTTCAGAAAAATTATCAAAAAGTCATATAAAATAAAAAAAAAATATTTCCTATTGAGAAATATGTTCACTTTTCATATGTAATACCGTGCGATAAATTTGGTGACATCATTCTCGTGGATCTAGCTTGTTCCATTCATGAAAAAAGATAGTTTGAGTAATACTTTTGAATTTGAACGCCAATAGCCATTTTTCTGCTGTAAGAATAACTTATTTCTTCATCCATAACGCTTGACGAAATTTTGGCGACAAATTTGGTGGAATGTCGCCAATTTGGCGACTTTTTTAAATGTCGCTAAATTAACGAAAACTCGCCAAATGGATAAAAATGACGCTAAATCAATGACGACTCATTGATGATGACGACATGGAAAATGACGATTCATTGACGAAAATTCAATATCTTGGAATATAAATAACTACTATAAAATTAATCTATATTTTTTTACTGTAAAAGTAGTAAATTCATTGCATTATATAAGAAAAGTTGTGTGCTGCCCACATCAGATTTTTTATGATAAAATGTGTGCGTGTTGTATGGAAAATGCAGTTTAGCGTTTTTTCTTGAGGTCTAGTTATTTAACTTACCTGTTGGGAAATATCAGGGATGTAATGTTAAGCTTATACCCTCCTGTTTCAAGATTCGTTCATTATATCCTCCAATCGCAAATTTTTGGTATTCAAAGGACAAACCAATTAGTCCTAGCAGTTGATTTCTTCTTCGAACCAGACCGTCCGACCTACCAGAAAGGCGTAAGGTATCTGTTTGGACGGCCGGGAAGTGCCACCCAATTTAGACCAGAACCCAGTGGGGGAGGCATCCACATGGACCGTACCCTCCTTCCCCTACCACCAACCTCTCGGAAGGACTCACGGACCCACATGTTTAACGTGATCGTACTCCGTATGAACACGGCGGCAGTTTGGGAAGCGCCGAGAATCGTACCCTGGACTACCGAGTGCAACCTCCGCGCGCTAACCACTGAGCTACCGCGCTCCTAGCAGTAGATTTGTCCTCTGCTTCAATTGCTCCTAGAAACTATATTGCTCCAAGAGCTTGTTATGGTTGTCTCTCTGCAATCGGTCTTTTAGCGAATGCCCCTTTCACAGATTTATGTTATTTAAACTTGATAGGATGCCATGTAAATTTATTATTTATTAATTATCATTATTAATTTATTATTTGTTTTTCTGCCACGTGTCATGTTCGTTTGTGTTGGGTGAGCACCATATACACCATAAACAATTTCCAAGTTCTGACCAACTTTACACGTAGTTACTGACTTTTTCAAATAAATTCTGAAATTGCATTACCCGTATCTCTGCATTCTAAAGGGAAACATAAATATTTCCTACCTATACCATAGTAGAACTTACTAACTAACACATATTTTGAAAATTTTTCGCTAGTTCTCGTGATAGCAAGAAGTGGCTAGTTATACAACTTTTATAGATAGCGATTTCACATTTAGCTATTTTTGACAGAAAAATGTTCAATTTCTTAAATTAACCACAGAATTTTAAAGTTGGTTGCAATCAGTGGAATTAAAATTCCTTCAATTAAGGATTTTAGAACTTTTCAGGTTTAAGAATTTACTTCAAAATGCAATAACGATTCAATTGATTAATTCCACAGAACTTATCAAAAATAAAACTCAAAACACTTATGATTATAGTAAAATAGCTTAATGACAGAGAAGTAGCAATATTGATGATAATATTCGGATTTACTATCACCAACGCTTTAGGAGTTGCTTTAAAGTAACTGATAGTGAGCGCTCTTTAAACATTTTTCTTTGAAACTACGTAAACGACGGAAACTAAACTTTAGTAAACATATATTTTTACATGCATTTAATCACATCCTTACATTTTTATAGAAAATGTTTCTGCGCAGCTAGCTCTACACTATATAAAACACATTTTCAAAAATTGAATTTTTTATCTAAATTGCACCAAATTTATTAATTAAGGTTAATTTGTTATCAATATTTAGTATACAAAGTCGTATTTACTATCAGTAAATATGTTTGCGAAAGAAAACTGTTTTGAGAAAGGACGCAAATATTTGCGAAATGACGCAATTAAGAAAAAATAATCTCAAATGTTAAGGAAATTACACTAAATTTAACATATGGAAGTCTATTAAAAAGATAAATTCGAAAAGTGCAACATGCTTACAAATCGAATACTAATTTTGAGAAAGACACATAATTAATAAATTTAAATTAATAACAAATTTTATGAAGGTATTTGGATGTACAAAATTGAAAAAATAGAGTTACCTTCTGTGTCTTAGGATTACGTGTTGCTTTATACATCTACGCAATTTGTGTAAAGTAAATGCTGGTTAGATGTACTACATCACTCAATAATTCTCCGGTCTAACTAAGAAAAATTTTTTTTTTAGAAATTCAACTTTATTCATCAACATACTCTCCTTCAAGAGTGATACATTCATTCCAACGCTCCTCTAACTTTTCGATGCCTTTTTCGTAGAACGATTTGTTTTTGCTCTCAAAATAGGCCTCAGTTTAGGCAATCACTTCTTCATTTGAGCCAAATATCTTTCCTTGGAGAATCTTTTTGATGTCTGCAAAAAGCCAGTAGTCGCTGGGGGCCAGATCGGGAGAGTATGGTGGGTGAGAAAGCACTTCGAAGCGTAATTCATATAATTTAACCATCGTTTTCATGGAACGTTTTCGTGTAAAATTGTAAACACACTACCTTCTGATATCTTTAAAGTGTCAGCTATCTCACGCAACTTCACTTTACGGTCTTTGAAAACTATTTTGTGGACTTTTTTTATATTTTCCGGAACAACTGCCGATTTTGGGCGACCAGAGCGTTCAGCATCATCGGTGTTTGTACGACCGCGTTTAAATTCAGCATACCAGTCAATAATAGTTGATTTCCCTGGTGCAGAGTCTCCATAACGCTATCAAGCCACTGTTTGGCTTCAACAGTATTTTTCCCATCAAACAACAATGTTTAATCAACACACGAAATTATTTTTTATCCATTGTTTTGAAAATTACAAAACTGGGATCACTAAAACCACTGTAACCTATAAAATAATTGTCAGATTGTCATGAAATTTTGACATGTGCCGTTTGAAGGTTGGTACTATCCAGAAATCATATGGGTCTGTCAACAGTGTTGCCATATATGTGTCAGACCGGAGACGTATTGAGTGAAGTGTTACGCTAAATTCAATGCAAGTACTTACAGGGTGTAAATAGAAAAGTTATTCACGTTGTGAAAAATGTGCAGGTGGTTATAAATTTTGATATACTGATCATATTCAAATACAATGTTGCAGTGGCAAAAAACAAATTTTGCAAAAAAATAATGATTGAACGAAAATGAAAAATATTCGAACAACCAGCATGACTCAAAGACAAATTAAATAGAGAATTTTGGTATTTTTCTTTGTCTTGGTGTGCTTCTTTGTCTTTGTCTTCCGTGTGATATTCCATTTCATTTGTTTAAATGTATTTTAATGTTTGACGGACTTTAACCCCCACCACACACACAAACACAACTTTGATGGTATTTATGTTTTGAAATTTTCAAAAGTCTATTGTTATTGGACTATGTATCTACAGGTTCATATTGAATTTTAAGTTTGTCGCTTAAACAGTTCAAAACTAAAAGCGGGGAGAGGGATTATAAGACATAGATAGCTCATTAATAATGTTTCTGATTATTAACCAGGAATCCCTAAATATAATATATAATCTTATTTTATGTTATATTTTGAAGGAAATATTTTTCACAACATACAATTTACAGCTGTTGGAATAAATTCCCTTTATCAATCTTTCGCGGAAAAATTAGTTAAAAAATTAATAAATGCTTTCTAATATTTTTACCAATATTGTTAGATCTAATTTACAACTTCAAATATATGGTACATTTTACTCACATTCACCGCATCATTGTAAGTAAAATATAAAAAATATAAAACTGATATATGTCCTAACTTAACATTTGAATGATCTATTTAAGCATTCAAAATAAAATGATTGAACTCTTATTAAACCAAGTACCAGCGTCAGTATCTCAGTTTTATTCTTGATATAAACATACAATTATTTGAACAACTTTATTAGACATGAAATTATTTGAGGCTATGTGTAGACAAGAAAATTGAGTCATATTACAGTCGGTATCAAATTTCAATGTATCAAATTACAGCATATACTAAACTTTCTTACGATATTAAATATATCGGTAATTTGCTGATAAAAATAGGCTATGCATTTCTAAAGAGCAAAAAAGTAGTCCAAGAATACCGGAATCTACAATGGGAGTGGATTTCTCCTTTTAGAACGCCTCTTTTAGGCAGGTTATGTTTAGCATGATCCAAAACAAAATTATATTTTACTTCAAACATAAAATAAATTTATTAAATTTATTTATTATTCTTATTTTAATAAATATAATTATTTACATTATTGATGTTTTCAAGGAAATTATTCCCTGTAATAATTTCATTTCTATGCAGGCGATATAAGAGTATGCATGCGAGAAGAACTTCTCATTTATTTACTTTTAGAACGCCTCTTTTAGCCGGATTATGTTTAGTATGATCCAAAACAACATTGTATTTTACTTTAAACATAAAGTAATTTATTAAATTTACTTATTATTCTTATTTCAATAAATATAATTATTTACATTATTGATGTTTTCAAGGAAATTATTCCTTGGAATAATTTAATTTCTATGCAGACGATATAAGAGTATGCATGAGTGAAGAACTTCGCATTTATTTACTTTTAGAACGCCTCTTTTAGGCGGATTATGTTTAGTATGATCCAAAACAACATTGTATTTTACTTTAAACATAAAGTAATTTATTAAATTTACTTATTATTCTTATTTCAATAAATATAATTATTTACATTATTGATGTTTTCAAGGAAATTATTCCTTGGAATAATTTAATTTCTATGCAGACGATATAAGAGTATGCATGAGTGAAGAACTTCGCATTTATTTACTTTTAGAACGCCTCTTTTAGGCGGATTATGTTTAGTATGATCCAAAACAACATTGTATTTTACTTTAAACATAAAGTAATTTATTAAATTTACTTATTATTCTTATTTCAATAAATATAATTATTTACATTATTGATGTTTTCAAGGAAATTATTCCTTGGAATAATTTAATTTCTATGCAGACGATATAAGAGTATGCATGAGTGAAGAACTTCGCATTTGTTTGCTGCATTTTAATGATAAGTTTGTACATCTGTTATTAAAATTCCAATTCCCTAACGCAAATATGAAAGCTGAGGTACGAAATAAATGTCCCGTGCTACCCTAACCTCATTCTTAATGTTCAACACGTATTTAGGGAAAGTTCTAAAGCTATTCGAATGCGAAATGGCAACGCTGAATTCAAAATCATGATTTATTAAGGTTAACTGTGCAGCATATCCATACTTAACTGATTTATGGTTTGTCTGTAGCACAACATTTCAGCAGTATAAGTATCACGAAGTATTGCAATGATTTGAAATTATGAAATATGTTCCAAGTTCTGGTGAATATTAAACTGTGTTGTATACGGAAAATATATTGACGTGCTTTAATGCATAATGGATAATTTTTTGTAATTACGAAGTCATCATATATTCAAACGAACGTTTGTCGTGATTGCTGATTTAGAATTTAAAAATTTAAAGCATGCAAGAATGTATTTTTATTTTAAAATAACAACAATATTTATTCTAAAATGCATATCATGGAAGAAGCAACTTATAAATTAGGATTAGAAAATGAAATATGGAAGAAAAAACATGTATACTGAAAACAGTAATGAAAATTACTGAGAAGTACTGATAAGTGTGTACTGTAACGTCTGGTTGGAAGTCACTTCTGGGTGGGATATATACTAATTTGTTGAATCGTGAAATTTCAGATTGTAAGTAGCTTCTTATATGATACATACCAGCAGGCTAAATTTCTCAATTTCTAATTAAAAACAGCTAACGGATTGAGTACGTATTTTTCAGCTGCATTTTGTGAACACAGTAGAAAGTTATGTTTCGTATGTATGTATGTGCTTCGTATATGCCTTATATTTATCGTAAGCGGATGCTCTCGAACAATATACACGATTCTTAAAAATATTCCCAAAGAGATTGTTAAAAGATCATCAATCAAAAGGATAGTCGCTGATTGAGGAACATTTTTTTCGCAGGAGTTTTATAGGCTCTTTAGATATTTAATGTTCATGGTTAAAGTCCTTTTAACAAAATATTCTATTCAATTGATAGAGACAGTAAGTTACAGGTAAAAATAAATTCGCAAGAAAAAAAATCCTCCTTCCTCAATATAAATAAGGCAGAGCAGCAATTTATAAAAAACTATAAAATACATTTTTTTAGTCACATTCATCTTTAGGAAGGGGTTAATCAGCTTTCAAAACCAATTGATACATTTTAATAAATACTTTATGCTATTACTAAAGAAGTTCTTTAATTTTAAATGATATAATTTAATTATATGAAATACAATCAGTATACCTGTTCTTCGCACGGATTATATAATATAAAGAAACTTAAAATTCACAATCATGTGCAAATTCGTGTAGTATATATACTAGTTAAAATTTTAATCAAAATATTTTGCTAAAATATTTAATTTAATGCTCCTAAAAAGAAGTTTAAGAACCTCTGTTCACGGTATATAAAACTATCTTCACGGGCAGATCTGAAGAATAAAATACCCAAGCCGCGTTTGCAGTGGCGGCTCGTGATCAATACGTAGAGAGGGGCGCTGATTAAAGCATGTTTTTTATATATGTATCTATATAAATAAATTGAAAATATGTTTATATATGTGTTTGTGTATAGTGATAATTGGCTGTTAAAACTCGAATTTATAATAAAAGTCTTGAATTTATAATAAAACCTATAATAACATTTTATTATACATTAACGACTTTTAAACATTTTGCTGTGAGAGTGATTTTTACTATATATTTTAAATGTCTTAGGAAATTACAGTTTCTTAGTTTTATAATTAAATTTGATAGGGTTTTTTTTTAGATTTAATAGTTGAATATTGCACTGCACTGCAAAAAAAATGGTGAATCATATTAGATTTATAGGCATCTATGAAATATTTACCGTTCTTCTTAATTTTTTACATTCAAGAGTCAAAATATATGATGTGAGCTGCATATAAATTTCTTTCATTCAAAGGTAAGTTCATTTCTGTAACAATCTAATAATCGTGTGTGAAAAGCTTTGAACAATGTTAAAACAATCGCATATATATTAAAATTTGGTTATTTTGTTTTCAGCGCCTTAATAAACTTAATAATCGTATTCATTTATATGCACTTACAACAAATATATAACAAGAAATATCAATCATGCTTAAAACATTGATTATGAAACATTTTCCACCTTCAAGGCAATTTTATTTAAACATCTCTAAAATTCAATACATTCCTCGGTAATATTTTAAAACATATCACAATACTACATTAATTTATTATATTTGAAAACTTAAACCTTCATCGAAAAAAATGAACTTCATTCAAATGACGGCATTGAAATATAAATTGCCTGGTTTAAACATCTCTAAAATGCGATACATTCGTCGATAATAGTTTTAAAATTATCATAATACTACGATAATTTAATATATTTGAAAACTTCATCGAAAACAACTGAAATTCATTCAAATGACGTCATAGAAAAAATAACACGCTTGGCTCTCTCTATAAAAACAGCATTTCATTCATAACATTTTCCCATTCATTTCATTCATCACAGTACTATAATAATTTATTTTATTTAAAAACTTAAGACCATAGAGCTAAAATTAATTAAACTCTATGCTTAAAACTCCATCGACAAAACTCGTCCTTCTCTTGGTAAAATCAATGAATATTTCATTCATATCAGCTACGCAGACTTCATGAACTAAATGATTTTGTGTTAAAGAAATACAACAATTCTAATACAACTCATTCTACATATTTTGCGGTTTACATTTTACATAGGTGAAAAATAGGCTTCATTGTAGAAATAATCAAATTTGGATGAACATTTAAACTCAAATATATTGTAATTGCGCTGTTTCAGTATGTAGATGCACAGAATTTAAGCAAAAATAAAGTGGTTTTAGGACGGATACAACACTCAATATGAATTAAAAAGAACTTTAAAAATCACGATTTTGAAACAAGATGGATGCCATATTTCATTTTGAAGTGGGTCACGTTATCTTGTCATATCATGGTCACGTGATTGCTTCATATAAGAGGTGTAATTATTATTTTAATTTTTATTTAAAAACTACTGAATATATTTCGCTGAATTTTTTTTATATATTTTATGGAACAATTTGAATATTATCAAAAATTTTCGTAGCAATTTCTGAATTTTAAATCTGCTTAAGTGTTTGAAAAATTAGGTACCTTAGAGTTTAATGTATTTCATTTTTTCAACCCGGGTTCAATCCAAAACTAATTGGGTGATATTATTCATTTATATTCCCATAGGTCTTACAGACCGTCTGAACAACATACTAAAATTTCATTTTGGTTAAGTCATTTTTACGGCAGTTATCGTGCTAACGGACAGACAGACAGACAGAATGAACAAAGTCATAAACACTTTTCAACTTTGTTGTAAAGTATTAAAAAAGATTATATTGACTTCGTATTACTTTGAATGGTGTTTGGCATTTTTGGCTACATAGATGGCGTCGGTATTCAACATTGTTCCCAAATGTGCTATAATGCGCAAATGCTACATGAGAAAAGAGTTGATCTAATTAATTTGCAATTTTTCATTTTAAGATTATTATACGAGTAAAAATCGTTTCATGAATTAACTACCAACATCTGAAAATCGGGGCATGCCATGGTTTTAAAATCGGTATTCGTTGTTTCCTACTGTTAATAAAATTACTGTATAATTAGATTTCTGATGATTGTTAAAATACCCTTTATAAAATGATCATGTATATCTATTATCAAAAGATTTTATAAGATTGACTGACAGTTATTTATTTTATATTAAAAAAAACCTTTTAAATTGAAAAATAATTTTCATAAAACGATCATGTACTTTAATTATCAAAATTTTTTACATGACTGACTGCCATTTATTTATTTTATATTAAAAAACCGTAAATATGTGTGCTTTCTGTATATTTGTACTCGCTAAAAGTAAATAACATTTCATACTTCATAGACAATATAATCGTACAAAATGTTAGTCAAATCGCTCATTTCTCTATTTGGATATCGTGTCCACACATTCTTACATGCATAAACAACCATTTACGCAAGTAGATCATGTTAAATTTCAGTTGAAGAATGTTTTCAATGTTTAAATCCGTCAAAAAGACAAATTTAACCATTCAACCCGTCACACTTTCCCTTTATAGACATAAATGTAGAGAATGTAACAAATTTTTGATCAAACTTACATATGAACATTTATATTTTTAAAATATAAACTATTGAACAATTTAAAATAGAATTACTTATATAACTTTAAAAATAAACCAATTCATTCTTGTATAAACGGTCATTTTATTCAAGGATTTATTTAAAAATAAAAAAACTATATTCGAAAACAACAGAATCCGTCAAATTCATATTCTTAAGCGCAGTCACAATAGCGAAATAATGCCAATTCTAGAAAATCCACGATAAACTGGCTTATTTTCTGCCGAAGCCCCTCAACGATACGCGGCACACAATGCTTTAAAATATGCCAATGTTCATATTCGTTCATTCAAACTCACAATAGTATTTGAAACTGTTGTATCTTCGTTCTATCTGGGTCGCTCTGAATTCGCGGCCCTACAACGAAATCACAGTGTAGAATATTCTCGTAGTGCTGCCATCTTATAACGCATTCAGCAACTACATTGTCGATTTTAGTTGCTGAATTTGTTACATGATGACAGCACTACACTTTTGTTTAAGGACGTTTTGAAATAATTTGCAAAATATGCAGCATTTTTTACAAAAAATTGTAATACATTTATATAAATAAAAATAATAATGCAAGAGCTTTTTATGAGTAAGTCGCGCGCCTTGAGATCTCTGGAATCGAGCCGCCACTGCCCGTTTGTATACAAATTTACAAAACTTTTAGATTGAATAAATATTTGCTATGTAAAAGCATTATAATTATATAGTACTATATCCGTACTATACCCGTAGTATACCCGTACTACATATATTTGCTAATATATGAAGATATGTCTATGTGTTAGTAGAAGATTACCCGTATTACAATAGAAATCCCATATTACAATATGAGTCTAAAAATCTTTGCCACAATAAAACAGACGAAAACTCAATAAAACAATTAAAAATATCAATAATCCAATATATAACAAAATATATGCGTATATAGCTGCACTACTTATATTCTCGTAGACTAAAAAATATACCCGTTCATTTGTAGAAGATAACCCGTACAATGGCAAAATACGAGTTTCAGCAATTTTTTCCAAAACAAAATAATGGCGTAATAAATAGAAAATGTCATTAATCCTAGAATCAGCAACCTTAGAAAATATCAATATTAATAATGTTATATATATATATATATATATATATATATATATATATATAATTAAAAATGAATATTACCACAGAAACTCGTAAACAATTGCTTAAACTGAAACAGGCATTTGTTTGGGTTAATTGGAATTAAATACTCAGACCTGACGATGAATTTAATTCTAATTAATCATCGAATTTGGGATGGTGCTGTTCTTTTCTCTTATCGGCATTATGGCTTTGAATTTGCTTCTATGGTGATGTTAATATTACTTGAATTGTATTTTTTTATTTTTACATAATTCTTATTATTACATTTCAAATATATATATATATATATATATATATATATATATGCGTGTGTGTTATATATATATATATATATATATATATATATAACATTATTTTTATTGATATTTTCGAAGGTTGTTGATGCTAGGATTAATGACATTTTCCAACTTATACACAAATACATTATTTATCCTTGATTGAATAATTCATTTTTCTGAATTTCGCCCATTCTTATCACCTAACTTACTACTAGGTCTGAGTCTGATATTGTTTACTATTTTTGAAAGACTACATGCCACTTGTCCTGAGTCCTATACTGATTACTATTTTTGAAAGTCGATAGATAGATAGATATAGATAGATAAATAGATAGATATATGAAAAATGGAAACACATAAAGAAAGGAAGGTATCGAAAGATTGGTCGTTCGGGTTCTCCCACTCCCCGGTTTAGCCAGCTTTGTGTCGCGACAACACTCCCGGAGACCGGTACCATTCCTTACAAGTAAATACAATAGTATCCATAGTAGAAAACCGGAAAAATGACAGCATAAGAAAAGGAAGGAAAGCAAAATCACACCATGCCAAAGCAGAATAAGCAAGGATTCCTATATAACACGTAAAAAGTATCAATTCACAAATCCCAAAATTCACAAAAAACTAGTATCAGAATGTATATGTGCATAAAATCAAGCAGTATCCAATAGAATACTGCTTGGAGTATATTTTTCGCATGTATGTGTTATTTCTATGACAGGTAAAAAAGTACATATTTTACACAAAATCCAAAATTCCAAGTCCAATGGGGGAGCAGAGGATATTATTTAACCGAAAATATATTTTACCCCGTTTTTATTGACCCTAGTCTGCACTCTATTTGCATTATTAGAATAGCTATCTTTAAAAATAACTATTTTTCTGTAATAGGTGAGAAATCCACTTTTTAACCCAAATTTCGAAAATTCAAGTGCAATGGGGGGGGGGGGGTAAAAGATATTACACAATCGAAAAAATTATTTACACTATTTTTATTGATCCCAGTTTTATCCCTTTTATCCCTTTAGGTGATCCCTTTTAGAATAGCGCTATTAGAATGGCACTATTAGAATAGCGAACTCGAAAAATATATATTTTCGGTCCACCCTACTTGCTACGTGACAGAGAAAGCGCTTTCAACTATAAAGTATATTGGGTAAAGATATAAAATATTTTTAAAAAATGTTATTTTGATACGAAAACTTTTATGGATCTAAGTGAAAATCATTTCAATATTGGTTCAAAATTTCTAATCCCAAAATTTCTTAGATTTTTTAAAAACCGTCCTATACATAATCCCATCCACTTAGTTGTATAAATATAGATTTTCGTTGACGTAATTCAACAAGCAAGTTAAAAATAGAGTTTGCGTGCCTTCGCATGTTAGAACACTGCATAAAATATTTCATATAGACACGCAAAAATCCTCTTATCTAACAATGTTTACAATTTTATCCCATTAAATGCACGTAGCCTCAGACAATTAAGGTAAATATTTAAATGTTTGAGATTTTATTCGAAAGAGAATGGAATTAAATTAAAACATAAAACTGGAAATTATTTTTTAAAAATGGTTAACAAGGGAAAATAATTGTATCTTATATTTTTGATCTATATCAAGCAGCTAATGTTTGTCTCTTGGTTTGAATGAATCGTTGAATTATGATGTTATAAATTTCATTTAAATGTAAGTATTTTTAGAAACTTTGTACATAAGCATAAATAAAAGTAATTGAAATGTTTATTTTTTTATTCTAAATTTATGTATATTTTCATGCATTTTGGGATATTGTATTCCGCTACGAATATTAAACTGATTGTAAAACTACAGAACTGATTAAACTAATATGTTAAATCTCATGAAATATTTAGACTTTTGGATATAACGTATATCAGTTTTCTGTACTCATGATTCATTTTACGGGATTCATGACTCATGTTACTCATGACTTTTCTATACTCATTACTCATGTTACTCATGATTCATGTTTCAGGATCCATGCCTCATGTTAGTCATGACTATTATATACTCATGACTCATGTTATTCATGATTCAGGTTTTGGGATTCGTGACTCATGTTACTCATAACTATTCTATACTCACGACTCACGTTACTCATGATTCATGTTTCGGGATTCAAGACTCAAGTTACTCTTGACTATTCTATACTCATGACTCATGATACTCATTCATATTTCGGAAAATTTTAAGAGTTGTTATAAGTTTTTAATGCAAAAATATATGTTCTCTAAATGAAAACATTTTTCATCACTATATTTGCAATAGTAGTAAAATATTATAATCGAAATTATCGTCATTATGTAGCAATAAGTCTTCTGTCTTCACCATAGCGAAACTTTCAACAAAACCTTGAAGAGGAGAAGAGAAACTACACTGAATATTGCTGAAATCATGATGTCATATGGCGCTTAAATATACTATTTAGAAAAAAAAATTAAATCTAATAAATAATTTTATACTTAAATCATCTGATAGGTATAATTCACTCATTAATAAAACTGAGACCCTGCTATCAAAACTTATTTTGGAGACGTAAAGTCAGGACTGTGATGTGAGAAATATAATTCTATGCTACATAATATCATCGATGAATTAGTATTTATTCGGAACTATTGTTTGATGAAGGTACCTGAACGCCTAGATCTGTCGAAACGTGTAGATATGTCGAAAATTCGAACTGCGATTCCCGACATGATTCGAATACTTTCCCTATACATTATCATGTATTGCAGGAAAAGTAAAAATGAGAATTATATACTTGCAGACAGTGTAGGCTGATGTGAAAACCTAGGTGGGGGCGATGTGTGGTCAACAATGTAATATGTGGTCAGCAAACCACTCACTGAATATTGCACTGTTCAACTGTGAAAATTTTACAGAGGTGAAAATATCAGTTCTTTATAAATTTCGGATGACTGAACACGAAAATTACGCTTAAAATTGCCTCGGGTTTCATAGTAATTTCACTGTTTACATTTTTCATATAAGGCTATGGGAATACAATAGTACGAATAACAGTTAACAATTTTTACTTTCCCTGCAATACATGGTAATGTATAGGGAACGTATTGGAATCATGCCGAAAATCACAACTCGAGTTTTCGACGGATCTACACGTTTCGAGACCTGTAGAATACGAAAAAACCATTTTTAGCGTGACGTCTGTGTGTGTGTCTGTGTGTCTGTCTGTGTGTCTGTCTGTGTGTCTGTCTGTGTGTCTATCTGTGTGTCTGTCTGTGCAGATTTTGTATCCACTCTAACTAAAAAAGTAATCGACCGAATTTCATAAAATTTAGTAGGTAAGTCACTTGTGGGCGACTCTGGTGCTGATTAGTTTTGGGTACGATTCGGGATAAAAGAACCCGCCTTTTTTTGCGAAATGGCCCGCAAAAGCTTGTATCCACTGTAACTGAAACGCTACTGAACCGAATTTCACAAAATTCGGTAGATGAGTCACTTGTGGGTTACTCTGGTGCTGATTAGATTTTGGTACGATTCGAAAAAAAATAACCTGCCTTTTTTTGCAAAATGGCCCGCAAAAATCGTCAAAATCTAAACTAAAGAACTAGGTATACTCAAATATATACATTAAATGCTCGTTTAATACGTAATTTTTAACGACGAAAATAATAAGACCAACCCCATTACACTAGGACTAGCCGTTCTCGAGATATTTTAGCTTCCGTATTTTCTCTACGCCACCTTTGAAAATAAGTCCGGTTACCGAATGAGAACGAAAATTGAATTAAAAGTGAAATAAATTTAATTAAAATAAAGATAACGTTAATATACGTCTGCAGGGAAAGTCATGTGCTGCCCACATCAGATTTTTCTTTTTCATGCACGCCGTTTTCTGGCGTGTCGCTTGTGGGAAACGACACTGCCTATTTTATTTATTTTCTCTTACTTTTATTTATTCCACGTATCGTAATTATAACGACCCATAGCGTTATATGTAAAATGTAAACAGTGCAATTACTTAAAACTCTGAGCCAGGATTGAATTTTAAGGGTGATTTTCGTGTTCAGCGACCCAAAATTTATAACAGGTGGCTACTTTCATTTTGGTAAAAAACAAAAACTGAAAAATTATTGAACATTGTTATCTACCACTCATCTCCTTACCATTTTAAAAGATTTTAAGATCCGTTAAAATGCACCTTAATTTATATTTTTACACAAATTACAAATCCTGCTCAGATTTAGTGGATGTGGTTAAATTTTTGAAACCCCACTTTCTTGTTTAACAATAAAGTAAACTTCACCATTGCTGAAATTCGCATTCTGTTGTTCTGACAAAATTTTGAAATATTAAAACATTCAACTTATGCTTTACTGTTCAGTAATCCTCTAACTGTAAATCTGACAGAAATGTAGTGGGTGTAGTTTTTATCTTAAGCTTCGATTTTTATTTCTATTAGAAAAACCTTCAAATTCAGAAACTTTTAATATCTGGAAATAATTAACAAATTTATTAAATGAGATACGGTAGTTTTCATCGTTTTAACAATGTGTTTAATTCATTATTTCATTTATTTCACAAGAAAAACACGAAACTACCATGTGAAGCTAGATTTTACTTTCCCTGCAGTACATGGTAATGTATAGGGAAAGTATTAGAATCAAGTCAAAAATTGAAACTCGAGTTTTCGACGGATCGTTTTGGGACCACTAGAACACGAAAAAACTATTTTTAGCGTGGCGTCGGTTTATGTGTCTGTCTGTCTGTGTATTTATATGTCAGGCTGTGCAATAAGATTTTAGTACGATTCATGATAAAAGAACCTGTCTATTTTTTGAAATGGCAGCAAATATTGCTTTATCCACTCTATCTGAAAAACTAATAGATCAAATTTTACAAAATTTGGTAGATAAGTCACTTGTGGATTAACCTAAAGTTGATTAGATTTTGGTACGATTCGGAAAAGAAAATCCTGCATTTTTTTGTTTTCGAAATAGTCCGCAAAAATCGTTAAATCTAAAAATAAAAGACTGAATACGCTCAAATATATCAATTAAATGCTTATTTTTTACATAATTATTAACAATGGAAAGAATAAGACCAACCCAATTATTCTAGGTGTAGTCGTTCTTGAGATATTTCAGATTTTTCGCATTCTTTGATACGCCATCTTTGAAAATAAGTCCAGTTACCAAATGAAAACGAAAATTGAATTAAAATCTCAAATTCAGTGTAGGTAAAAGTATTTATGGCTCATAATTTGTGCAATTAAACTGAATTTAATGAATTATTGAAGATATAAAAAGAACGTGGATATGAGTCTGCAGAGAAAGTCATGTGCTACCCACATCAGATTTATTTTATTATTCTATATATACTTTTAGTGATTTCACATAGTCTCTCAAAACAGTGCAGTAAAAGGTATAAGTGATTTGATGTTTGGGTAGGCATCACGCTCCAAAATCAAATTTTGAAGATACAGTCTACCATGGTTTCTTGTTTGACGTCTGAAATGCGTTTGGTTACACTCTGTTGAATAACATATCAAACCGAAAAGACAATCACTTGATTTGAGAACAGAACTTTTATTAAAAGTAATTAAACGAAGTTAAGATTTTTACCATGACAAAAAACGCTAACATCAACATTAGTTCTAAAGGATCGCTTTTTTGCCAGACTCGTTAGAGACAGCACCGTGCACGGCGTGTTAATTAGCCCATGGCTGAATCTCGCCTTAAAGTGGTTGTGATTTTCTCATGGCGAGGCGTTTGCAAGAAAAGTTCGAGCAGGTAGGATGCTTTTTATCCCGACTCGTTGCAACAAATGTGCTTAAAGTTAATTACGATATTAGTTCACACGAGTATTTAGATATACTCACGAATGTTTATGGTGTTTTTTCTACCAATATGATTTGCAAAAACAGAAATGTAGCTTTAAATCACTTGAAAATGGTGAATGATAATTTTACAATATGCTAAGAACGTTGCAGCTGAGATCCAGTTTTTACCATATCACCACAGTTAAATAAAAATTAATCAAACAAAATGGAGTTTCCAACGATAAAGATAGTATTAAGTGTTATATATCTGTGACTTTTGAAGTTCAGCAAAGACCGCTACCATGCATAAAAATATATGTAGTTTTGATTGGATTATTAATAAATATCTTCGAATGGGGATTATGCAGCATTCACTTTGACAACTTTTCTTGTTCATTCAGATCCGTATTTCGATTATTTTATAATGACAAAAATTTACAGTTGTTTGTTTTGATGAATTAAAATTCAGAATTAGTGTAGTTATGGAACGATAGATATTTCAGTCATTATATTTTAGTAGGCGTTTTGCCTCTCCTACATTTTTGATTGAGAACAAAACCATGTATATTAAAATGTTATCTTTATATCACCGTATGTACAATTAAAACATCACATACTAACTATGGCGTAAATCTGATGCAAGATGTGCTTTATTATAAAGAGAATTTTAAAAATTTTCTGTTGTGCTTTGGCTCATGTCAATTTTGTGTGCTACTTATATTTTCAGATTGGCTAGACTCTTCTTTATTCTGTTTTCTTATTGGCTCCGTCAGGTGTACTATTAATCCAAATCTTCTGTATATAATCTCCTTTCTTATGATCCCATTTCGTCTTTTTGACTTCAGGTTTGTTGATTCTCTTGTACTGACGAAAAAGATCCAGCTTATCCTGGAAAGAGATGCATGCTATATTATTATCTTATTTGTGCTTAATTACATTGCTCAAGTTTTTGTGTATCCTTTATACAAAGTAATTTTTACTCATTCATACTATTAATTATATTAAATTAAGTTAAAGATTCATTTTAAGTCCAGATAAAAGCTCAGACAGCTTATGATATATTTTTCTGTTGAAATATATTATCTCCTTGTATATATTACATTTCTTACACAATTAGATTATTTTCTTTTAGACTTATGCAATTATAACAAGAAAGATTAATCATGCATAAGCATTGATTATGAAACACTATCCAACTGAAATGCAATTTCATTTAAAAATTTCTAAAATGTGATACATTCAGTGGTGATATCTTTTACAGTATCAGAGTACTACAGTAATTTATTATACTTAAATATTTAAAACTGTATCGAAATACAAATCATCTGATTCTCTATGCAAAATCAATGAATACTTCATTCATATAACTTGTATTCCAGACTCCAGAGCTAAATAATTTTGTGTGAAAAAAATTCAGCAATTCTTATGTAACTCATCTTACAATCGCTTGAGATATTTGCATTCTGCATAAGTTAAAATTAGGCTTCGTTGAAGAAATAATAAATGTTTAGGGATCATTTAAAATCACAACTATTGTAATTGCGTAGGCACGGAATTTAGATACACAGATAATATATGTGTGTGTGTATGTATTCAAAGTATTGGAATCGTGCCGAAGATCGAAACTCGAATTTTCGAAGGATCTACACGTTTTAGGACTTCTAAAATACGAAAAAACTATTTTTAGGAAGACGTCTGTGTGTGTAAGGGTGTATCTGTGTGTGTTTCTGTGTGTCTGTGAGGATATTGCATCCACTTTAACTGAAAAACTGATGGACCGAATTTCATAAAATTTAGTAGGTATGTTTTTTGCGAGAAATCCTGATGTTCATTAGATTATAGTTCGATTCGTAATAAAAGAATCTGCCTTCTTTGCGAAATGGCCGGCAGAAATTGCTTCTATTCACTCTAGCTAAAAACTAATGAAACAAATTTAACAAAATTTGGTGTATAATATTTCAATAACCTACAAGTGATTTATATACCACATTTAACAAAATTTGGTGTATAAAATTTTAATAACCTACAAGTGATTTATATACCAAATTTAACAAAATTTGGTATATAAATCATTTGTAGGTTATTCTAGTACGATTCGGGAAAAAGGAACGGGCTATTTTTACGAAATGGCCCACAAAAATAGTTAAATATAAAAATATAAGACTACGTGTGCTCAATTATATCAATTAAATTCCTATTTTTGACGTGATTTTTGACAACAAAAAGAATGAGACTAACCCCATTACTCTAGGACTAGCCGTTCTTGAGATATTCTAGTTTCATCGCGTTTTCGCTACGTCACCTTTGACAATAAGTCCAGCTATCAAATGAGAACAAAATTTAAGTTTAACGTGCAAATTCAATGTCATTTAAAATACTTATGGCTGTTATTTTGTGCAGATAAACTCAAGTTATTATTGAAGAAATAAAGATAACGTGAATATAAGGCTGCAGGGAAAGACATGTGCTGCCTACATCAGAATTTTTAACAATATTACAACAATGATTTATAGAAGTGAACGGGGATTATTTGCAGGCCATTTCGAAAAAAATGTAGGATCTATATTTAATGATCCACCAAATTTTTGCAGAATAAAATGTTCAACAAATTTAAGTTGTGTACCAAATTTAACTCTCTAGGACGTAGGAAAGTGTATTAAAAATGCCATCAAATAAGTATATCACGAAGAGTTATATAAAATTTAAAAAAATTTGAAAAATTGTTATCTACCAAATTTATTTTAAAATGCGAAGCCCCTCTTATTTACAAAATAATTAAACTCTTGGAAAGATATTTATTATATAATATATCTCTTTTTTCTTTCTGGTGGATATCCCAAAAGTCAGAATTTAATTGAATCTGATTTTCTCCCTATATTAAATAATTTTTAATTAAAAAACTACATAACATATTTTACTGAAAATGTTTTTATATATTTTATAGGATAATGTGAATATTTCTTAAAAATTTCGAAGCGATATGTGAATTTTAAATTTGCTTAAAATATGTTTGAAAAATTAGGTCCCATGGGGTTCAATATATTTCATTTTTTCAACACCCGGGTTCAATAAAAAACTAATTGGGTGATATTATTTATTTATATTCCAATAGGTCCGACAGACCGTCTGAAAAACGTACTGAAATTTCATTTTGATAACGTCATTTTTACGGCAATTATCGTGCTAACGGACAGACAGAGACAGACAGAGAGACAGAATGAACAAAGTCATAAACACTTTTCAACTATGTTGTAAAGTGTTAAAAAGTAATTTTTAAACAATATTATGCTCAAAAATTGGCCCATGTCATAGCTGACCATCTGGCATTTATCCTGTGTCCCGCCGGCTATATCCGTCTTTGGCAGTATACCTTACAATTTCTATTACTGCATGTGCAACTCTAACGATGGTGAATGTTAAGCAGGAAGTTATTTCCTACATTCAAACACGTATAGTGGTAGATAGTGGTCATATTGGACACACTTTACGTTAAACTGTACGCTATGTAAATATCGCTTTTTTACTTTCCTTATATATATAATGTATAAGGAAAGTATTGTGACGGGGTCGAAAATTCGAATTCGAGTTTTCGACGGGAGAGCACGTTTCAAGCATCCCTGATCACGAATCGAACATTTTTAAAGTGATGTCTGTGTATGTGTGTGTGTGTGTGAAAATATGTGTATGTGTGTGTGTGTGTATGTGTGTGTGTGTGTGAAAATATGTGTATGTGTGTGTGTGTGTATGTGTGTGTGTGTGTCAGTGAGTCTGCGGAGACGATTACTGAAGAACGAATGAACCCGATTCGAATGAAATTTGGTACAAAAATTACAATCCGTAAACACTGGAAGCCTATAGTTGTTATAAGCAATCGAATGTTCAGAACCCCCCTCAATTTTCTAGTGAAATTATGAAAAAATCGTCAAAAAATCAAAACCTCTAATAAAGTTACGGAAATAGACATTTCTTATGTAAATTTTCATTAGAAAGCAATTGACATAAATTTTAGAACGCTGACATGAACCGTTCTTGAGATATTGCACATTTAAAAAAAATTATAAAAAAAATGATATAAAATAAAGAAAAATATTTCTTATTGAGAAACATGTTCACTTTTCATATGTAATATCATGCGATAAATTTGTTGACATCATTCTCGTGGATCTAGCTCGTTCCATTCATGAAAAAAGATACTTTGAGTAATACTTTTGTATTTGAAAGCCAATAGTCATTTACCTGCTGTAAGAATAACTTATTTCTTCGTCCATAACGCTTGGCGAGATTGTGGCGTCGAATTTTGTGGAATGTCGCCAATTTGGCGACTTTTTTAAATGTTGCTAAATTAAGGAAAAACTCGCTAAATTGATAAAAATGACGCTAAATCAATGATGATTCATTGATGACGACGACATGGAAAATCACGACTCATTGACGAAAATTCAATCTCTTGGAAAGAATATAAATAACAACTATAAAAATAATCCACTTTTTTTTACTGTAAAAGTAGTGAATTCATTGCGTTATATAAGGAAAGTCATGTGCTGTCCACATCAGATTTTTTTATTAAACGAAACGGCTTTTCTTATTAATTGGTGATGCTGTAAAAATTTCTAGTTCACTTGTTTTCTGTATCTCTCATTGTTTCCGATATTGAAGTGCGAACTTCCAAAAATTTCCGCTAGAAGCACAGTTCCATATGGTATCGCGTGGTTACTTTATTATATCAGTATTTAACTTCCATACTTTCATATCTCCATCGTTCAGAACTTATTTTGCATTCTTTTGACTTTACCGTATATCCTGTATGTATTGGGCATTCGTGACCGAAGCGAATGACTTTGACATTTCACAATTAAATAATGCTGCAGATACATTTCCTTTATAAATCATCCAGTTGTTTCCCAGTACATAAGCAGTTGATAAACAATATAAACAAGAAATTGTGTAATATTGAAAGGAAGTAGAAAATTATGTTTTCATTGTAACAAGAATTAACTCTTAACTACTGATAAAATAATAAAACTAAAATAACTTCCTGAAAATCAGGATATAACACATTGAAATAGTATTGCCCGGCTTCAAAGACAAAATTCAGAACCTTCTTTTTCATTTATTTTAAAGAAACTCAAGAAACACTTCAAGAAACACAAGAAGAGCAACTATCACTCGAGGCAGCAAGATCAGCGACTGGTGTAGGAACAGCAACATAACTAAAGCGAACGCGAGATAAGAGAAAAAAATCTGATGTGGGCAACACATGACTTTCCTTATATAATGTAATGAATTTACTACTTTTACAGTAAAAAAATAGGATTTTCTTGTAGTAGATACTAATATTCTTTCCAAGATATTGAATTTTCGACAATTAGTCGTCATTTTCATCGATTTAGCGTCATTTTTATCCATTTGGCGAGATTTTCGTTAATTTGGCAACATTTCAAAAAAGTCGCCAAGTTGGCGACATTCCGCCAAATTCGTCGCCAAAATCTCGCCAAGCGTTATGCACTAAGAAATAAGTTTTTCTTAAAGCAGATAAATGACTATTGGCGTTCAAATACAAAAGTATTATTCAAAGTATCTTTTTTCAAGAATGGAAAGAGCTAGATCCACGAGAAGGATGTCACTCAATTTATCGCATGGTATTACATATGAAAAGTAAACATGTTTCTCAATAGGAAATATTTTTCTTTTTATTTTATATGACTTTTTGATAATTTTTTTAAAAAATGTACAATATCTCGAGAACGGTTCACGTTAGCGTTCTAAAATTCATGTCAATCGTTTTCTAATGAAAAATTACATAAGAAATGTCTATTTGCGTAACTTTATTAGTGGTTTTAATTTTTTGACGATTTTTTCAAAATTTCATTCGAAAATTTAGGTGGGTTCTGAACATTCGATTGCGTATAAAAACAATAGGCTTCCAGTGTTTACGGATTGTGATTTTTGTACCAAATTTGGTTCGAATCGGTATATTCGTTCGTCAGTTATCGTCTCCACAGACTCACTGACACACACACATACACACATACTTTCACACACACACACACACACACACACACACAGACATCACTTCAAAAATGTTTGATTCGTGATCAGGGATGCTTGAAACGTGCTCTCCCGTCGAAAACTCGAATTCGAATTTTCGACCCCGTCACAATACTTTCCTTATACATTATGTATATAAGGAAAGTAATAGGTGGAAAAACAAGAACGAGGAATGAACGGTATACAACAAATGGATGCAAAGTTCTTTTTAGCTGTAAACGCAGACCGCAATGTTAAATTAGAAATCAAACCGAATAGAAATCATACCGACCGCACAAAATGATATATGGCATCCATCTTGTCTCAAAATCGTTATTTTTTTAAAGTTCTTAATTCATATTGAGTGTTGTATTCGTCCTAAAACCACGTTATTTTTGCTTAATTTATTTTTACATAAATTCTGTGCATCTACATACTGAAACAACGCAATTGCAATATATTTGAGTTTAAATGCTCATCCAAATTTGATTATTTCTGCAACGAAGCCCATTTTTCACCTATGTAAAATGTAAACAGCAAAATATGTAGAATGAGTTGTATTAGAATTGCTGCATTTCTTTAACACAAAATCATTTAGTTCGTGGAGTCTGTATAGTTGATATGAATGAAGTATTCACTGATTTTACAAAGAGAAAGACGAATTTTCCATGAAGTTTTACGCATAGAATTTAATTACTTGTAGCTCCATGGTCTTAATTTTTAAATAAAATAAATTATTATAGTATTGTGATGAATGACATGAATGGGAAATTATTTATGAATGAAATGTTGCTTTTATAGAGAGAGCCAGGCGTGTTATTTTTTCTATGACGTCATTTGAATGAATTTCGGTCGTTTTCGATAAAGTTTTCAAATATAATAAATTATCGTAGCATTCTGATAATTCTAAAATTATTACCGAGGAATGAATCACATTTTAGAGATGTTTAAACCAGGCAATTTGTATTTCAATGCCGGCATTTGAATGAAGTTAATTTTTTTCGATGAAGGTTTAAGTTTTCAATAATAATAAATTAATGTAGTATTGTGATAAGTTTTAAAATATAACCGAGGAATGTATTGCATTTTGACATGTTTAAATAAAATTGCATTGAAGTTGGAAAGTGTTTCATAATCAATGCTTTAAGCATGATTGATCTTTCTTGTTTAAATTTTTTATATCGAGTTTTTCAGATTAACAGAGATTGTATCAATTTCTTCAGATTAACTAACACACATAAACGAACATTAAATAGTATTTGGATTTGTCCTATATCTGTATGAAAATTCAGATAAGGATTTGTTATTCGATAGCTTAAAATAAAATATACCCAGAATAAGGTGCAATTCTCATATAAATGGATAAAATTGCACATTCATATAAAAACAGTTAACTTAATTAGCGTGTAACTAGAAATTTACCCGTTTAAAAGTGTCATCCTATTGTCAGTAAGCCCAGTTTTTTCTGTGTGTTTCCAATAGTGTTTTAATGTGCTGATACGCTCTTATTATAGATGGTGTTTTTATTTCATTTCCTAAGTCATACAACCCGCTGATGTCACGGCATCACTTATATGTGAATTATGATTCCCCTTAACCGTTCCTGATAAGGACAAACCTATGAAGAAATATAATCCTGAAATATTATACGTTAAACTTAATTGTAGGTCTTAATCCTTGTAATGCTATATTATGATTAAATTTATGAAATGTAATGATTCCTAATATCATTAAAAATAACAGCCACCGTTTGCATTAAGAGTTGTATATATTAAGCATAAAGATTCCAAATTTAATTAGATGTTTGCTTTAATTAAACAGCAGATGTCGTCAAGTTTATGTTTGTACTACAAATGCCTAGAGAATTCTGTATTGTGGAAGACGCAATCTATTATGCAAATTTATTGTTGTGTTAAGTAATTGTGGAACATCGTACATTGATAATAATTACATACTTTAACAAAAGTATATGTATAGAAATAATTGAAAGATTAAAATAACTTCATATTTAAAGAAATACTGAAAACAATTCTTTTAATTTTAATTTATATGCATTTATTACTAGATTTCGCCGATGTGAATTCAAAAGTTAAAATCAAGTACTGCACATTCGAATAATGAAATATTTAAACAATGTTTTAGTTATTATTTTCTACGCCATACTAGTAACTAAAAATCCAAAAAAATGTCTGATATAAATAATGCCAAATATCAAAATGCCATAATTCAACGGAATTCCAGTTGATCGTATAGTTTTATAATTACAAAAATATTTAACTTAATTTTGCTGTACACTGATTAATAGGATATGCAGCAGTATTCGAATTTGAATTGGCAATCAATATTTTCGAAATGAAAGGTAAAGTTCAAAGTTCGATCACACATACCGTTACTTTAGCATGACCTTAATTTCTGTCCATCAGTGGTTATACAATTAAAATTATAGGTAGAAACACACAAAAGACTGGATTTACTGTCACTAAAATGGTACTTTTAAAGAGATGAAATTCCAGTTACACATTTAAAAGGTAGTGTCGCACGACATGTTGACATTTCTAATACAGATGCCAATCAACAACAATGCTAATACAGATGTGAATACAGTTGTTAATACTCACTTTAAATGCATCCACGAGAACCATTTGGAACTCACACATAGTTAAATAGTGTGCATCCCCTCCATCATCAACAACAAATGAGAGAAGGTGGTATGAAACCACAGGGAGAAAGAAAAAAAGTGGTTCCAGAGCTTTCGAGAAGCGTCGGCAGATTCCATTTTCGACAGAATCCTATCAATACGCGATATAGGAGTATCAAAAATCTCCTGCGTATCGTACAAAAGAAAACGTGGATCATCAATATGATGAGTGTCAGCAATATGTGCTTAGTGAATACAAGTGGCATATCAAGTATACGCAGGCATCCAGCAAAGTGTGTTCTCGACTAAATGTCAAAGTGCAAAAAAATGAGGTATTCATGCAAATTTCATCTGTTAATAATGATCACGGAAGGCACGTAATAACTATCGATTATTTAGCAGTACTTGAGTAAGAACTCAAATCTTAGTAAAGAATTATTATGTTTCAAAAAAGAACTGTATATATTTTCGGTATAATAGTAACAATGTGTTATAGTTGTATGTGTCACTTAAATGAATGTATGAGTAAACTTTATGAATTTAATCAATATATATATATATATATATATATATATATATATATATATATATATATATATATATATAATTAAAGAATTGATCAATTTAAATCAGAGTTATTATTTTATGTTTTGAGTGTTATTCTCCTGTGCTCGTGAGCCGGTGTTTCCATACCTCACCCTAAGTGAAGGCATCAAAGGTAAGTCCTTGTAGAGGAGTAGTCCTAAAGTGTTATTTTATTCATTTATATGAAAATTGCGCAGAATAAAAGCTATATTTTATTTTACGCTGAAAAGACCGTTTTAAACATGTAAAGACAGTAACATCAGATGTTCACTTTAGGCTCCTGTGTAACCCACATACTAACCTGCTTATGGTCCTTTAAAGTAGACCAATGTATTCAGATAAACAAGTGCGTAAAATGAATATCTCATGTTACCCCTATACCTATTTAAAACAGTCTTTTCAGCGTAAAATGAAATATACATATTATTCTATGCAATTCCCCTATAAAATAATAAAATAACATATTCATATAGATATTGTTATCTTTTAAAGTATGTAACTGGCAATTTACCTGTTTAAAAGTATAATTTTAATGGCTGAATGCTGTATTTGAGACTATTTCTTTTATATATCCTTGAGTTTCTAGAACCTGGAATATCGCTGTATTGTACATTTATAGCGGAATATTTTTTTGTATTTTATTCATATTTACTACTATCAACAAAAATTATGCTATAGTATTTCTATTACTAGTAGTACCTGTTTTTATTACATGCGTTATAATTTATTTATAATATGTTTGTATTGTGTTTAAAGTCATCTTGTATCAAAGAATTAACAAAAATACTTATAATTAGTACTGCTTTTATTTTTAATTGTTTATATTTTGCATTGAATACTAAGATTATTTCACAGAATTGTCAGAAGTGCATTAATTTTACATTACTAAATAAATGGAGTATTATCTATATTATATATAATAGAACATAATTGTTAGATTTAGATAGTTAGAATGAAATTAATACTTATGTGTCAGAAGAAACTGTTAGACATTTTATTTCTTATTATATCTCTGAGTCCTGCTGCCAATCCGCAATTTAGTTGGTTTCAAACGAACTGGCTTTCTGAAACGAATCGAATTCTGACACGAACTTCCAGCTTCTAGTAAATTATACACTAATCGCTTTAGGTGACCAATTCGGTCATCTTTGGAAATTATTATATATATATTTTAGCAACAAACAGTTATATCTTCTTCCTCGCCTTGATTGTCTTAACAAACAGTTATTTAGAGAACTCTATGGTGATTTTAAAATAGATGTGTGGCAAGTGCATACGCCTATGAAGCCAAGTATATATCCGCCCGCTACGTGGATGTCATAAGGTAAATTGTCCTTACCCAAATTACTTTACCAAGACTTACTTTGGATGCCTTCACTAAGTGTGGAGCATGTAAACTCCTGGTTCTCGAGCTGGAGAGAAAGAAAACACACACGATAATAAAACACACAAGATAATAAAACACACAAGATAATTAAAATAAACACTCTTATTTAAACTGATCAATTACTTTAATATTTAATTTTATATATATAGAGAGAGAGAGCTTATTTATTAATATTATTCATAAATCCATTTTTTATGACACATCTAGCTCTACCAATATTTAATTAACACACATATTTATGAAACATAATTTAATTGATACATATATTTATAACACACTAGTAACATCTACCGAAAATCTAAGTAGTTCTTTTAGCTTAAATACAAGAGCTCGTTATTACGATTGTAATTCGTGCAACCTTATTGTTAATTATACGATACGTGTTGGTGTGACTTCCATGATAACTAGTGACAATTGTAAATACATAAATACATATTCTCTTGCATTTTGACACTTAGTCGCGCCATCACTATGCTGTATGCCTGCGTATATTTTGATACGCCCGTATTTCACTATGCATATGATACTATCACATTTCACATTGCTGAGCCACGCTTTCTTTTTGCGCTCACAGTAGATAATTTTTTGAAACCAACTAAATTGACATGTTGCTAGGTCGTTGTTGAAAATTCAAATCTATCGAACTTTCTGGAACAAACTGTGGGGCAACTTTTTTCGTTCCCCCTGTTGTTTCATACCACCTTATCCCACTTGTCGTTGGTGAAGGAGGGGATGAACGCTGCTTATTTATGGTTGCGTTCCAATTGGTCTCCTCTGCTGCATTTACAGTATTCATTATCTTGCTTGGCATCCGTAATTGCAATGTCAATATGTCGCACAAGTATCGTACGACAGTGGGCATTTCACGATTTACGATAGAACTAAGATTGCTGAAATCGCACTGATAAAATCGTAAATTGATAAATATATAACTCGAAATATTTATCTGATGCGCCCCTGTACATGCCCTAACTACTGAAAAATAGTATATCGCTATTTCAAATAGATAATTTACAATAAGTTGAGAAAAGTAAAACTTATCCACTGTTGAACATTTTTCAGCTATGCATTAATTGGCTATATTTTTAGCCATTTTTTGCAAATATTTAAAAAAAACTTTCATTTTTTGAAATATTTGGATAGGTAACGTTTGTTTATAGAAAAAAAAATCAATCGATATCAATCAAAAGTTTTGGGAAGCAAATTAGTTGAGAAAAAATATGCATGAGAATAAATACATACATAGTTACTGCATACATAAATAGTTGCACACATTTAAATTGTGTAAATGCTTAACTATCAAGCGGAACCCACTACATTATTTAATGTATGCACTTTATAGCATCAAAATGTTAAATACAATATATTTATAAGCTACTTTATTTATATATCGCCAAATTTTACAGTTATTTTTGTAGTCTGGCAACTGGTTCTAAGATAAACATATAATGATTGGTATTAGAGAATATTTTAAGGTGACGGTGGAAATTAAAATGAGAAAAAATCGACTAAAAAAGTTTTAATATATGACATTATTTTATACATTTAAGATTTGCTTACTGGTGGGACAGCGTCCACCCCAAACGAATAACCTCCCAAAAAGACAGGTACTTGACATACACTATCCCAAACAGTTCGACCCCTTTGCAAGCATTGGCGTCCATAAAAATCTCCGACAGAAACATTGCACCTGCTTTTGTTATGGACGCTGTCCCACCCGTAAGCAAAAGGTTGAATGCATTTTTTTTCGAAACGGAATTTTCAAAAGTTTTACATATTTTATCCATGCGTCTTAATTTTTGTCAGAGATGCATGGAATTTGGCAAGAAGATACCTCTCATACTTTTTAATGAAACTGGATATGTATTTTATAATTGAACTTTATTAAGGTAATTAAAAGCAAATAAGAACCTAATTAAATGATGAAAATTAAGTTTTAATGCAGAAACATTTTTAAAAAAATTAACTTTCTAAGGGTTTTTAAAAATGAATACCCAAATTTGTTCATAATGTGTTTTTGTGTGATCATAACGTAAAATTAATCAAAACTATGAACAAATGGCACGCAAGGAGCATTTTCAAATTTTCGTTAAGAAAAATTAAATTAAAAAAAATAAACAAAATTATAACAAATTTGAAAAAAAAGTTAATGGTGTTGTATAAAGTAATGTTAAAAGAAATATTTATACAAATTTGCACGTTTCTAATTTAATAAATAAATAAAGATATTTCAACGTCCACAGTCTCCTTAAAATATATTTCCCTGTAAACAAGTGTAACTTTTTACTATTTTCCTTTCCCCGGGAATTATTAGTGTTTCTCAGTTGACAGTTAACAAAGAGCTAATTGTTGAAACCCAATTAGTAGTAATCATGAAAATTCCTGGTATTTAAAGAAGTCATATATTATTTAGATAAAATTTTTAGCGGATATGAAGAATAATTGTTGAACTATCGTGTCAACACTTAACAATAACATACTTGCATAACATATACCTACGTAAGCACAACACTCACACATATAATGTTGAATGTAGTGAAAACGTATACTCGCAAATTTAATCACTGTGTTTTGTTTTGATGATAGATTAAGATAGTTCATGTGGATCTATGGATCAGTAATAAAATATAACTTCTGTTTAAAGTAAATTCTACTAAGCATAAAGGGTAATCAGGATAAAATTTAAAAGCAATTATGTTTATTTTTATTCCTCTTGCACACACCTTAATATATAAATCAACACTTAAAAACGAATACACGATTTACAAGCACAGTTCTATTATCTAGGAAGTACTTGCTTATGTCTGTATATCGAGATCAACGATATCAAGGTTATCTGAAACTAAATACAAAATATGTAAATACTTCTAACTTAAGGTCTTAAAATACTAGTATTTAAATGCCAAATGTTTATTAGTCATTCTTTCAATATATTATAAATATAATTTTAAATATAATGTATCAAACTTTATATAGTTGTATAACTAAACAATCATGGCTCTAACACAAATATTTACAGAGGGAAGTGAAAACTTACCGGTTCTCAAGCGTAGACCATTATTTATTTTAGACACAGTTCAAATTCTTTTATTCTTATTTATGTGTTAGTTTTGAGATATATCTGCAAATTAGCCTTACGTATGACAGCAAGAATTTATCTGTGTCAGATTTATGTACGGGAAATCCCAGGAGATACGTTCCCTCCGTTACTGTTTTGAGATGTCAAAGTCTGGGCCTTCAATTCTGGGTGACTTTGGCTCTACCTAAATTACCCAGGTTTAGGAGCGAAATTCATATTATCTAATTTTAAGAACAAGATTTCTTGTTATAAAAATGACATATTTTCACTTTCGTATTTCTTCATCATTTCGCATTTCTAACTTTTATTTTAATATTCCATGGTTTAAATCCATGCTCAAGAGTGGGCATGAGAAATGCTCAACTAAGGTTTCGAACGCAGACGGATCTTACACTGCTTCACTCTCTGAGTTAACCGTGTTTAAAAAGCAATCATATAACTGAAATCATAATTATGTATACTAGGGTTTTCCAAAGCACGAACCGTGGCCCGACGTCTGACTGAAAAAAATTGGGAATATAATATTAGCTTAATCAGAATATTAAACCAGCCTGACTTACAGGGTGATCGTGAAGTGTTTCATCTAAAAATGAAAGGTGGTAGTGCCCATTAAGACAAAAAAATATTTGCAGTGGAACCTAGAGTCGCATTCCACTCATAGTGCCAGAAAGAGTAATGTTCCCTAGAAGATCTGATCACTGGAACAGTTGTTGCTGCAGTAAAAATCAACACTGCATCAGTAGCCCACAAGAGGGTGAGATACTCTTTCTGTCGCCGGTGTCGGCTATACAACGACGCCCGCTGTCCACACTTTGAGCAGCAACTTTGAGTCATTCTTTGATATGAATGGAAATGTGAAACTCTCCTAAAGTATTTAAGTGTATTCTTTCACTGTTGAAGGATCAACATGGGTATGTAGCTTTACGCTTTTCTGGCACTATGAGTGGAATGCGGCCCTAGGTTCTATCGCAAATATTGCTTGTGTTTGATGTGTACTATCACCCCTCTTTATTTGTTGAAAGAGTTGACGATTACCCTGTATATGTAATACGTTGGTTTTATACTTTAAAATATACTTCTGATCGGGGTATACATTGTAACCCACTTCTAAATGAAGCTCCTGTAAAAAAACAGTAATTTTATTGATATTAATTTAAAAAATCTGATATGGCCAACACATGACTTTCCTTATACAATCCAATGAATTTACTACTTTTACAGTTAAAAAATGTTATTCTTATAGTAGATACTTATATTATTTCCAAGATATAGAATTGTCTTCAATTAGTCGTCATTTTCATTGATTTAGCGCCATTTTTATCAATTTGGCGAGATTTTTGTTAATTTGGCAACAATTAAAAATGTCGCTAAGTTGGCGATATTTGCCAAAGTCGTCGCAAAAATCTCGCCAAGCGTTACGGACAGAGAAATAAGTTATTCTTACAGCAGATAAATGAGTATTGGCGTTCAAGTACAAAAGCATTACTCAAAGTATCTTTTTCCATGAATGGAACGAACTAGATCCACGAGAATGATGTCACCCAATTTATCGCATGGTATTACATATGAAAAGTGAACATGTTTCTCAATAGGAAATATTTTTTTAATGTTATATAACTTTTTGATATTTTTTATGAAAAATGTGCAATATCTCGAGAACGGTTCATATCAGCGCTCTAAAATTTGTGTCAATCGTTTTCTAATGAAAAATTACATAAGAAATGTCTATTTGCGTAACTTCATTAGCGGTTTTGATTTTTTGACGATTTTATCAAAATTTCACTCCATAATTTTGGGCGTTCTGAACATTCGATTGCGTATAAAAACAATAGGCTTCCAGTGTTTACGGATTGTGATTTTTGTACCACATTTCTTTCGAATCGATCCATTCCTTCGTCAGTTATCGTCTCCACAAACTTACTGACACACACACACAAACACATACACACATACTTTTACACACACACACACACACACACGCACACACACTTCAAAAGTGTTTTATACGTAATCAGGGATGCATGTAACGTGCTCTCCCGTCGAAAACTCGAATTCGAATTTTCGACCCCGTCACAATACTTTCCTTATACATTATGTATATAAGGAAAGTAAAAAGCATGATTTATTTGGAATGTGTTTATCAATTTTCTTTATTCTAGAGAAATATTTATTTTTATTTGATTGTCCAATGTAAATATTTAAGAAAAGTAAGTTTCAGGTAATACTTTTTGGTTTTTGATTTGATTTGCGAAATGTTTCAACACAGGACAAGCTTGATATGATAATTTTCGAAACTATGAAAGGAAAATGAATAAGTTAATACTTCATGCTAGGAAAACTCCAAACCCGTTTAGGACAATAATTCAGGTGAAGCAGGAGTAATATAAATTTCTCTAAAAATGAACTAACTGCTTGTTCGTTCTTAACGTTTGTTAAGAGCATATACTGCTCTTTTGTATTGAGCAAGGGCGCATAAATTCTTTAGAAGATATTGAAGTCATTTAAATGACCTATGCCTGTTTTTATCAAGAAAATATTGCAAGTTTTATTCTGTAAGATTATGCAGTGTCCACTTCAACGAAAAGAGCTTGCAATTTCATTCCAGTAGCACAACGGTAGAGTGTCGGATGGCCGGTTTGGGGATCTAGGGTGCGATCCCAGTTGGGGCAGCAATGCTCTTTAAAATGGCACCTCAACAAATCAACCCTGTAGGTTAGTGCAAAGATATTGAAGGTCTGAAAAGTAACCCTAGTACGACTAGCACGGATTCAGTGGACTCTGGAAGATTGAGCGCCGATATTAAATTGAGAGGATAACGACCACGCAAGATACTAACCTGAGTAAAAATAGTAATAGCAGGAGGCTAATCTGAGGTAAAAATAGCAGGAGGTAGTCAGACAGATTATCGGTAGCCTGCCAATCTAACATTAGAGGGTGGAGAATGTAGAGTCCGACAAAAATATCTTCTTCTTCTTCTACCCAGACCGACCGACCTACCAAAAAGGTGTAAGGTATCTGTTTGGACGACCGGGAAGTGCCACCCAATTTAGACCGGAACCCAGTGGGGGAGGCATCCACAGGGACCGTACCCTCCTTCCCCTACCACAAACCTCTCGGAAGGACTTACGGACCCACATGTTTAACGTGATCGTACGACAAAAATATCTTGGAATTTCGTCCCTGAAGTTCAATGGTAGAGCGTTGTCTGGTCAGTTCGGAAATCCAGGGCTGGATTCCCGGTTGGGGCAGAAAGGCTCTTTACAAAAAGTTGTATTGTAAGCAGCAGTTGTATTTATTGTATGTAGAAGTTTCATTTATTGTAAGCAGCAGTTGTATTTATTGTATGTAGCAGTTTTATTTATTGTAAGCAGCAGTTTTATATAATGTTATGAGTTGATATAATGTTTATATGTTTAAACATGAATGGGAAACAAGCTACTTCAAGCCATACACAGCCGTACTTAATAATATGAACACAATATCTACATATTTTAACAAAGAGTAAGCTTATCTCACATAAATAGATTTAATAAAACATAAGGATGTTTTTACCACGTATAGTTAAAGTATTTTTTAAGTAAGCATTCCCATTTCTAATGCGTTTATGGTGCAATTTTTACTTTCATAAAAATTTTGCCCCAATTTGCTTTGACTCCAACTTTTGTTAAGTACTTTATTCATTGAACAGGGGAATGGGATTCTAATGTAATTCACAGACTAATTAAATAAATGAAGAGTTTGCATTTGTCAGGATCTCATTTTCTAAGGAACGTGTTTAGAGATTAAACTAATCTTAACTCAACAAGAATAGAATTGTGACAAAAAAAAAATAGAGAGAAGCATCTATGATTGAAATAAATATTTTACCAATAGTTTATTTCAAAGACTATTCAGAACTTTGATATCAAATATAATTATTTTTACATTTTACTAACTATGTAGAATGTATTTATAAATGAGGAACGCGCGCACACACACACACACACACACACACACACACACACAATTATATATATATATATATATATATATATATATATATGATACCGGAATTTTAAGCTTTTCCCAATAACGCGCCTTTTCTTTCATAATTATTCCAAATTTCTATTTCATGTCCAGCACATATTGCAACTATATTAAATTCTATCTCACGCCATTAGTATTAACAAAGTCTGCCAGCACTTCCTCTTTTCCTAGACTATACCATACATGGTCACTAATCTGAACCTCTGTGTAAACTTTTTCATATGGAACTGCATTCCCAACCACATTTTTAGATTTTGTGAGAGCAGGTCGACGATCGGGAACTCGGTCAGCCTATGTAACTACCTCTGTTTCAAGTATCATATAATAAAGTAGTTTTTGGTACGTAAAATGTCTCTTCTCTGAAATATTTCAGCCAATATTACATATATATATATATATATATATACAGGGTGATTCAAAAGTTCGGAACAAAAGCAAAACGCTAAAAAAAAATATCTATGTTTCGGAGAGACATGCGGTGTGCAGATTAATATGCACCGTGGTGGGGATTTTATATGGCATGAAAAGGAAAATAGTTCAAACCTCGACACTAGGGGGCGCTGCTGCAGATAAAGCCATGGAGGTGACTTATACATATTCCTCCCGCAACGCAAAATTAGGATCAGACAAAAACATTATTGAATACCACTCACACGGCACATCAAGTGATGGAGTTGTTGCTACGGTCAACGTTTGGCGCCGATCGCCCACTGAGCAGGCATGGCGCACATAAATGGCCTACGAGATCCCCAGATCTCACACCCTGTGATTTCTGGCTGTGGGGATACCTAAAATCACTGGTTTATAGAGGAAATCCCCAGTCCTTACCAACACTAAAACACGCCTTACGGCAGGAGGTACAGTCATTTCCGTTGGTATGCTGTATCAGTCGTAAAACCGTGACTGCACTCAGTAGTGGAATGCGATTTTGGACACATTGAGCACTTGCAGCTACAAATCATGCTGAAATAAAATATATCATTTCACAATTACTACCTCGCATTGCTTTCTTTGCAGCCGCTTCCCATAGTGTCCAGATTTTGAACTATTTTTTTCATGCCATACAAAATCCCTCCACCACGGTGAATACTAATCTGCAAACCGCATGTCTCTCTGATCCATAGGTATTTCTTATAGCGTTTTATTTTTGTTCCGATCTTTTGAAGCAACCTGTATATATATATATATATATATATGTATATATATTCAAACAGAAAGAATATTTGGGTATGTTGGGCAAGATTAATTAGTTCGCTTTATCGAAAATTCGTATTAACAATCGTCATTATGACGATGAAGTTTTGCCACGTGAACGGAGAAATTTGTTTGAACTCGCGGAATCGCTTTATCAGTGTTCGCTTTCAAGCGAGGACACTGCAATACACACACACACACACACAAACACACACACACACACACACACATATATATATATATATATATATATATATACAAGTATAAATAGCATGTAAAAAATTGGAAGAAAGAAGGAAGGCTTAGCGAGAAGCTTACATAATGGCGGTAATGGGTTGTGACCTTACACCCCAGTTGTCAACGCATGCATGTCATAATTGCCGCGGCATTGCACTCCTGGATGCCAGCCCTGGCTGAAGCCAACCTCCGGAGTGATAATAACAATTATCACAAGACCGTTGAAAAAGAAAAGTCCAATGATAAGGTGTAGTCCATTACGGCCTTCCTTCTTTTTCCCAATTTTTTACATGCTATTTATACTTTTTATATTTATATCGTGTATAGTATTTGTAGCTGCTTTGCGCAGAAATGCTATAACACTTCAATATCTTTAATAATTTCCACTTTCTATCTTATATATTATATATATATATATATATATATATATATATATATATATATATAATATATACTAAACAATATGGAATATTAATGTATGACACTGTTCCATTAACCCATTAACCCGAGACTAATTCACATGGCAGCAAATGCGTGGCGCGCTTGCATGTCACAAGAAAATCGCAAGGCGTTATTTAGACACCACTGAATCAAACACAATTTATTTTAAATCATGTTAGAACTCCAGAGAACGCGTATTCGGATAAATTAAAAGTAAAATGTATTTGTCCTAAAGTTTAATTATAATAAAATACGAATTAAATTACGAATATAATAAAATACGAATAAAATTAATCTTTATAGTCAACTTTTTTAGTGAAAAATTTCGAAACCACTGAATTAAATGCGAATGCAGTACATTAAAATGAATAGAACAAAAATGGCAACTGTATATTGCGGACGATGTAGTCTGCTGAGTGGGAACCTAGGTACGGCCAGACCTGTTACGGCGTATCATCTGAAATCATGAGCGTGCGTTCAGGATACAAAAATGAGTCCAATTTTCGTGATAACTAGCATGTTTATTCACTATGGCGGCACTCTAGTGATTTGCATAAAGCCTACAGATCAAGTGATTAGCATAAAACTCTCCACAGCTTATTAGTCTCCAGAGACTCTTTGCTTTGCATATGACGCATGAGCAACAACTCTGCACTGGTTCATAAAAGCCAGCCCCAGAACATTCTCATCAGTGACGCGGACATTCGTATTCAGATGACTACGTTCACGCGCTTTATGATGTACCGTCATGCCATGTAAATAGCTTACGTTATGTTCCTGTAAATGAACGTATCTTTCTATGTGTAGTGATTTAGATACGATATTGCACCTTCGCTATAGAGTGGTGATCTGAGACGTGATGGCTCCAACTTTCCTGAGAATGCAACTTTCCTTAAAAAATGCTTCAGCTTCAAGTGAAGATTTTAGTTCTGCTGAACTCTCAAAAGTTGCTTTCAAAGTACCTCCGTTCGGTAAACCAAATTCAAATTTATGGTTCTTGCACCTGGACTCTCAATTTCTGGTTTCCGGAATCGTAAATGATGAAACAAAAATTCATTACGTAATTGCAGAACTAGATTGTGATGTATTGACTCATCTCACAAATCTGTTTCACGCACCTGCAGAAAATGAATTGTATTCAATGCTGAAAAAAATGATCATTCCACACTTTTCCGATTTAGAAGTCACAAAACTTCTCACCCTTTTGCAATATTTGTAATTAAGAGATAGGAAACTATGCCATTTACTTCGCGAAATGCAAGATCTTGCCAATACAAGAATACACGTAGACGTATTTCGCACGTTGTACTTTTAACGATTACCTGTACATGTACAACAAATTTTATAAATGAGCTCAGAATCGCGGGAAAAAATTTCTGAAATGGCGGATAAAATCTGCCATGTTTCAACATCACAAACTGTATTGGAAGTAGCAAAGGATAGGCATATTTCACGCTTAGAAGCTCAAGTTGCAAACCTGGCTAAAATCGTAGAGCAACTTTAAAATGAAATGCAAATGACTGAGCGATCCAGACAACGAACACACTCTCGATCACGAACTCGACCAAAATCAAGATATCAATCTCAAACAAGATATTACTCGCAATCTAAGAAAAACGATATATCTTGGTATCACACAAAATTTCAAGAGCAAGCTCATAAATGTGTTAAACCGTGAACCGTGCAAATTTCAAACGGAAAACTAGGTTGCTCTATCATTTCAGCGATAATGCATAAAATCCTTGGAAACGATCGCTTATCCCTATATGACAAGCTATCTCATATAAAGTTTCTAATCGACAGCAGTGCTATGATATCAGTTCTTCCAAGCAACAGAAATACTGCCACGACAAAAATATAATTCCCATTTTACGCAGCAAACGGAACCAAAATCGAAACGTTTGGAACGAAGAAACTGATCTTAAAATTTGGATTCCAACGAAAATACATTTGGAATGTCTTAATTGCCGTTGTTTCTCAAGCAATTTTTAGTGCAGACTTCCTAGCAAAATTCGGATTACTAGTCGATATGGAAAACAAGACTAATCGACAACTGTACAAAAGTCAGTATAAAAGGAAGTACGACGCAGATACCTTCACTTCGACTGACAACAGTGCGTAACGATTCACCATATACTCGTTTGCTAAGTGAATTACCAAGTTTAACGCAAACCAATTCCCCATAAGTCATAAAGCATTATACAGCTCACTGTATTCAAATTCGAGGACCTCCAGTTCATGCGAAAGGAAGGCGTTCAGCTTCCGACAAACTAAAAACAGTCAAAATAAGAATTGGGATTTTTATTGCGACAAAGCATCTGCAGACGATCAAAAAGCACATGGGAAAGTCCCATACACGTCGTAACGAAAACAGACGGCGGATTTCGAGTAATCTGTGACTACAAAGAGCTAAATGCAGTAACAATTTTAGATAGATATCCCATATTTCACATACACGATTTTGCACAGAAACTCGAAAATAGAAATATATTTTTACGCTCGATTTGGTTCGAGCATACTACTAGATTACTGTGGAACATGATGATGTCCCAAAAAATAGCGGTGATAACGCAGTTCGGCTACTTGAATTTTTATTCATGCCATTCGATTTATGCAACGTAGCTCAAACCTTTCAAAGATTCATGCACGAAGTCTTACAAGATTTAAATTTCTGTTTTGTGTATATCGACGATTGCTTAATCGCTTCAGAAATAGAAGAGAAATACCAAGAACACTTACGCATAGTATTTGAACGTTTTTCGCAATATGGAGTAGTAATAAATACTTCCAAATGCGTTTTTGGCCAATCTCAAGTAAAATTCCTAGGTCATATGGTTGCGTCAGAAGGCATTTCTCCTTTACCAGACAGAGCATCTACCATACAGAATTTTCCACAACCAAAAAGGATTTAAGGCAGGATTTAAGAAGATTTTTGGCAACTTTAAATTGTTATCGTAGGTTTTTACCTCAGGCTGCAGGAACACAAGCAGTTCCGTACGATTTAATACCTGGAAACAAAGAACACGACATTTCGCAAGTACAGTGGACCGTAAGCACCAAAACTGCTTTTCAAGCATGTTAAAACTTACTTTCAAGTGCCTCACTATTAACTTATCCTACAACGAATGGTGAATTTTCACTTTCGATAGAGGCATCTTTAGAAGCGATCGGATCAACATTGGAACAAAAACAAAATGGAAAATTATGCCTATAAGCATTCTTTTCACGCACACTAAATGCCGAAGAACGGAAGTGAACTGCTTACGACAGTAAGTTTCTCGCAGCATATTCTGCCGTAAAGCATTTTCGGCACATGCTAGAAGGACGAGATTTTATCGTATGCACTGATCACAAACCTCTTACATTTGCGTTTAAACAAAAAATGTAGTAGCTGACGCACTTTCTTGCATAGATGAGATTCATATACCAAATGAGCTGGATTACAAAGCAATAGCAATAACGCAAACTGATGACGAACCAAACGATCTCAAAAATCTTATCCTTCGTTGCAACTAAAAGGTATTGCTATTGACCCATCAAGTGCCATATTTAAATGTGACACCTCAACAGGCGAAATTCGGCCGTACGTACCGCAGAGTTTTCGAACACAGATGTTTCACAACATCCACGACCTTGCTCATCCAGGCGTTCGAGAAATCGTTAACATGGTTTGAAAACGATTCATTTAGCCTTCACTCTGAAAGGACTGTGCCAAATGGAGTCGGACGTGTATCGTATGCCAAAAATTAAAGATACACTGACACACAAAATCACCATTAGGAAATTTAATACACATAATGGCATGTGGGCCAACGGCCGTACCGTGCTGAAAACACCGGTTCTCGTTAGATCACCGAAGTGAAGCAGCATCGGGCGCGGTTAGTACTTGGTGGGTGACCACCTCGGAACGCCGCGTGCTGTTGGCCATCTCGGGTGCGGTATCCCCGTGGTTTGCGCGCTAGATTTGCACGCTGCCACAAATGCCGCCGTGTTCATGCGGAGTACGATCACGTTAAACATGTGGGTCCGTAAGTCCTTCCGAGAGGTTGGTGGTAGGGGAAGGAGGGTACGGTCCCTGTGGATGCCTCCCCCACTGGGTTCCGGTCTAAATTGGGTGGCACTTCCCGGCCGTCCATACAGTTACCTTACACCTTTCTGGTAGGTCGGACGGTCTGGGTCTCAACAACAACATAATGGCATGTTTCAACATGTCCACATCAACATCTTTGGACCTTTACCGGTATCGAAGGGTTTTCGATATCTACTCACTTGTATCGACCGATTTAAGCGATGACCAAAAACCATTCCATTAGAGGATCAAATTGCAGCCACAGTATCAGAAGTATTTTATTCTGGTTGAATTTCTTTATATGGCATACCCGAGATCATAAGTATTGACCAGGAGCGATAATTCGAAAGTGATTTATTTCATCACCTAATGAGATTCTAGGAAGCCGAAAACCCAGAACAACAGCATATCACCCTGCCTCCAATTCCACGGTGGAATGTACTCACAGACAATTGAAATCGGTAATACGTTGTCAAGACACAGAACGCTGGATATATGTACTACCAAGTGTACTTTTAGGAAATTGAACCTCAATCAAAGAAGACCTAAAAGCTTCCAGTTCAGAATTAACCTACGGAACTTCCTTACAATTGCCATGTGAACTCCTATATAACTAAAGAACATCCCAAAACATGGGCATGAATTCTTTTAGCAATTGAGACCAAGTCCCGCTTCACGTCATTCAAAAAATTATATTTTTATCCGCAAGGAACTTCCCAAGTAAACCCATGTTTTCGTACGAAACGACTTTGTACGTCGGCCGTTGCAACACCTTCCCCTACCTCTACAGTAACCTGGTATGGAAGACATGTTCGATTCAAATTCCTAGTTCTTTCATGATGAGGAGGTGTACTATGGCGGTACTCCTCCAGCGTTTTGCATAAAGTCTCCAAATTAAGTGATTAACATAAAACTCTCCACAGCTTCTTGATCTCCAGAGACGCTCTGCTTTGAATGTGACTCTTGCGCAACGTCGCTGCACTGTCTCATAAAAGGCAGCCCCAGAAAATACGGATATTCGTATTTGGATCACTACGTTCAAACGCGTTATGAAGTAGCACCATGATATGTATATACTTGTAAATAGCTTACGTTATGTTCCTGTAAATGAACTTCTCTTTATATAATGACCTCTGTAATTATTAAGATACGACATCGCACTTTCGCTATGTCACAAACGCAACGGAAACAGGAATACTATACAGTAAAGCAACACTTAAATGTTACCCTAATTTCATCAAATGAGTGATAATATTGACGACCCAAAACTTCGATGAAAGTCGCAGTTCAATGCAATCTCAACTGTTCTCTGGCTGAGTGATGATTCCTTTTATAAACTCTCCATAAAAGCTTTTGGAAATCTCCTTTATCATGTAGAATAACTGTTATTTCACTTTTCTTATCGAACCTCTGAAAAGTCGCCAAATTTGCAATGAATCGTTAAATCAAAAACAAATCTTCGACATTCGATGCGTGGCAACCCTATATTCACATCACTGTAAAGGTTGCTTGTACGGCTGTTTCCTCCCTCTAGTCTTCAAAAGAGACACTTCAGAAGAAAGGGTTAGACGTTCCCAACAAAACATTAAATATGTGGTCAACCCACCGCACATATTATAATATGTAGATTTCATCCCAGCTGAAGTCCCCTTAATATTTTAAAAGATTTTAAAATCCGTTTTAAAAATTCCTTTACTTATTTTTGCACTTAAAATACAAATCTTGCTCAAAATTGGTTGGCGTGATTAAATCTCTGAAACCCCACTTTTTCTTTCAATAGAATGGAGAGCAAACTTTATAATTGCTGAAGTTTTCTTTTCATTTTCGTGGAAAAATTTTAAAATATCAAAGCATTTAAGTACTTTTATTTTCTCTAAATGCAAATACTTCACAAAAACAGTGTATGTGGTTTTTATCTTGTAATTTTTTTTAAATTGTATTTATTTCTTTGAAAAACAAGTCCTTCTAATTTAGATACTTTTAACACCTGGAAATTATTAGCAAATCCGTTAAAATATATTCAGTAGTTTTAACTGTTTTAAAATTGCGTTTAATTTATGAACGTGGCAGCGTCCTGTACCATGTAAAGAAAACAAACAAGAAAGATCAATCATGCATAAGCATTGATTATGAAACACTTTCCAACTGAAATGTAATTTCATTTAAAAATTTCTAAAATGTGATTCATTCAGTGGTAATATCTTTTACATTATCACAGTACTACAGTAATTTATTATACTTAAATATTTAAAACTGTATCGAAATATAAATCATCTGATTCTTTATGCAAAATCAATGAATATTTCATTCATATAACTTGTATTCCAGACTCCAGAGCTAAATAATTTTGTGTGAAAAAAATTCAGCAATTCTTATGTAATTCATCTTACAATCGCTTGAGATATTTACATTCTGCATATGTTAAAATTAGGCTTCCTTGAAGAAATAATAAAAGTTTAGGGATCATTTAAAATCACAACTATTGTAATTGCATAGGCACGGAATTTAGATACACAGATAATATATATGTGTATGTGTATGTACTCAAAGTATTGGAATCGTGCCGAAGATCGGAACTCGAATTTTCAAAGGATCTACACGTTTTGGGACTTCTAGAACACGAAAAAACTACTTTTAGGAAGACGTCTGTGTGTTGTTGTTGAGACCCAGACCGTCCGACCTACCAGAATGGTGTAAGGTAACTGTATGGACGGCCGGGAAGTGCCACCCAATTTAGACCGGAACCCAGTGGGGGAGGCATCCACAGGGACCGTACCCTCCTTCCCCTACCACCAACCTCTCGGAAGGACTTACGGACCCACATGTTTAACGTGATCGTACTCCGCATGAACACGGCGGCATTTGTGGTAGCGTGCAAATCTAGCGCGCAAACCACGGGGATACCGCACCCGAGATGGCCAACAGCACGCAGTGTTCCGAGGTGGTCACCCACCAAGGACTAGCCGCGCCCGATGCTGCTTGACTTCTGTGTGTGTAAGGGTGTATCTGTGTATGTTTCTGTGTGTCTGTGTGGATATTACATCCACTCTAATTGAAAAACTAATGGACCGAATTTCATACAATTTGGTAGGAATGTTTTTTGTGGGAAATCCTGATGTTCATTAGATTATAGAACGATTCGTAATAAAAGAATCTGCCTTCTTTGCGAAATGGCCGCAGAAATTGCCTTTATCCACTCTAGCTAAAAACTAATGAACCAAATTTAACAAAATTTGGAGTATAATATTTCAATAACCTACAAGTGATTTATATACCAAATTTAACAAAATTTTGTATATAAATCATTTGTAGGTTATTCTACTACGATTCGGGGAAAAGGAACGGCCTATTTTTGCGAAATGGCCAGCAAAAATCGTTATATATAAAAATAAAAGACTACGTGTGCTCAATTATATCAATTAAATTCAGTTTTTATACGTGATTTTTGACAACAAAAAGAATAAGACTAACCCCATTACTCTAGGACTAGCCGTTCTTGAGATATTCTAGTTTTTTCGCGTTTTCGCTACGCCACCTTTGACAATAAGTCCAGCTATCAAATGAGAACCAAATTTAAGTTTTACGTGTAAATTCAATGTCATTTAAAATGCTTATGTTGTGCAGATAAACTCAAATTATCATTGAATAAATAAAGAGAACGAATATGAGTCTGCAGAGAAAGACATGTGCTGTCCACATCAGAATTTTTAACAATATTACACCAATGATTTATAGAAGTGAACGGGGATTATTTTCAGGCCATTTCGAAAAAAATGTATGATCTATATTTAAAGATCCATCAAATTTTTGTCGAATAAAATGTTCAACAAATTTAAGCTGTGTACCAAATTTTAACTCTCTAGGACGTAGGAAAGTGCATTTAAAATGCCATCAATTAAATTTATCATGAAGAGTTATATAAAATATTAAAAAAATGAAAAATTGTTATCTACCAAATTTATTTTAAAATATGAAGCCACTCCCATACGCAAAACGTTTAAACAAATGGAGAGATATTTATTATATAATATCTCTCTCTTTTCTTTCTGGAAGATATCCCAAAGTCAGAATTTAAATGAATTTGTTGTTTTCCCTATATTAAATAATTTTTTTAATTAAAAAACTACTTAACATATTTTACTGAATTTTTTTTTATATATTCTATGGGATAATGTGAATATTTCCTAAAAATTTCGAAGCAATTCGTGAATTTTAAATTTACTTAAAAAATGTTTGAAAAATTAGGTCCCATAGGGTTCAATGTATTTCATTTTTTCAACCCGGGTTCAATAAAAAACTAATTGGGTGATATTATTTATTTATATTCCCATAGGTCCTACAGATCGTCTGAACAACATACTAAAATTTCATTTTGATAAACTCATTTTTACGGCAGTTATCGTGCTAACGGACAGACAGACAGACAGACAGACAGACAGACAGACAGACAGACAGACAGACAGACAGACAGACAGACAGAATGAACAAAGTCATAAACACTTTTCAACTTTGTTGTAAAGTGTTAAAAAGATCAATCATGCTTAAAGCATTGATTACGAAACACTTTCCAACTTCAATGCAATTTTATTTAAAAAAAGTCGAAAATGCAATACATTCCTCTGTAATATTTTAAAACTTATCACAATACTACATTGATTTATTATATTTAAAAACTTAAACCTTCATTGAAAAAAATGAACTTCATACAAATGACGGCATTGAAATAAAAATTGCCTGGTTTAAATATCTCTAAAATGCAATACATTCCACGGTAATATTTTAAAAACTATCATAATACTACGATAATTTATTATATTTGAAAATTTCATCGAAAACAACTGAAATTAATTCAAATGGCGTCGTAGAAAAAATAACACGCCTGGATCTCTCTATAAAAACAGGATTTCATTCATAACTTTCTCCCATTCATTTCATTCATCACAATACTATAATAATTTATTTTATTTAAACATTTTATTTAAGACCATGGAGCTACAAATAATTAAACTCTATGCTTAAAACTACATCGAAAAAATCGGCCTTCTCTTTATAAAATCAATTAATATTTCATTCATATCAGCCATGCAGACTCCATGGACTAAATTTTTTTGTGTTAAAAAAATACAGGAATTCTAATACAACTCATTCTACATATTTTGCTGTTTATATTTTACATAAGTGAAAAATAGGCTTAGTTGTAGAAATAATCAAATTTAGATGAGCATTTAAACTCAAATATATTGTCATTGCGTTGTTTCAGTATGTAGATGCACGGAATATAAGCAAAAATAAACTAGTTTTAGGACGGATACAACACTCAATATGAATTAAAGAGAACTTTAAACAAGAAAGATCAATCATGCATAAGCATTGATTATGAAACACTTTCCAACTGAAATGTAATTTCATTTAAAAATTTCTAAAATGTGATTCATTCAGTGGTAATATCTTTTACATTATCACAGTACTACAGTAATTTATTATACTTAAATATTTAAAACTGTATCGAAATATAAATCATCTGATTCTTTATGCAAAATAAATGAATATTTCATTCATATAACTTGTATTCCAGACTCCAGAGCTAAATAATTTTGTGTGAAAAAAATTCAGCAATTCTTATGTAATTCATCTTACAATCGCTTGAGATATTTGCATTCTGCATATGTTAAAATTAGGCTTCCTTGAAGAAATAATAAAAGTTTAGGGATCATTTAAAATCACAACTATTGTAATTGCATAGGCACGGAATTTAGATACACAGATAATATATATGTGTATGTGTATGTACTCAAAGTATTGGGATCGTGCCGAAGATCGGAACTCGAATTTTCAAAGGATCTACACGTTTTGGGACTTCTAGAACACGAAAAAACTAGTTTTAGGCAGACGTGTGTGTGTGTAAGGGTGTGTCTGTGTATGTTTCTGTGTGTCTGTGTGGATATTACATCCACTCTAATTGAAAAACTAATGGACCGAATTTCATACAATTTGGTAGGTATGTTTTTGTGGGAAATCCTGATGTTCATTAGATTATAGTACGATTCGTAATAAAAGAATCTGCCTTCTTTGCGAAATGGCCGCAGAAATTGACTTTATCCACTCTAGCTAAAAACTAATGAACCAAATTTAACAAAATTTGGTGTATAATATTTCAATAACCTACAAGTGATTTATATACCAAATTTAACAAAATTTTGTATATAAATCATTTGTAGGTTATTCTACTACGATTCGGGGAAAAGGAACGGGCTATTTTTGCGAAATGGCCAGCAAAAATCGTTATATATAAAAATAAAAGACTACGTCTGCTCAATTATATCAATTAAATTCCTATTTTATATGTGATTTTTGACAACAAAAAGAATAAGACTAACCCCATTACTCTAGGACTAGCCGTTCTTGAGATATTCTAGTTTTTTCGCGTGTTCGCTACGCCACCTTTGACAATAAGTCCAGCTATCAAATGAGAACCAAATTTAAGTTTAACGTGTAAATTCAATGTCATTTAAAATACTTATGTTGTGCAGATAAACTCAAATTATCATTGAATAAATAAAGAGAACGAATATGAGTCTGCAGAGAAAGACATGTGCTGTCCACATCAGAATTTTTAACAATATTACAACAATGATTTATAGAAGTGAACGGGGATTATTTTCAGGCTATTTCGAAAAAAATGTATGATCTATATTTAAAGATCCATCAAATTTTTGTCGAGTAAAATGTTCAACAAATTTAAGCTGTGTACCAAATTTTAACTCTCTAGGACGTAGGAAAGTGCATTTAAAATGCCATCAATTAAATTTATCATGAAGAGTTATATAAAATTTAAAAAAAATGAAAAATTGTTATCTACCAAATTTATTTTAAAATATGAAGCCACTCCCATATGCAAAACGTTTAAACAAATGGAGAGATATTTATTATATAATATCTCTCTCTTTTCTTTCTGGAAGATATCCCAAAGTCAGAATTTAATTGAAATTGTTTTTTCCCTATATTAAATAATTTTTTTAATTAAAAAACTACTTAACATATTTTACTGAATTTTTTTTTATATATTCTATGGGATAATGTGAATATTTCCTAAAAATTTCGAAGCAATTCGTGAATTTTAAATTTACTTAAAAAATGTTTGAAAAATTAGGTCCCATAGGGTTCAATGTATTTCATTTTTTCAACCCGGGTTCAATAAAAAACTAATTGGGTGATATTATTTATTCATATTCCCATAGGTCCTACAGACCGTCTGAACAACATACTAAAATTTCATTTTGATAAACTCATTTTTACGGCAGTTATCGTGCTAACGGACAGACAGACAGACAGACAGACAGACAGACAGACAGACAGACAGAATGAACAAAGTCATAAACACTTTTCAACTTTGTTGTAAAATGTTAGAAATCACGATTTTGAAACAAGATGGATGCCATATATCATTTTGAAGTGGGTCATGTGATCGTTTCATATCATGGTCACGTGATCGTTTCATATAAGAGGTGTAATTATTATTTTAATTTTTATTTAAAAAACTACTGAATATATTTCGCTGAATTTTTTTTATATATTTTATGGAACAATTTGAATATTATCTAAAATTTTCGAAGCAATTTGTGAATTTTATATCCGCTTAAAAAATGTTTGAAAAATTAGGTCCCATAGGGCTCAATGTATTTCATTTTTTCAACCCGGGTTCAATCCAAAACTAATTGGGTGATATTATTCATTTATATTCCCATAGGTCCTACAGACCGTCTGAACAACATACTAAAATTTCATTTTGCTTAAGTCATTTTTACGGCAGTTATCGTGCTAACAGACAGACAGACAGACTGAATGAACAAAGTCATAAACACTTTTCAACTTTGTTGTAAAGTGTTAATAAAACTCCACTTTTATATGAGAAATGGACGAGCGGTGCCACGTGCATATTTACTTCAAGCTACAAGTTGGGGTTTTCAGATCCCTATACAGGGTGTCCCCAAAAGAATGAAACTGGTTTTAATTCTTACCTGTTGGAAATAAGTGGGCAATGTAAATTGCTAAAATGTTGAAAGTAAGGTAGGAAATAAGATTACGTTAATGAAATAGTCTTCTCATTAGTTTTCAAAAAGTTACACTTTTTAAATTTTTATATGACCCCCTTAGACAAATTTGGTCAATCAGAAAATTTTTATTTTTAATGCAACAAGATCATTGAAAAACCCCACATATCTGTATCTTTAAAATTGAGCGAGTTATATTTAATTGAAAATTGAACATTGTGAATGGGGACCGTATATCAAATTAGAAATGTAAATTTGAGACATATCACAAAAAGGATATAACTGGATGATAAACTGTAACACCGAAGTGAGTATCACTGCTTTATATGATCTATGTGTAATGCTTTATTTAGATGTAATGCTTTATTCATGCATAAAATGCATAAATAAAGCATTATTAATGCATTTAGATGTAATGCTTTATTAATGCATTTGTGATAAAACATTTTGACACATATTAACGTATTTTTGATCTAAGCAATTTCCATCGTCAATTTGTTTATGATCCCTATTTTCACTGATAAAACAACCTTTCACATTGTACGAAAAAGTGGCATAAGTCAGATTTTTGCCTTTATCATAATTCAGTTGATTTTAAAGATACAGATATGCGTTTTTTAATGATCTTGTTGCATTACAATTAAAATTTTCTGATTGACCAAATTTGTCTAAGGGGGTCGTATAAAAATTTAAAAAGTGTAACTTTTTGAAAATTAATGGGAAGGCTATTTCATTAACGTAACGTAGTCTTATTTCCTACCTTACTTTCAACATTTTTGCAATTTACATGCCCACTTTTCTCCAACATGTAAAGAATTAAAGCGCGTTTCAATCTTTTTGAGACACACTGTATATTGACCGCAATTAAAGCTAGATTATAGCCGCCATTAAAACTTTCATGCCTACCATAGGGCAAGCCTTGAGACGAAGAAAAAATATTCAAACCAGTAGAATACAATGAAAGAGAAAAATACTGTTGAAAATGACGGACCTACAGGCCTAACCACTCAACCGATTTTAAGACCTTTTTTTTTTTTACCTTCTGTCTTATGATCCAAGGGTGTGCCTTTAAAATAGAATTTGAATTTCGGTTTTTTATATAAAAAGTAAGGAATTAAGAATTAGGTAGAAATTCTATTGTTCATTTGGCGATAGAAAATAAATAAACTAACAATGAAATTCATTAATTTTTGCACATATTTCACACACGATGCATTAGAAATTTTTTTGAAAAGTTGAAGTCACAGAATTAGCGAATTGGTTTACATTCATGGAGTCCCGGGCAGTCAAAATTGCTGCTCATGTCCCAGGACGAGTCGGATGGTCTGGGCTTTCGACATTCATGGAGTCCATATATCTCCATTCTTGAAATGAAGATATTTTTCATGATTTATTTGGTTTTGATAAATTGCAAATGAAGATCGCACTGTAATTTGAATGACAGAATTATAACACGAAATTATCTACCTTCAACAGTTTAGGTTGTAAATGTATGACGTATTAAGTTAGTCTCGCTCAGCGAATGATATAGATGTTGAGCAAAGATATAATATAGGCAAGTAATTACAAAATACCAAGGACAAGACGAGATAGTTCAGTGATTTCGATAAAGGGAAAGGGTTCCATATATCTTAGCGTTCTGCTAGAATTATGGTTCTTTCCATATACTTTATCGTTCTCCCAGGATTATGGTTCTCACGGTGCGAAAAATATGTTAGTATAGCCGCGTTGAACGGATGGAATTTTATGCGCAAATATGACGTCAAGATATATGAAACTTTCTCTTTCTCTTTCAGCATTAGCGTATTCTAGTTATAAGTAATTCCCAAATGGATGGGATAACAAATTGGTGCCAAAATATGTAATTTCATTTTTTTTTGGATGCGGTTTATCATTGTTCGGCGGATTTTTTTACAGTCTTGTTGATTATATTTAAAGATTCAATATTTTTGTCACAAGAAAAACTCAGAAACTCCTATTGAAAACGCGGAAAATATTGATTGGATTATAAAAATGTAATTTCGAATAGAAAAAACTTAGCATATATTTATACAACTTTTTTTTGTTCAGTGAGATCAGTGTTTCAATTATCATGATCAGTTTCAGTTATGCAAGTATCAGTTCGATGAGATCAGTATAACGATAAGAATTTTAGTGGAGCGCCTGCTATTGTTATATAGGTATTTTGCGAGTTCTTAATTTTCCTATTTTAAATGTGTTTTTCAAGTTCAATGTAAGTGTAATATTCTGTGTTAAAATTTCGTCTGTGGGAAAACTGCAACTTTGAATGTACATGTTATTTTCGCGAAAGTACGTTGGAAGTAAATTTATTGCTTTTGCTTGTTTAATTCATTCTTCTCGGCGCGCCAGTAAATGCAAGTGCTTTATATGTATATGTAGTTGTAACGTCAGAGTTTTCGAATAGCGGTTGGAAGTGACGCTACTTTTAGAGAGATGAAACAAAGATAGCTTCTGAGAGACGGTGATATTAAAGTTTGCTCTAATGCAAAATAATGTCCAAAAATAATTCTAAATTCAAATTGTCCATCCCCTGATTTGTATTATGGCCGTCATAATGTTGGAAAGCATCTATTGTGCTGTAAGTAGAACTTCAATAATTTTTTAGAAAAGATAAATAAACTGGTCTGGAAAATGTTTAAATATAAGAATGAAACTATTGGCTTTTGTGCCCCTTGAAATAACCAGACGATTGAATTGTAACTCTTAAGAAACTTTGAATATAATTTTATGAGTGTTTAATTGTTCCAGTCTATGATTCTATAAATAATTTAATTCAAAATTAACAAATAATATATTGAAGAGTGTTTGAATAAATGGAAATGAGTTTATTAGTAATGTTGTGCTTAATGATATGATTCTACAAATTAAAGAATTATTTAAATCAAGATGTTTATTATTTCAATTTATTTCAATTTGTCTCATGCAATTTATTTAATTGCGTTCAAACAATATTGAGTCATAGTGCTCAGTATCAGGGAGCCAAACCTGTGGTTATGCTAATGGCAATCTCAAATACTACCACTAGTACATTTGCATTTTCACATGATCACAACGTTTGCATCTATACAACATTTCTCATTTTACAAAGTGGATCTGTATATGCAATTGTAAACATAATTTTGTTATTGCAAGATCTCGGGTTTACACTATAGGAGCGCGATTACGAGGACCTTATATCGGATATTTCAATTCATATCGTATACTGTCAACACAATTTTATCAACTGAGATTGTATTTGCTGAAAATGTAACATACGAAATAGAACTGATTAACTTCCGTTTTTTTCTTTACGTCTGAAGATATCTTCTATTTCTGAACAGTTTTGCCGTAATCAATTAAGATTAATTTATCCATTCATTGTTCGGGAGAATTTATTGAAGAGTGGCAATGTGATACAGACAGATAAAACAATTAAATAATATACATCGTTCTATTCAGGATGATTTCCCTTGGGAATAATTAAATCAATCACGAAAAATGTGTATAGGGATAATCTTATTTATTGAGTGTGGCTTAGTAAACTCATTATTATATACTTATTATTCCATATTATAAAAATATCCACGTCAGGAAATTTGTTCGGATTTAAATTATTGGTATTCGAAATTATTAACGACGAAAAGTAAAAAATAAATATTCATATTATTAATATATTTTAGTTTCATTAAAGATAAAATATTTCGGCATATACGCGCATTGGCTAATAATAATAGACTGGTTTACGTCGTCATGTGTTGAATCTTCAGATTACAACCACCTCTTCATGATAGATCCCGATTTAGTGTGCACAAAAGATTAAAACCAGTAATAAAGAAGTTCATACTTATTATTTTAATCATACAAGATATTGAATGTAGCGCGATAATGTTACAAAAGAGATGTCACTTACCTCTTAGCTCAACTTCTCATTAAACACATGTTTGTATAGTTGTTATTTAACTTTAGAAAACTGTTCACAAATAATAAGTCTCATACTTTGCCGTCACGGTATTTTTGACACACACGAATAGACATGCATTTCACCAATACACAATAATTTTAAGGCTATAATTTTAAGCCTCCGTGGTCAATCTAATTATTTCAGAGTCAGATCAAGTACAGATCAATCATTAACAGATTTACGAAATATAAGATTTCACATTGACGCATACAATCTGGGATCGTTTGAGATGTAGACGGGACGTTGAATCCTGACGAAATTAATTTACAGCTGAACGGGATAGGGGAATGCCTTAGTTATAGATGAGGCAATGCCTTACACTTTCTGGTAAGTTGGACTGTCCGGATCGAAATAGGCGTGGAAAAGGTGAAAGATTCCAACGACATTCATTCACAGCTATGTTGGTTTTTGGATCATCACACACACACACATATATGTATATATATATACAGGGTGATCGGAAAATATCTGGCCAAATTTTAAAGGAGGTTAGAGGGGACGAATATAAAAATATTCGCAGCACAATGCGTGTCCGGAAACGCCGCGTAAAAGCCCTGGAGAGTAAAGAAAGTGGAAAGGTAAAAGGAAAGAGACACAGACAAATGTAACAAGCCTTTATTAAATCAACGTGTCACAGCAAATGCTAGAAAGAGCGAGCACCAACCATAATACAAGTTTCACATCGCCGCCGCATAGAACTGCGTACTTTAGCAAAAAAAAAACCAGCCATGTCCTGCACATCTCCAGCAGCAACAGCCAATCTGGCGACGAGATCGTCGGCGGAGTCCACATGGGTATCGTAGGTGATGCTTATCAAGTGGCCCCACAGAAAGAAATCCAAGCAAGACAGATCTGGTGATCGTGGCGACCAGAGAACAGGTCCACCTCGACCAATCCACTGATGTCAATAAGTAGAGTCCATATAATTCCTGACATCACGGCTAAAGTGTGACGGCGCTCCATCGTGCTGGGACCAGATACGTCTCCGTGTACAATGAGGCACAACGGCCAGCAGTTCGGGCAAGACCTGTTGCAAGAAGATGAGGTACTTCGGGCCGTCCAAGTGATGAAGTAGGATGTACGGCCCAATCTAGTTTTCGTGCGCCATACCCGCCCACACATTGACACTAAATCTCTGCTGGTAAGCCGACAGTCGTGTAGCATGCGGAATGTCATATCCCCAAACATGAGCATTGTGACTGTTAAACAAACCCTCTCGAGTGAACGTTGCCTCATCCGTGAATAACACGTATGAAGGGAAGTCAGGATGTTGCAAGTACCATCGTGAAAAGTTTACACGGAGAGGAAAATCTGCCTCTATCAATGCCTGCACCCTTTGTAAACAGTATGGGTGCATAGTTTCGCCATGCAAAATCTTCCATACAAGTGACTGTCTCACACCCAATCTACGGGCAACAGCTCTCGTGCTTGTGGAAGAATTGTGCTCAACCTCACGTAAGACATCTTCCACTCGCACTGTTCTCGCCGAGCGAGACCTGCCCACATCATGTCTGCTGGCATTGAAGGACCTGCTTTCGCAAAGCTGTTTGTGCACTGGCTCGAAAGTTTGACTATTCGGTATTTCTCTGTTGGGAAATTATTCCCTGTACAACCTTTGCGCAGCTCTCCCATTTCCATTCGCAGCTCCATACGTCAGATGGATATCTGCTAGTTCAGCATTCGTGAAGCGCTGCATGCTGTATGAAATCACAGCGGGGAATGACAGCTTCCGGCATTGCCACTTGTTTCGACTGCCCTACACAGCGCCATCTATAACATTCACGCGGCTTTTCCGGACACGCATTGTACTGGGAATCCTTTTACATTCGTCCCCTCTAACCTCCTTTAAAATTTGGCCAGGCATTTTCCTATCACCCTGTATATATATATAATATTCATAAAAGGAAACTAGAGAAGCAAGGTACCACAAATTGGCCGTGTGTGTGTGTGTGTGTGTGTATGGGGGGGGGGTGATCCCCATTCCCCGATAAAAGCCAGCTTTGCGTCGCAAAAATACCCTCGGTAGTGTTGTCGCGACACAAATTGGCCGGGAGGATTGTGATCCCCCACTCCCCGGTTAAAGCAATCTTTGTGTGGGAGGTTGTGACCCCCACTCCCCAGTTAAAGAAAACTTTATATCGAGACAACACTCCCGGGAGGGTTGTAGCAACACAAAGCTTCCTTTCATTAGAGAGTGAGGGTCACAACCTCCCCCACAAAGCTTTCTTTAACCGGGGAGTGGGGATCCCAACCTCCTACCCGGTCAATTTGTGGTACCTTGCTTTTCTTGTCTCCTTTTATGGATATTATATCCTAATATCCTTTGAATAATTGCTTAGCGCCACATGAGAGAGATTTCAGTTTTGAGTTTTCCCTGTAATTGTAAATTATATATATATATATATATATATATATACATGACAGAACTGGATGGCCGCAGTACTTTTTAATTGCGCCCAAACGTCTGTAAGGTGCAACGTACCGGCCATATAAGGAATAAAGAATTGCTGAAAGTAACCTACATTTTACCTCCACGAAACAAAATCTTTTGGGTAAAGATTTTGTTTAGAAGAACCTCCATCGACTGCTGCTGTACTACATGATAGGTTGAGAACCCATTGTAACGTACTGTACCTAATTTTGGCCCCCATGCATTTAGTTGGAACTAGGAATCGAAAGATCAGCTCTTTTCGTTTAGACGTGTCTACCAAATTCGTTACGTCGTCATTAGTTACGTCATTAGTTAGTCGTTACGTAATTTACAACGTCATATTTGACGGTCTCGTTACCAGAACCCGGACGCTGAAATTCGGCAGTTTCATCATACAGGATATTTGCACCTATAAAATTTTGATGAAATTAGTTTATACTGTTATGTCGTTTACGTACGTCATTTTTGGTTCACTCGTTTTCGGTTCCCAGAGTCCGTAGGAAGCTGAAAATCGATACACAGATTCAATAACAATATTATCTATTAAATTTTCGTTCTTCATTTTGTGTATGGGATGGAGCATTGAAAAAGAAGTGATAATTTATTTTAATCAGTTCTGGAAACTATTGCAGGTTCATTCATAAAATCGTGGTAAAAAATTGCAATCCCTCTCTTTTACAAGTAAATTGATTCAATGAATAAAGGATTTATCTTATTAAGAAGTTTCTTGTATTTCAACTACCACAAATACAGAAAACTGCTGCTTCTATTACTTTGAAAAGACTTTAAAGTACTTTTTTCAATAGCTATGTGAATTCAACTAGTTTCAACAAGCTAGATCTAAACTGATCTTCGCTGTCTAGAGAATTCTTACCTGAGGGTTTCCCTAGATTTAGAACGATATTTTTTTTAAGTATACTGTTTAAAGCAGGATATATCTAAAAAAAAACAAGAAAGATCAATCATGCATAAAGCATTGATTGTGAAACGCTTTCTAACAGCAATGCAATTTTATTTAAACATCTCTAAAACGCGATGCATTCCGTGGTGATATTTTTAAAATTATCACAATACCACAATAATTTATTCTACACTATCTCGAAATTTCGCATGCAAATTCCTTTATACCAAGTATGCAAATGATTAAATTTGTAAGGCCAATGAGTGTTAACTTCGGTCATAGTGCGCGTTTATACTGCACAACTAGCATCCTATAAACCAGGTTAAACATGTGGACGGTTTATCTTTGTTCGTCATCGGCGTTGCAGTTCCGTGATGACACAATCAATAATGTCGTTACTACATTGCCGAAGACCTTATAAGCAATTACACGTGTTCGAACATGGTCGTATTGTCGGGTTGCGTGAAGCTGACTGGTCATCCCGAGCAATAAGCCTCCATCTGCACCGAACGGACACTGCTGTGCAAAGTTGCTGCCACCAATGGTTGCTGCAAGGAACTCGTCGGCGGAATAAAGGCTCTGGAAGACCAAGGTGCACGAATGCGAGGCAAGATCGGATGCTTGTGCGACAGGCCTGAACTGGCCCAACGGCGCCATTCGCCCAACGTCGCTGAATTAGGGTTACGCTCATAGTGGCCTTTAAGAGGTTTGCCCATAACCCCACAACATCGACAGAGTCATTTGCAGTGGTGTCGTAGCTGAGCATCATAGCTGCCAGCAGACTGGCACTGCATAGTGTTCAGCCATGAATCACGCTTCAGTCTTTCAGCAGACGAATATCGGGTACGCGTGTGTAAGCGCCAGGGCCAGCTGTCCCAATCAGCATTTGTTTTACACAGGTACACAGGCATTACCCCTGATGTGTTGGTGTGAGGTGCTTTCTCTTATTACAGCAGGTCGTCCCTAGTCATCCTGCGTACAACTTTAACAGCTCAACGATATGTTGAAATCCTGCGTCCGTTTGTGTTACCCTTCATGGCACGTCATTCTGGGACCATTTCCCTACAAGTTAATGCCACGCCACATACGGCTCGCATATATGTGGACTGTTGATACTGTTCCTTGGCCAGAAATGTCACCAGACCTTTCGCCAATCGAGCATGTATGGGACATGTTAGGTCGACAGAATCGGCCACCCCAAAATGTAACAAATCTGCAGCAACAATTGAGAGACGCCTTTAAGAATGTATCGCAGGATAACATTAGGAAACTTTATCACTCCTTACCTAGAGGTATACAAGCATGCATTGCCGCTAAGGGGGTTATCACCCACTACTGATTTGAAAATTTAATGTGTAATTGGCAACCATTAATGGGTCCTGCAGTCTTGATTTTGTAGTCATTTCATTACTTGTGTATGAGCTGTAAGGACATTAATTTAAAAAAAATCACTTTCCTCATGGTACTTCGTTTTTTTTTTCTTTTATTTTTTTTTTATTTTTTTTTTTTTGCAAAAGAGTGTATTTAAACACTTCATCGGAAACAAATGACGTTTGTTCAAATGGCACCAACGAAATATAAAGCGCCTGACTCTCTACATAAAAGCATTGAATATTTCATTCATAATTTTTTTCTATTCCTTTCATTCAACACAATGCTACAATAATTTATTTTACTTAAAAACTTGAAACCATGGAGGTAAAAATATTTTCTAACTCTATGTTTAAACTTCATCGAAAAAGGCAAAACTGTATCGTCTGCTTCTCCATGTAAAATCACTGAATGTTTCATTCATATCAGCTACATTGCATACTCCTGAGCTAAATAATTTTGCTTTAAAGAAATTCAGCAATTCTCATACAACTTATCTTACAGCTCGGTGTATTTACATTCTTCATACGTGAAAATTAGGCTTGATTGTAGAAATAATCAACGTTTCATAATCATTTAAATAAATAATGATGCAGTTCAAATATTTCCAGCACAATACATTAAATTTCATGGAGATATTGTATAAATAGTGCAACAATAATTGAGTCAACTGTCTTTTGAAATTTTTATGAAAGTGATCTGTAGTGCGAGTTAAAAAAATATTGCATCTACGTTGGCGCAGTATATAGATGCACAAAAAAAATAAATAATAAAGCGCAATAAAGATGCAATACCAAATACAAATTAAAAAGAGCTTTAAAAATCCCGATTTTGATACAAGATGGATGCCATATTTTATTTTGAACTAGTAGCATACCCGTTCTTCGTACGGAGTATATAATATAAATAAACTTAAAATTCACAATCATGTGCAAATTCCTATAGTATACTAAATGGCATTTTTAATCAAAATATTCTGTTAAAATATTTAACATAATGCTCCTAAAAGAAGTTAAGGAATGGCTGTTCTCGTTATTCAAAATTATCTTCAGAGGTAGATCTGAAGAATAAAATATCCTGGCCTTTTTTGTAAGCAAATTTATAAAAAGTATGGAATTGAATCAATATATGCAAAATAATAGCGTATTGTATGGGACCCGTACTACATATATACGCGAATATTAGAATATATAACCTGTATTAGTAGATTACATATATAAATTGAAAATATCATTAAATCCGTAAACTTTAAATAAGTAGGCAGTAATTAATTCCAATATGTGCCCAAATGAAAGTTCTAAAATTATATGGGAAGATAAACCCGTACTACTTATAATGTCATAGATTAGAATATATGTCCTACTGTTAGTAAAAGATTACCCGTATTATAATATTTAGTCCGAAAAATTTTTGCCAATATATAACAGATTACTTAATAAATTAAAAATATCAATAATCCCCGTCATCTTCATACCGGAAGGCTTGATTCCAAGATATGTCAATATATATATACTACTTATATTCTCTTAGATTAGAAGATATACCCGTGCATTTGTAGAAGATTACTCGTACAACGTACAATATATGAGTTTCAACAATTTTTGCCGCAATAAAACAATGTCATAAGAAATTGAAAATATCAATAATCTCTGAATCAATAATCCCCGAAAACATCAATAATAATAATGTTTAAACATGAAGATCGTAATTGATATTATCCAGTTAAAAATACGATGGCAAGGAAATTTATTTTATATACATATCTTCATCATTAAAATCGGAAAAGATTTAATAAAAATCTTCTTCCTCATAAACACATTAAATTTAAATCCGTTGTTAAGCGAGATGTTATGATTTGCTTCAAATAAATTGATGGTCAAAATATCGTCCGAATATCTCTAATGAAGGTTTGGCGACATTTTAAAAAATCGCCAAATTTATCGCCAAGTGGGACTGTAGAACTGACAGTCCCACTTGGCGATAAATTGACGGACAATCATCAAAATATTATCCCCTAAAAAACACAATTTCGTTTATTTAGGGCAATTTATCAATTTCAAAATATTTTTATGGATTTATAAATATTTTTATCAATTTAGTGACATTTTAAAAAATCGCCAAATTTATCGCCAAGTGGGACTGTAGAACTGATAGTCCCACTTGACGATAAATTGACGAACCATCATCAAAATATTATCCCCTAAAAAAACACAATTTCGTTTATTTAGGGCAATTTCTCAATTTCAAAATATTTTTATGGATTTATAAATATTTTTATCAATTTGGTGACATTTTAAAAATTCACTAAATGTGTTACTAAGTAGGGCGGTTGGAGTGACAGACAAATGCTAACGAAACACCATTTCAGTACTTTCTTTTAAAAAAAAAAAAAAAATACATTGATTTACGTCATTTTTATCAATTTGGGGACATTTCAATCAATTTGGCAACTTTTAAGAAATTTGCCAAGTTAGCGATATCCAGCCAAATTCGTAGCTCTAAATTCGCAGATCTGAATAAAATATCGTGATCCAGTTTGTATATACTAAATGAAAACACTAAAATATTATTAAAAGATATACCCATTCTACTCTTTTTCTGTTTAAACAATTGGATAAATGAATTTATTGAGTAAAGAGAATATGAGTTTATTAGCTAAACACAATATATAAGCTTAAAACCTCTTTGCTAAAATAAATGAAAGTGATGTATGCAGTTCGCAATTAATATAATTAAAAAAAATCAAACCCTTCATTTATACGATATATTTTAATACCCATTTATTTAATATTCAAATCGGAAAAATAATAATAATCATTAACAAAAACAATTAATTTCATTCCTTGGCCGAGCAACATGATATAAGATAGAATCTTCCTCATAAAATGCGAAATTAAATAACCATTTTAATTTCTTTATACTTCTAATCGTTGAGTAAAAGCTTGTGATATATAAAACATGGAGGTATATTTTTCCATTTTAATTCATGTTTCAAGCAATTCATGCTTTCAGATAGTGACTATTTAATGCAAAAATCCTGCATCAAACTCAAAAATAAAGTTATAATTCCCTTTGACGTTTTAAACAAACGATTTTTATCCTTTGCGTTTGGATAAACCACGGAGTTGGAGAGTAGAACTCCTATAAAAAAAGTTCCGTTTTTCATTAATATCTCGACAACCCCTGGTCTTAGAAACTCGAAACTTGGGCAAAATTTATGGGGGGCTATTTCAAGGCCATCCACAAAATTTCATTAAATTCGGTTCAGCCGTTCTCTCGTGATGATGAGACAAACGAAAGTTTCGTTTTTTACTAATATCTCGAGAACCACTGGTCGTAGAAATTCCAAACATAGACTAAATTTTAAGTGGGGCTATTTCTAGGCTACCCACAAAATTTCATCAAATTCGGTTCAGTCGTTCTCCCGTGATGATGGGACAAACAGACAGACAGACAGACAGATTTTCAATTTTATTTATATAGACTAGCAGCATACCCGTTCTTCGTACGGAGTATATAATATAAATAATCTTAAAATTCACAATCATGTGCAAATTCCTATAGTATACTAAATGACATGCTTAATCAAAATATTCTGTTAAAATATTTAATACAATGCTCCTAAAAAGAAACCTCAGGATCTCTATTCTCACTATACAAAATTATCTTCACGGGTAGATCTGAAGAATAAAATATCCTGGCCTTTTTTGCAAGCAAATTTATAAAAAGTATGGAATTGAATTAATATATGCAAAATAAAAGAGTATTGTATGGGACCCGTACTACTTATATACGCGAATATTAGAAGATATAACCTGTATTATGACATTACATGTATACATTGAAAATATCAATAAATCCGTAATTTTAAACCAGTAGGCAGTAATTAATTCCAATATGTGCCCAAATGAAAGTGCTAAAATTATATGGAAAGATAAACCCGTACTACTTATAATGTCATAGATTAGAAGATATGTCCTAGTGTTAGTAAAAGATTACCCGTATTATAATATTTAGTTGAAAAATTTTTGCCAATATATAGCAGATTACTTAATAAATTAAAAATATCAATAATCCCCGTGATCTTCATACCGGAAGGCTTGATTCCAGTATATGCCAATATACATGTACTACTTATATTCTCTTAGATTAGAAGATATACCCGTGCATTTGTAGAAGATTACTCGTACAACGTACAATATATGAGTTTCAACAATTTTTGCCGCAATAAAACAATGCCATAAGAAATTGAACATATCAATAATCTCTGAATCAATAATCCCCGAAAACATCAATAATAATAATGTTTAAACATGAAGATCGTAATTGATATTATCCAGTCAAAAATACGATGGCAATGAAATTTATTTTATATACATATCTTCATCATTAAAATCGGAAAAGATTTAATAAAAATCTTCTTCCTCATAAACACGTTAAATTTAAATCCGTTGTTAAGCGACATGTTATGATTTGCTTCAAATAAATTGGTGGTCAAAATATCGTCTGAATATCTCTAATGAAGGTTTGGCGACATTTTAAAAAATCGCCAATTTATCGCTAAGTGGTACTGTAGAACTGACAGTCCCACTTGGCGATAAATTGACGAACCATCATCAAAATATTATCCCCCCAAAAAACACAATTTCATTTATTTAGGGTAATTTATCAATTTCAAAATATTTTTATGGATTTATAAATATTTTAATCAATTTGGTGTCATTTTAAAAATTCGCTAAATGGGTTACTAAGTAGGGCGGTTGGACTGACAGACAAATGCTAACGAAACACCATTTCAGTACTTTCTTTTAACAAAACAAATTTAATTTCATTGATTTGCGTCACTTTTATCAATTTGGAGACATTTCCACTAATTTGGTAAAGTTTAAGAAAAGTTACCAAGTTAGCGATATCCAGCCAATTTCGTAGCTCTAAATTCGCAGATCTGGATAAAATATCGTGATCCAGTTTGTATATACTAAATGAAAACACTAAAATATTATTAGAAGATATACCCATTCTACTCTTTTTCTGTTTAAACAATTGGATAAATGAATTTATTGGGTAAACAGAATATAAGTTCATTAGCTAAACACAATATATAAGCTTAAAACCTCTTTGCTAAAATATATGAAAGTGATGTATGCAGTTCGCAATTAATATAATTAAAAAAAATCAAACCGTTCATTTATAAGATATATTTCAATACCCATTTATTTAATATTCAAATTGAAAAAATAATAATAATCATTAGCAAACATATTTAATTTCATTCCTTGGCCGAGCAACACGATATAAGATAGAATCTTCCTCATAAAATGCGAAATTAAATAACCATTTTAATACCTTTATACTTCTAATCGTTGAGTAAAAGCTTGTGAAATACAAAACATGGAGGTAGATTTTTCCATTTAAATTCATGTTTCAAACAATTCATGCTTTCAGATAGTGACTATTTAATGCAAAAATCCTGCATCAAACTCAAAAATAAAGTTTTAATTCCCTTTGACGTTTTAAACAAACGATTTTTATCCTTTGCGTTTGGATAAACCACGGAGTTGGAGAGTAGAACTCCTATAAAAAAAGTTGCGTTTTTCATTAATATCTCGACAACCCCTGGCCTTAGAAACTCGAAACTTGGGCAAAATTTATGGGGGGCTATTTCAAGGCCACCCACAAAATTTCATTAAATTCGGTTCAGCCGTTCTCTCGTGATGATGAGATAAACGAAAGTTTCGTTTTTTACTAATATCTCGAGAACCACTGGTCGTAGAAATTTCAAACATAGACTAAATTTTAAGTGGGGCTATTTCTAGGCTAACCACAAAATTTTATCAAATTCGGTTCAGCCGTTCTTCCGTGATGATGGGACAAACAGACAGACAGACAGACAGACAGATTTTCAATTTTATTTATATAGATTGGGCCACACGATCTCTTCATATAATATGGATGCAATTATTATTTTAATTTCTATTTAAAAAACTTCTGGACATATTCCGCTGAAATTTTGTTTATATCATTTATGGGATAATTTGAATATTTCCTAAAATTTTCGAAGCAGTTTGCGTCTTTTAACTTCGCTTAAAAAATGTAAGAAATTAGGTCCCATAGGGTTCAATGAATTTCATTTTTTCAACCCGGGTTCAATCCAAAGCTAATTGGGTGATATTATTCATTTGCATCCCATATGTCCCACAGACCGTCTCAACAACATAGTAAAATTTCATTTTGATAAAGTCATTTTCAAGGCAGTAATCATGCGAGCAGTTAGACAGACAGACATACAAACAGACAGAATGACCAAAGTCATAAACACTTTTCAACTATGCTGTAAAGTGTTAAAAACAATTTTCTGTGATTTAACAGGAATAGTTCTGTGGATGAAGAAATTTATTTTATGTAAGTAATGGTATATATAACATGTAAGTAATAATGTTATATGTTATAATGTTATATATAATATGTAAGTAATAATGCTATATGTTATAATGTTATATATTATATTATAATGTTATACAGCGATATGACCCATTATACTTTTATTGCATATTGTATCACAATTTATACAAATATGCAACTGAATTTGCCACTTCAGCTTTTTTTTGCAATAAATTTTTATTCCTTTACAACGCACAGTATATGATGAAGCTGTTAATCGTAAAAGTATAAATCCCTAGTACTGAGTTCATAGAAACAGCCATATAAAAATGAGTCTAGGATTTTGATGCATTTGCATTTTATTCGGTCACTTTAGAAATACCATGAGTCACAAAATGTACATTGTTCGAAAAATAAGAGATACCTGATACGGAAAGATTATTTTTTATATTCAAAATAATTTAATATTTTGTTTGGGGTAATCTAAATACAACTTAAGTGACCCAAAAAGATTTTAGTCTGATACCAGGATACATTTAGGCTGTGTAATATATAAATATTTATGATTTCTGACAAACCAGAAAAAGATCCACTCAAAGACGCCACTTTACAGCAGTCCTGACCTGAGAGGTCAGGAAAGTCTTAAATAAGGGGGCTTCAAGTGCAGGTGTGGTCGAGCCAGAAAAGTTACTGGAGGTTCAAAATGAAGCCACGGGATTAGTTAAAAGTTTAACTAATGTGGAAGTGTTGCCGCATTGCCTGAGTTAAAATGATCGCCGAAGTGGCGTATCTAGACCTCAGGCAAAAAGAGGTGGCAACAGAAGGTTCAATATAGAGTATTCAATAAGCGACACATATGCATCAAGGTACTCTGAGAGTGCAGTCATGTACTATATAATATGCAGCAAATTACTCATGCAGTGCAGTGATGGTGCAGTCAGCAGCCAGGCAAGAGTCTGTATACACATAAAGTCTTTGATCCGCAGTGTGCTATATAAAACTTAGGCAATTATCGCCGAAGAAGCGAGCGTGGACGGATGGGGTTCAGAATATACAAAACAGCGAGATTTTGTTGTGCAATGCCAAAAGACAACAATAAAAAATCCAACATGCAGTTCAGCGTCTAAAGACAATAACAAAGGTATGTACCTATCATCTATTATAAAATGTCATAATCCTGTTTCAATATTAGTATACCTGGTCTCACATACCATATCTCTATCTTAAATGTATAAGTATAGTTATTGTAATTTAATTATGTTTATAATGTTCTTAATAAAGAATCTTTATTTTAAAGTTAAAATTTGTGAAGTCAATTATATAGTAGATAATTTTAGTAAGATCCTAGTCTGCACTCAAATATTTCTCCAGTCTACGCAGTTATCTACCCGGTGTTTACGAACGATAAATTTATAGTTCCAAAAATCCTTTTGGGAGGTGGTGGATCAGGGAAAGGAGGGCAAGGTCGCTGTAGTTGACAACTCATTGGGTTCCGATCTAAATTATGTGGCTCAGTGTCTCAATGTGATCCGTCCTCTGTAAGGTGTTTTGGAAATATGTTATGATGTCTAAATGGACCAAGCTTCGGACACCGTCCAAATGACTTAATTATCAAATGATTGACCATTGGAAAAAGATAGAATAATAATTGAATTAAATTTACTATAAATTGATTTTAATGCTTACCATGTTAAGAAATTGACTTATAAATCACATATTGCAAACAGCTAATATTATTGTTTAATTAAATTCAGAAAAATAAAGAAGACATTAATATTATTCAAATACAATCTGAAGACATTTGACGAACTTCGTTAAATATAATTAAATTTCGTTTTTTCATGTGATGTATTACTTTGAATTCACGAGTTTAGTCACGGAATGCTTTAATTTAATAGCAATTCAATCCAGTATTCGTAATGAAGTTATATCTAAACTGAAATATACGATCTGATTTTAAACTATGTGCATTATTTAATTAAATGTTGTATGTAAGATTTATAATATTTTGCAGATATTTATGCGATGATGCAAATACTAATAATTCCTACTAGTTGCCGTGAATAAAAAAAAGCCACTACAAGAGCATTAACTAAACGTTTAAGTCAACCATTTTCAGTAAATTCTTCTGATGCTCACTTATTGTTTCAGTAAGTAGAGGATTTGTCTTATTAAAAAATCTCTTGCATTTCGATTGCCACAAATCCAGAAAGCGCTGTTTCTATCAACGGGTGTTTCTACACTGAAATAATTTTAAAGTCATATTTTTCTCATGTGTATTCAACAAGTTCCAGCCAGCCAGATCTAATATGTTTTTTATTCTCTACTGAGTTTACTACGGATGTTCTGAGTTTCGGGAAAACGATTTCTGAAACTACGATTTTGAGAATATTTTTTAAAAATAAAGATTATGAAAACTGTAAAAGAAATATTTTGATGGAAATAATTGAATAAAAGTTATACAATGCCTTTTCTTTCCCATTTTAATATTGTGGAATTGCATTTCACTATTTCACACTTATTTCAAAAGCAGCAGAGTTAAGAGAGTGAGGCGTTATTTTTAGTAGTGAAAATGTTTCAGAAACAGACAGATCTGACTCCAAGTGTCAGAAAAAGCGTCAAAAAATCCAGTTGTGCTGAGCAACAAGTCCGAAATACAGAGGTATGTACCAGTCTTAGTCAAATTGTTAAGCTTTGGAATAAGATTCAAATGACCTGGACTCACACGGTGCTTTTTTCCTCCTTAAGCGTTTGTTGAAATTAATTCAATTTTAATCATAACAATAATGGATGTGAATAAATGATATTTATATTAAAAGTTAAAAACGTGGAATTTAATATGTAGTGCTTTTATTAATGTATATGCTATGAAATTCGTGCAAGAAGGTAATGGTTGGTGTTTGTACGATAAAAATGTATGAACTGTACGATGTACGACCTCGTTATGCCAAATTTCCAAATTATGCGCGCAATGTGTTTTAAAATGTTCACCACAATTAACATGTATTACAACACACATTATGAGCATTTATCAACTTACATAACAGCTTACTAAACTATTTAATCAATAAGAAGAGGCAATCGTGTGAGAACGTATTATACTTAAATTATTCAAATAGATCACAAACTCGACCTGATGTTAATAAGAACCGGCACATAACGTGGTATTATGGCTCTGGCTTGTATTGTACGCACTTCCGGACCTTATATTTATTGACACTGCACTGCTTGACACTGTACACTTTTAAACACATCAGAAATTTTACTCCTCTGCATAACACAGTGCGTCTCTATGATATGCTTTCTATTCGCACTTCTGCCATTGTTCATCTGCATGTCATTATGTCGATCAGCTCAAATGCTCTCTGCTACAGTAATCTCATTTCACCTCTGGGTGGAATCTGACTTGTTGATATTATCTAGCTAGCAGCAGCATTTTTTGGCCTCGGGTAGAGACATGCCCTCGCTGCCACTCCTCTTACTTCCATTGGTTTTTACCTTAATGTGATGTTGCGCTTGATTGTCTCCTTTGAATCCAATGGAAATAGTTGTAAGCTCTGGTCGTACGTATTGTTTATGCCCAAAGTCACTCTCGTAATTTGGATGACATGTATTTATTGGGGTCATAAACTTTCCGGGCCAAGACTGTCAATACTGGCTTTACTTGTCTGCGCCATTTGTTCGATCACTGGTCTCACAATCGGCACAAGTACATTTGGACAAAGAAAAACTTTTGCATAATTGTGTGTAAAAATAATTTTATGGAATAATTTCCTTCGTTAAGTATATATTGGTAAGAGGTGAATGAAACTTGAAGTTGAAGTAAAACAATCAATAGCATTATTATTTTATAATTTATAATAAAAAAGAGCAAGATCATTTTCTTCTTTTTTTATAGATACAAAGATAATATTTTTGTTTATGTCAAGCAGTAAGTTTTTCATATAAACAGTTATCTAAAGTTCTACAATAAAAACACGTTAATAATTTATTTTAAACTACTTCTACATTCTGAGAATACAAATGATAAATGATTGCAGGATAAAATAATTTTGGATGATGTTAAACCAGTGACTAAAATTTGCGAATAAATAGTTCATACGGTATCTTTTAACACGGATATGAATAAAGTAAAACATATTAATTGAAAATAAATGAAAATAAATTAGCAATATTTTATACTTTTGCTTGTACAGTTCAACCCCGGTATTGCACTTCTCTGTGAAACTGATTCAAAATCGAATTATTCTGAAAATACAATACAACGAAACTCTATAAAAGCAAGGAAAACAAGAATATAAATGTACCACTTCCTAAGTTTTAATTGTCACTGCTTACAATTTTAACTTTGGATCCATATAAAAAAATCACATATCAAAAATGTCAACATACCTATAATTGAACAATTGTCTCAATAAAATTGGCTATTAACTTTTAAAATGATTCTTTAGAATTCCCTGATAATAAACACTACATATGGGGAAACGAAACAATTCTTCTGAAAAAAATACAACAAATTATCATCATGAAGGGATAAAATGCATATTTCTCCTCCAAAATATCTTGTATTTGAGACACCTTTACCCGGGCCTATATGGCAACTAAACAATATAATTACAAACAATTCTCTTTTAATGCCATTTCCAATGCAATATCACCTGACAAGATATATATTTAGAGATATGTGTCTCCTTAAAAATACACAGGAACTTGAATATTTTGTAGTCGGAGTTAATAAAAATACGTATGTATCTGTTTTCGTATATTTGCAAATAGAACGTCTTATGCATTTAATTCAAATAATATATGATTAAAATTAGTTATGCAGTCGAAAATTAGTTGAATAAACACTGTCCTTCTTGTTACCTCTGAAGCTCCACCACTGTGCAGATCTTAGAACAATATTTGAAAATTGATTTAACAAGAGTGGTATACAAGCAATTGAAGTATTAACATTGACGAAATTGTTCAATACTTGCGACTCTGATATTGCACTGGATTGCATTATTTGTATAGAAAAAAAATGCTCGTAGCATGTGACCAATGCAAATATACATGAACAGATGATAAACTTGATAAACCGATGTAATATTTTTTGATGATATTTAGTTACATTCTGTACTGATGCCGTTCTTTAATAAATCGGTCCGGATTCAAACTATGTGAGCTGTTTCGAAAAAAAACCCTGGTGAATTTAGACGCTATAAAAGTTGACTTTCC